>CM061533.1:52605919-53210814 GCA_030545055.2 Neoaliturus tenellus | reverse complement strand
CTACAAATTCATAAAGAATTTGTTTATTCATAGATGTGAAATGCTTTAATGAAAAATTGTAGTATTTTTCTTTAAAATCTTTGGTATTACATGGGATAAATGAACAAATACTGCTGTTATAGCATTCAATTGGAGAGTATTTGCAGTTCATGGTTTCATCAAAGTCATAATGAGTGTTCACAATAAAGTAAAGAACTTTGATTAGCTTCAAGTCATTAATTGTGGTCTTTATTTTCATTTTAATCTCAATTACCAATGTTATTTATAAAAAAATTGCAGTATTACAATTTGATTATTGTGTTGCAAGTGTTCAACATATTTAGTCCATTGTTTGATAAAAATAAAACCACATAAATAGCTATTTGTGTAATAAGAGCGTAAAGTACGTCATTGCCACTCAAGAATTGTAGATGGCCGCACAAAGCGTCAGCTGAGTGCGACCAAACAATTCGAGAGCGGCAATGACTATTTGCGCTCGTAATACACACAAGATTTTTCCTACCAACATAATTGTTACATATTACATATTTTATTGTATACAAAATGTCATTTAGATTATTTTTGATTTGTTTCTGTTGGAACATAATGTTAACTATCAAACATAACCTCAAACTAAAAAAGAAGCAATTACTAAACGACAACAATGAATAACAGCTGTAGCATGGTTCGTAATAACAGCTGATTTAAAATTGCTGTGTGATCTTGCGTGCTGTAAAGAATCATTGCCGCTCTAGAGCGGGAAAGAAACGGAAATCGGAAATGAACTGGGTTTACAGGTGTGGCAATGCAATTATTTCCATGCAGTGGTAGGAAAAAAAGATTTCTTGTCACTCATACACATGAAGATCCCATTCATCAAAAACAGAGTAAGCCAGGCCAGAGCAGACATGTTTCCCCACCCCCTCAGACATGAGCTAATAAAATATTATACGTTAGTTGTTATTTCTCTCTAATTTTTCAGAGGTCACACTGAAGGACGGGGAAACACTCCTCTGCCTGAATATACTGATCCAGTGAGTTCATAACTGTTAAACAATTATATCTATTTCTAGGTAAGATAAATATTTTTCCAATGAATTCTTTAACAACACGTCAACTAGTAAAGTCAGTATAAAGTTAACAGTGTAAATTTAAATCAAATATATGTAGTTCATTAGCTTAACTATATCTGACTGTACTTGTTATTTATTCCAATATAAGCAGGTAAGTAGGGTAAAAATTCAGTGTCAAACGTCCTTTAGCCGTTATTTCTGCTTCATAAAGAGTTTTTTTCATATCTTATATAAGTTATTATAAAGCCCAAATTCTCTTCTATTGAAAATCTTCAAGTCATACGTGGTGTATAATTTTAATGAGCTCACATAGGATATATTGTTGGAAAACTAATTAAATATCGTACCTTTAAATTAGATGCAGTTTTGCCCTTATTCTTCATGAGCCACAACATTTTTAAGCTCCTCCACATTGAAATGCATCAGGAATCATAGATGCAAATCAACTCTGTTAATTCATTTGCTTAAAACCCCAAAACGCATACTCAAATTAGTTCTTGAATGTAGCTCATGATATTTTCATAATCGGTCATCGAAAAAACTTTATCCACCCCTATTGTGCAACTGCCTCAAACCATTGACTATGTACACTAACGTGAATAGACCTCTCATCCAATACATTTAGTTTGAGAAAAAAATTTGGAAGTTCGGTGGACGCTGCACCAGAGTCGCTGCCATCGATGTTGTTATTATTCAGCTGAATTTACAGTGCTGCCAAAATATTTTACCAAAACATAGATATAACTTTTAGTTATAAAATGTTTCATCCTTGGTTCAGAAGAGTGGTAATACTGATTTATCTATCATATGTTACGTGTACTTTGATGGACGCCGCACGAGATCGCACCACCGGCAATATGCTTCACACACGCCTATACTATGAGAAGTCTACTCACGTAGTGTACAAAGTCAATGCTAAAACTGTAATCTTTTGTATATTTTCAGCTGATGGGCATAGCTGTTCCTCCTGAGACTCCGAGGCCCATACCCATCCCTCCTCCGCCATACCAACCCCCTCCACCCAGGGAACCAACCCCTCCGGAGTCGGAAGAAGATGAGCCAGAAGACACGGTGGCTGCCTTCAAGGTCAAAATCAACCCTAAGGGTCGCATCGCGGGAAATTGAGGAACTTCCTGTAACCCCTCCGCCCACCCGATCACCAAGCCGAGCTAGGTCTCGATCGAGATCAATATCTAGAGACAGAAGACGTTCGGCATCTGCTAAACGAGAGTCAACTGCGGTACAAAACGGTTTTGTACCAGTCCAAAATGGTTTTGACCAACCACAAAATGGATTTCAAGGGGTTCAAAATGGGTTTGGTGACCCCTCTGGGCCTGGGGAGACCATTACGTACAGCAAGGAAGTGATCACTCAGTACTCGACTATTCTGTCGGCTTCAGAACAGAGCGAAGGAGATGTCTCGGAAACTCGTGAATGAATCTTTTGTCATCCATGGTGGGTCCACACACAAAATGGAAGGTGAGTGATCGTGTCACTGCCCATCTATGGTTTTGAGTGAATCGTACTGTCATCCCTTCAACTGTTGTTTTCCAATTAGATATCTGTGTAATCTTGGTACAGTAGCAGTAAAATTTTATCCTTCGCTATTAAATATTTCAAATTAGATGGAGTTGGTTCCTAAAAAATAGTTTCTGTAGACTTTGTTTTGTAAAATTGCCATTAGTTAATAAATTTGTTTCCAAACAGATGATATTTTATTTGTAGATAGTTACCCCTAATCTTATAAAACTATTTGTTGGAAAATAGAACAAATGTATGTTTTTATCTTGTGCTTGAACTGTCAGTTTTTTCAAAATTCATAATAACTATGAATAAGTTTTATATTGTATAGAAATATACAAATTTAAATGAGATTCATTTAAAGTTTTTCAGTAACATAAAAAATAGAAGTACTTTAACAAGTTACATAATAACAAGTTTAATGTGCATAATAATTTGAAGTTAGTTGTTTTACATGAATTAAAATTATAAATAATAGAACATGGCTCACAAGTTAGCAAAGGTTGTCTTAAAGCATTTGTCCTATAGCATATTTTAAAAGTTTCACTCCCTGTATTTATATTTTTTTTTTTAGTGGGTGGAGTTTGGGAGGAATAACAAGAAAGTCTTGTGACTTAAAATAAAATTTAAATATTTTATCTTCTCACGAGATTTGTGAAAGTATTATTGTCACTTTGAACTATACCCAGGCTAACAAAATAAATTTTCCATTGTACATTTTTCCACATAATTTTTTGAACTTGATTTTTGTACACTGTCTAAAAATATTACTCATGGTATTTTAATAGTATGAAAACCTTTTGGGTTATTTCTTGGCTAATCTACAGGTATAAACATCGAATGAGTTGGAATGTGCAAAAAAATGCGGCAAACACAAAATTTAAAACATTAATGTCGGCAAATATGGATCTATTATGGAATGAAAAATATTAAAACCTCATTTATTTAGCCATCCAAACTCGTTGGGTTGAACAGAAGCTGGTAGTTCTTTTTCAAATTTACTCCTAAGATTCTAACTGCAAGCTTATCATGAATCAGTATTACTTTTAATTCAGTCCCTGGACAGAAGATCTCTTATACGTTAATAATTTTTTAGTCCCATATTTCCATTCATAAATGGTCAATGACATTTTTTTCTTTAGTTTCAAATGTGTTTCTTGTGATATTATTTCTGGTATCTAGAGTTTAGATTGCTGGAAACCTCACTCACTTTATAAGTGACTCTCTGAGGTCTGGCTGTCTAATCAACGTAAACAACAGGTATATTTATATTTTAGATGTTTTAAGTCCGGAGGACATTGAACGAGACATTTTTGAAGAAAAAATGGAGGAGCAAAAGTTAAAAGAATTGTTGACGGGAGAAGCAGAGGTTTTGGAGCAGGGAATTGTTGGGTAAGTTGATGGTTTAAAACTGTTTTCATATTTTAATGGTTTTGACAGGTGCACTATAAAGAAATATCTTTCTCTCCACTCAAAAACTGGGCTATTAATAGAGAAGAGTGTAAAAAGAAGAAAAATTTCTGAAATCAGGAATTTTTCTCTTTGTTATCCATTGTAACCTTAACATCTTAAAACTCCTCCTGATGTTAAAATTTTGTTTATAGTCGATGCGATGTAAGGAAGGATTTTTGGATTTATGTGGGTACTTATAGTTAATTATTTCTTTGTAGTTAGATCACTCATTTTGTGTATACCTTACTAAATAAAATTTGCCGATTAGCTTTTTTGAAGAAGTCCAAGTGATGAATTTTGCATCTTCTCATTACTCAAATAAATTGTATGGGTTATTTTTATTGATTTTTAGAGAAAATTAACAAAAAAAGGAAATAAATAAATAATATTTGAAAAGTCTAATAAAGACCAGCATCAAAGTAGTCTCATGGTAGTTGGAAATATTTGTCAACATATCATTTTGAAAGTATAAAATGTGTTTGTATAAATCAGAGGTTTCAGACCTCATCGATAAGGTAATCAGGGAAATCGAGAAGGGATTAACTGTGTCATTTTTTTACCATTCTGATGCAGGATTGCTTTAAATTCTTTCATGGATAGCTAATTCATAGTTTCAGCAGTCATTTTCATTTTCTAACAAGCTCAAGAAAAACATTCCGCTCATGATCATAACAAGATTTATTTCTCCCGTCATGAGAGTGACTGAAACATAGCTTGTCCTGTCAGATCGAATGCAGTATCATTGGCTATCCTCCTTGCAGGGATGCTCGTGAAGAATTCAGCCTACCAGTGGGAATGCAGCATTCAGTGATCACTTATGACAAAGCTAGCAATACCGGTCCTGATAAAACTTCCATGGAAGCGAATGACCCAGTTGATGTCTTGATGACGCCAATTGAAAGTCCTCGTCAAGTTGAAAATCTTGTAGTCAAGGATGATAGTGGCGATGTTGAAATTTTAGTAATTGAGGAAGGTTTTGGTATTAAACGTGTTCAGAGAGATCCTGAGATAGAATCAATAGAAGTTAAGCTGGCAGATAATTATGAAACATTAGTTACTGAAACTATGGATGATTTAAGTTTTGATACTAAAACACTGTCTGAAGAAAGTAACCACAAACATGACGTAAATAAGGTTGAAGTTTTAGAACAAAATGAAAAACTCGATGAAACTCATAAATCACTGGGTGTTGATATTGAAATTTCCACTGAATTTGGAGAATCAGAAAGTGAAGAAAATACTTGTGTTTTGAAAAATCCATCTCAAATAAATGAGCCAATATTTTCTGATAATGAGACTGCAATTGAAAAATTAAATGAGGAACTGTCTGCTAATGCTTTGGAACCTGCACCGGAGGCGACGGAACCTAATGAGATTGCAAAATCTGGCTCTTCATGTATCATACTCTGAGTATTTTTGCAAAATAATCATATTTGTTTTCGCAGCGGACAAGTTGGTCTGATATTGTTTGGATACAAACATTGTTGACTTTTTATCTGACACAGTAAAATCAATCTTGGAAGAAAAAAAAACTACAACACTAAAGTCCAAACCAGAAAGGATGAGTGTTGCTAGGGTTTATTTATAACAAAGTCAAATATTTTTATTTATTTTTATAATAAGAGACTTTTCAAATGAGAGCTTTTCACAGTTTATTATAAAAAACGTATTAAATGCTGTTTACATTTACACTTAAAATTGTTTAATTTTTTCCTTTTTAATTGCATTAGTTTTTTTTTTCTGGATATTGTTAGTACCACATGTGAAATACAAAGTTCTTTATCTATTTATAATTCTTATTCTGTATTAACAATACTTTAAATAAAACCTTTTATTACATTGCAGTGTGAGTAAATAATTTACTAGATATAGTTAATATGTGAAGAAAATGATAATAATACTATATTTATAATTTACAATGTGTTTTTTGAAAACTAGCTCAGGCTTTAATTAATTTTTATGGCTCTTCATGCTTTAATTCAAGTTTTTATGTAAATATTGCAATGCGTAAGTTACTAATCCCTAAATTTGTAATTTGTGTGATCTAAACCTGCATTTTGAAACTGCATGGAACTCGGTGGACAGAACAAACAGTTACAAATTTTTATTTTTATTTTATTACATTAGAAAACAAGAATGGAGATTTGGTAAAATGAAAACGAGATTCCCTTTTTTTATATTTGTTATAAAACATGGTTTCTCTTAAGTTCCACGAAAAAAGGTTTTTTTAAGGATAACACCAATTAATTGGCAATCTCTGTGATTATTTTTGAGGTTTTATAACCCAAAATCGACTGGACAACACTGTTAACATAATCCAAAACAAATTTGTTTTCTTTTTAGCTAAGAACAACAAAGTTTAAAAATCATTGTATATTGCATCTTCATCGATGGAATCTGTTTTTGAAGAACTATTTGTATCTGTGTCACTACATTGTTTCTGCAATTTTAGTTTAAAAATATTGAGGCCTATTACAAGCAAAATCAGGCACAATTTATGTATTGACTTACAAAGAAATGTTGAACTTGGGAATTATATTATTTACCCTGCCCAAACAAATTTGTTAGTAAACCATTTAAGTTTCATTTTCATCTACAGTTGAAATGTATTTTTAATCAACACTTACATCACTGTTGTTTTTGCAGCATAAACTTTCAGAAGATTATCCCTAGAACCGACTTCATCAAAGACTCGAGCGTATTTAAGGTTAGTCAATGATAAATGTCATGACATATGGAATCTTGTGATTAAAGAAAGTATAAGATTAGTCAGGAGGATAAATAATTAACAATTAAAAAAAACTCTTAGTACAATAATGAAAACAGAATCCTACATGAATATTTGTACAGTATATTGTTGTGATTTCTTCATGTGCCATCTAATAAAATAAAGCACTGTTGTAATAATAGTTTTCATTACTCCGATAGAAATTCTTTTCTGTGTGCAATGTCCTTTTACGACCAAGCGCTTAAGTACAGAAAAAAACACTTTCAGTCCAAGTGATGAACAACGTTCATTAGACTGCAAAAATATAACATAATAATTAATTTTTAAATAAATTAATTTAAATTTTATTATATGTTCACATTTAATAGGTAGTTGACTTCCTACCATCTTAATTAAAATATTCTTTAAAAACAGCAAATACGTAGGTCAAATGAATGAAATAACAAAATAATATTGCATTTAAAATGTAGTACGCAAGTTAATTTTTCTTTATAGTGTCCTTATTTTTTGGTCCAGTATGATTTTTGTTAGAGACAAAAACATCTTTTGTGGTTAGCGCACCAAAAAAATGAACAGATGTTTTTACTGTGCACATTTTTAAGATGACGATACTTGCCGACTTTGCAGACGAATAACATAACCAATGTTTTGCAGTACGATAAAAAAGTTATTTGTTGCATGTTATCAAGAACTAAATTTTTTATACAAATTAAAACTAGCTTAGGTTAGAGGGCATGCTAAATACTAATGTAGTTGACAGCCAGAACTTTAAACTTTCTGTGTGATATTTAGTGCTTATATCAGCATTAAATTAGCACTAGATTTGCAAGCATAAAAAATGCATGTTATATTTAGGTTTTGTAATCCGAATAGGGCTTTTAACATTGTATTAATAAAGATGGGAGGGTCTAAGTTTCTCTGTGAAAGGTCAAACCAGACTCCATTTTATCATGAGAATGGTCACTGCTCTTCAAGAGCGCTTCCCCCACCCCCAACAACAAAATATTTAAAAAATTCTCATTACAGAAATTAAAATCTAAATCTATTAAAAATATTCAAACTATTTGACTGTTAAGGGGAGATCCAAATTACTGGTAGATTTTCACTTCAAATCAGGACTGCATAAACTGGATGAATTTAAGAATAGATTATCCAGGATATGAAAAATACTCAACCATGTCATTTCATCCTATCCAAACTTTGTAATATATTATGCACATAAACTAAAACTCTAGTGTTAGTACATTTTTTGCATGTATCAAATACTTTTAACAATGTAATATAATTGACTAACAGGAACTTCAAGGTGAAGTTTTAAAAAAGGAGGAATCCGAAGAGGAGCAGTTGAAAAAGGATCCAAATAAGCGGTTTTCAACATTCTTACAGACACCAAAGAGACCAATACCCAAACCAAAAACAAAACCACCACCTACTGAAGACATGCCATGGAAAAAACGTCTTGCTTCTCCATTTCCAGAAATACCACAACCACCACAGGTTATGTCTTACAAGTAATGTTTTACTACATTATTAGACTTTACATTTTCAGTATTACATAGTTATCTATTAATAGGCAAACACAAAACTTTCCCTCCGTTTTCCTCAGCTTGTGTTTATCGTAGGAAAAATCAGCGCATAAAGTTTAGGAATGTTGTCCTGTTGATAACAGGCTTTCAAAGTTTCAGTGTTAATCTAAGGCTACGGCCACACATGGCGACTTAGTCGCCGCGACACAAACGCCGCAACCAAGAAAAAAAAGTGTGATACATTGAAAGTCGCGGGTCGCCTTGTGTGGCCACCTTCAATTGATTCAATGTATCACACTTTTTTTCTTGGTCGCGGCATTTGTGTCGTGGCGACTAAGTCGCCATGTGTGGCCGCAGCCTTATGGAAGAAAGATAATCGATTGAATCATTAACAGCTGCTGTAATAACAAACAGTAAAATAGTTTATGCAAATTGGGTCCAGATCAACTGAATCTTTGGATGAATTTTGATCAGTGGGCGATCTCTAGTTATTATATAAGCATTTATTTGTGGCAGCATTTTTTTATCTAATATATTTAACCTTGACAAAACTCAGTTAAATATTTAGGCCCACAAGTTTAAGACACCATCAAGTTACGTTAATACGTAAGTTATTGCCATGTGAACAGAGGTGTAGCATTGAGGGGGTCGGGAAGGGAGGTTCACATGCTCCTCCAATTTTCTTAAAAGCTGTACAAGAAGATATTAAAATTTGATTGTATTTCATGGTACTAATTTTTCTATACATGCCCAAAAAAATTACGCTTATAGGCATATCCTTTGCATTATTTTTGAAATGATCATGAACATGTTTTATTCTATCACCCATGTTAAGATAATATTCTTAAGCTGAGTTAAGATTAGTAACTTTTCAAGATTTTTAACTGAACTGGGTTGTATCAAATCTTTAAATTGATTTTCATATCTTCAGTGAGCAATCAAATAGTTTAGATTACCTTGTATTGTCAAGATCCAGCTAAATACCATATGATAGCTGGCTGTGGTTTCGAGGCTCAAAGTCTTTCTTGATGATTCATCAAAGAACCATACAATAAATTTATGAAATCATTCTTCTTGATAAAAAAGTAAGATTATATAATAATTAATTTTGAGAAACAGGTGACACGTCCTTGTAATACCTGACGGAGAAATGAATTTACTCAGGAGCATAGATTAAAGTTTTTTTAGAAGAAGCTTTCATACGGAAAATAAATTTTAAAACATGTTCCAAACAATATAAAAGTGGGAAAAGGGCTGAAATTCTAACAGATTGTTAAGATAATATTTAGTAAACAAAGCTCTATTCTCGAGATAAGAATTTCCACTCCTATTTAACTCACTAGGTAAATAAGCTTTTTATTTGATAAGTATCTTTTGTAAATGACCTATTATTTTTTTTATTTTGAGTTTAAATGTATGAGTATGTTTATTTATGTAAACTAGGGCTTGCCCACTGGTCGAAATTCGACCAAAAACTCAGGTCATCTTGAGCATATAGATTTAAAATGTTCATAACAGTAACATCTGTTCTTCTTGATTTGCTAGCATTTGTTATCAGCTGTCTAATGATTCAATCAATTATCCTTCTCCCATAAGATTAACATTGAAGCTTCGAAAGCCTATGGGGCGGAGTCCTGAGGGCCAATGTGAATTTTAATGGGATTCTGCTCATCTACAGGACACTACCTTTCTAACGGTATTCGTGGATTTTTCATACGGTAAAAAAGTATGTTTGCACAAGCTGAGAAAAAAGTAGGAAAATAAACATGCTTGCCTATTAATATATAGATGATTGGTAGACCTCAAATAACATATTATTTTAAGCTAGAATATTCCAAAAACTATGCTTTTGTTGATGCTATTTATTGTATTACATGTACATAATGACAAATAAAGAGAGTTGACTATAACAATGACAGTTCTATGATATGAAATGGAACGCCATGTGGTGTAAAAGAAATAAGCATTGTTAACACTGGTAATTTAAATCGTTGTCAAAACTCAATATTCCTCAGGTTTACACAATGAATAGGAGACAGGAGATTTAATTATAACATATAACATAAGTTTGTCTGAAGTTGAATATAAATTTATTCTTTATTTTGTGCAGTAGAGTTTCGCAAACCCATACTAATGTGGACCAAACAGTGTACGGGTTTTTTTTAAACACTTGGTTATCAAGGAATTTATATTATTCATTTAATAAAAACATTTAATTATTGCACATATTAAAAAGATTAATTGTATTTATTAATTGTGAATAACATTAACAAATAGCTTGTCTAAAAACTAACAGGCTGTTCAGGAGAGCACAGTACAGCAATCCACAGTGACAGAAACAACAGAAACAATACAATCCACTACAACACACACAGAGAGTGTACAGACCGTAGAGGAGGTGTCCTTCACTGAGATACAGGAAACCCAGGAAGAGTCGGAACTTCGAGGAACATCCGAAGCGAGAGAGGACGGACCAATCATTGTTGAGGCAATATCCACTGAGAATGTCTCGGAAGAGGTGAATTGTAAATATAAGTGTATTTTGTCGGAATGATGATTTGTATTACATTAGGTTTAAAAGGTAAATATTGCAGATTAGTGTACAATTGGTTGAGTGTGATACTTTGTTTAAGCTGATGGAGGAAAATTTTGCTGCGTGTTACTGAGCTCTGTAAGAAGAACGTTTTTAGCAATAAGTTTCTACCTCTAAATTACAAAACATTTTAAACTATATTAAAACTCTTCTTATAGAGCTGTTTTTATTTCATGCTGACACAAGTCATGTACATAGTTTATGTATATTGGGTTTGTTTAACGGTAGAATCACCGTTAACATGATTAATACAGGTTCTAAAAAAGTCCCCCCCCCCTTTAATTTTTATATTTATTAAGATAAACAAATATTGTTTAGGGGGTGATAGGAATCATATGGGTGAAACCATTGACTATGTACACTAACGTGAGTAGACTTCTCATAGCATAGGCGTGTGTGAAACCTATTGACGGTGGTGCGATCTCGTGCGGCGTACATGGAAGTACACGTAACATATGATAGATAAATCAGTATTACCATTCTTCTCAACCCAGGATGAAATATTTTATAACTGAAAGTTATGTTAATGTTTTGGTAAAGTGTTTTTGCAGCACTGTAAATTCAGCTGAATAATAACAACATCGATGGCAGCGACTCTAGCGCCGCGTACACCGAACTTCCAAATTTTTGCCTCAAACTAAATGCATTGGATGAGAGGTCTGTTCACGTTAGTGTACATAGTCAATGGTGAAACTTAAAAATGCCATAACTTTCTCAATACTCAACCTTTGATGTCGGGTTTGTGGCTAATTACTTCAAATGCAAAGACGTTTAAAATGATTCGTATAATGGGACAGAGGCTAAAGAAGTTTCAATTAAAACATTCTCTATGGGAAGTCCCCCAATGGAGTCTTACAGAAATATGCTTTTTGGCTTTTGTCACATTGTACATAATTTTAAACGTCTTTTCATTTGGAGTAAAATTAGCTACAAACCCGACGTCAAAAAGTTGGTTATTAAGAAAGTTATGACATTTTCAAGTTTTACACATATGATTTTAATGGAAACTTGGAATATCTACCATTTCCGTCTGGGTCAAATGCTTAGTGCTTTATTCAATCCCAATGTTATTTTAATGGGGAATTTTGATATTGCGGATAGTGCCTTTAATATCAGTCCGATTCCCATCAGTTTTTGGCAGAAATAACTACAGACCAAGCCCTATCCAACGACACAAAAAACTTGAAAATCAGTTGAAAATTGTAGGAGGAGTTCTCTACACAAAAAACCCTTGGGAAGCGTATTGAATAAGTATAGATGTTAAGAACCAAATTCATATGAATTTTTATATTTCTATATGTCACGCTTCCAGAATGGCAGCCATTTTAAGATTTCAACGCTGAATGTCTTAAAGACTAAAATAGGCCTAACTTATAAAAACTTACTATACATAAAAAAGTTGCAAAATTTAATTATCTAATCATAATAACAAAGATAGTAAAGATAGATCGACACATGACAGAGAAGGTTTGACTAAAAAACCATGCAGATTAGTATAAATTAATTTGCAAAAAGCGTGTTTTGTAAAGTTCCAATTAGTCATTGAATCATTACATCATTGGTTTTTCTGATTAGACGAATATTAAAAGTAGCAAATAAAAATATATATTTTTGGTTTCTCATATACAGTATTTAGCTTTGAAAGTGTAAATGGCCAACATTTTGGAACAGTAAAAGATATTACTATTAAAATTCATGTGGATTTGGGTCTAAACGACCATAACAGTTGTGCCTTTATAATATCAATTCTTTAGCTCAAACTATTTAAAAGTTATAAAGGATTCATTAAAAATTGCAGATAGGAAAACAAATTGAGATAGGACAAGTTTTATTGTAATATTGGCCTTTGTCTTATGAATAAGCAGGTAAAGTATGGTCCAACAGTTGTGGGACACCCTGTTATTGAAGATATCGGTCCTTGTTATCCATTGTCTGGATTTTTGCTGTGAAGATTGCTTGGGACCAGATAATTACTATTGTGCTCATTCTTTATTTTTTTTTCATTTTTTTTTTGTTTTTGGTATTTTTTTTCGGTTGCATATAAAGAAAGGATTTTGTTTAAGTTTTAACTTGAATTGGGTATTTGTTTTCTCCACGTCATTTAACCACCTAAATTCAATTTAAAGCCATAAACTTTACTACAGTAAACTCCCTCTTAACTGGCCACCTTTAACCGGTCTTCGCTTTAATCGGCCTACCCCGCCTACCCTGACACAAAAACAACATATTTACAACCGGCCAAATTTTTATCTCAACATTGCTTTAACCGGACATGTTTTTCCGGAAACATTGTTTTCTTATCCATGGTTCAATTCAACATTATAACATATTGACGTTTTCAAAACAATTAAGATGTACTATCCTGGACGGAAGTGAATGCCACCGGAAGTGAATGCCTTTGGACCTGCTATCCAGTAGACCGTAATAAAGAACCAAATTATTATTAGTTTCATTTTAGTTATTTGCCTCCGGATTGCTTTGTAAATTGCCACAAGAGGTTACAATACCTTATTTATCGTCAGCAATCCATACGTTGCTGCAGTGTCGAAACCGGTCGCCACTGCAGCGACGTATGGATTGCTGACGATAAATAAGGTATTGTAACCTCTTGTAGCAATATTATTAGTTTAGTCTTGGATTGCATAGGTGTCGGATGTTAGCTAAAAACTACATACAGTAACATATTTAGAGGTATTTTTCAAATCATAATTGCATTTAGGCCATACAAACCTGTAGGTTGCCATTTTTTTATGTACCTTTATGTATTTTTTTATGTTTTTTTTTGTTTGACCGGCCAATTCATTATCCGGCCGCGGCCTGGTCCCGAGGTGGCCAGTTAAGAGGAAGTCTACTGTATATGAATATAACATTAACTAAAAGTTAAACATGTTTTTGGGAAAAGCGGCCCATAATGACTGCTTAGTTATTCTATGAGCTAATCATAACAAAACTTTTTCACATTCCAACCGATTTATTTCCAGAAAGTACGTTTCAAAGAATCGACCGACGAGGAGGCAGAATGTTCCATAGAAGAGATGAGAGAGAGGACACCCTCGGATGGACAACGGAGCGAGACACAGTCCATGAAGGGTGAGAAACAAGAGACGACAGTGGAGTACAAGAGCGAGTTTGAAAGACAGCTTGCCGAGATCCAGAAGCAGATAGAAGCGATTCAGCAGCTGCCGGCCGTGCTACAGCAGAACCTCGCGGCAGTACGGGAGCAACTGGCCCAGATAGTGGCGGCCAAGGCGGAGGCCGACGCCCACCACAGCGAGGTCTGTCTGCTGTTTAGTTCTTTATTTTCGGATGTTTATTTTATAAGACATGCTAGAGCAATAGTCGCCACTACCATCTAACCTGGTGAGGTCCTAGGAGAACAAATCCATATTACATACTCAAAATTGCTACCTACGGGCCTAACTCATTCTCCCCCCTCCCCCAACAAACACCAGATAATGTTTCAAAACCAAAATAATATTCTTTGTAAAAAATTTAATTTAAATAGTCTCATTAATTTATAAAACCTTACTAACTATGGTCTTGACAGAGTGTAAAAATAAGTTAATGCAAAGTTTAAGATCGAAGGTTACAGGACTTTTCAGTTTTATCATTTTCGTGAAAGAAATCTGCTGTTCAAAACTTATGAATCAACATCAATATATTTATTTTCATGTCTGCTTATTATGAAAAACCCACATTTGAAGTTTTAATTTTGTAAGTTTTGAATTTATGGCCTCCATTAGGAGTATAATCCATAACAAAACTCATTGTGTGACAGAAATGTCAAAGAATTTAGCCAGACTTTAAAGAAGTGATCTGTAACGGTTTTGTAACAGTTTTACTAGAACAATGGTTTCAAAAGCATCACAAAAGCATAAGCTTACAATTTTAGCAAATAAAGGTTTATGTTACCTGAGCTCTGTCAAAATGATCCAATGCGTAGCGTACCACTACAGCCGTTTCATGCACATCGGCACATCTTCAGGTGGAAAACAGCAAGTTAAGAGGAATATGAATATGTTTTAACTTGCTGTTTTCCACCTGAAGATGTGCCAATGTGCATGAAACGGCTGTAGTGGTACGCTACGCATTGGATCATTTTGACAGAGCTCAGGTAACATAAACCTTTATTTGCTATATTAAATGATCCAGAGGCTAATCCATCAATAATGAAATTACAATTTTAGGTTTTAGATGGAAAATCCAACATTTAAAATAGATTTTTAATAATTCAAAAACATCATGAAATTTGTCACAATATTTTTATTTGTTTTTAGAGAGAAGTTGAAAATATTAGTAGTCAAAAATGTGACAGTATTCGCTCAAATCTAAATTGGAAGGTGAGTCTAACTTTTTGAAGAACAATTGAATCTTGATACAAGAAATAATGGTTCCACAAACTTTTCATTTTGAAATTTTGTAACATTTTTATATCATTTTGTAAACAGAAGTTGTATGTTTTATAAAACTTTAGAACTTTAAATATTCATCAATCTTATATCAACTTCCATTATTCGTAATTGCTTAGTATTTCCATACAATTTTTAAAACGTATCATGGCTCTAAATGTGATAAATCAATGTTTTATTTTTATTTTTGAAACTCATGGGGAAAACAAATTGTACTTTTATTTTTCAGCGAACATTTTCCAACCATTTTCAAACACTAATAAAAGGTGTGTTATGTGATAAAGAATGTGTAATTATATTTTAGCATTATTCATAGTTAATTTAGTTATTTGGAATCATTTCATTTTACTTAATATTAAATTTTTAATCCTGTACCATTTCCTTGAAAGTGGATCTAAAATGTAATATATATTGGACTTAAAAGGGGGCTCAATAGAATATTTATCTTGCACAAATCCTTTTGTTGAAAAAAAAGTACTAAAGCTGTAATTTGCATGCAATTTTTTTAGAGAAACCAATGTCCGCTGATGCATTCTGTTCAAAAGCCTGTTAAAAAATCATAGATTGTGGAACAAAAGTTTGACATCTGTAGAAATTTAAGTTATTGTACCAATTTACAGATTGATGTAACAGTCGAAGAAAAGGAAGAAGGTTTGAAAGAGGAGGTATATGAGGAAATTACCAATACATCTGAGGATGATTCGACAACTCCGGTACCAGAACAGCGGCATGAACAGAATGAAGATGAAAAAAATATGGACCTTGAAGTTGACTTTGGAGAACTGGTTGAACACACGGAAATTGAACAGTTCAAAAACATCAAGAACAAAAAGCTTCAGCAAGAGGAAGAGGTGAGTGCCCTTAAATATATGCTTAACTAGTCGTATTGCACCATGACAGTTATTTGTTTCATCTAGATGCCCCACCAAATTCTCAGGTGTTGTTTGTTTTAATCACCCTTTTACTTATCTGACCCAGGGTCCTGTTGAATAGAGGCTGTTTAAAAGAGCAAAAGAGCTACCATTTTTGTGATCTAAATTACTTGAATACAGGAAAGCTACACACATTAAAATAATTATGTAACCACCCTACAACTAAACCAATTGTTTCAGGATCCTTCTGTGCGTAAGCCTCCTTTGATTCGGCATTTCCCGAGGACTGCGGAAAGGCCAATTGTTCTGCCCGGAGGGAGGAAGTGGTACAAACCTCAGGATGCTTACAACGAAGACTTCATCGCAGAGACCATCATCCACCAGTCAGAGGTCCTCGTGGGTACCACCATCGGGTATGTTGGATTAAGAGTCATCTTCACCCCTGTGCCATTAGCCCATTTATGCGCAGTCGGCAATGTTAACCATACGGCTTTTAATGCAAAACATGGTATTTTATTCCCCTGTTTCAGACGCCGTTTTTCAACCGATTTTCATTAAACTCGATAAGTGTTTAGTTGAATAGTTATATAAGACCCTTCATACCTCGAAATTTTGAAAATTTAATAAATATTACTAAAGAAAATCGAGTTACTTTGCAACGTCACAGAGAGTAATATTTGTTAAATTTTCAAGTTTCGAGGTATGAGAAGCCTAATATAACGATTCAACTAAACATTTACCAAGTTTAAAGAAAATCGGTTTAAAAACAGCGTCCGAAACAGGGGAATAAAATACCATGTTTTGCATTAAAAGCCATATGGTTAACATTGCCGACTGCGCAACAATGGGCTACTGGCACAGGGGTGAAGATGACTCTTAAATGTTCAAACTTGTTTTCACCCCACGCACAGGTCTTTGACCCATGTGAGATTTTTTTTAATGTTATTTTTTCAATGCTGCATTGTGTGTTATTTCATGAATAAAGAATTATTTGATTTGATTTGATTTGATTTGTTGTTTTCAACAAATGAATGTGCCATTTATTTGTATTTGGAAGGGGAAATTATTTTAGGGAAATTAAAATTGATAATTATTTAAGGACACCTCATAATCTTGATTAAGGTTGACTGCATTTTAATTAGGTTAGATGAAGGGGTTTTGGCATGGGTATTATTCAGATTAAGTTTTAACTATGGGAAAGGGTATCCACTTGAATTATATCAAGGATTATTAGGACAGTATTAACAAATATATTCAACACCTACTATTGTGCTATGACCACTTGACCGGAGTCCAAGATGGTTACCGTTAGGCTTACAGGCTTACAAGACACTCTGCTATCATCCTCTCCCTAACACTGTTAAGCAAAAGATAACAAGCACTTTATGTAAACAGGTATATTTTAATGGTATATTTTTTCATGAATGGTATTTTATTCTTTTCAGACTAAACTTCTTGAAATACGAGCCACCTAAGTTTGACGCAGCAAACTCCGCTGTTTTCCGTATGATTCAAGAAATCGAGGGAAAAGCTAAGAGTGAAGATCGACTGCCCATCGAGGCCAGAGCTGAGAAAGTTTTGGCGGAAGATGATTATTTTCCACCTGTAAGTTAGGTTACAAACTCGAGTGATTTACATAATGTTGTACAATTTGTTCTTTTACTACGGCATGTTTACAGTAGGTAGTTTGAAATTATAAAGTTTCAATCTCTTTTTAAATTAACAAAACTAAACATTTAAACACATTAACCTCGAAAAAATTGGTTTGTGATCTATTGGAAAATAGGTAAACAAAAGTATTCACTTCAGGTATTCCCTTTAAAGTATTCATTTTCAAGGGATTTCATTAGTTCACTGGGAATGACTATAATATGATGTGAAAATGATTTGTAAGATAGATATGAAAACAATATTTCCTGCAAGATACTAAACAGGATTGATTAAAGCGAAGTTACGTCATGAAATGGCCAGTTAAGAGGCAGTTATTTTTTTGACCAGATAGGCCAGTTAAAAGCCGATAAGGAATAAGCCTATCAAGAGAGAGTTAACAACAATTGAAAGATTGAACAAACTATGAAAAGTAAACAAGTATTAAGTAAAGCTGTTTTGGCAATTTAACAAAATGTTCCATTATAAAAAATTTGGAACAAGATCTATTTTTAACAAAGACGATTTTGTATTTTTGTTAAAGCATTTGTATGATCTAATGAAGAGAAGTTTAACGTTGTTGTTTTAGTTCAGATAACATGTGAGATAACTCTATAAAAATCTTTCTTAGATCTAATATGAACGTAGGAAAAACTAGAGTAGCCTAACCAAAAAAGACTAAGAATTCCGATGTTATGTTACAGATAAGTAAACGACATTTCTTTGCAGCCAGACTCACAGAGCAAGGAAATGTAAGCAAACAATTTATGAACAATATTTTTTGCTTTTGTGTACATCGCAATAAACATTGTATCATTGACTATGTACACTAATGTGAATAGACCTCTCATCCAATGCATTTAGTTTGAGGCAAAATTTTGGAAGTTTAGTGTACGCGGCTCCAGAGTCGCTGTCATCGATGTTGTTATTATTCAGCTGGATTTACAGTGCTGCAAAAACATTTCATCACAACATAAACAAAAAACTCCTTTACAAAACGCTTAATCCCTGATTGGGAAGGGTGGTAGTAGCCTACTGATTTGCCTATCATATGACTCCTGTACTTCCATGTTCGCCGCTGAAGATCGCGCCACAGTATATTGGTTTCAAACATGCCTATGCTATGAGAAGTCTACTCACATTAGTGTACATAGTCAATGATTGTATTGTGTCCTTAGCCAAGTGACCATTAGAGGAAAAATAAATTATGATCATATCCACAAATTGGCAATTAGAAGATGAATACCAAACCACTAAAACTTGTGATGGTACATGATGGTCCTAGTATTAAATTTGAGAACATACTAAGATAACACTAATTGAGAAATTAATTTACAGAATAAATAAAATAATAAATCCTCTTATAGTAGTATCATCACAAGTTCATAGTCAAACTTTATAAATATTTCACTAAGTGTAAACCTATTACTAGGTTTGTAATAACAAGTTATACAATAGGTAATAAGAGAAATTTACAAACAGTTAAAGTTTAGGAATTTAAATGGGATGGTATTATTTTCCCAACTTTTGATAAATATTTTGTCGGCTTAACAACAACTAACAACAATCATATTTTGGTGGCATTAATTATTTTTTGTCAAACAAATAAGAAAGTATAAATAATTTTTGCTACATTTTTTACATTAATTGGAGCCATCAAATTTAATACCTTTTGAATAATCTTTTGAAATGTTTTTTCAGGAAAGTGTGGAGAAGCTTTTACAAGATGTAAATGAACAAAATATAATTTCAGTTTAACTGAATTTGATGCATTTGCTGAAAACTTCTACCAAGGCTCATTGAAATAAATCCTGATGTTTCTTTGTTGTGTATTTTCTTATATTCTGTGTTTGAAAACTATGTTAAATATACAAAAATGAAAACAGATCTATTATTTAAATATTTCAACAAGCAAGGTAACCTCAAGAAACTAAACATATTATAACTCCATAGATATTTTATTATTTGATTTACAGTTAAAGCTATATAATAAACAGTCATTTCATATATCTAACAAAGTATAAAAACAAGGTATTTTAATTAGCTGTTTGTTTACAAACAGTAGTAACCTTTGGTCTCTGTTATCAAAGACTATTACAGATAGGCCGCTGGTATTTCTTGAATGTTAGAAAAATGTTTTTAATTCCAAATCTACAATGCAGCATGAGTAACATATTAATACTTAAAATGGCTTACCATAACATGAAAGCAGGAAGCAAATCTATTGATTACCTATCCTGTAGCAGTGAAAATGGTACACATTTTTAAGTATACTTAAGGCTAAACATTTCCTCTCACTAGAATTCTTTGTATCTGTCACCTAAGTTTGGTTGAAACTTGAGAAAAATCTCAAAACATGTACTTCACAGTGGAGTAGCACATATTTACATTTATACAATACAAATCTGGATTTAATGCTATATTTTATTTCGGCTGTAGAATTTGTTTCATCCAATAATCTTGGACCAAATCAAAGACCAGACTATGTTTGAAAACTAATCAATCTGTTCTATGGCAGTAAAATGTCACTATTAAAGAGGCCGTCCATAAAATACGTCATCGCTTTTTGCCCATTTTTGGACCCTCCCTCCCTAAAATCATCCTACCATCATAATTTGTCTAACCCCCCCCCCCCCTCTCGGAAAAATGACGTCATTTTTAACAAACCTCCGTATGAAGTAAAAATAATGCTTTTTAAACGTTTCATGATAAACTAAAAAAATTGACCAATCAAATCTGAATTTGCCTTCAGAAATAAAGCCAAAATTACTTTCTCAATGGAAAAATAAACTATAAAACAATGCCTTAAAATAGTCTAATGTATTTTATAAATAATTATTTTATAATAGTTGAGTTGTGTTAGAATCTATCATTGTTTTACTGTTAAAATTTGATATAAAACATCATATTTAAAATGACGTCTTATTTAAGTCAACCCCCCCCTTGCACATCACCTTATTGTCAGTTTTCAATCTGGACCCTCCCCCCTCCCCCCCTATTTTCAGATGACGTAATTTATGGACAACCCCTAATATTATTGGCCATTTAGATTTTGGAACCGTGGGTATTGTAATCAACAATACATAATCAAGAGTAAATTAAAACTCTTTGTTTTACTGCCAACAA
This sequence comes from Neoaliturus tenellus, assembly GCA_030545055.2. Taxonomy (NCBI): domain Eukaryota; kingdom Metazoa; phylum Arthropoda; class Insecta; order Hemiptera; family Cicadellidae; genus Neoaliturus; species Neoaliturus tenellus. The sequence goes on along the minus strand of CM061533.1, from coordinate 53,189,888 downwards.
CATAGTTTTCTACTTCTTAGCAATTATATTAATTTTAAAACATTTTGCTACGAGAATTCTATTCACACTAGTGTATATTTTCATCCAATGTACATCATCATAACAAAAACAAAACCCTTACCATCGTTATGAAATGCTAAATACAGGACTACAAAGAGTGGTATAATTGATTTAATATTGTGTCAGTCAAGACATTTTTATATGTCACTTTTGGTTCATTTGCGCTGCAAGAGATCCTGATATTATTAGCACAATAATTTTAAAAAATGTTAATCTATGAGTAGGCTATATAAAATATTCAAAAATAATATCAAAGATTTATAAAATTTTTGCAAAATATCCATATGAAAAAAAAAAAAATGGTGGATCTGAATTTTTAATCCATTAAAGGAGCTTATAGAAAGACCTGCCACTGTCACCAGCACATAAATTCTTAAATAATTGAGAAATACCTTTGTATTTCAAAACAACAGATTGATTGCACATTCACATTGTAAAGTTGTAAGCAATATCCACTTTCACTTTTCACTTCTATCAGACTCACTATACTCTTCAGTTTTTTTCCGGTCTGATAGTAAATGCCTCTTTTTATTGCCAAAAGTCTCTGTCACAGAAGTCCTTCTGTCATGAAGAAATTGTGATTAATTCCAGCCATTACTTAAGGCTATCTCTTTTCTAAACTCTTGAACTTTGCCTCCAGTCTCTTAGAATAAGCATCCAGTTTGAAAGCAGCCTGTTCCAGCTTAGTGACACTATCTTCAATCTGGTCAATCTGATCGAGGAAGGGCTGAAGAGATTTGTCTAAACAAATAAATAGAGAAACAAGGAATTTGAGTAAAATGGTGTATTAAAAAGTGGACAGTGTTCCTGTATTATGTAACCCAGCGATTCTCAACCTGGGGTACGCGTACCCCTAGGGGTACGCGGAGAAGTGCATGGGGGTTCGCGAGAGATACATTGATAATGGCGGACAGGAAAATGTTTAGCTACCGTACTTTTATAAAAAAATTTTGAAATAACTATACAAATTTTACTATTACCGTGAAAGATTTACAACTGTTAACAGTTGGAAATATTAAAAAGTCAAAGATGTTTACATCGTCAACGTCAGACATAATTCAAAATTGGTCTGTTCATTGGATTGAGGATCATTTCTCTGAAACATATTTTAAATCATTCAACCTAAATTTCAATGAGAATTGAAATTTGATTGAAATTTCCACGAGCTTGTCTTTGAAAATAGAATTAAAGAGAAAACCTCTGAATAAATTGTGGTTAGACTTGAGTGACCAATATGTGAATTTGTCCAATTTAGCTATCAAAGTTCTGCTAAAATTTCCAACTACGGAGCTCGTAGAGCAAGCAATTCCCTTGTACGTGTATATTAAAATGAATACGGTATAGGAACAAACTTGATGCAACACCAGATATGACGATTTATTTGTCTTCTTTTGAGAACAACTTTTAAAAAAAACTTAGTTTATCAAAGCAGGATCAGGGCTTATACTAAGAATATTACAATATGTAAGTGTAAATTCCAATTCTAATAAATTACCAAGAAAGTCTTTTGTTTCTTAATATATTTAGCGAAACTAAACTATTCTGAATTACAAACTTTTGAAGTTTTTTTTTTTTAATTTCAGGCTTATAATACCTTGCTAATAATAAATTCTGTAGATAGGCCAGGCTAAGACCTAATTTGAGGATAAATATGACCTAGGATTCTAAAGGGTACAATTCATGAAAATACAACGACTTAGGGGTTCGCAAGGTGAATTAGGTTGAGAACCGCTGATGTAACCCATTGGCCAAAAAATTATTTTGTATAAAACTATAAATCCACCACAAAATCATCCGATTAAAATTGTGAAAAATGTTTAATAAAAAGGTTTAATAAAAAAATTTGTAGAAAATTTATTTTTATAAATAATGATATATGTATTATATTTTTCTGAAAAGGTATTAAATTGTCTATAAGAATATATATAGTAATTTAAAATGTTAAAATTTTTTTGAACAGTTAAAAAAAATATATATATATATATATTTTAAATAAAGTTATTTTGAGAATGTTCCGTAATTGGATGTGTTGTGGTTGTGGTAATAGTTTTGTTGGCTAAGACCCGCTCAACCTGTTCTTTTCTGCTCGTTTCCGGACAATAGTTTCACTCAAGTTTAATGGTTGTGGTGGGTGTGGGAGAGGGGGGGTAACCGCCAACCCCCCCCTCCCCAAAAAAAATGAATGTCTGGATCCACCCTTGACTGGGGAACAGAACAGAAGCAAACTCAAGCGAACACAAGCGAGTGTGTACTAGTTTGATTTGTGCTCGGTGCTCGGGTTCGTCTGCGCTCTTCGATGCATGCAAAAAACCAGATGGAGCACAGGCAAGCACGAACACTGGTGATGCGAATCACGAATCAAGGCGAATTGAGATAAGCAGTGTCGAGCACACCCAGTACGCTATCATGCTTGTCTCTGCTCCCCTTGATTCGGCGATAATGTACTGCAGGCATAACAGTCCTGGATTCGTCAGCAAACAGGACTCCGAATTTGTTACAATTCCATTTATAAAAATGTTATATCCTTATGATATAATAATCAGCTGTTTGTAAATATTGTTTTCAATTATGTTTGTTTACATTCAAGACTACTTCTGATGTTCAGTTCAAATTATTATAATTCAATGTTTACAGTTTTAATAAAAATGAATTTGATTTCAAATGCGTGCATTATAATTATTCAAATATAGAACAATAATTGGCGACGATAAAAACTCAATCATGGATCCAGACCAATTGAGGGAAATAGTACAAGTAATTTCTGAAAGCCAACAAGGACTCATTGAAGGTATTGTATCTAAAATGATGGATAAACTACAAATCTCTCAATCAGGACAAACTACAGGAATAAGTAATAACATTCCTCCTTTTGAAGAGTTCAATCCCAAAACTGAAAAGTTCAAAAATTATTTAGAAAGGTTTGAAAATTATCTTGCTGTAAGAAATGTAAAGGATTTAGGGAAAAAAGCTCAGTTACTTAGTGTATCAATTGGATCAGTACATTACAATAATCTATCAGCTTTACTTGGCCCTGAAGTACCTATCAAAAATCTAGATTATCTAACATTATGTAAACATTTCAGTGAAATGTTATCACCTCATAAGAACTCAGTAGTATCTCAGCATTACTTTTTGTGTACCTACCAGAAACAAAACCAAAGCATCCCAGAATTTGTAGCTTCTCTTCAAAAAAACATCACAGAATGTGAATTTAATGTAAAGTGCGAATGTTCTAAACAAGTTTCAGCAGCAGACATTTTGTTACGAGCACAATTCATACGTGGATTAAAGGACAACTGGATTCGAGAGCAACTTCTTCAAATGGATGAGACGTCATTCAAAGAGGTAGTCATGAAGGCAACAGCCCTAGAAGCTTCTCGGCTTGAGGTACAAGAATTAAGTAAACATCAGGTAACAAATACTCCATCTAGTGACGTAGATATCAATAAAGTTTCGAAAAAGTTTACAGATGATGCTAAATTTCCATCAAAATCCAGGCAATTTCAAAGTTCTAAACCTAAACGTTACATTCCTAAATCCAAATCTAAAATTAGTTTTGAACAATTAGGAATTAATGGTCTTTGCTTAAGATGTGGCTGCAATAACCACCGTGCTTCAGAATGCCGATCAGATCGGTCATCACTGCACTGTAAAGCCTGTTCACGACATGGTCACGTATCTAAAGTATGTGTTACATCTTTAATGAAAGAGAAGTTTCCAAGAACTGAAATTTCTAATGTAGCATCAGGTTCTTCAGCTAAATTTGTTAGTACTAATAGGTCGGAAGACTTTGGTTTTAATTACATTAACCATAACTCACGGGTAATAGACATTTATGACAATTCTCAGTCCTCAAAATCCAGAGATTCACAAAAATATACGGTAACAGTTCTGATCAATGACAGGCCAATGCAATTTGAGGTAGATTCCGGTGCAGGATATACACTGATCTCAGAGACCGATTTCAACAAACTAGACCTTAAGGTAGCTATGTCACCGACAGATGTTTTCTTTAGGTCATACACGAATGACATTTTTCATCCTAAAGGCAAAGTACAACTTAAAGTTAGTTATAATGGAAATCAATCAGATGAAGAACTTTACATTGTGCCTGAAGGTCATCCAGCCGTACTTGGGAGAGTATGGATACGACACTTGGGAATAAACCTCCAAGAGATCGACAGAGCTCAAAATGTGTTTTCCAGTTCGGATGGTCAAGTTCATTCAATCGATGATGTACTTAAAGACTTTTCTGATGTCTTCGAACAGAAAATTGGTTGTCTTCCAAACCATAAGGTAACTTTAAAGTTGCGTGAAAATGCTACACCTGTATACACGAGAGAGCGCAATGTTCCATTTGCACTACGATCCCAGGTTGAGGAGGAACTCAATAACTTAGAGTCTGCTGGTATTATTTCAAAAACAGAGGTAAGTGATTGGGGTTCCCCACTTGTAGTGATCCCGAAAGATAATGGTAAAGTTCGCTTGTGCGTGGATTACAAAACAGGGGTGAATGATCGACTTGTCTCAGCTAATTTCCCTATTAAACATATTCCAGACATACTCAATAGTTTACGAAATTCTAGGGTATTTTGTAAGCTAGACATATTTAAGGCTTACCTACATATACCTGTTGATGAGGAGAGTAGTAAAATTCAAACAATTACTACCCATCGTGGAACTTACCGGATGCACAGGTTAAGTTTTGGCATCAAAACCGCACCAGCAGAATTTAATCGAATCTTAGGTCAAATTTTACAGGGTCTTCCTAAAGTAGAGGCATATTTCGACGATATTATTGTACATGGTTCAACAAAAGATGAATGCTTACAAAATCTAGTAACCTGCCTTCAGCGTCTTCAAGAAAATGACATTCATCTGAACAAGGACAAATGTGTATTCTTTTGTGAAACTATCGAATATCTAGGTCATGTCATCCAATTCAATAAGGTTTCCAAATCTCCAGAAAAAATCCGTGCCATTAATGAAATGCCTCGACCAAGAAATGTGGATGACGTTCGCAGGTTTCTCGGAATGGTAACGTACTATGCACGATTCATCCCAGACCTATCCACAAAATCTACACCCCTCCGAGACCTTCTGCAAAAGAATCGGAAATTTAATTGGTCACGAAGATGTGAATCAGCTTTTCAGTGTCTCAAGAAAGAAATCACTTCAGATAGGGTTCTAGTACCTTACGATCCACATCAACCAATCGTGCTGACATGCGACGCAAGTCCAACAGGTATTGCAGCTGTTATGAGTCATCTAATTAACAACGAGGAACGTCCAATCGCCTATGCTTCCAGATCATTGACATCATCGGAGAAAAATTATAGCCAGCTTGATCGAGAAGCCCTTTCAATTGTTTTTGGAGTGAGTCATTTTTACAATTATTTGTTTGGTCTTCATTTCGAGCTAGTCACTGATAATGCACCACTATCCAGAATTTTCCACGAAAAGAAAACACTTCCTCCCATGACATCCAGTAGACTTCTGCGATATGCGTCTTTTCTGTCGGGTTTCAATTACTCGATTCGTTTCAAGAAGGGGGAAAGCAATGTAAACGTAGACTGTCTATCCAGGGCTCCGATAAATCAAGAGACTAACACTGTGGATGTTCTACTCAACAATGAAGTCAACTTGCTTCACTCTAACACATTATTTCAAATATCTTCTGAAATCCTTACACCTGAGGTTCTAGCAAGAGAAACAGAACGCGATCAAGATTTAAATAAGATTAAGCAGGATCTTCAAAATAAATCAGAAGAATCTCCATATACTCTGTCAGATGGAGTATTATTCAAAGACAATCGAGCTGTCATACCAAAGAGTCTACAACCACATATTCTAGAACAACTACATTTTACCCACATTGGAATTACCAAAATGAAACAGTTGGCAAGAAGGTATGTATACTGGTATGGAATTGATAAAGCTATCGAAAACATGGTAAAGTCTTGTGAGCGCTGTGCATTTACCAAAAATCAACCTTCTAAGGCTCCACCACATCCATGGTCAGAACCTGAGTCCAATTGGGAACGTATTCATATCGATTATGCGGGACCATTCAACAACAGCTATTTTCTTGTATGTGTCGATGCAAAATCCAAGTGGTTAGATGTTAAAACAATTTCGAGTCCACCAACGACTACAACTACAATCACATTATTAGACAATATATTTTCATTTCACGGCTATCCACAAGTTATGGTATCAGATAATGCTTCGATTTTTGTTAGTTCGGAATTCAAAAACTATTGTAAGAAAAATGGCATTTTCAAAAACTTATAGCACCTGGTCATGCCGCAAACTAATGGATTAGCTGAACGAATGGTTCAAACTCTCAAACAACGGCTTAAAGGAGTGGAAATGGATCCGGGAAACATCTTTACTAAAGTTCAAAACTTTCTACTACAGTACCGTGCCACACCACTGTCCAATGGGTTATCTCCTGCAGAGCAGTATCTAAATCGGAAAATTCGGATCAGACTAGATGCTTTAAGACCGTATCATCCAGCTAAAATGAACCCACAGAAGCTCGAGTAAGAACATTTAATGTGGGGGAGACAGTTCTATGTCGTGACTACACCACCAACAATAAGTACATTTGGGTGCTTGGTGAAATAATACAGAAGTTGGGAAATCTACACTATACAGTGAAACTTGAGTCTGGAAGAACAATCAAGCGGCACATTGACCAATTAAGAGGTACCAGAGTTAAAGTTAAAAGTTCTAATGCAAAGACAGAATCCTCGACAGAGACGGAATCAAACACTGAAAAGTACCCAAAATACACTCCACTTCAAGTTCCTAATCTTCAACGTAAACCTACAAATCCTATAATAAACCAAGACACATGTGAAGAACGAGTAGTTGAAGAATCTCCTTCACAAGCTCTTCCATCACAGGACCAACCAGCTAATGTCCCAGCAAATGAACACGAAGTCTCTGAATCTCCACCTATTACATTAAGACGATCAAATAGAAGAAAGAAAATGCCACATTACCTGAAATCTTTTGTTCCTAAGTAAAATATCAAACAAGTGGGGGAGACTGTTATATCCTTATGATATAATAATCAGCTGTTTGTAAATATTGTTTTCAATTATGTTTGTTTACATTCAAGACTACTTCTGATGTTCAGTTCAAATTATTATAATTCAATGTTTAAAGTTTTAATAAAAATGAATTTGATTTCAAATGCGTGCATTCTAATTATTCAAATATAGAACAGCCTCGTAAATCACATCGATTTGTACAGATTATGGAAAACGACTGATGCAAAATGTGCAAAATGACTGACTGACTTTTGGTGCAAAATGTGATACTTCACTGTTGTGCGGATAGAAGGAATAGAAATTGAAGGCGCTAAAACGGAAAAATTATTTATTTTGTAAGAAACTAAATTAATAATGCCCAGATTTTCAGTTCCGATGAAGCGGAGTTCCGATGTCGCCGAGTCCGATGAACGAGAGTGTACTGTAACTACAGTACACTCCTTAGAGTTTTGTTTTTAGTTATTAAGAGGGGTGAAAGATCTCCTCTCAGAATGGAAGCAGGCAAAGCAGTGCTTTGCCTGCTTCCATTTAGTGTCTTGATGTAAAGTTCGATAAAAGTGAGAGAGGATTTAAATAAAAGGTAAAGACTTGGGCTTTTTGATTCGTTTTTGAATTTTTTCATATTATGAATCCATAAACTATAAAGTTTAAATTTTATTAACTTTTGACCATTATATCTTTAGCTTAATATTGATTCAAAATATAAAACAATCCAAAAACAAATTAAAGAGCCCAAGTCTTTTATTTCTTATTTAATACTTTCAAAATTATCCATCCGTAAATAAGAGCATCAAATGGTAGCAGGTGAAGCGCTGCACGATGAATTTTTGCCTGCGACACTGACAACTTCTTGTAACAGCCGTTGAAACTGCTGTGAGCATAGGCTATGGATGTAATCATTGAATAGCATCCAGGCCTACATTCTTTGGCGAAGTCCCCTTCCTCACCATCAGTGACCCTTCCTTCCTTCCTTTTACCTGAGTGTTCAATATTCTCACTCATGCTGAAGTGCAGCAGCGTTTCTTTAACCACATTGTTTTACACCGAGTACAGTACTGAATATCGTGTCTTGCCCTCCTGCAAACACATTCAGGTAGTCCCTGCAATGGCCACTTGACTGTGCATGCAAATTAGTGGCTCTATCCCTTTGATTCTTTCTTGTTTATGTTTTCAGTCGGCGATTTTATTTTTTATTTATTTTTTTATCTGATAAGCATTACCAACTGTAATTAATTGCTCTTTCGGAGAGGGAAAGAATTTGAAATCAAACAATAAGTTATTTATATCAAGTTTTGTATCAATATAAATCCTAAATTGTTAATAATATCACATTTTTTACAGCTTATTATTTTGTTTGTTATGCAAACATTTTGAACACCCTACAATACATTCAAACAAATCCCAATCTAAAGAGTAAGCCCTGTTCCTTTTAGCGGTATTCTTGAATCCTAGTACAAGAACGAACCAAGACTTATTAATTTTACCAAGAAACATCAAGATTTTTATTACAAAATTTGTAAAATTATGTAAGATCAACTTTATGTATTCTGTCTTGTCACTGTGAAGGAGTTTCCTTGTTATTTCAGTGTTACTGTTGATCTTGTTCAAGTGTGTCAATAGTACTTAAATATATTTTGGAATTATTATTTGTTTTGTTTGACTTCTCCTTATGTTTAAAAGGAAAATTTCCATCCAAATAATCTTTGAGTGCACTTTACGTAGTTCCTAAATTTTTAATACCGTATTTGTACTGGTTGAGGCTTTAGTAAAAAAATAAACCTTTTTTTATATATGAATTTATATTTTTTGACAAATTGACTTAATAAATTTTAACAAAATAATTGAATATGCAATTATTATAAATTAAGTTACTCACACACATAATTCTATAATTAATAAATTAATAATACTCGAAACGAAAAACACTATTAATTTATTACTCATAAATAAAATACAAAAAATAAAGTTCTGAACTTAAAGCTAACAAGTACCAATATTACAGCATGAAATATGCATTACCTTCTCTCTAGGTTTCTTGAAAAGGGCATTCAGATATCACATGGTTTTTGCTGTTTTGACAATTTCTGGTCGAATGGCATTGCCAAGAAACCCAAAGTTTGTATTTTAACCTATATTATTATATTAATAGTATTTTACAGATGTGCAATCTGGTATAGGTTCTTTTTGAGGCATTAGAAAGTCAAGAAGACTTTCAAATGTCACGCTAGATACTTCCAAGTCTCTTCTGAACCCCTTCAGTGTTTCTGGATCACTTTGGAGCGCTTTAAAAATTTCGGATCACATTGAAGTGCCCCATATGTTTCCATATCACTTTGGTGACCTTTGGATATTTTGGATCACTTGTAAGGTCTTAGGGATATTCTATTTCAATTTTGTGTATTTTGCGGGTTTTCGGATAACTTTTGATGTTTTTAGATCACTTTGGAGTACATTTGATATTTGTTATCACTTGGAGGTCCCCTGGTCTTTCCATATCACTAGGAGCCTTCTCGATTACTTTGGAGTACCCTGGATGTTCCGCTTCACTTTGCAGCCTCCCAGATGGCTTTGGTCGAGACCTCACCAGATCGCCGCAGCAGGTTAGTACCGCCCGGTCAGCTGACGGATCCAGTCCAGGTAGTGGGCCACCTTGACGTAGACTCCCGGAACTCCGTACTGTCCACAGCCGATACCCCAGCTAACCACGCCCACCAGCTGCCAGGTACCTCCGCGCTCACAGACCATCGGACCACCGCCGTCACCCTGCGGAGAAACCAGCGGATCAGTAAAGTGAGAAGCATCATTGACTATATAATACACCAACGTGAATAGACTTCTCATAGCATAGGATTGTTTGAAACCTATTTACAGAGGCATACCGAGGAACACAAACTATAGTGCAGATAATATCTTGTTCTGTCTCTGAATTCTTGTTTTGAAATTAAAGTACAGTCCGGCTAGTCCGATCTAATTGAACTAATTTCTGAACAATTTTTAGCAAATTTTTGGAACCATAGAAAATCTGTCACAATAGTGATGGAATATTGTATAATGATTATGCTTCAAATAAAAATTTCATGTCAAATATTGATGACTGTGATTTTTTCAATTCTTAAACTTTATAAATTAGAACTTCTTTGAAAAAAAATGCATATTGAACAAATGTTTTTGGTATATGCATATTTTCCAAATTAATGAGGTTTACATTTGCGGGACTCATTTGAATTTAATGAAAAATATATATATTAACAGAGGGAAGATCTGTTGATTGACCAACCAGATTAAAAGTAATAAAAATAATCTTAAATTAGTAAAAAAGTTAATCATATTGGCGGCTCTACAGTTTGAGGTTATACTGGGATGGCCACAAAATTTAAGAGGTTTGCAATAGTGCATGATCAATGTTATTGGGATGAATAGAATTGATTTATTTTAGCGATGTAGTCTTTAATCTTTCATTATGTGGGCCAAAAATTCCACCGGGTAAAACCAGCATTGAAAATACCTCTTAGATTGACTTACTAACAAGTTTCTAACATTTTTTATTTATTCTTTTTTTGGGTGTATCTACGCCAGTGGCATTTTTGTAACGTTTTGATGGGGAACGGTCCAAACCTCAGTCTTGTTACTATCTAACATCGACCAGTTGTTAGAAAGCATCATAAATTAATAGCCCAATGACAAATGGTTCCGGAATCGAACTTTAAAAAAGCTATGAACTTTTCTCAGGATCGAACCGGCAACCTTTGGATTCAAAGGCGAGCACTATAACCACTCAGCTACCCAGCCAGTTCACCATTAACATTAACAGTGCTACCAACCTTGCATGCGTCCTTGCCCTCCTCTCCCCCGGCGCAGATGAAGCCCGGGTGGAGCTTGAACTCGTACCCGAGCCGCGTCTGTTGCAGCTGAGCTTGACATTGGTGGTGGGACACGACCGGAACATCCACCTCCTGGGGAAGGGAGGAACGTGTTAGAGTAGCCTCGGAGGAACAGGGTGGCAAATAATGTTGAATGTCATTCACGATATGTGACTCAAGTCAAAGCCAAGGCAAAGCCGAGCACGTAAAATGTGTACTCGTCTCAGATGTGAACATTTGGGACTAGTCGTGATTGAATTACATCATAGTGTCAAAGATACAATAAATAAAAAGGTATTTTTTATATAAAAAATAAGTAAGCACAACATAATTAAAGAGATTTTTACACCAAATTTAAACGAAGATAGCCTTGCTAATCAGATTTGACATGAAGAAAACTTAAAGAACCTGGAAGACAAAGTCAGTAATAAAAGCTGATTTACTGTTGGTTTAGTGTGTTGATTTACTTTAATTGGAAAAAAGTAAAAATTTATAAAGAAAATGTTGTAGAGTCCTGGTAAACCAAACTACTTGTGACCAGACCCTATGTTTGGTGAAGCAAATTTAGGGTGGAATAAGTGGAATTAAAAAATAATGCAAGGTATTTACTAGGTTACCCCTGTGGTTTGCTCAACATGACTTGTATGATACTGGGATTCAATGGGGATCAGATTGCGGAAATCATTTGCTAGCAATGGAACTGCGTTAAATAGCAGAAAAACCAATGGAACATTGGAATAAAGTGTATCAACAAAGACAATGATTCAACTGTAGAAAAATGGCGACAAAAGCAACAGAATTGTGTTTAAATACAATGTAATATCAACGTTTGAGGATATCAACATTTGGGGTTTTTTTTTTAATAAATGTAGAATTTTTTGAATGGTAGGACTCTATTGTATATAATAAATCACTGACTGACCTTGAGGATGTTCTGGTACTTTCCGTAGTCGCCGAAGGCATCCTTGCCCCAACCAGTGGTCCAACACCGGTGACCCGAGTAGTCGGCGTGGGGCTCCGGCAGACACGCTGGGCTGATGTGGGGTGACTGCTGGAAGTCCACGGGATGGTCGAGGCGCAGAAGGGCGAGGTCGTTGAACAGCGTCCCCGCGTAGAACTCTGGGTGGACGTGTAGTGCGGAGACGTCACGTTCTACGTACGGGTAGAACTCCACATCATGGTTCACGTCCCACTCGCCGAGCCGGACGCGGAGGTCGTAGTTGGTGTAGCTGTGAACGGAAATTTAGAGTAATGCAAGGGAGTGGTTTACAAAAGTAATTTTCTTATGGTCCTCCAAAATTAGCTTATTTCTGTCCTTGAGAGATGTTTTAAACATTTTATCCATCTAATTTTATGGAGTGCTGCCTCACAAATATGTTCAAAAATAATTTAAACACAAGTAAATTCCCAGCTGTATGATCATTTCAGGGCTAATAATATTTTAAGTTAGCCTTAATTTTTTAGACTAGATCAATAGTTACAACAGTGTTCTTTGATAGATTTTAGTTAAATTTTTTAGGGTTTTACATAAAATTATTTAAATGAGATAGTTTTTAATGGAATAACAGACAAACCAATACACTTATTTCAAGCATTTTTATGTGGAAGATTTCAATTTATAGTCATTAAATCATTGCATCATCTAGTTTTCTTGAAGTCTCAGCTGGAGTGCTCCAAGGTTCAATCTTGGGCTCCACTTTGTTTCTTTTAATGATGAATGATTTACCTAACAATTACTGATAAGTAACTTAATTAATTGCAAACAATCTGCAAGCCAATCATCTTTTACACAATGAAGGAAATCTAAATGATTTAGTTTTTCGGCATGATACTCACGATTTGACGCAGTGAGCAGCTGTTAGCACGTGCTGGTGGTCTATGAGAGTTCCGCCGCAAACGTAGACACTCTCCTGGGGGTCCTTCTTGAGGATGGCGACTTGCCACGGGTACTCTCCTGTCAATATAGTTCATCCTGTGTTATTCATGCAGTAGTTTTGTATCACTGTCATTGCCAGACTTGTGTTAGAGTTTTGTCAGAGAACTCTAGTTTTGTGCTAGGAGTTTTGTGTCAGAAGATTTGGACATCGTTGGGTGATCAAAACAGTTATTTTGTGTGTTAACTTTATTGGCTTTTAATAATGTTTTAATGTGGAAGGGCCTATACGCAGGCCTTGTTACTATCTAACGTCGACCTGTTGTTGTTAGATAGCATCATTAATTTGAGCTATCAATGACAAATGGCATTAATGTGATAAATTCACCCTAAAGTATGACATCATAAACTAAGACAAAGTATTTTTATATTTTGCCAAAGAGCTCAACTTAACTTACTGTTTTGAATTTTTCATCCATTACTGTAAAAAGCAACTTTGAATTTTTGTTTTGATCCTGAGAAAAGTTGGTAGCTTTTTGAAGGTTTGAAATTGGACCCAGCAGACTTTGTTCATTGGGCCAATGAATTGACTACCAAATTGATTTCCTGGTCTTTGTCATTAACAAAGCTACACCTCACCTGATTCATTACACTCAACACACTCATCTTCCAGTTATATTCACCTTAAAATAATCCACAAATGATTGCATCATTGTCTTGAATAAGAATATCTTAGCTAAATTAACTTTATCAGAGATAAAACTCATTGTGAAAATCACAGTTGAAACTCCTCTCCTCGTCAAAGTGTGTACAAAGTACATGACTTTTATCAACTGACATCAAAGTCCTATGAACTCACCGAATTCACTGTCTCCGTCCACATACACCGGGTTCTTGATCCTGCCGTGAACGCCTTGTGTGTTCCGGACGCCGCACTGGGGGCCATGGGGGCGGTAGAGCTGGTTGTGGGTGGGGGGGAGGGGCCGGCGGCAACACACTTGGCGGGGGCCGCACCGGCCGGGGGCGCCGCCAGGGTAGTAGGCTTGGCGCTGTGTTACAAACCACTTGTTAGACATATTTACAAACTATATTATCTATCAAATTTGATGCATCTAACAGGTGTTGAATATGATAACAGTATTGAATGCTTTCATATGTCTAACTGGAAGTTTCAAACACAAATCCAAGGTTTTTCAACATTGATAGAATACATTTATTAATACAATATTAATGTATATTGACTTGTGGGTACAATGAAATTTTGTATAATGGGTTCATTATACAAAATCAGATAACTCATACATATCTTTAAAAATTTTTAGTATTTTTTTTACAAATGGTTGAGAAAATTGCAATCATCAGTGCAAAAACATCATCTTTGCAGTGAAAGACTGAGTTAAATGACCATTATCAAGTATAGGAGCACCGCACTTATTTTGTTACAATATGTTACAGTGGACAATTTTTAAATAAAAATACTGTATATGCCAATAAAAACAGATAAAATATATGATACTCTGTTATAAAATAACTATCATAAAAAGTCTAATTGCAAATAATTGATCACAAAATCATCTAACATGCACGTAATCAGGCAGAGCATCAGTAGAGAAAAGCATGTTTTAAACTTGTTTCTTTGAAAGAAAACAAATAGATTACGGTAGGGCCTATACCATTCAAGGAGACATGCTTCTAAAAGCTGTGTCCATACCAAAGAAAATTAAATTTGGAAGTTGGTTAAAAAAAGTGAACTGTAGAAGACCATTTCAGAAACCCCTGTCAGATATCATAAACAAAAGTAAAAATACATTAGCTTTACCCAGTAAAGTATTACACTATAACTCTATGTTAACTATAACTATATAACTGTATGTATAATTAATATTCTATGTTAGTATTTCTTTATCCCCTTTGTAGCAGAAAGACTCCATATCACCAAAGTAAAGTACAGTAAAGTAGGTAGAAAGTTAGTACTGAGTAGTTGAAAGAAACATTAGTTTGTATGTCCAAAAGTGATCACCGTCAGTTTTTGTCGAAGTAACTTTCTAACCTGTGACTTTCAAATTCCGTCGCTGTAAGAAAACTTAACAACAGATCAGATGAGTCATGAACAATAGTCACTATAGAACAGTTCATACACATATTCTCTCCAAATCAAAATTAAAAAATAAAAAATAGTTATAATTTGTACTACTCTACAAACAAAATAAAACAGTTTTTTTTTATAATGAATAGTGAGGTTGCTCACCCTATTTTCTAAAGTTTCTTAATTTTTTTAGCAGCTTTAGAAGTGAATTTAATTTTTATTCCCTTAACTTTAAACTCCTGATTCCTCCAGATAAAGGTAATTAAAGAGATGGATTCAAACAAAGTTTAGTCCTTTCTGAAATAACTTTAGTACAGTACAGAAAATCGAGATGTCTGAGTCAAAAGCAACCCGAATCACATGTCAAGACATATTATAGTAAAAATATTCCCTCAATTTTTTTGTGGGTTGTTATTTAGTACTTATAATATCATTGAAATAATTTTTAAAGTGTATAAAACTGTGTAAATTTAATATTCATCAAACTAATCCAAATGTTGTCAACATGTTCACTTGACCTGTAAAGTACACGTCATGTCCTTTCGTAAGTGTTAGTGATAATGGACATCGATCTTACCTTCTCAGGTTGTACCTTCTCACTTTCGTTTTGTGAAGTTTCACGTTTTTGTCTATCAGACGCCCTTCGGTCACTCGGGAATTGGACAAGGTTGGATTTGGATTCTTTGGAGGAAGAGGCTCCCAGATTAACAGGGTTGGAAATGTTAGAGCTGCGGTAATAATCGGAATCGTAATAATCATTGGGTCCTTCAAAGCTTGGTGCATAGCTGTCATCATATCCGGAACCATATGAGGATGTTGGTTTGAAGTCTGATTCGACGTAGGAAGGACCGTAAGAAGAAGAGGCTTTGTAGTCATTGTCGTAACCATACGGTCCGTCGTCGGTTCTGAAACCGTTGTAGCTGGGGGCGTAGGGTTCATAGTAGGGGCGGGGCGGGCCGTAAGACGGCTTGTAAGGGTAGTAGGTCGGCTTGTGATGATAGATGGGTGGGGGTGGGGGCGCGTGGAAATGTTGATGGTGATGTTGATGAAGATAAGGTGAATAACCTCCCGGATGGCCTCCATAATAAGGTTCTTTAAACTTATGGATAATATGGCCAACTTTATGTATCAACCCTTGGTTAGGCGTCACATGAAGATTTACTAATGGTTTTACAACTTTTTCTCCGTATTCGTCCTTAGTGACTTGAACGGAAAGAAGAGGATTGACGCTGACAAGTCCGAGATCCAGGCCGTTACCGCCCACCGATCCGTAGTACGGGTTGATCGCAGGGTTGGGACCGTAAGGGTTTATGGGGTAACCTCCTCCTCCAGATGGGAGACCAAAGGACACACCGAAAGTTGGGCGGAGTTTGAGGCCGGAGCTGTCTGAATCAGAATCATCGTCGCCTCCGCCGCCTCCTCCGAGACCGAACTTGCGCTGTGAACATCAACCCCTCTCTCAGTGCTGCCACCCTTCCAACAACCAATCATCCCACTGATCAGTGTTGCCAATCATTAACAACGACCCCATTGTTACATTTTTACAGCATGCTTTAGTAAAGCGGTGATTTAAACTGTACATTGTTCCCACAGTGATGTTCTCTCCGTTCGAAATTTCGACAAAAAAGGGTGAACACATTAAATATATAACATTTTTGTAACATGATACTCATTTATAACGAATTTTGGTAGCGACAAACTTTTCATTTTGGGGGTTTATTAACCTTTGGCACCTTCTGGAGGAGGATAAAACCGAAAAAATGATTTTTGTGGTGATTGAGGGAGGTGAGAATGAAATGAAGTGTTAAAAGAGAGAGAAGCCCAGCAGACAAGAATTTGAGAGTTGCGTTGACTACAGTGGGAACTTACTCCGGTGCTCTCGGCTGTTGTGTCATTTTCGGTCACCTCATATCGGGAAGACGCCTCTTCCTTGTCTGTCTCCCGCTGCCAAGCAAGCCACATCAACAGTTAACAGCTGTGCGACACGTTAAAACGTGCATTTCTACGACTACAAAACTACAGTGCTAGTGTGTTATGTGCAACAAGTTGTAATAAACTTAATGAGTAGTACTACAAGTTTTTAATTTCAAGTGCTAAAATTTATTAGTTCAGTCACTACCAATCCTTTTACGAGTTTATTAAGTTGTAAGATGATGATCAGTTATTTTCTTCACCGAAACTTTTAGTATGAACAGTTACAAAAGCAGTTATGAAAGTTATGAGTCTCTCATTAAAGACAATTACTGTACTTCAAACCATGCCTTTGTTAAATATTGCTTTTCCTGGAATTATATACCAGCTTTATTTAACAATGAAGAAAAAAAATCTTTAGAGTGAAAACCAGCTTCAGGCAAAAATTTATTATTCTTATAGGAAAGTGATTGCAAAGACATTAACAGTAAAAAAATTCCCCTTACAAAAATATATGTTTTAAAAATTATTTAAAAAAATAATTCATATTAATAGATGGTTTGCTTTTACTGTACATGGGCGTAAAAAAAATTCCGACACTCGAGTTAAAAAAGTAATTTTTTTCATAAAAAAAGATTTTAGTTTACCAATTTAAAAGTTTTTAATTGCCCCTTATCATATAACGATCCGGAAAGAAAAATAAGTTATATCGATGAATAAAAGAAACCCAAGTTAATACAAACACAGAATTATAAACCAATAATCATTCTTGTTTGAACTACAAACAACTCTTACCTAAAGAATCTAACAATCATCATTCAGATAAATATTGAAAATTAAATAAATTTTTGGTTATTCATCCATCATTATCATTGGCATTCATACTTATTTATAAATGACCATTAATCATTTCGCTAACCATTCAATACTCTTTGACCAAGATTATTTTGACATAATTTACTTATTAAAATTGCGACTCTTGCAGATATTTTTTTGCAATACTAATGTTTGCAATCAAATTTTATAACCATTATATTTTTAGCTAGTTAAATCCATAAACGTTTTCTAAATTTGTTAAGAAAGAAAAAAATGTTAAATGTCTGAACATTTCAGAAAAATTAATTAATGATTAAACAAACATTATGTATTCTTAGAAGCTGTGTTTGTGAAAAATTTTCATCATGCAGCTACAACTCACCGGTTTGTGCTTCCTCTCCTCAGTGTCCGATGCTTCCGCCGTGTTGTCCTCCGCTTCTCTCCTTCTTCTCTCCTTCTTCTCCTCTTTTTCCATTTTCTCCACCTCTTCTTTCTCCTCTTCCTTCTTGGCTTCACTGTCCTCCCTTTTCGGCTTAGTGACAACGGTCATGGTTCCGTTTCCGTCGGTTATCACCACATCGTCGGGTCCCAACGCCTCGATGTTGGTCCCCCCGTTGGTCCTCGGGTCAATGAAGTATCCGTCCTCCTTGCGGGCGATTTCGTGCGGCAAACATTGGTCGAACGGGACGCAGAAACAGTCGGAGTCGACGCGGGGAGTCTCGTAGTTGGGGTAGCGGTTGTAGTTGTTGGTGGCTGCGGCGACATTGTAGTTGGAACCAGAGTTGTAATTGGAACCAAAGTTGTAGTTGGAACCAGAGTTGTAGTTGGAACTACCACTGTAGAGGGAGCTGCCGGTGTTGTAGGTCTGCGAAGGTGTGTAACTGCTGGGGCTGAAGCTGGAGGGGGGAGAGTATGACGAACTCGCTCCGGTTAAACCATGACCTGTTAAATAACAACATATTGCTATTTATTTTAATGAAACCATAGTAGACCTCGTAATTTGTAGAACTACAAGAATGTTTTAAGTTATAAAATATTTAACTTTGTGTGTAAATAAACATTGAAACACACTTCAAACACAAAATATTGAGCACAATATCAGTTGTCGCAACATAACTGAATGAATAGTATCACCTAGATTACAAAATGAATTATTGTTGCAGCCAAAAAAATTTTATCCCTACAGTAGTGTAATTTTAATTTTGTTTCTAATCGTGGCTATGATTCAATGTGGACCATAAACGAACAAAAGATTTATGGTAGGCAAGTAAGACTCTTAAATGGTGTATCCATTACTAAATAAATTAATATTTTTGCAATCTCCAGAAACGAATAAATATTTATCACTTAATCTGTACACTTTCTACAACCATTTACTTTTTTATTTGACTAAAGGTGACACACAGCTTGATTGGATAAAGGTGTGTCACAAAAATGTAAACTAGGAATTATAGCCTAGTAACATTCAAAACCCCACCATAACATGCCTCAATAAATAAAAAGTTGTTAATTACCAGATGAGTAGGAGGGCTTCAGGTTAAGCTGTTTCTTGTAGAAGTCGGGTTTCCCGTAGGACGACCCACTGGTGTAGAGCCCTCCGGAACCACTGGGACCGATGGAGTTGCCGTAGAGAGGTCCGGGGGGTCCGGAGACGGAGGGAGTTCCGTAACTACCGTAGGACGCTGTGTCCAGCGTAGCGTCTATGACACCGGTCAGACCAACCTGGATCAAGGATTAAGAATGTATCAAAATTGTCATTGTCTTTAAACACATGTGTACAATTGACTAACTCATTGACCGAGGGTTAAAGAGAAGTTATGTTCTAAAAAAATAACAAAAAGATTTGTCGTAATGATTATAACAATCAATGTTCTGCTGTAGACATCTTGTCTTTTTAACGCTGTTATTGTAGTTGGTATTTACTTCCTTACATGAAATATGTCTTAAAATAAAACAAATCGCAAAAACTTTTTGTACATATTTTCCCAAAAATTGACACATTGTCAAATCAGTTTTCCTTTAAGGACTTGCTGATGTCTCCTTGACCAATACAACTGTGTTGAAACTGTTAATTTAAAGTGTCTTGATCATCGTTTGTAATGGAGAGGGGGTAAAATCTTCTTCCTTTTTTTAAATTTTTAATGAGTGTTCAATATAAAAAAATTGAAAATTCAGTTATATTCTGATGTTGGTGAAATTTATGTAAAGACCTAAACGCTCTATTATGCTCAGTTATTTATTAAGTGTCAAATTTGTTCCTTGATAATTTTTACGGTATTACTTTTGTGTCTGTCTAAATGTAAAACAATACAGTTTCACAATGTAGCCTACACTGTTTTATTGACTGCTTAGAAGATACATTGTTGTGATGAACATGTAGCTTTGGAATAAAAAGCGCCTAAAATGTACAACTGACAAATTAGAATTTTCTGTAACTGCTCTGCATAAGCACACCAACCTATCAAAACTAATGTTGATTCATCCTAGATATAGCTTGGTTTCCATTATATTGGCTTTGGCTTATAGTGAGTATTTTTTTATCACTTAACTTAAAACTTAACTTAACTGGGCGTTGGCGTGCTGCCATGTTGGATTTATTTCCCATAAGAACAATGCTAAACTTGTCCCCACTGTTTGCTATATAATTACTTTATTTATTGTTTGATTGGTTCAGATTAAATTGTGCTTGAATCTTAAATAAATTTACAATGCCTTTTGCGAGATTGATTCTTTGTAAATAATTTATAAATCCTGTAAAAAACTTGTTTTGTTATTTATATTTAGTAAAAATTACACTGGCAATCATACCCTTTTTGATAGACCCTTTATTTAGAGCTACAAACCACAATTAATTTTCTTGCTAAAAGTAAAGGAGATATTGCGTTTCTTGTTTCATATTGCTCTTAAGGGGGAAAGAGGGAATCTGGCTTAACTTTAATGTTCTCTTAAATTAGAATTGTTTGGTGTTGGTGCTTAGCACAGTTTTCATTCCAAACCTACCATTTTTATCGAGGGGCATATTAGAACCATAAAACACAGATATTAAGATTTCTAATTGAAATTCTTTTTTCTAACAAGGCAAGAGCTGTATTAATGGTCTAGATAGCTTTTGCTGTAGGTTCGACGGAATATCCACTCGCTTACCTTATCCCCGTGGTGGTAATGGTGATGAACGTGGGTTTGAACCCCGGACCCCGATCCTCCCACCACTACCACTGGCTTATCCTCTGGCTCGTATACAGGTTTCTTAAAGTATGGTCGGAGCGGTGGCGGGGGCGGTGGGCCGTAGCCGGGGCGTGGGGGCAGGGGCACAGGGCGGGGGGGACCGTAGCCCCCCACGGAGCTGCCACCGACGCCCCCCACTGGCACTGCGGGGATTGGCCGGCCCACTGGCTTGATGTGGACGGGCTGTGCGTAGATGAGGTCCTGAGGTGCGAGATACTTGCCCTCCGCGTCCAGTTCACACTGCAAACGGCAAACGTTCAATTAGTCTACGATAAAAATAATCATAAGCCTTGAAGGCTAAAAAATCAAAAGGTTGGGCATACTTTTTATATTGTACAATACCTTAGTCCAGATTTGCAAACAGAATGACTAAGACTTAAAAATTTGATTTCTTCCTATTATTTTTAGTTGAAATCAATATTCAATGTTTGAAAAAAAGTATGATACCAAAAAAAATTGTGAATGTTAAGTCAATATTAAAACTTATTATACGGTATGTGTGCTTATTAAAACTTTCCAGTCAGACAATTTATATTCATTTTTGTCTCGAATTTTATACAAAGGACCATGAGTGCTCATGGAGCTTCATTGTGAGTCTATATAAATACAGTATGGCCCAAAACTAAGGTGCCAAATCCAAAAATTGATTTATTTTCTTTTCTTTTCTGTTTTTTGGAATTGGATCAGGTTTAATTTTTCTCTTCAACTGGCCTCTCCTGCCTTAAGAGTCTGCATTATTTGCCATATCTAATGTTTATCCCCATAATACTAATGTAATGTAAAATGTGGTATCTAAGTAATGGTAAAAAAGATTCATCTTTATGTAATTTTAAAGAAAATTAAAAAAACTTGTGGGAAAATGAAATAAAAATTTATATATTATTTCCGTTTGATTAAAAAACAACCAAGTATTCTTAATTAATTTTTGTTAGAAAATGGACACTTTTTTCAGTAGTTTAATCTCATAAATCGCTCTATAATAGTTGTTTATATTTGATATTTCCATGGGTATTAAAATTTCCTTTAAGAAGACATAAAGAATGAATTTTTTTGACCCAACATTAAAGACATAGGGAGAGTAGAGTTCAAATTTAACATTAGTAAACTTAAACTTATTAGACTCAAAAGTAAACAATAATCAATTACAAAAATTTGAAGATAAAAATGTTTCTTACAAAAATATAAAATAGGGGATGTCTTGTTGACCTTCATTGATTGATAATGCTTTAGTGGGTAATTAAAGTGTTTTGGCAAATTTCATTCTTGATTTAATTTTGACTCATAGAATCATTTCTTGCGTTTTCTCACTTTATGGGACAAATGTATGAGACTGGGAAGATCTGCACAAAAAACCCTAAAATAAAAGTGATCCACAACTAATTTATATAATTCTGAGGTCAAGATTTTTTATTGAATTCCTAAACCAAGATTGTTTTTTTTCTATTTCAACCCACCGCCATGAGCCCCAGGCCGCAGAGCCGCTCCTTGATGTAGTGTCTCGCCTGGGTGTCGTTCCCCTGGACTATCGCCTGTTGCACATCCGGGTCTTCGTAGATCTGGTTGTACCCGTCCAATGACTTCCCGGCCCGCCCAGACTCCAGGATGTCCTCTATGACAGTGATGGAGGTGGAGGGTGAGGCGGCAGGGGCGGAGGGGGCGGAGGAGAGCTGGTCGCCGGGCTCCGACCTCTGCTTGCCCCAGGACCAGGAGTCGTCGTCGGCCAGGGCGAAGCCCAGCAGTAGCAGTGTCAGCGTCAGTCGCATCTCTGTGGATCAACAAGGAGTTAGTGCAAGATTCATAGGGAGCATTAGCAGTGATATTTTTAAAATATTTATTTATTGATATTTAGTTTAAATTGTTGTCGGAACTGTCTCAAATGGTTTCCCTCAACAACTTGTACAGTTTATTTACTCAATTAGGCTGGGTTGGATCAATTCTGATTTCGAAAATGATTATACATACATTGAATACAAATATGAAATTTTCTACATCTAGTCACTCACTACGGTGTAAATTGCTGTTTTCCCAAGCTTAGATCGATATAACACACGATGAGACATCGTGCATAATGCAGAATTTTGCCCATGACATCCTTTTAAAAAATTGAAATTTAAAAGTTCATACAAGACATATATGTTTGGGTCATACATATAACTCAAGTGCTAACTTTTTATTCATCTAAAACCATAAAAAATATATAATAGGTGAATAAAAAATTAATTGCATATAGACATTGGGAAACTAATAATTTTATATATGTTGTATATAATATTACTTTACTTTTACCTACTGAATAACTTGGTGAATTTTGGTCCACTAGTTACAAGATATTCTGTAAGTCTACACGTAGACAATTAAGGTGCTAAGATTAAGGTGTGGGTTACAAAGAAGTGATCGACTTTTCCAATAAGCATATTAACCATGCCAGGTTAGCGTCAGAGACCTGGGTGGCTTATATAATGTCTTCCTGGTAGAAAACTGCGTGGGACTTGGAGAGAGCGGTCCAACCCATAACACCTCAGAATCACACCTAATGTGCATGTTCGCCGGAAAACCCGTGTGGTCTGGATTTCGAAACCAAAAGGTTCTACCTACAGTATTATTTGCAAAGAAATGGTTTTGATTGTTTTTTTTTGTTTTTTTTTAAGACGATTAAAATTTTTATATTAACTATATAAGGTCTATCTTTACAATAACTTGATAGACTTAAATAAGACAGAGATAACTTTCCTAATTTTTAGGCTTACTTTTGCAAAATATTCTGTAGAGCACATTATTTATCCTACAATAAGTTTAAAAATTTAAGGAAGATAAATTTAAATTGAACAATTTTTTAACATGTTAAGTGTTTTCACTTAAACAATAATAATCCATATATATTTTTTTTCTTTTCTTTTTTTACTTTTTTTTTGCTGGATTAAAGTTTAAGTTAGGCCTACTCCTGTGTGAGAAATATAATAAAACTAATCTCATCTACTTAAAAAAAATTCCAGCTCTACAGTTTTAAAAAAATTGAAAGATTTTTTTATGTAAAGTGTTTTTACTTTAAAAATGGCCCTAATCCAAGTATTTATTTATTTATTTTTTGCTGGATTGAAGTTTAAGTTACTCCTGTGTAAGAAAAATAATAAAACTAATCTTATCTACTTTAAAAAAAATCCAGCTCTACATTATATTATTATCCAAATATGCAATTTCTCAGCTAAATAAGGATAAAAGAAACCACGTTATAACCAACAGAAAGTGTATAATTTATCTTTAAAAAATTGTTACACACTTTATCTAACTTTCAGTAATAAAATTAGTGAGGATAAAAAACAATTTAGCATTTTTTCTATACGATTTTTAATGTGCTCAATTCATCTTTATCATACATTTATCAAAAGTTTGCTAAAAATAACTTTCATCCATCAAAAACCGCAAACTATTTTGTATGTATTTCCTAACTAATCAAACGTAACATGATAATGTGTAAGAAAGCCACTACGCTAGAAACGCCTGAAGCTGTATGAATTCCAGCTGCGATCAAGGAAGCGCTGATGTTTATCGTCAAACAGCTGTTTATTACCGCTAAAATCAGCTGTTTGTTCTTGCAATCTCAGCTGTGTGGTTGTAATGATTGTTGTGCGAGGTTAGGCAACGGAGAGAGTTTAGGCTCACCTACCTTTGACACACATACAAGTCTGTCTTCCTACGTCTGTTGTGAAATTTAATGGGTGACCGACGTTTTGACAGCAGAGGAAATTGTATGTTATTAGTTTAAAGTACTGTAACATACTAAAATGTGGTCTATAATTGTCGCTATTCAGAAGTCGTGCAAATGAAGCCTATGTGAGTGAACATAATATCTTCATAATATCTCCATTTTATGGGGATGTCGTACTTTATTTTAAGGCCTAATGTTTTGGAAAGAGTTTTCAAGATTATTTGAACAAATCTAAATATTAAAAATCAGACATGTAACGATTTAGAAATTGATTTTTTGTGGTTAGAAGTTTTAGAGAAACAGTTGTTTTATTTCTAAAACTAAATAATGTACAGTATTTAGTAAAAATAAATAAACACTATTTTGTTTCACATTATAAATCGATGATAAATTTGTCCTTCAATGGCTTATTTATACTGATTTAATATTCATAATTATTTAATGCAATTCAAATTCAAAACAAATACACGATTTTCTCGACTGTTCTGGGACTTACATAGTTTATGAAAAACATGATTTTGGTTATTATTTTTAGTCAGAATAATGATAGTACTAAAAACAAAGCATGTAAAATATAATAAATAACTATGAAAGTAGGCCTAATACGGATAATGAATTGTACAATAAAAAACTTGTAGCCTATAGTTGCCTAGGCAAGATAACTACGAACACAATAAGTTAATGTGAGAAACCCTCCTTTTTCAATAAATCATTGAATTTCCCTAACAGAAAAAGGGAGACTTTTATTAAAATAAACACTACGGGAATTCACTTTGAATTCAACGTTCCAACGGCACAAAACCACCGCGGTCACGCAATTTATCAACATTTTCCACATTATTGCAACCACAAGCAGTAGACAAGTGCATTCAAAGCCGGATGCTGGGTTGAGACAGGAAAACCGGATGTGGAAATGGAAGTTTCCTTCCGGAAATCAGGCGGGAAATTGATTTCTCGAGACTTTGATCTAGGAGCAGTTCAAGGGTAGGCGTCGGACGTCGACCGCCTACAATCCTTGGGCTTTATCAGCGGGCTGGAAACAATCATAATCAGGACGAAGTCACTGTTGCTGTGGATGACGACGCCCTTCGGTTGATAAGGTCTCTGCGGTCGTTTGAAACTCAACAACCGACATAATTGGTTAGTTTAAATTGTAAAACCGGCACAGGAAAATCATAACTACTTTCTAAAGGTCTCCTGTAAAACTTTTTTTGTGTTCCGGATATGAAGCGTCATAAAACTATAACGGTAGTCAAGTTTTGAATTTACCATTACACAGTTGATTGTGGGTGGGTGAAGCAATGGTGATACAGGAACGGCATTTATCGTAACGGTACCAAGGGTTTGAATGGGCTTAACCATTGATCCCAACTTTGGGTCCTTTAGTGGTTTATGAAGGTATATGGAGGTGTTTAAGCCACGAGAGAGATCTAGGTCGGAACCGAGTGAAGATTATTCTAAATATCACGAGTGGCTTAAAGGCTGAATACAATAGATGCACTTCTTTATTTACGACCTTAAATTTGGTAAATTACTGAAATAAACATGTCGAAAATTTATAGGTTATAAAATACGAATCCAAAACTTAGCCACTCAAATGAATCACTAATAATCTCCTTCTTTTCGGGTTATGCACATAAAGAGGAGAGAAAAAAAACATGACTCGTAATGGGGCAATCAAATGATGCGCGAAATGCGCAATGTTTATTACAACACTACCTACATTCGTCAAATTCCGAGCTCTCATTGGTAGACCCGGAATTTTGCGGTATTGTGAAACCTTGAAATTTATCAAGACCTCATTAATTGCAACGGGTTTTAATTTAGTTTTATGTAATGTTGCTCTTTGTGATGTTACTTGTAATATCTTTTTGGTGCTCATTGCAACAGACGTGGATAAATTACTTACTGCAGTAATGTCTAAAACGAACAATTTTTGTTCTCAGAAATTTTGCAAGGTTGGGGATCAAAAGTCATTCCAAATTAGTTTATCATGACTTCATTGTGACCCACCTCCAGGTATTCCGTGTTATGTTCTAGGGATAAAGTAAGTTTAAACCGTTCTCCTACACTGGTTGAGAAGTAGAGTATTTTGAACCAGTTTCTCTGAGCCTAGTCCTCCAGTGTTAGTATTCCAGCATGCGGTCTTTCTTCGACCTTGGCCGCTCATGACCCTCCCCCCACTCCCTCTCACTTCACTGCTCCTATTCCGATGCCTATTCTCCATCCCGACCCAAACTCCTTCACTCCACTCGCCCCCAGGGAAAGTTCTGGCCCATTGTTTTTCTAACAGTAGACAGATAAGTTTCACTTGGCTTCCCATCCAAACGGTCCCCACGGTCCGTCACATATACACGTCCTGTAGAAATCATAAGGATTTGTTGTTCAAGGAGTGGGTGGTTCTAAAATCACCATTATTGCTCAAGAAGATGAAAATTCTCTCAGTTGATTGCTTCTGTTCATTAACTTGTATCCAGTTACCTCTTTTGCTGATTGGCAACGAAATATTTGTAATAATATGTGTGTGAATTGTCTTATACCATTGACTATGTACACTAACGTGAGTAGACTTCTCATAGCATAGGCGTGTGTGAAAGCTATTGACAGTCTTGCGATCTCGTGCGGCGTATATACATGGAAGTACACGTAACATATGATAGATAAATCAGTATTACCACTCTTCTAAACCAAAGATGAAACATTTTATAACTGAAAGTTATGTTTTTCTTCTTTTTTTCTTTTTTTTCTTTTTTTTTTGTAATGTGTTTTTGCAGCACTGCAAATTCAGCTGAATAATAACAACATCGATGGCAGCGACTCTGGTGCGGCGTACAATTTTTTCCAAATTTTCTTCCAAATTTCTTCCAAATTTTTGCCTCAAACTAAATGCATTGGATGAGAGGTCTATTCATGTTAGTCAATGCTTATACGGTATATTACCAAGAAAGACCAAACTACAGCACACATACTAGTATATACTAATAGTGTTGTAACACAAAATTGGTTTTGAGTTATATGCATTTATATTTAATTTTGTGTACATCTACGCCTGAAGCATTTTATGACGTTTTGGAGAAGAACAATCCAAACCCCGGTCTTGTTACTGTATACTTTGTAACGGCTACCCGTTGTTAGATAGCAAATGCAAATTGACAACTGGGTCCGATAACGAACCTTTAAAAAGCTACAAACTTTTATCAGGATCGAACATTGAATTTTCTAATTATATCGCAAAAAACATGACTATGGAAAATAATACCAAATGGGTTTTCTTATTTTCCGTGTAAACTTCTTCACTATATGAAAGAGTTGGATGCTGCCAAAGAATAATATTAATATGTATTTTAAAAGAAAATTACCGAAAAATAGTTGATTTGAAAATAATATAAACTGTCTGTTTAATTTGATGTATCCAAATTAAACAGTGGTGCCATCTCGTTTATGCCTGTTTTATGTATGTTCCTCTATGCCATCTAGAAAGAGTGATTTGCTTTTTCCCACCATTTGTGATTAAAAACAATAAATTGAATTAATTTAACATACAAGTTAAATGTAAACAAAATTTATGCACCTTCTCCAACTCTGAATTACAAGGTAAGTTAAGAACTGAAGTAAAATAAATGAGAAATAGATCAAATTTACTTATAAGCAAAAGCTCAACAGGCCTGCACGTTTTCATAATCAAACGAACTATATCATTACGTACCATCTTCAAGTTGTTATCGAATTATTTTCACTTTAACCATAAGAATTACTATTTTAACTATTAAAATTATGTATAAAAATCACCGTGAGCCCTCCGAGATTTACATTTTAGTCTTCTGGATTATTTCCTCTGGGTATATTTTAATAGTAAAGCATAGTTGAATATAAGTTAACTTACAAAATATTGAAGAACTCTTGACGAATAAAACAAATTTAATTCGTGGGATAGCAAGAATAATTAAAAAAATATGTCCATAATTAACTAAAGAGAGCAGAACATTTAAAAAATGTTATTGATGCTACATTAGGGTCTGTTTATAAACACTAAACAATATATATATATATATATATATATATATATATATATATATATATATATATATATATATATATATATATATATATATATATAATTTTTAATATATATTTTTACCATTATAGATGAGAATGACACTTGGTATACCGATAATAGCCATAAATATATACTCTTTTAAGCTATTATTACTTTTTTCTGGGGGACGGCCCACGAGGAGTTAGTCAAAATTCTTAAATAGCAGCATAGGTTGAATTTGGTACCAAATTGAAGGTCTGAGTTAGCAGAGTACAATGCCGCAAATTAGACTTCAAATGCATGTCCGAGGCGAAAATGGCAGGCAAATGAAATTTCCATTAAAATCATATGGGTAAAATTTAAAAATGCTATAACTTTCTTAAAACTCAACCTTTTGACATCCTGCATGTTGCTTATTACTCCAAATGCAAAGATGTTTAAGATGGTGTATGATGTGACAAGGGCAAAAGCAGATTTCTGTAGGACTTCCAAGAGGGACATCCCTTAAAGGGTGTGTACATGGAAAATTCTTTGGACCTAGTCACCAGTGTTAAACCAGAGAAGACGAGATCCTTTTTTCTACTTTTAGAAAAAATTAAAAGCCAATCTCTATCTTAATTAGTTATTTTTAAAACACGACTCCCGTAAACCTCTGCATCCATAAAACTCGCCTAGCGCTACGGACGCGGCCGCCAGGCGGCATTCGGGCTAGGGTAGACCGGAGCCTTAAAGACGTTTGGAAATTGCCTAACCGCCCGTCCGCCCGTACCGTGCCTTTGTAGCTTAATGGTATGCGCGGATTTCTCCTATGATGCTCACAAGATGAGAAAAAGGAAGAAACAAACATTCTTGTCTATTACTATAGATGTTATTAAATTAAAAAAAAAACTATAAAGTTTATTTTTTGGGTTTTTTTAATAATTATTAATTTTATTATTTTTTTAACCGGAAGTCCACTATTGAGGTTTAGGAGGAAACCACTCTAAAGTTATTTTGACAACGGCTGTGAAGCTACCACAGTTCCATAAAAACCCTCAACATGCTGCCATATCTTGGGAAAATCTGATATTAGGATATAATAGGCTTATGCAGCCTTAAAAATTACATTTAAGAGTGATTCTTCACATTAAATGTGAATAGTATATTTATTCCATTAGGTACAGGATGGAGTGCTACCAAGATCACCTAATATTTATATAATACTGTTCGTTAATTAATTTTGACGCGAACCTTTCATCGTCAATTAAATTTTTTCATTGTCTCGTCAATACAAGCCAACCAAAAATTTGGTTTGCGAAGTTCACAACCGTATTCATACGTTTTAATTAATTGATTGGCTATTAAACATTTTTTAGTGTTTTATTCGACGAATTACGTACCTAATAAACAGTCAGTGGTGTGAGTGGCGCAGCAGAGCGGAAACGCTCGGTACTATAGCTCGAGGTCGGTACAGCAGTTCGAAACCTAACAGTTGAGTTGGTTAACCTTGGGGCCCCCTCTGGTCCGAGGGATGGCAAAACTCCCGGGCGGCTGCGGGAGAGTCAGAACACATGAAACGGTGAAATAGTCGTACTGGGTATTTTATTAAATTTAGTTTCATTGTAGAAATAGTGCTGTGTACACACAAGAAAGTGGCTTTGCTGGGTACTAAGAAATAAGGAAATGAAGAATTATTACTACCACATATCTTGTTTATACGAATGACAATTTTTCTGTCCGAGGATTTTTGACTGCAGCTCATGAGAGTTGTCAACAAACTTGTCGACGCCCACAACCTAAACCCCGCCACCATCGCAGTCTGCCTGGACGTCAGCAAAGACTCCAAACAAAAGAGAGCGCAAACCGTGAAGACAAGACCAATCCCCCGGCAGTCAATGAATATTTTTCAAATGCTGCAGCAACATCTGGGGGCGAAGGAGCCCCGGAGCACCGTGACGATGACAGTGACAGGGTTTTTGGTTTTGATTGTAGAATATGGGGTTTAACCACGTGGAATCGATTGTAATTGGTCACATGGCTGGAAAATCCAGTTTTTGTCTATTTACGCCAGATGCATATTTTACGTTTTGGCGGCGATCGGTCCAAACCCGTTTTTCGTCATAGAGCTCTTCAAAGTTCCAATGTTACATCAATGAAAATTTTTTGTAGCTACTAAATTAAACGAAAATCAGCTTATAATTGTAGACATAAAACGTGTTAAATATTTAACCTGTGGTTCAAACAAATTTATACTAAGGTGGAACACCGTATGGTTTTGGTGAGTGAGTGTAGCGAACGAGCTCGTCTTGAAAGCAAAGAGTGCGAGTGAGCTGAGTGAATGAGCTTTGTCTGAAAAGGAAAGTGACGTTTGGTAGTTTTACGGAGCATAAGCTCAGTCCCATTTGTTACCATGGCATTATTATCTACCACAATATTTGGGTTCACCCAGTCATCGAAAATTTATAAGGGGCGTTTTTTTACACTTTATTTCTTCAGGTTAGGGAAGGGAAGATCAAAGTAAATTTTTCACCTATTTCACATACTACTCAAATACATTTGAGGAGCAAAGTGTCAGATCTAGTCAAGACAAATACGAGGAACTGCATCCAACCTCAAGAAAATCTTGAAGTAAAAGCAAAAAACGTATTTTAATGAGATGAAATGGGTTTACTATTGATTTTTATATCATAGGCCTCATTATCTATTTAGCACCTGGGGGCGGAGCATTTGCTCGGTAAACTCAGTAGTAATATTTTTTATAGTAATATCAGTTACAGACAGTGTTCTAAAATGCCAAGTGCAAAAAGGCGTTTTGTTTGTTCAAGAAGAGCTCGTTCGCTTTGCCCACTCGTCTCTCAGGCTGTTTCAGTGTAGGCTTACGGTTACGGGTGCTTCCCGTTTTTCATAAGCTTATGGGCTCTGCTCCATCGGCCTTGCTGATGTATTGTAAGAATGATGTATTAAGTTATAAATTTAAACATGTATACAACAGAATGCAGCTCATGTACTTTGGCCGTTCGTAGCGTGAGTAGCGCTACCCAGCGGAAATCCTGGGTACTATTTCAGAAGTCGGTACGGCAGTTTGAGTCGGTAAGCAGGGACTGTTGAATAAAGATGGTCTTACGTTTGCCATAATACCTCGGGACAGCAGACTCTACTAGGACGGTAGAGAGTGACGAAGGGTGAGGTTCGAGGAGCGGCACCATCGATGGTCGAAATTGAGTTTGCTACGAATAATGTCAGTGTCGCAGGTATTTCCAATACCTGCTCCAATACATTTAATACGCTTTAGTAGTGTGTTTTTGGGAAGGCTGGGACGTGACGTCATCACGATGACGTCAGCAGTGATGACGTCATCAATGACGTCACGAATGACGTCACTAATGATGTCATATGACGTCACATGACGTCACATAAATGACGTCATGGTGACGTCATTACCGCTGACGTCATCATGATGACGTCACTGACGTTAATTAGGTCAAGGTCACGCAAGAATACAAAAAAATTTTTTTTTTGCACTTTTGCGATTCCTCAAATTTTGCTGAGAAATTGAAATTTCTCGAGGAATCACAAAAGTGCAAAAAAATATTTTTTTTTTATTCCCTAGCGATCAGACTCTTGACCTAATGTATCCGTCAGGGGTCATTGACCCGTCCCAGCAGCCCCACTTGAAAAAAAAATAATTTTTTATATTTTACTTACCCACCGAGAGACTTAGAGCCGAAGAATAATTTCTTCAAACACCCGACATTGCGACAAACGACACGCGATCCGAACAGCACCGCGTCCGAAGACGTACTGACTTGGGTGCAGGCGGTTCCCCAGGTACCCGGCCCAGTGGTGGGGATAAGGAGGTGGTGGGGGTAAAGTGGTCAGAAGGAAGAAAAATTTATTTTTTACAAACAACTCGTCCCAGCCGGTCCTTTACCGGACCTCCGTAACTCGGATTGGAAATATTTCCTGAGAAATATTTATTTTTTATTCTTTCTCAGGTGATGTTGGAACTTGGTCGGGAATTGGAGTCACCAACGTAACCTTACTGGCAAAAGTTAGCTCGTCTAAAAGTTTCTGAAACATTTTATCATCCATAGTGATATTTGTGTCCCTTGAGTAAAATTTTGGATTATTTTTGAAGCAACGTTTCATTTTTGTTAAAGTGGAAGTCTTGGACACCTTAACAGAATTATTTTGCTTGGCCAGCAAAAAATTTTACTCTTAATAATTTTTCTCGCAAAGTTTCAGCCATAGATGTGTCTCACAGTAAGGTTTGGATAAAACTGAAACACTTAGTCCAGTGTTGTACCTTAGCTGGAAGTAGTGGGGGAACAGGGCTATAGTGGGGGAATGAGTAGTGGAGGGGGTAATGCAGACTGTTGTTGACAAGTGTAGAAACAGTTTGCTGGGAACTGTCCAAGGAGTAACACATACTGTGCAGAAAAATTAACCGAGAGACTTGTGTAAAATGTAACTCCAAGAAATATTTAATGTTAGACTAAAAGAGGTAGAGTCAAATGAAAAATAATTCTGTAGGAGATGGGCATGGATCAGTTTTGTAGTAAAGTTCAAAATCCACTTGTGTGGAATAAAATTAAATTGTGAGTGAAAAATATTTAGCCACACCTGCAAAATACAAGTGTAGGAAAATATTAGGAGACCTGTATAGGAAAATAAAAATTAATTTTGTATCAAACAGTCTTCCAACATTTCAGTTTGTAAGTCTTAACAAGTAAGGAATAAAATATTAAATAAGGAGTGGAAAATAATTTGTTAAGTAAACGTAAGTGTAGCAGTGTAACAAAAATTAATTTTGTGCAAAACAGGGTAGGTTCTGTTTTGCTAAGTTTAATAAGAAGTAAAAATAAAAATTTACTCACAGAAAAGTCCAGCGGTGGCGAGGTGTGGCGTGTTTGTTGGCTTCGAATAAACTGACTTACCTTCTGTAGAGCTACAGTTGGCAAAGAAACCAGTCTGTTATATAAGCGTTATATAACCGTCTCTGCCGGCTGTGCTGAATCCGGCAAGCTAAAATATTAGTCTATACTGAACCTGACTTGGACCGAAAATATTCTAAGTCCCAAGACCCCCCCCCCCCCCCCCCCCCCCCGGCTCCGGACGAGAAGTGAGCCCCCCCCCCCCCCCCCCCCCCCCCCCGAGGGAGGAGGAGGTGGCATAGCCCGAGGCGTTGCTATACCTTGACACGTGTTGTATAATGAGATCCGGTTAGTAATGTATTCAGGTGTGGCTCTTGGAGATTGTCCAATGCCGCAAACAAGTACGTGTCGAGGTCTGGCTGTTTACGTAACCAGGTCCGGTTCCCCCACTCCTGACCGGCTCAGCTTCGGTTCTCTGAGGCTTTGCTTCCTCGCAGTTGGTTTCAAACACTTCAGCTGAGTGGTTGAAGCTCTGCCCTACAGGATTCGCAATGTAATGTTGGCGCCGCATTATATTGGGAATTCTTTTAGTCTAAGGCATGGCATGTGTAGTGTTAAGAAATATTTTATTTTGCGCTTGCTGCTTCTGCTAGGTATTGGTGTTGGATATATTTAGTCTAAGTCTTGTGTTTTGAAAAATATTTCTTTGTACTAATCTTCACAGGTTGTCCCCAAGTAGAAATTTTTCAAAATTCGTATTTTGGAGGTACTCCTCTGTAAATTGGCAGTTAAAGTGTTAGTCTTTTGAAACTTAACAGTCTCTGTAAAATAAAAATTTTTCGAGGTTCAGAACCTCAAGAATTATTTGTTACCAACAATAGCATGGCGCCTAACGAGCCCGGGGGTAGGCCCCTGGGGATCCACCCTTAGGCCTTTTTCGGTCAGGGGCGCTACTGGACCTCATCACTCTAGATGGGTGGTTGGCATCCTTTAGCACGAGGCGTCGGATCCTGACACTGACCGGTGTGCTAGGCAAAAGTCAGTACCTACGGGTTAAGACGGGATCCTCGGTCATGGTTAGCATGGCCTCTTCCAAATTATTGTAGCATGTTTCCCTTAAGGAAACTCAAAATTAAATAAATAATTTTTTATTAAATCACCTCCCCCTAAATGTTGAGATCCCCCCGATGCCTCTGACCGCCGGCGGTCTTAGGCATCGGGGGGATTTCTTTTTAACTTTTGGATGACCTTGACCCATATTTGTGTGTGAATAAAATAATATTTTGTTCCACACATAATGTAGGTCAGCCATGACTTAGGCGGATTTTTGCCTGAGTTCTGAGGACTCCTCAGGACTTAGAGCGAGATGCGACTAAGTGTTGGCTGTCCACACTGTGGTGGAACAAAATATTATTTGATGTTGACACATGAGTAAGGGTAGCAGGTATCCAAGAGTTAAAGTCCTAGGGGTAGGTGACCCCCCCCCCCCCCCCCCCGAGCCCCGGACGGCAAGTGAGCCCCCCCCCCCCCCCCCCCCCGAAATTTTTTTTTTTGGGATTTTGACCTTGACCAAAAATTTTTTGCTCCGGACGAAAACTGCGCCCCCCCCCCCCCCCCCCCTTCCGAAATTTTTTTTTTTTTGGGATTTTGACCTTGACCAAAAATTTTTTGCTCCGGACGAAAACTGCGCCCCCCCCCCCCCCCCCCCCCCCCGAAATTTTTTTTTTTTTGGGATTTTGACCTTGACCAAAAATTTTTTGCTCCGGACGAAAACTGCGCCCCCCCCCCCCCCCCCCCCCCCGAAATTTTTTTTTTGGGATTTTGACCTTGACCAAAAATTTTTTGCTCCGGACGAAAACTGCGCCCCCCCCCCCCCCCCCCCCCCCCCGAAATTTTTTTTTTGGGATTTTGACCTTGACCAAAAATTTTTTGCTCCGGACGAAAACTGCGCCCCCCCCCCCCCCCCCCCCCCCCGGGAGGTGGAGCTGCCAAGCCAGTAGTGTGAAATTGTTACTCCTACAACAAGTTAAAAATAGTAGTGGTATACTGTTCCCCCACCAGTCTACCACTGAGGTACCTCTGAAGCAAGTTTGACTCATCTCATTCTCTTTCGAGCCGCCAATGGGTTGACATGGATGTTCCACTGTTTTAGATGTAGCGTAAGTATAAAAGGAAATATTTTTTGCACAGTGGTGTCATGTATGTTTTTAGTAATGGTTAGATTAGAAAAAAAATTGTTTCAGTTTGTTTGTCTCTGACAAGTTTTAAACTGTGAAATTTTAAGGATGGAAAAAGTATTTGTAATTATTTTAAAAATATAGGTAGCACCGTTTTAGTGCTACCTTAAATATAAAATTTTTAAAGATCTGAATTTTGAAATTTTTTATGCTGGTATTAATTCTATATTATTTTTAAGCTAAATTGAATATGCAGGTAACACTTTAGTATTTTTTCCGTGGAAATAGTCTTAATTCTGTACATTTTTGAGTGTTACCATGTAGTAAGTGTGTCAAAAAGCATGTGATGAAACAAATATATTTAAAAGTATTAAATTTGTTTCAGTTTGTTGGTCTCTAACAAGTTTTAAACTGTGAAATTTTAAGGATGGAAAAAATATTTGTAATTAACTATTTAAAATATTGGTAGCACCGTTTTAGTGCTACCTTAAATATACATATATATTTTAGGGCACCTTGGGCATGGTCACCCGGTGGGGATATAAGGCGGCCGGGTTGCATGCACTTCTCATTTTAGCTCCAGCTCTCGTGCCGACTGGTTTTAAAAATGTCTTGTCGTATACCTTATGATCCTTTGTACTATAATCTGCTTGGTATTAATAGTATTACAGACAATGAGCGGAAATTGTATAAAAAATTTTGTTGTTTACTTGATAGAAAGCAAAAACTACCGCCAAATACCTTCACCTACAAGCTACCCCTGATAGACAAGGATGATGTAAGCAAACTATCATCAATTCAATTGAAGTTTCTGGAAGAAAAAATTCTTGTTTGTGTGAGAGAAGTGTTTCATAATGAATATTCAAAAAGATTGGCTTTTGACTTTATTAAGGAACATGCAGGACATGAAAAAAAAACAGTATCCAGGATTATATTATTTATATCTTTTTGAGAATGGAACAAGTGTAACGGTAGAAATAAGTATTAAACTAATGTAATTCTCCCAACCAAGTGTTAAAGTAGGACTTGAACTTTGACTTGATTGAGGTTTTGCAGAACAGAGAGAGAAAAAAATTATTCCTTCACCCTCTTGAAATAAAGATCAGAACACCCCTCAAGTTGGAGCAATATTGGACAGAATGTTGCTGTGTAAAAGACTTATATTTTGTAGTAGAAGATTATTTTTGGACACTAGTGATGACGAGGATAGCAGTGATGAATTTTCACCTTTGTAAATATTTTTTTTTGTTTTGCATTTTACAAAAATCAAAAAAATTATAAAACTGTAAAAAAAAAAAGAAAAAAATGAGCGGGGGATAGAGCAGCAGATGCTCTATCCCCCGCTCAAAATAATAATTTTAGATGGTCTTGACCCACTTTTGAGAATTTATTGTGGTGGGGGAAAGCATTAGTGGAGGGGGAAACGTCATATATACGGGTAGTCAAGCCTCAGTCTCATTTGGTAAGAAAGAGGGAACGCTGGATCGGAGGTGATGGTAAGATTGATTCAATAGCAAATACTTTAACACTGCAATATGTTAACAGGTTGTCAATGGTTAGGAAATATCTTTTATTTTTATACTACCTAGTTTGTTTAAGGTTAAAATTTTAAATATATTTTATTTTGGTCAAATGCTTTTGCCACACTTCCTACACGCTAAGACTCATATAAAGTACAGGATTTAAGCTGATCTCTCGGGGAAATACTATGTAGCCACCTCACACTGGTTATCTGAATCGCATAGTATTGGTGATTTATACAACATAAATTTTTTTTCAATATGTTATATATCACCAATTCTTATTCGAGTCAGATAACCAATGTTAGGTAGCACATCAGTATTTCCCCGCGAGATCAGTCTTAATTCTGTACATTTTTTGAGTTTTGGCGTGTGGTAAGTGTGCCAAAAGCATTTGCTTGAACAAATATATTTAAAAGTTTTAATTTTGAACAAGTTGAGCAGTAAATAATAAAAATATTTAACTTTTGAACCAGTTGACATATTATTGAAAGTATTTGTTAGAAAGTTGATCTTACTACCATCTCTTATCCAGTGTTCCCTCTTTTTTACCAGATTTAAGGTGGCCTTGACCTATATATTTGTCCTAAATAGCAAATTTTAAATAAATATAATACATTTTGTTCTGCGCATGTGCAGATTTGTTCTGCGCATGCGCAGAACGGGTCTTTCCCAAAGATCACCCCCCACCACCCGCTATAAAAGGAGGTCGGTCAAGAGCGTCTCTCATTCTTTGGTAAACTTTTGTGGAGTTAACATCTAAAGACGCTAGTGGTAAAAAGTGTTAAAATGCTTCTTTGCCATATTTGTGGGGAATTTTTCCCAGATGAAGTGATTCTTCAAATCCATCAAGAATTACATATGGAAGACCCGGCGAGTGAAACGGCTAACGAAATGGACATGGACTGGATTGATGACATTTTGGATGAATTTAATCAACGGCTCGACAACTGGGAGAGTTATTTGCAACAAATGCAGCAGGGACGACCCAGCGTGATCCAATTTGGAGGTGCTGGACCGTCAGGACTTAGAAGAGGAACTGTTGCGGAACCAGAAGAAGAAGAAGAA
This sequence comes from Neoaliturus tenellus, assembly GCA_030545055.2. Lineage (NCBI taxonomy): Eukaryota > Metazoa > Arthropoda > Insecta > Hemiptera > Cicadellidae > Neoaliturus > Neoaliturus tenellus. The sequence goes on along the minus strand of CM061533.1, from coordinate 53,151,636 downwards.
ACGGACACTGATACATATTTAGACACGGACATGGATTTGGATATAGAAACAGAACAAGGAGGAACCAGACACTTACGCACAACTGCTTTTCCCGGACGCACGGTAATACATAACAAAATAAATAATGTGCAACTAGATTTAGAAAATTTTGTAACCGAGGCAAAATCATTGATCTGTGAAACTTTAACTAAAGAATTGGCAAGATTAAATATTATTAAATTCGGTTTAGTGTTGGACGCAAAATTTAGTAAATCTGATGGTGAAACCACACTTCGAGGTTTCATAACAAAAAACCGTACTTTGATGTTTGCCTCGGATGTAAATAAAATTGTAGATGAATGTATTGAAGAATTGTTGACAAAAATGCAGGAGCATGAGGGTAGAGGGTCAGGTTGGATGTTTACATCTGTAGAGGGTTTAGATTTAAGAGTGCATAAGCACGGATTTGGTATGAGGGGAAGCAGCTACGTCCCTCTACCAAAAGCCATTGAGAAAACGAAAGCATGTATAAATGTACAGAATGAAGATAATGAGTGTTTTAAGTATGCTATGTTGTGTAAATATATTTTGCCAGAGCAGCGCCCTTCTAGAGTAAGTAGACACTATGTAAATGTAAATAATAGGTATAATTTTGTAGGACTGTCTTACCCTGTAAGTGTTAAAGACATTTGTAAATTTGAAAAGAAGAATCCTGGTGTTAGTGTAAATATTTTTGGTTTGGATGATGCAAATAATGTGTACCCCTTAAGGGTGAGTAAAACTGAACTTAGGAACCATACTGATTTGTTATTAATAACTAAAGGTGAAATTTCACACTATGTATATATAAAGAATTTTGAACAACTTGTCAGAAGTCAAGTTACTAAGCATCATGGTCATATAACGATTTGTAAGCGATGTTTTTGTTTTGTGTCAAAAGAAGTAAGGAGAGGAGGTGCGGAATGGCTACAAGAACACCAAAGACTCTGTAATGAAAATTTTGAGTGCAAAATTAGTTTGCCTGCACCTACTCGCTCTATTGTAAAATTTGAAAAGATTAGCCATCAATATAGGGTACCATTTGTAATTTATGCAGACTTTGAGTCCACACTGGTACCCCAAGAACATCCAGAAGGGGAAATTACCAGTAGGACGAAATATCAGCTGCATAAACCTAACAGTTTTTGTTTGCTTGTTAAATCCACACTGTCAGAAGAACATTTGAAAAATTTTGGTTTAAGTTCAACCCCAATTTTGTACAGAGGTGAGGATGCTGCTAAACATTTTGTAGATAACTTGTATTATATAGCTGGTAAGGTTGAAGAAGTGTACAGTAATATTATTCCAATGTTACCTCTTGATGAAGAGGAGGAAATTCAATATATCAATGCCACTAATTGTTACTTGTGTAAAAAAGAATTTACTCTTGACAACCATAAAGTCCATGATCACGATCACCTTACTGGTTATTACAGAGGGGCTGCTTGCAATGCTTGTAATATTAATTATAAACTTCCGAAATTCATTCCAGTTGTTTTGCATAACCTTAGTGGTTATGATTCACATTTTATTATTCCGGAATTGGGCAGGGATGATGGGAAAATTGATGTTTTGGCCAACAGCACAGAAAATTACATTAGTTTTTCCAAGACTGTTGGCAAGATGAAGCTTCGATTCGTGGACTCTTTTCGATTCATGTCATCTAGCCTTGCCAACCTAACTAAAAATTTAAGACGACAGGATTTAAAAGAAACCAAAAAAATTGTGCCAGAAGATAAAATGGACTTGGTGCTAAGGAAAGGAGTCTTTCCTTATGATTATATTACAGGAATGGAAAAATTTGAAGAAACAAGACTACCACCAATCGAAGCGTTTAAAAGTAAATTAACTGAAACCGAAATTTCAATTGAAGATTATAATCATGCTCAGAAAGTCTGGAATGAATTAGGAATGAATACCTTGGGTGATTATTCTGACTTTTATGTAAAACTAGATGTAACATTATTGTGTGACATAATGGAAGAATTTAGGAACACCTGTTTCACCGCTTACGGACTGGACCCCCTTCATTCGTTTACATCTCCCGGCTTAGCATGGCAGGCCATGCTAAAATCCACCGAGTGCAAGTTGGAGCTGTTAACCGACATTGATATGGTTTTAATGATAGAATCAGGTGTTCGAGGCGGATTAACCCAAGCTGTAACTCGACATGTGAAAGCTAATAATAAATTTCTACCAAATTATGATGAAACTAAAGATTCGATTTTTCTTGGCTATTTTGATGCGAATAATTTGTACGGTTGGGCGATGTCCAAACCCCTTCCGTATGGCGACTTTGAATGGGTAGACCCTGATTCACTTGGAAATATTATTGATATTCCCAAAGAAGGTGACACCGGCTACATTTTAGACTGCGACTTTCAGTATCCAGACCACCTACACGATCATCATTATGACTTGCCACTGTTGGCTAAAACTGAAGTATCACCGACAGGAAAATGGCCCAAATTAATGATGACATTAAACAACAAAAACCGATATGTAGCACATTATTTAGTTGTTCAGCAAGCCTTAGAATTAGGATTGATTATTACCAAAATTCATAAAGTTTTAAAATTTTCACAATCTTGTTATTTAAAACCATACATTGATTCAAACACTGCAAGGAGAGCAGCAGCAACATCAGCTTTTGAAAAAGATTTTTACAAGCTCATGAACAATGCAATATTTGGAAAAACTTTAGAAAACAAAAGGAAACACAAAATTGTAAAATTAGTAACAAACCCCAGACAGATGCAGAAACTTGTACAGAAACCGAATTTTGGAACAAGTATGATAATTAATGAAAACTTGGTAGCAGTCAGCATGAAGAAAACCAAGATAGTAATGGATCGACCGTTGTACATAGGAATGTCTATATTGGATATAAGTAAAACGCACATGTATGACTTTCATTACAACAAAATGGTTCAACATTATGGAAGAGAAAATATTGGAGTAGCCTACATGGACACGGATGCACTAATTTATTGGATTAAGACACAAGACATGTATGAAGATCTTCGGACGTTCATACACAAAAATGATTTTGATTTTTCCGACTACCCAAGAAATCACCCGAACTTTAATGAAAATAATAAGAAAGTTTTAGGCAAATTCAAAGATGAATGCAATGGAGCAAGCATGGAAGAAATCGTTGCACTAATGTCCAAATTATATTCTTTTAAAGTATATAAAGGACATCAAGAAGAAACATCTACCACGAAAAAAGCAAAAGGTGTGAAGACAAGTTATTTGAAGAAAAATGTAAACTTTGAACAATACAAAAACTGTTTATTTAACGACACCACCTTGACTGCTAAATTCAACACCATAAGGAGTGAAAAACACAAAGTGTACAGTGTTACAGAAGTTAAGAAAGCACTCTCGAACAAGGATGACAAAAGACACATTATGGATGACAAAATCAACACTCTTCCTTTTGGCCACTACTCCCTTAACCCCGTCAACAATTAACCTATTCTTCGTTCTCTTCGTCCTTTTTTTTGACCTAAATTCCTTTTTCGGCCACTACCCTCTTAACCCTATCAACAATTAACCTATTCTTCGTCCCTCTTCGTCCTTCTTCGACCTAAATTCCTTTTCCTTCCGTAAAAAAAATGGGGAACACGGCAAGTCCAACGCCTTGTTCCCCATTTTTTTACATTAATTTGAATGACCTTGACACATTTAAAATCAGTTTTTAATTAGAAACAAATTTTTATTTCCACTTTATTGGTAATATAACAACCTAAACATAATTAATAAATTGTTTATAAAATTATTTTCTTAACCCTCTTAAAATAAGGGAGGGGGGTATCATATAAATGAACTATATTTTTTAAATATCATTCATTTATATAATACCTTAACCTGGGGGTAATGTAATAAAAAACCATTACTCGGACATTTCCCAAACCATGTCCTTGAGGGTTAAGGAAATATATTTAAATAGTATTTCTTACCAATTTAGAATACCTTAACAGACTTAAATAGGGTTTAATACATACATAAAGTTCATTTCTATTTTGACCGTAATAACGGAAGGATTAAAAATGGATTTAAAACAAAAAATTGTTAATGAACTTCATAAACCTGCTAGAAGAAAATTTCCCCGTAGAAATACCGTTATAAAAGGAATGAACGACTTATATCAAGCGGACTTAATAGAAATGATTCCTTATAGTAAACAAAATAAAGGATTTAAATATATATTGACTATTATCAATTGTTTTACAAAAATGGCAGATGCTTTACCGCTAAAAGATAAAACCGGCAAGAGTGTAACAAAAGCCATGGAAACTGCGATACATAGAGACAAAAATACCATAAAACATTTACAAACCGATGATGGTAAAGAATATTTCAATAAAGAATTTTCAAATTTAATGAAAAAACACGACATAAACCATTATTCGACTAATTCAGAAGTAAAAGCATCAATCATAGAAAGATTTAATCGAACTTTAAAAGGTGCGATGTACAAGATGTTTTCAAACAGAGGATCGCACGTATGGATTGATATGTTACCAAAACTAATAAAAGATTACAATAACAAGTTCCATAGAACAATTGGTATGAAACCTAACCAAGTGACTAGTAAAAATGAAAAACTCGTATTAAAACGTATAAAAATGAATACTAAACCAAAAGTTGAAAAACTAAAGCCTAAAACGTTTAACGTGGGTGATAAAGTGCGAATAAGCAAATACAAAGGTGTATTCAGTAAAAGATATCTACCAAATTGGACAAATGAGGTTTTTACCGTATTTAAAGTGCAACCTACAGTACCGGAAACTTACATTTTAAAAGATAATAAAGGACAATTGCTCGAAGGAGGGTTTTATGGACATGAAATGTTAAAATCCACAGTAGGTGATGTATATCTCGTTGAAAAGGTGTTGCAACGGAAAAAAGATAAAGTTAAAGTGCGATGGTTAGGATTTAATAAGAGTGAAGATTCTTGGATACCTAAAAAGGATCTCATATAATGATGGAGCATCATTTTAGGTTTAACCTTTACAAAGGATGGAGATAATACAGCAAAAGGATAGTTTTACTATTAATAATATTGATGAACTCACGGTGGACAATTCGGAATTAAACAGCGGCAAACATGGTGTTTTGTTACCAAACACGGTGCGTTGTCTTGTAACCGGTCCATCCAATTGTGGTAAAACAAATGTAGTATTCAATTTGATTACAAACCCAAAAGGATTACGTTTCAATAACTTGTATGTCTTTTCCAAATCATTACAACAACCCAAATACCAATTATTAGAAAAAATATTTAATAATGTGCCAGAAGTGAAATATTACAAGTTTGATGCAAGTGAAAGCGTAATGCAACCGCATGAAGCTAAACCATTTTCAGTTTTTATATTTGACGACGTATCCTGTGAAAACCAAAACACTATCAGGAGCTATTTCGCTATGGGGCGACATAACAATATAGATAGCATTTACATAGGTCAGACTTATAGTAAAATACCAAAACAACTGATAAGAGACAATGCAAATGTGTTAATTGTATTCAAACAGGATGAAACTAACCTAAAACACATATATTACGATCATGTCAATGCGGATATGTCATATGAACGGTTTAAAGACATATGTGGTAAAGCTTGGGCTAAAAATTATGGATTTTTGACAATTATGAAGGAACAACCACTAAATAACGGTCGATACAGGATAGGTTTCGATAAATTTATATTAATTCACTAACCACTATATCACACAATCATTCTTGTACAGCACGTCTTGCTACAAACATGGTTAACCAAGAAAAGTTAGTAAAGGAAATTAAATCACTTAGTGATTCTATTCGGGCTAAAAACAGAGCGTTAAAGTTAGGTATCAGCGAAAGGGAGAAATTTCTCGAATCTACTTTTAAACCTATTACAGAGCCTTTGAAACAATTGAACAAAAAATTGACTAAACCTTCTTTTCAAGGTGATATTATTGCTCCGATAACAGAATATGAAAGGGAAAATGTAATATCAGAAGATATTAGCGATGAGGACCCGGAAGCCTCCATATTTAGTGATACAACGGCAGAAAGAGAAGATGTATATGCTGGTAGTGAAGAGGAAGTGGTATCTATAGCGAGTGAAGAAGAAAAAACAGAAGGAGAACCATCAAACATAAGCTTATTGGGTGAAACTATTCATACAAAAGGACCGTTAGGAAGGAAATACTTGTTAAAACTGTTAATTGGAACTGATTCTACTAAAAAATACCACAGTTATGGAGCAAGACTGTCCAAAGAAGGTGTAATGATTGGTAATAGCAAATTAGATGTTGATGAACATGATAATATTCACATAGGTGATCAAATATATAAGGGAACAAGGGGGCTATTTGAATTATTATTTGAAAATAAACCTTTAAAAGCATTGGTAAAAAATGATGATTTGGAAGTGTATAGCAAAATTTTGGATCAAACTAATGCATATAAAAGAAATTATTTACCTGAAGCACCCATATATAGAAATAAATCTGTAAAATATAAAGATTTTGTTTCCAAATTAATACCGATTATAAGAAGAAAACCTGTAAAAAGAAGATTAGTAGCATCCACTTTAGATTTAAGTTCCTCAGAACCGAGAAAAAGAAGCAAATCAGTCACCGGTAAAGGATTGATGAAGAAACTATACAATACAAACGTAATTTATTACAATAATATCAATAAATTGGTGGATAGAATGAAACTAATACATGAAGCCAAAGAAGCGGGTCATACTGGATTGGAAAACGAATGGGTGGCTTTAGTGGATGAACTTAGAAACCGCGGGGTAATCTCATAAAAATGCGTTACTCCCTAAAAATGCTTTTCAGTTGCATCATGAGTGTCGACAAGTTCGGACGTTATTCCTCGGATGGATTACATTACGCAAATAGTTTAAAAAGAAGTGCTGGTTTACCGCAGACACCTGAGGGAGATTATGATATTAGCAATAAAAGGTTAAAAAACATAAAAGATCCCACAGATGAAAACGATGCAATAAATTTAAAAATATTAAAGGAAAAGATATCACCAACATTAAGACTACACAATAACACATATGACGCAGAAAATCATAGAATTATCAACGTTGGTAAACCAAATCAAAACGGTGATGCAGTAAACAGAGGTTATTTATCATCTGAATTAAAAAATACATTAAAATTCAATGGAAAAACGTATAGTGCTAACAATAAACGTATATCCAACGTAGATGACCCTAAAGAAGAAAAAGACAGCGTAAATAGACGTTATTTACATTCTATAATACCTGAAAAGACAAAAGATGGATTTTCTTTTTATAAATTTGTTATTAACGATATAGGTTATCCAAAAAATGAAAATGATGCTGTAAATTTGAAATATATCAAAGACCATTGTATTACACGTGATGTAGGAGTTATTGATTGTCTCGGTAATTGTTTAGCAAATGTAAAAGATGGTTCAGCGCCATCAGATGGTGCAACAGTGGGTCAAATAAAGGAAACTTTAAAACAAGAAACATCTGGATTTGTAAAACAGGATCAAGTAGTATCACGGTCGGGTGATGTGTTTGTACAAGGAAATGAAAAGTTTATTTTACTTGAACAAAAAAATAATGTTTGGGATTGCAAAGACATGAATTATCAAATGCGCATTTAGCTACAGATGCTCATGATGTTCCGATTTTATCACAAGTTTTACATACTAATCCAAACAATTATCATAGAAGTTGGTTGGGTACAAATAGAAGAATAATTGACATATTTCCAGGTATCGATGATTACGATTGTGTTGTAGTAAAACAATCTTTAATATTAGACAAACCAAAAGGTAGTACTTTCAATGCGAAAAATAAGAAAATAGGTAATTTGGCACAAGGAACAGATCCAAAGGATGCTGCAACTGTAGGACAAACATTACAATATGATAGTGCAAATCAAGAGTTTATTTATAATACCAAAAGATTTAAATTAATGGATGTAAATGATTATCAAAATATATTAATTGCAGATCCAAATTCATTTAGTGGATTTAGAAAATTGTCTGGTGAAGAATTTATTCATAAAAATCATGTATTTAGAAATGAAGCAGATAAAGCGTTAATTAGTTCAGATTTAAAATATTTTAAATGTCCTGGGAGTAATGAAAATGTAACTGATAAAGACGATTAATTTGTATAAAAAAAGAACCAATGGATGAACATCATAAAAATGCACTACTTGATAGAATGCTGTTTAGTTGCACCATGAGTGTCGACAAGTTCGGACGGTATTCCTCGGATGGATTATATTATACAAATAATTTAAAAAGAGCTGCTGGTTTACCACAAACACCTGATGGAGATTACGATATTAACAATAAACGGTTAAAAACATTAATGATCCTACAGATGAAAACGATGCAATAACCTTAAAAGTTTTAAAAAAGAAATATCATCGACATTAAAACTAGAAAAAAATACATATAACGCTGGTAATTACAGAATTACCAACGTTGGTATGCCAAATCAAAACACTGATGCAATAAACAGAGGTTATTTATCATCAGAATTAACAAATACTTTAACATTTAATGGAAAAACGTATAATGCTGAAAATCGTCGTATATCCAACATAGCAGACCCTATTGATGAAAACGACAGCATAAATAGACGTTATTTACATTCTATAATACCTGAAAAGACAAAAGACGGATTTTCTTTTTATAAATTTGTTATTAACGATATAGGTTATCCAAAAGATGAAAATGATGCTGTAAATTTAAAATACATCAAAGATTATTGTATGACACACAACAATAAAGTATATATTTGTAATAATAAACGTATCACAGAACTTAAAGACCCTCAACATGTGGATGATGCCGTCACTGTAAACTTTCTTATTAAAGTTTTAGGTAATGCATTGTTTGATTTACACAATTATATATCAAAACCTAATGTTTTAAGTGAAAGTAACAGAGGTACTTGGATTAAAAATGAGATTTTTAAAAAATATTTCATCAATCCTCCCACCCAGAAGTTTAGATCCTCAGATTGGGGTGATTTGGATATTTAATTATATAACTTAATAAATGACTTCATTTATGTCCAACTCGTCATAGAGGTAACACATAAGTTGCGCATTTCAATTATAAAAGACAATCATGACATTTCAGTACATCAGTCCATATCGAGACACTGTAAGGAAAGGAGGTGGATTACGTCCACAGCGGTTTCTCTATTAAGTAAAGCTTTAAATCGAATTCCAGTAGGATCTGTCGTAAATAGAGCAATAGACGCTTTACCATACGAATTTCATATACCAGGAGGTTATCAATATTGCGGACCAGGAACGAAATTGAAAAAACGGTTAGAAAGAGGTGATCCAGGCATAAATAAGTTAGATCAAGCTTGTAAAGAACACGATATAGCATATTCCACATTTAGCGATACAAAAAATAGATCGATAGCTGATAAAAAGCTTGCGGATATAGCTTGGCAACGAGTAAAGTCTAGTGACGCTAGTATTGCAGAAAAAGCGGCGGCTTTAGCGGTAACAGCAGGTATGAAGGCTAAAACAGCAGTAGGAGGTGGAAAAAGGAGGAGTAGGGGTAAAAAAAGTTTAACTAAGACGAAACATGGAGGAAATATTAGAAGAAAACGACGTTCCACAAGAAAGGGTAATAAAAAACCAACAGTATGGTCAATGGTAAAAAACGGGGCAGGTCTATACCTAAGACCATATCGTGCATATTAAATAAAAGAAATCAATTAGTAATACCACATAAAGCGTTAACAAATATCGAATTATTTAAATACATTTCATGTTTAAAAATACCATTTTTTCGCGGTGTCTTTATGAAAGATGATTTACCAGTTAAAATGTGGAAAAACGAAACCGGTATTGTAAATTTAGACAATTCTGAAGGTCCTGGCACTCATTGGGTTTGTTATAAGAAATTAGGTGAAAATATATATTACTTTGATAGTTTCGGCAATTTACCACCACCTAAAGAACTTGAGCATTACTTTAAATCTGCTAAAAACATATATTACAACTATAAAAGAGAACAACCTGATAACACTTTAATATGCGGCCATTTATGTTTGGAATTCCTAGCTAAAAGTATCAGTCACAATTGAGATGTCTTCCTATACGGTATCATTAACAGGAAAATCGTCCACTTTACGAAGTATCCTTTTTCCAGCGTTACGCTTGCAAAAAGGAAGATTTTGGGAAGCGGCACTGTTGGATTTTACAACTTACAACTCTATTCCTAATGTTACGGAAGGTAAAAATAACTTATTGCATTATTATAAAGGAAAAGATGCTAGTGGGAAGTTTACAGACTTAGAAGTTTGCACTCTACCCACAGGTTCTTATGAAATTGATCATATTAATGAATTTTTGCAAAATAAAATGGGAAAAGACAATATAACATTAAAAGGTAATAACAATACGATGAAAGCTGAAATTAACTCCAAATATTATATAGATTTTACTCAGGAACAATCAATCGGTGAATTGTTAGGATTTCCCAAAGATAGCCCAATTTTAGAACCAAATCAAACACATTCTGGTAAACAAACTGTAACTATACTAAAAGTTAATAGTATAGATATAACTTGTAACATTATACAGGGAGCTTACAGAGATGGAGCAAATACTCATATAATACATACTTTTTACCCGAGTGTACCTCCAGGATTTAAAATTGTTGAAAAGCCACAAAACCTAGTATATCTGCCGTTGAACACCACTTTCATTTCAGACATCGTGTTGAACGTATTGGATCAAGACGGTAACTTGATAGATTTCCGAGAAGAGCCAATTACAGTTAGATTACATTTAAAATCGACACTTTAATACAAAAATCATGGGTTTAACATTTAAAAGCGAACAACCTACGGGAATCCGCATTAGTAGCTCTTCAGCTGTGGAGGAGTTAACACGCGAGAACATTCGTTTCTTAGAAAAGATTGGTTTAAAATTAATCGGTTATGGATATACTGGATATAGCGCAGGGTCCGACATTCGACGAAACACTATGGGAAAAAGAATATCACACCCACAACCCTTACACTTCATCAAAATTGAACAATAACGATGAAATTCGTATTCCTATACAACATCAAGACATTTACACACTACCATGTGAAAGTTACTTGTATATCGAAGGAAAAGTAACAAAAAAGGACGGTACTACTACTGGTACAACAGTTCCATTTATAAATAACCCTATGGCTTTCCTGTTTGATGAAATTAGATATGAAATATCAGGTGTAACAGTTGATTCCACTAAAAAAGTAGGTATTGCAACAACTTTAAAGGGGGTAACATCTATATCACCTAATGAAACCAATTTACTTCAACCGGCCGGATGGGTTTTACCTGAACATGACATAATCACTCCGAATACAAAGGGATATTTTGATTTTCATATTCCATTACGTTTGTTGCTTGGATTTGCTGAAGATTATAGAAAAATAATATTAAATGTTAAACAAGAATTAGTTTTGTTGAGATCTTCTAACGATAAAGACATTATTAAAGCTCCAGATGGTACAACGGATGCAAACCTAGAATGGAAATTAACATTAGACAAAATTGTATGGAGAGTTCCACATGTTAAATTAGCTGACGAACATAGAATGCTACTATTAAGGAAGTTAAAGGCTGATCGTGATATTGTAATTCCTTTTAGAAGTTGGGAATTCCATGAACATCCAAGCTTGCCAACTACAGATCGTCACACTTGGACTGTTAAAACATCTAATTACGTAGAACGAGCCAGGTATATTATATTTGGTTTACAAACAGATAGGAGAGACAGCATCACAAAACATGCAGGCAAATTTGATCATTGCAACTTAAAAAATATTAAAGTTTATTTGAATTCACAATTTTTCCCCTACGACAATTTAAATGTGTCATTCGCTAATAAAAAGTACAGTATATTATACGATATGTATGCGAGATTCCAAAATTCATATTACGGTAAAACAAATACACCTTTACTATCACCAGAAGAATACTTAGATGGTTACACAATAGTTGTAATTGATTGTTCTAAACAAAATGAATCAGTAAAATCATCAAGTGTTGACATAAAGATTGAAATGGAGTTTAATGCAGCTATACCTGCAAATACAACTGCATACTGTTTAATTCTACATGATAAAATTGTAACATACACACCTCTAACTGGAATTGTTAAAAATGTATTGTAAAAAACCGGTTTTGTTACATTCCGCGAGTATAAAAGCGGAGCGTGCAGGCCGCTCCTGATCAGTTTGTTGCCTGACGTTGTATGGGTAGCATCATCTTCAATATGGCTTCTACAAGTGGTACAACCGAATGCGATATAGAAAAAGAAATTTCAGAATTTTTGGACATGAATGAACAGCAACACGTCACAAATCAAGAAGAAGAAAAAGGTAAAAAGAAAAAATATTTGTCCAAGAGGAAAAGAAATATGGAAGAAAATATTTCACCAAATATTTTGATGGAAGTATTTTTAAGAATTTTTTATCCAATCTCTTCAAGTTTGGATAAAAGTGTTTTAATTGGAGTTATGAAATCAACCGACTATTCACCTACAGTAATTTTAACTCACGGAACAAAAATGATTTTGTTTACAGCCAATGCTTGGGAATCTTTTATGAAACACCTCCATTTGTTGGAATGTTACTTTAATAACAACATGTTTGGCAGGAAAACAAAAGTAGGACTATTGGATTCAGACTTGGAAATTGATATTATTAAACATCGAGGTGAACATCAAATGAGATTCAGAGATACGACTAAACATGACATAAAAATTCAACTAAACAGAGAAGAATTTTTTATTTTAACATGTGCAACTGAACCGATAACAAGATATTTAAGACAGCTAGTATTCTCCAGTTCAATTATTAAAGATTATTTAACAGATACTTTGGACAAACAACCGGATGCACCAATTTTGTATGGACCTGTGGACACTTCAATATTCAACAGAATTCCTCATGAAGTTCAAATGTGGAGACAATTAGAACAATATGTGCAGGAAAAAAATAATTTTGTAAAATCGGATGAAGAAACACATTTCAGTGATGAAAAGGATCAAAGTGATGATAATGACAACAACAAAAATGACCAGATGGAAAGTTAAATAAAATTTTAATATTTTTCACAACACTTTACACTTGAATTGGCAAATTTTCAATAAAAAATTTAAAATTTTGTGGGTGTAGGCCTACCGGGGATGGTGCCCACGTTAAATATACACCAACGCGCCTTCAACTGTACGGCCTGGCATAAATAAATGCCTACCGTGGTGTGGAAAACAGTTGACCTTCTGACACCGTGATGGATAGACGGGTGACCTTTCAAATGGACATGGAAGAAGAAATCAAGTCCAAGCCGGGTATTATTGAATTTCAAGCTTTTCGTGGTAACGATGATCGGTTTATAATTAAAGAACTCGTATTTTACGATTTAGATAAAAATATTCCTTACACATTTTTATTTAAACCACCATGCTCTTTTTCTTCACTAACCGCCAAAGCCGCAACAACAAACCGATGGACTTGGAAATATTTTCATCACATCGATTGGTATGACGGTTTTACCAGTTATTCAGACTTGTATCATATTATGCATCAATTTTCAAACAAATTTACTAATATTTACACAAAAGGACTTGAAAAGAAAAGATGGATAGAACAATTTACATCTACTCCAGTTAAAGATGTGCAAATAGATAAAAATTTTAAATTTATTGCTGAAAACATTTGTATTTGCACACAAAGTGTGGAACATGAAAGGGACAGGCACTGTGCGTTAAAAAACGCTTTAAAATTAGCGACTTACCTGCAAGATGGAGAAATCGGTGATGGTGGTGGGGGTAACGGTGATTATAAAAGCGAGGAGCAGACCGAGACCTGGCACGAGTACTACTCGAGATTCCGAGACGACAACATCTCAGAGCAAGAAGACAGCGAGGACCTCTAGAACAACCATGGCATCCAACCAGTTTCTGCAGACTTTAGTGGAACAATTCAACGCCCACTCCAAGTCTACAATTTTGCCGGTAAAAAAATGTTCAGAGTTGAAGGATGAAAAACATTATATTATACATACCATGAAGAAGATGGAAACTACAGTCGGCGAGGCAATCTGCTGCAGCTTGAGCGAAGCCCCATACACTCCGGGAGATGAGCCGAAATTCCAAATTTACCTGCCCAAAAGATTTGTACACCTACTCCAAAACGAAGATCTCCGCTCCATACAACCAGGATGTCTCTACTTGGTATCCCACGGATGCAGCGGCAGCAACTCCACCGAGCTTACCATCCACATCGCAGACAAGCAGCAGTGTTAAAAAAAAATAATTTTTTTCTTTCTTGTATCTGTTTGTATTTTTTAACTATATATATTTTTTTCATGTAATCTTGTTTGTACTGTTTTAAATAAAGATAAAAAAAACAAAAAAAAAATAAAATAAAAAAATAAAACACACAAAAAAGGCAACATATCAATATGTGAAACAAAAAAAATTTTTTCACATATTGATATGTTGCCTTTTTTTTTTAAAGCTCTGGGGTGACCTTGACCTTTGACCTTTGCACAAATTAAACATAAATTTTTTTCAAACAGCAATATGTGTGTGTGTGTGTGTGTGTGTGTGTTCCCCCCACCATTTCAGGTTACCAGCATACAGACTGTAAAGAAGTTCAGTTTGATTGCAACTGTCAAACGATGAGCACCCTATTTGAGCTTTGTGTAAGAAAAATTATTGAAGATCAACAGCTATTTAACCATACTTTACGATCCAACGCTCCTCAACAAATTAAAATTTTTATCAAACAGTACAAGCTAGACAACAGAGGTTACAACACTTTTGGTTGGTATAAGTTTGGTGATGGTACAAAATTTTGTCGAAGTTGTGGAAGGGCCGCTGTAAAAATAATTTTTTTTTAAAACTTCAAATGGTTGACGTTGAACACGTTTGAACATGTTAAGTAATGTGGATAAAAAATATTTTTTTTTTCTTTCTTATGCCTATTGCTGAATAAAAAACTCAGTTGTATAGTTTGCAAAAAAAATTTTTTTTTCATTTCATCTGACCACTTTACCCCCACCATCTCCTTATCCCCACCACCCTGCCGAGTACCTCAGATACACGGAGAGACTTGCTCAGTTGCTGTTCAACTCTTGTGGTGTGCACATCTCACTTTTTGCACTCAATTTACTTATATTGAGTTTAAATTTAAATATTTAGCCAAAATATCAAACATTTCTAAATTTTTCAGCAAAGTGTCAAATAACAAAAATTTTTTTTTCACTTTTGGTTTAATTGAAATTTCACAAGTTCCAAAATCACCTGAGAAAGAATAAATAATAAATATTTCTCAGGAAATATTTCCAATCCGAGTTACGGAGATCCGGTAAAGGACCGGCTGGGACGAGTTGTTTGTAAAAAATTAAATTTTTCTTCCTTCTGACCACTTTACCCCCACCACCTCCTTATCCCCACCACTGAGCCGGGTACCTGGGTAACCGCCTGCGCCCAAGTCAGTACGTCTTCGGACGCGGTGCTGTTCAGGTCGCACTGTCGGGTGTTCGAAGAAATTATTCTTCGGCTCTCAGTCTCTCGGTGGGTAAGTAAAATAAAAAAATTATTTTTTTTGAAGTGGGGGTGCTGGGACGGGTCAATGACCCCTGACGGATATATTAGGTCTAGAGTCTGATCGCTAGGGAATAAAAAAAATATTTTTTGCACTTTTGTGATTCCTCGAGAAATTTCAATTTCTCAGCAAAATTTGAGGAATCGCAAAAGTGCAAAAAAAAATTTTTTTGTATTCTTGCGTGACCTTGACCTAATTAACGTCAGTGACGTCATCATGATGACGTCAGCGGTAATGACGTCACCATGACGTCATTTATGTGACGTCATGTGACGTCATATGACATCATTAGTGACGTCATTCGTGACGTCATTGATGACGTCATCACTGCTGACGTCATCGTGATGACGTCACGTCCCAGCCTTCCCAAAAACACACTACTTCAGTTTAAACCTAAGCTTAACTTAAAGTCAGTTGCACATGCATAGTTCAAACTTACACCTTCAGCTGTTTCGAACTGTTTAAACTAAATTATATTGATCTCTCTTATAATTTATCAGTGCAAATGACCTTTTATTTCATTAACTTAATACATTAATACATTTAATACATTATTTTAGTAATTTAATACATTAACTTGTTTAAAAGTTTTGACCGAGTTTCATTTGATTTAATTTCATAAATTTTTTTATTGAATAAATAATTTATTTTTAATGGTTTAAGTTTCTCTTTTTTATCTGCAATGATAAATAAATAATTTTTATAGAGAATATATATTTATTTTTACCGAGAAAAAGCCAGTGTCAGGGCACAAACAAATGCCCAGTTTACCAGCTGACGCAAGGGTTTGGGTTTAATATTCAAAACTTCCTTTTCTTTCACTGAAAGGTTTAATCCAAGACCATTCCCGGGACCCTTTGCTGACTCTGTAGCACCATGAAAATAGAAAATGTAACATTTTATACAAATAAACTCTTAATATTGTAATAAATAAAAGCCTGTAATGTTATATAAAATAATACATTATTCGATATTAAAGAAATATCGCTACACCACACAAGCACACTAAAAACAACAATGTTTGTTTGTGAAAAACATAAGTTTGATTAAAGCATTCAAAAATGAACCAAAATACAATGTAGGCCTACTTTGTTTGCGTTAAAGAACTATCAAATAAAATGTATTATTTTAAGACATTCTCTAGTTCGGAACATTACGTTTCAAGTATGACTAAGTGAAATTGTCAGCATAAAAAAGAAGCGATGCAAATCGAAACAGTTGAACACACCTATCATTAAGAACACAACAGTTCTGTAATTATTATACCCTTAAATCGCAAAAAAATATCTTATAATACTTGTAACGCTGGGTACGCTCTGTATTATACCATTTAACTAAGATTTGTACTATGACGATTGTGTTGGTTGAATGAGATGTTTAGATGTATCATGCACGTACATGTTTTTTTTTCGCCAAAGATGTTCTAATTAACCCCGACTCTACTACTTACCGTAGAGAAGTCCATAATACTTAGCTTACTTTCTCTTCCTCAACAATAAATAAATAAATGAGAATAGCAAATAGCTACATCATTTGTTTTAATATACCAGAGATCCACACATGGTCGGTAAACAATTTTTATAATATTACCAAGAAATAAAAATCCAGTTTGTTATAATAAACATCAAAGGAAAAAATGTTTTAATTGTGTTTAAAAAAAGGAACTTTAATGAGATAATAGAACTGCTTAGCTTATAGTCTTTCCTTCAATTATTCTCACATCAATTACAAGATGCCCATGTCGGATCGATTGTAAATGTTCAATATGATCACATTCAATGAACGGTATATAACAGGGTTAGTTAAGTATCTTTATACTCCTTATATACTTCTTCCGGGTAATTACACAAAGAAAACTAAACTCAGCGCAGTATTATAATAAAAACTGTATTTTTGTCTAGAATCTCGGTTGTAATTCCTCGAAATGGCGTATTTTGGATTAAATCGAAATTCCACGTATAGGCCTAAAGTGTCTAGGATTTTTATGTATTTTATTTCATTTTATATATAGTTTTAAACCCTTTTTATTATTTGAAAATGTTCTGAAAATGTTCTGTTTTTAGCTATCCCCAAAATACCCCAATTTTGGAGTTACGGGAAAATCGTGATAGGCGTAATAAATAAAATTTCAATTATATTTTATTGTAAGGTAAAGCTGAATTAGTTTTCCTTGTGTAACCCTATAAAAGTTAATAGAAGGTTTCCGGACGTTTGACAACACTGTATATTCCCATTTATCTTCAATCCAATTATTTTCATATAAAATTAAAATTGTTAATAGTCCTTGGATAATTAAAGCATTGACAATTTAGATACGTATATATCTACAATCATAATTGCGTACTGTAGTCATTAATTTTAGCCAAAATGTGTGTCAAATAAATACTCTCCATCACTTTCATTTACTTGAAGAAGGTTTACAAGTATAATACTACGTACAATTTAAACGTATTTATTGCACAAGGAACACATCTACTGTTTATAACATTGACAAACACTAGGGAAATTTAGTACATAAAACAACTCTGGTAATGGCGTTCTCTTCTAAAACGATTTTATAGCTATAAATTGATTTCCGTATTGAAAAATATTTAAAATGTAATACTGTCACCACCCCATACAATTGTAACTCAGAATAGAAAAGGACTTAGGCCAACATGTCATATGAAGTCATGATTCCGTATGATTTAATGTACATACCGTACATGGAACAGTGGTCATATCGAACATTTTCTCGAACACTACATTGGATCCTTAACAATTTATTCCTCGTTGTTTTTTTATGATTTTAAAATAAGTTATTTATCACATTAGAAATAACTCGTCTTAAACTATGAATAAGTCTAACAAAGGTACTGAGTTTGATGGTTTATCAGTGGATTACAAAGATATAATGTAAACAACTTAAATTTTAATTCAAGAACTTTTGTAAAGTCCTTGAAGTTTCTTTTGGGGTTTTCTGTAGTCCAACTCTGGATATGAACGCCTGTGTTATTTTCAAAGTTGTGTGTGTGTGTTTTTCGTTTAAATTTTGCACGTTCTGTGTTTATATTTTTGATCTTACAAGATTATGTTGATATATGCATGTCAAAGGATTCTTAACCTCACTCTTTAGACTCTATAAGGTGTCCCAAGTCATCCGTACCATCATTTTAAAATATTCTTAAATTATCTAGAAAAAACATCATTTTTTACATGTAAACTGGTTATACTCTATTAAATTCCGCTAATATCAAAGTAAAAACTTTACTCAAATTGGCCTATACAGACCGGAATACTAATTTCAAACACAAGCCAATACTTTTAGTATTATGTTAAATATCTCACACATAGTTTATGACTATTTTATAATTTACTTTATACCCCTAAACCTCTTGGTGTATGAAATAATAGTAGTGGAATTTAGTTTTTCACTGCACTCAGTAAACATATTTTTTAACATACACCATAGTTTAAATAGCCCATTGTTAAAGATATTCCAATAATTAGT
Organism: Neoaliturus tenellus; assembly: GCA_030545055.2. NCBI lineage: Eukaryota > Metazoa > Arthropoda > Insecta > Hemiptera > Cicadellidae > Neoaliturus > Neoaliturus tenellus. Next base: position 53,132,487 of record CM061533.1, on the reverse strand, counting down.
ATCGCCGACATTATAGAAACTTTCATAAAAAAGTCAAATAAATTATTTTATAACCAATATTTTATTTTAGAACATTATTTGAAATTATATTCTAAGAAAATTTAATCCTTTGGCATGTATAACATAAGTATATTAATAGTTATGATTTCAATATCTGTTGAACGATACTACGGGGTCTGACAAAACAATATCTAGCAACCCCTCCTCACAATATAATCAAAAGTCTCATTACTCACAGCGAAAACAATTTTTAAACATTGGTTTAAATTCATAAATGATCAAAGCATCTAACAAAACACTTAAAATAGGAAAAATCTATTAAATTAGTAAATATTTTATGTTAAGTTTACTAGCATTATATATTATGGTCCTAGAATATTTGAATCACCACATGCTAAAAGGGCCTCAGTCATAACGGTGTGGTTTTAAGTAAAATTTGAAAATAAAAAAAATAAAAACATATTTTAAAAAATATATATTAAAAATGTACTAAAATAGTATGATGTGTAACCATGGATTCAGGTTCAAAAAAATTGTGTTTCCATGAAAATATAATAGTAAAAATGCATGACTAAGGCTGTTTTAGCACGTGGTGATAGATTTTACAGCATGTTTGTTTGTTATGGTATAAATTAAAATGTAAAACAGCATGATTCCAACAAGTTTCCTGTTTTCAGGCAAAGTGCACGATTTGTGATATTTGTCTAGTGTGCATGTGTTTGTTGTACAGGTCTTCTGACTCATCGACACAACCCAAAATATATATTTATCAATGTGCACATTGATCAATATATATTCGTCGAAAGGGAATCATAATGTGGACCATTGCGCGAGTATTTTGGGTGATGCGGAACACAGCACAGTGATCAGAAAAAGACACAGAATCTATGGAACAAACATTCGCTACGAAAGACACCGTTCTACGACAATAAAAACTTAACCAAGCCGTCGATGATGACTAATGAGAAATACCCATGGTGGAAAATGAAAATACCGTGAAGATGATGAAAGATAAACTATGAAAAAGATGAATACAGAGAAACTGAATAAAACATGATCAGACCAAACACCACTAAAGCAACTACGAACGACAAGAACCTCCGTCGTGACTACAAAGATCATCGAAGTCACCGATTTGTTAGAATTTTAGAACAGAAAGTACTAGTAGATAACTGTAGCTCGGATTCTAGATCCGTACATTAGGCACCGTAGTCGGAACACACTAATGCTGGATGTGGTGTTCCAGATAAAGTCGTTGTTCCTGCACTGGCTGCCGTGCATCCTGCGCATGTCGCGCCCGGGTATGCAGCACGCGGACAACGTGTCCGACAGCCGGAAGTCGCTGCAACTGCGCGAGCTCGAGCTCAAGGAGAGGTCGTCCAAGAGTCTGTTGGCCAACGTGCTCGACATCGACGACGACTTCCGCCACGGCACGCTACAGTCGTCCAGTCACACGTTCCTCAGGGGCCACGAGGACGGCGGCGGAGTGCTCCACTCCTGCCTGGGGCCCCATCGGGAGCTGACCCTCATCCTGAAGGAGCTGCGGGTCATCACCGACAAGCTGCGGAAGGAGGACGAGGCGGCGGAAGTGACCAACGACTGGAAGTTCGCCGCGATGGTGGTGGATCGCCTTTGTCTGATCATATTCACTCTGTTCACGGTGATAGCGACGATCGCCGTGCTGTGTTCCGCACCGCACATTATAGTCACGTAATGGTCCACATATCTCCTGGACATGTACATAGCGACAACGGGTAACATGTTCATACATCGTCGAAACTTTTTATTCGTAGCGATTGTAAATTAGTAATAAATTAAAGACGGATAACAAATGTAACCGTAGTGTCACCCACGAATTTATCGGTGGCTCCGCGGGCGCGGGGCGTTGTTAACACTTTTATAATCGAGTGGCGTAAGTTAAACTAGCGGTAGATTTCATAAACCCGTGTTTATTAAAAGTGTTATAAAATACTTAAATATATTCGTAATTTTAAATGTATTTTGATTCTTAGAGTAATAAGACGAGTTAGAGGTGGCCCTGGTTCTTCTGGTTGACCCGACCGAAATTGTTCTGTTCGTCTTCTGTACAATATAAAGGTTTGTATAGAAATATCCGTTTACAATAAAATACTGACGATCAACATGACTATCGAATTTAATAAATAAAAAGTCATAATTATCCAAACTATAAAACATACCTTAAGTGGTTCTTTCTACGTTATAATAAAAAATATGTATGAGATCAACGTCACTATTATCTAAAATATATTCAATAAATATACTTATATTGTTAAAACTAACTTTAAGATGAAAAATCCACTTGATTTTACTCTAAACGTCGCAGGGCATTTTGATTTGACAATATTAAAATTAATTCTATCAAGATAAATTCAACCTGTTGTGTTTCTCATGATTTAAAATTTTTAAAGCCTTCGGGTCGAGGTTTGATCGACTTAAGCTAGATAATTTCATCTGATAAAGAATCGACTATACCAGCCAGTAACTCAAATTATGTCAGTTCTGTGACTGCTATCTTTGCTGGATCTTCTAATTTAAAAGTATTTATTCTTATTTTAAGTCAGTAATTAAAGTGCGTTTTACTAAATTTACACGAGGAATTATAAGGTGAAAAGAAGATGTTTTGCATTTTTATTCATGTAATTGTTTTCATTTGTAAAAGTTTGCAGGCCACGAAATCTTACTCTTAAAATCTTTGAACAATTTTCCTACTAAAAGTCAAACTTAACCAACAATATGACCGTCTAACATTATTAACACGCTTAGAATTTCTAAATTCAGTAGTTCTGCAACAAATGTTTAACAATAAATAGCCTACTTTCTTACACTTCAAACAGGAGAGTATTTAGAAAACATTACATGTTACTAGACCAAACCAGGTTTTGGAGCAAAGTATTGGTTTTGCTAATAAATAAAAGTTTTTCTAAACAATCCGAAATGTTTTACATTTAACTACAAGTTAGCTTAATTAATTAATTTACAAACTTTAATACAAAGACAATTATTTTGGAAATCTAAAAAGTGTGTAGGTTTATAAAAGCTTTTTAAAATGATTCCTAACATTGAAAATTAAAAGTATATATGAAATTATTGTATATGTATATTGGGTCTTCTAATAGACATGTATATACTTTCCTGAAATTTAAATTTTAAAATTAGAACCAAACATATATTGTCATTTTTTATATATATATTTATGGTCATCATTTCTTAAATGTCTTCCTCTTCCCTCCCTTTTCCTTACCAGAATAACCAGGGAACCCTGATTTAAAATTTCTATAACATAAGCTCGTGCCTACAACTGTTAAATCGCTCATCGGGCGCTGTTACGATTGGTCTAACCAGAGGTAAGGAAGAGGATAAGCGTTAGGTTCAATGTCTTAAAGACAACTGTGTATACATATTGTTTTATATATTGTTGTATTTAGGATTTTTTATCATCTCGGTACTGGTAAGCAAACTGGCTAACACTTCGTGAGTATGGTTTCTTTTCAGTCTTCTTAGAATCAACTTAGCAAAATAAGGGGCGATCTATATTTTTATTTCAATTAAATTATAAATCTTGTTCAGTTTTTTTTCTATTTATAAAGTTTACCAAAATTAGGTCCATCATTTGACATTTTATCTCTTCAAGCCCTACAGCACAGTGTCCCGTTTGATTATTTTCTAAACCCAATTGAAACTTGTTAATTCTCGCCTGATTCAGATTTAAAAATAGAAAATATAATTTTCTTGCAGGAAGTCCCCACAATCATTTGATCAATTAATTCCATTCTAAATTACTTATTTGGAATTCAGCCAGTGGGCTTAGCAGAGTACGTTTTCTGTAAATATTTAGTTAAGTGTAAAACACTTCTTAGGGAATCCACTCCTTCCTCACCCAGGCCATAACTTCTAGAAAATTTCGGTACCGCCATTCTCTTAGATCCACTATCTTTGTCCATAACTTATTTTGCACGCTTTTCATTATTCCATATCCATACAGTTCTTAACAAAAAGACTTCCTTTTAAGTACCAAACATAGCCATGTAAGATAATGAATTAAAATTATAGTTCAATGCCACAGCTTATTTTACTTAATTTAAAACCTTTAAAATGTTATTTTTTATCTACGTACATTAATTTGATTAAAATTTATAAATGTCAAAAACTGTTGTTCTATTTATTTACGAACTAATTATTTAGAGTAAATTATTCTATCATTCCATATTCTAGACTTATTAGTTGTAACAATTCGCTATACATAAGTCTTGCTAAGTTCTAGTCTTTAAAGTTTTGATTTTCCTCACACTTAGACAAATTAATTATTGTTTAGCTAATAACGTGTACATTATTACAACTTGTACAACATATTTAAATTCTATGGCTGCTTTTGATAGCTTAGATGTCTGTATAACATTTTTCTTAATAGTATTTTAGATTGTGACTAAATCTCACTCATTTGAACATTTCCTCTGGAGCATTACATATACGAGCACACAGATATCTTGTAATCATTGTAAATACCAACTGTATGTTTAATGTAAAGATTCTAATGCCAGATACGTACACGATCTTCCTCAACATCGTTTCATCACACTGAGTTTACATTCTGAATTTCTCTAACTCTTTCCACAGCTATCCACATTGGTTTTTCGTATCGCGCTTCCCTGTAACACCAAACTGTTGGTGCGGTTCCACGAAGCATGCAATATTTTGTACACTCAAGCTCATCGTTATTTTATAGTATTACAATAGCCAACTCTGATATACTTGTTAATGCCAGTATGAAAATTTTGTACCAGCTGAAATATTTAATTAAAAGTGCCAAAATAAAATAATTTACATTCTAGTGTAAATGACATTTAGATATATGTTAGCTTCTATAATGACAGCTTAGACGAGGGACATTATTCAATACACTAAGCAATGTACATGTGACTCTTCCTGCCCTGACAATCTGTATATATACGTGTGTGGATGTACATGTAAGTGCAACTGCTGCTCAGCTACCTTTGTGTCAGCTAACATTAACTATTTCAATAATAGAAAATCCTACTTTATGTAAACTTATGAAACTGTCTGTCGACTTGATACTTGTTGAAATTGTTTTGTTAATTGTTTCAAAACGCAAAGATTAGTAAACTGTATCATCAGGATGCTCCACTTGTATATCATAAAGCTATTTTTCAAAACTCAGATGTTACAATTAGAACCCAGTCTTTTTACAATCTTCGTTAGGAATCGTTAAGAACAACAAATATGTATATATTTTATTTTATTTTTTATTATTTAAGCCATGAAAATGTCAAGTTTTGTTTACTGATGTGTAACATATGTAATGTCAGTCATATGTCAATATCAACGAATTGTTTATTTATTTTATTTTAACTGATTCTAATTTTATGTCATACATAGCACATATTGAGTAGAACACGTACTAGGATGACCATTTCAGAAATATACATACCTGTTGTAGTAAGCGAGAGTTTATATGTGTGTTTCCCTGGCGGACGCATCGTCCGAAAACACTGCCATTGACAGCGACAAGTTTTGTGAGACAATAAAGCAAAGGTATTCGGATGGGAACCTCGTCAGATTTCCAAATTCAAATTCGTGACAGCCACAGACCTACGTATCACTATAAACGTGGACTATATAGTAATTTTACTAGACTGTAGTTCGGGATCGCTACTCCCTTACGTCTATTTATAAACCTGATTGTTAATTTTTCTTCGTAAGGTCGTAGCCAAATAGAGAGAAATAAGGTCAAATTAAATAAATAATAATGATAAAAAATATAAATATATTTTAAAGTCTTTTTCCATTGTTGTTTGAAAATGTTTTAATGTATTTTTTCAACACAATTTTTTTATTAAGTTTCCAGTTTAGCAGGATACCCATAGTAGAAACATTTTGATTATTTCAAAATTCTGTACAGTAGAATAATACTAACAATCTTAAAACAGGTTTTTTTACGTTTTCTTCGCTGGCCATTAACGAAACATATATTGGCTTAAGCCTAATTGGCATGAAATATGTTTAAACTTTGAATAAAGCCCTAATTTAAAATTATGATTAAAACATTTTTAGAATTTTATTGTGTGTACATTTAGGGACATGTCTCCAATAATTTATTTTTTTGATTGCGTTTATGATTTAAAGCACAAAGAAACTAATTTTGTATTTTTCAAGGATAATGATAAACCTTAGAAATACACAACTTTTTAGTTATTTTTTTAAAAGGGACGTATCAAGTCTTAAAAAGTAGCAGCTTTTTAAAAAGATTGAAACGTTGAAGAACTACTTTGATATACATATCTTTCATAATTTGTTTCGTTTTTTGTATAAATAAAACGTAATAAACCATATAATTATTTTATATGATAAAAGTGTAAGTATTACGATCTCATAAGTCCATTTTTATTTTAGTTTTACGATAGTTCACGAGAAAGTCAAATCACTCTATTTGGCTACACCAAGAAGTTTATGCTGTTTTGCAACTATAATTGGAAAGGGTATTTTAAGGTAAACTAATATAACATAAAACTATCCCACACAACATAAAAATACATTTGACAAAAGAGTTATAAAAACCAATCGTGGCATTAAAATAGTACAGTATATAGTCGTATACTAAATCAAGATTTTAAGGGAAAGTATGCTAAATGATCGAATACTTAAGTGAACATTTATCTATCCTCTACTGTTCATTCATGTAATCGTTCATTACTAAATTTTTACTGTGAGAGAAATACTAATTGAAATTAAACTATTACACTGTTTTAATGCTTAAAAAGAGCCGTTACTAAACTAAGTTTTGTAATCATTTGGGCATACTTAATTTCTTTTACTTTTAATTTGTGTATTTATAAAAACTATTTTAACTATATGTATAAGTACTGTCTTAAAGTTTTATGTAAAACCTTTTAGTTTTTTAATTATCTATTGAACTTAATATGAGCTATTCCCCAATTTATCACTCAAAAGAAGTAAATACAGCAAAAGACGTTTCCAACTTTTTATTTCTGCCGATCATTGAGGTATGACAAACGTATTTTTGATCAATTTATTTGGACAAAATTTATGGTGCTAATATAATTCTAATATTATTAACACTTCTTACATTACTATTATGAATTTGAAATAAAAAGTCGTGAATGTGTCAAAATCCAATCCGTTTGAGGGAGAAACAAAGGTAAAATATTAATACTAAATTATACTAGGAGAGTTGTAAATATGATAAAACATCAAAGTCGTTTTACTAATTTAATTTTTTATTAATATTCTAGACAATAAATAGTATATACAAATCTTTCTTAGAAATAATATAAACTAATTTAATAAATAATTTTCAACCAAGCTAGTTATATTTTACAATTTTCAAACTATCAACTTTATTTTTAAACTCCCTCAACAGACACACAAGTGTTATATTAGTTTGCTGGTCCCTGCTCCCCAACGTTCGCTAATTCTCAACCGCCTGATCTTGTATGTTGAAGCTAGCTCGATCGTTCTGTGGTGGCAAACAGCTGTTTACGGGACTGAACTTACCACGTTTAGAGAGGAGAAATCCAGAGATGTAGACTACATTTCCAAGTAAAAAAAATTATCACAAAGTATTTTTGAAGTCTTCTCATGTAAAAAAGTTATAATGGTAAAAATAAGAATTAACTGCCAGTGAGTTTTGTTAAGTTTATTTGTTTTTGTTGAGAAGCGAGGAATACTCGTAAGAAATGGAACACATCAAACAATATTTTAAAATGTAAAACATAGTTTCTAACTAGTAATTTCCGTTATAATTATTTGTCACCTATTGAAAATGTTTGTAGTAAAACTTTTCGATTATGATTTTGTACTAATTAAGAAAGTAAATCATTTTTATCAAACAATTTTCAGACCAACACCATTAATTCTACTGTTTAGTCCTCTATTTGTATAAACCTTCCTTAGAGAACTTCCAGTATAATATCTGTCGTAACATTTTACTTTCACTTTATCTCTAATGGAGTTTTGGAATAACAGTAAATCGATTGGTATATTCGATGACCTTGTGATGCTATCAAATCATTCGGACCTGATATAACGTCCGTACTCAAGGGTTTCTCATGGTCTGATCGTGGTCGTCCAGCCCTCTACCGTTTGCCACTGCTGCCAATGTTCCGTTCGTTCTCGTCGTACGTGTTTGTCCGGCTTCGCATTGTACATAGCAGTAGATAGTTGACATCAGCAGGCTGTAAGAGGGGGGCCAGCAGTACCACAGGGCGCCTGGCACCCCCTCATGTAATATAGTCTTTACTTAGTTATCCTGTATTTTTACAAAATTTAACTTTTATAATTTCTTATGTTGCCCTACGTATGTGTTAGCTAGTGTTTTATAGACTGTTGTCGCGATGCGGCCACTTAAATACTATTAAATTGTGATATAAATAGTATCTTTATAATTTGTTTAGAGTGTATAACACGAGGTTGTGATCCAAGGCGGGCGACATGTCGAGACACGTCGTAACCTGTCCGGCGTGCCGGCCGCCACGTGTGTGTTGCATGCCCTTCACTTCGCTTGAGTGTGAGAAAGTGTTTGGCTATCGAACTGTCGGTGTCGATACCGATACTCGTATCGATGCGTGACTATCGATATCTGTAATATATCCAAGTATCGGTATCGAATATCGTTAGAATTAACCCGGGATCACTCGCGCTATTAGATTGATTCTAACATTTTTAGTTCCTCTGAAGAAAATTTTTTTAATAATGATTTCTTGCGACTGAGCTTTTAAGAATGCTTTCCTCAGTATTCTATGCACCCGCTACAGCAGTTTGGGGTGGGTAGTGTGGTGGGGAGGGTAGTTTTAGGGGGGAAAAGGCTCGCACCTCCACCCTTGTTAGCGCCCGCCTAACTGCGCGAGCGTTCGCGTGACTCTCCATGTTAGTATAGTTCTAACGGCGCGAGTGATCGCGGAACTGCCGGAGTCCTACTTTTTGAGTAAAAAAAAGTTGTAAATTACAATAAATATGTTATTATTTTATTTTAAATGTGTAGCGATTTATTTATTTCATCTACCAAACAAATATTATGATAATTACTTTGAAGTGTAAGATGCTGTTAAATGTTAGGAGCGCTCTAACGGCGCGAGTTACCGCGGGACTTTCGATAGCGCGAGTTGTCCCGGGTTAAAAAATTTATAACCCGAGAAAGCTCGGTTAGTAAAATATCCAAACTTGCATTATTTGTATTTATTACAATTAAACTAATAAATTTTGACTTGAAATTTTTAAATCTGAATCAGTATTTGAATAAAATACTGATTGTCATCGATGGTGAATAAATCGATGTATATTAGTACCAGTGATTGTTCAGAACCGATACCAAACACTAGTGTGAGGCGATGGGTGACTGAGCTCATTTCGTATATCGTATACATATAACACATTGTTGCTCATAGTATTAGAGTTTAAATATATCATTATTAAACTGTGAATAACTAAAATTGATATAATGAAATTTTAATAAAATACTGTTATAATAATAAACTGTTTAATCATACTGTTTTATGCACTGAATGCCTATCCTTTCTCCATCCTCATATTGTTTCCTTCTATGTCTGGTCACTTATCCCTTGAAAAACTATCAAATAAAATGTGTCAATTAAATAATATGCATGGTAAATACTAGAATAATAACTTCTTTTAACATTCTTCTTTAGAGTGTGGTTGCTACCCTTAGAAAAACATAAAACAACTATTCTTAACAATGATCAGAAATTCTACGTTGAATGATCGAACACCAATTAACAGCTATGGACCATCACATGCTTTAATTAGTAAATGTCAAATTCATGCGTGTTGGTGGTTATAAAAACTACTTTTATAAGTGAACTTGTAATATTTCTAATATTTCATGAGCTACACTAATTAGGTCTCTTTGAGTTTTTTCTTCCTTCTACAAGATATGGTGAAGAATATCCTCGAGGTGGTATCCTAAGAGCAAAGTATATTTCTATTTGTTGTTTCTTTTACAAAAAGCGTGAGGATAAATTAAATATTCTCAAGAAAAACAATCCATTAAATTCAATTTTGCTGATTCACACTTTTGTAAAATTAATTATTCCTACTAAATAAGTTTTAAAATGAAATTACCAATTTTTTTTCAAATGACACTCTTGATATTATTAACACAATAAAAGTGAATATAAGGAAAACATGTTCTGTATTACAAAACATATACATTCCTCATTCAACTATGTTATCTTTAAATAAATCATACTTGATACATAACCAATAAAAAAATAAAATAAAAAAGGATGAACGTATCTATAACCTATAACCAAACCAAAAGGCAGGGTCTCTCAAAGTACCTTTACCGACTTACCTGTTTAAAAATATAAAAGTACACGTAATAATATTTTTACGTTATTAAATTATGTCTTTATACTCAATGTTAAGATATTTAACTTATTATTGGAGAGTTAAGGTAAAATAAAGATATTTTAGGCCTGCATTCAGCCGCTCATCACTTACAATTGAGGTCATTTAACAACGCTATTAAGACACAATCATTCAAAAAATCTGCTCCGAAAATCAATTTTTTTCTTTTTTTTTAATAATTAAAGGAAATATGTTAGCAATATTAATGAATCACAATAAAAAATTAACAAGTACTCTTTATAGAAAATCTATGAAATCAACCTTAGGCTCTACATAACAAACAACGAGAAATTAACACAACAAAATATTGTCTTTATCTGCATGCATTGTAAACTTATTAATAAAACTACAATACAAAGATACATAGCTAGCACTGCTACAAAATTTAAAACTTTTTAATTATGAGTTGCACTGTATTATAATTTTAAATCATTCCCCCATGTTTCAAATAACTGGACCGTAACGATTGGAGTAAAACGGTTTGAAGAGATCATATAAACTAAATTATCAGCTTAAAGTTTGCAGGACATAACTGTTTAACAGTTTCATGATATATCTGCAAAGGTTTTAGCCAAGATATTATAATTTTAAGTATCATTTTAAACATGGGGTTTATTTTCGTAACCAAAAAGGACGCTCGAGTGATCTTGTTATGAAATATTTTCTAAAATCCGTTGGTCAGTTCTTTGTGTAAATATAATTTTTGAATCTTTATACTTGTTTAAATTTATTTAATAATTAACTTTTAGACCTTTTTTAAGACCCTAAAACAGCATAGATACTTATAGTCTCATAATTCTCATAACAATAACAAACCGCAACTAACTTATAAAACTAAAGCTGTTGTGATGTTTGCACAAACTACGAAGAAAACAACTTTAATCCACCAACGTTTAAAATATAACCCGAGTTTCTAAGATTTTTATGAATGAAATTTCTTTTTCAACCTTGTTAATATTTTTATTGTATCGAAATGTCCATGCTTTGCTCACTTCACAATAATAGGGCCTACCTTTAATTACTTATTTGATGTTCTCCAGAATGAAGATGTATGATACTTGAGGAAGGTAGGTAACAGATAACTTTATACTCATATAGAATTTTGGGGCTTTCAGAAAATTCCTATTCAAGAAGTCTCTTAATGGCCCCCGGTAACTCGTCTCATCGAGAGCCTAAAATGATTGGAATTATATCTTAATTCGGTATTTTTCCATATAAATATATATTTCTGATGGGTAGAAATCTACTTTTAAAATCAGAAATAAAAAAAAACAGTTGAAGTTTTACCCAGCTTATCAAGAAATAAATATTTGAATTTAGTTCCCCGATTTGAAAACAATATAAAAACAATTTGCTTACTTCTTCATCTTTTAATTAACTAACTAATTCAGATTTTGCAATGGATTATGCCTTTATTTTATTTTGAAAATTTAGTAGGCCTATTGAATAGTTAATAAAATACTCTAAAGAAATTTAATAAATCTATTTATAAATAATCATATCAACATCCCCACCAAAAATATCAAAAATGATGATTATGTAGAATAAACGTGTGCCTAATAGAATGGTTCTGAAGTTAATAGCGGTTTATTTCACAGATTGTACACACGGTTTGATCAAAGATCAGGCTCAGTTAAAGGTTGGTGGGGGAGGGGAAGTAGAACGTGTTACAAAGAGTAAGTGAGAGATAGAGAGAAAGATGGTGAGATTTGGGTTTTTGTGCTTTAAAGAGAGACAGGAATGCAATGAGACAGTAGTAAATAATATATATAGAGAAAAAAAGAGAATTAGGAAAAGACAGTGGAAGAGAGTGTGCGTTTGTATGTGAGAAGAGAGAGAGAGAGAGAGAGAGAGAGAGAGAGAGAGAGAGAGAGAGCGATTCTGTGAGTGTACCATAGTCAATAGGGGAGGGCTCACTGCGCAAACTCCCTCTCCCGCTTCTTTACCCCATCGACCCTTTAGTGTCTCTTAAATTGGATTTAAATGTCACTTAAACCAGTCCAACACAGAATCTAAGGGAGGTTACAAGCCCGGGGCCGTTCAACGTCGACTGTCTTCGTTCCGCTGTCGCTCTAATGTCGACAACTTGAGTCCTGTCGAGGCTTGGTTGGTAATTACCCCAATCCTATCATGCCCCTCTACTAGGGGGAGCTCTTTTTACAGAGCAGCTCATTCAACCATTTTGCTCTTTTCACAAATTTAAATTAAAACCATTAAAAATATAACCACATTGTTTCATATTTTACCACGGGACTTAAAACCATCTCGAAAAAACTAAAAAAAGAAATTCTCTAACTTTTCACAACAAAATTTTGCCAATGGAATTTTATTAAATATAAGATATTAATAAAAGTAATATGATTGTAATTCGTAATTATTAATAGTAAAACTATTTTACACATAACAACGAGAAGTTAAAACTGATCAAAAACATTCAATTTTCCATGTATGTTAGTACTTGTATAGTTTATAACGTATAAATCATAATACTATTTGTAAATCTAGTAAAAGTTTACTTTTTCCCCTGGTTTTGAAGGAGGGGTAGAAGATATCTACGACTTCAAGGGTTATCTGTACTACCAAAACTATCGTTTAGGTCAAAACATTAGAAGGGGTGAGACTTCTCAGACTCCCAGTATTTTGTTAACGCTTCACTAACAATAAAAGAGTAATATAAGAGTTATAGGTGTTAGGTGTGGTTGTTATAGATCCGAATATCAATAAATGCAATTTAAATCACCAATGACTGAAAAGATGAGCCAACTACTAAAACAAGAGTGATTAATTTCTTTTGATTTTCAGTTTTGAGACCAAATTTAAACAACAAATTAATTAATCGTCATTATTTTTAAACAAAGAGCCAAATTCAAAACATAGCCTCGAAGAAATTGACCTTAATATCATGAAATACAAATTCATGATATAATTTTTTCCGAAGTAAACCAAATCTCGTAATTTAGAATAAAATAATCTCATACTCATCTCATACTTACAATAAGTTAAGAGCATTTAGTCCTTAAAATTTGATCACACTTGTATGCTTAATATCTAAGAACACTTCCACACTTACATACGGTTTGAATTCAACAGTCAACTTTACAATAATGAGATAAATTAAACAGATATCTTTAATAATCACTCAAATTCGTTATCCAAACACCATATTTAGTATAAGATCGCAAAGGATGTATCGAATAACATATTGACGTTCATTATTCGTCAGACTTAAATACAATTTAAAGCTTCATAAAGAAGTATGAAATACATACCCTATAAAATATTTAAATAAGTTAGAAATTAAGTTTGAATAAACGTCTTTCAACATTCAAATTACAACAAAATAATGTCGGTATTATTTCTTTGTAAACATTTTTTATGAACTAATTTTTTGGTCTTTTAAGCTTTGAAGGCAACCTAATAATAATACTTGAAAATCATCAAGATTTTAAATGTACGTATACATTAAAATAGGAAAAAACATAATTACAAATCTTACATCAATCTAATACCAAGAGGGAAGTGACCCTATGAATTGACTTAATAATTGAATTGAGTTAATTCAAACTTTGTAAATGAAGTTAATGAACATTGAAGTTAATGAAGTTAATGAACTTTGTTAATGAACATTTATCTAATGAAGTACAATATACTGTACATTCAAACAATATGTATTGGGACCCAGTTTCAAATGAAAATTTCAAAAGAACGTTTTATTGAGGATTTTTATACTGCTAAAATTACATGGTAAAAGAAAAGGTAAATTTTGCGCAATTTGTTCTTTGCTGGTACCTGATTACACATATATTAGGTAGTTAAACTTACAACAGATCGTATTAAATTACTGGTTATCGTTCTGGTTACTTTATAAGTTTATCATATAACGTGCAGTAATATCCAATGTTTACGCATCTAAATGCACAATTCCTTCAACCTTTAAAAATACCAAGGGATTTAGGAAGTATATTTTCCACATCAGAGCGTTTAATGCAAAAATTAGTCTATGGAAACCAGATAAGGATATTTATAACGTTTCATCAATATAGTAACAATAAGAAACGTGTAATTTTTTTCTAATTTTCTATAAGAATAAAATGGGGAAGATTTTATTTTTGAATTATTTCCAAAACAACACGAGCAAATTAAATAGTTGAAAAACTATTACAGTATAAATATTAGATATTTATACTGTAAAAGTTTAAATTTAACATCATTAAATTAAAAAAAAAAAAAATTGATTGTAACAAATGTGAAAATCTCAATTGAGACACCATAAAACGTCGCACAAAAATTTAAGATGGACTCCTATCTGGAATTTAAAGGTTTCTAGGTCTATTTGTAGTGTTTGTGTTCCAAATTTTAAAACTCTATCATCAAACGCACAATCGTTTCAGATATATGCTAGACTATCCAACATATTTTGTACTACAATGATGACCATGGTGCTGATAATCCATAAGATGCTGATAATTCATACTTCTTCCTGTGAATCATACAGTATCAGTTGTTGTTGATGTGACATATCTGTATGGCATTGTACTGAGCATGCTATTCAATGAGAAACTATGAGAGAAGAGTTATCACACATGCGAAGTTAAACTACAGTGTGATTAAAAATTCACTGACGATTTTATTTGTGGGATTCTAAGGAAAATATGCATGATAGATAGGTAAATTAAATAGTAAATGAGAGGCAATTTAACACTATTAATTAAACCATTTGTATAAAACGTGAGACAACAATCACACATGGTAAACTGATTTGCAATCAATTAAAAAACTGGTATTTGTAAGGTATTGAGGAAAATTGCATTAGTATACGAGGATAGAGAATGAAATTTCAATTTGAATTAAATAAGAGCGATAGTAATGGCAATAATTGAATTATAATCTATTTAAAGATCTCCACAATCATTCAAATTTAAACACTGATTTCCAAACTTCGTATAGTAATGCATTTTTATCCCACACTCCCAAATAACAGATTTAGCATCAATTTCATACTATCAATATACCAACTACGAATATTGTGTTATATATAAAAAACCTAACTACATTAATGGTATGAAACTAACTCTCGTTTGATATTCTGTAGATCGATCAAACATGTAGTCTATAGTTTCCATAGCATAACAAAAATACAATCGTTAGTGACTTTTCTATTTTTCTTGGTATACTGAACTGCATTCACTTGTTAATATGAATTGAAATATTTATTACTGTCATAAATTACTTTTTTAATGTAAGCCAATGGAATGCCAAATAACCATTAAGTGTGTTATTGGACTTAAGATGTATTGAGTGATTTACCTCCGTGTCAAACTCTCCAGTGAGATTTGTCTCTTTTTTCAAGGCCAACTTAAACAAGCGGATGAGATATGCATTTATTTCAAGCTGTAATTCTGTTTTTAAAATGATGCAGACAACTCTATGCACATTTACATGTCAAGTACAACATTAAACCAAACGAATTAAACAAATTACTTTCAAAAATGTTTCCATAAAACCAAACTTACTGAAACAGTGTTGATAGAACTTAGTCTAACTAACTTATGATACAGGGATCTTCACTGACCCAAATATATGATTAGTACAATATTGGTAATTCTCTGAACGATTCAGTCATTTTGTATAATATGACTGTTTGCCAGGACAAGACTTCTCATTTATATTTTTTTAGCGAAGGACATTTAATATGGTGTTTTCTTTCCAAAAGGATTTCGTGTTGAATTAAAAATTTAAATAATTGCATTGTAAAATTGGAAGCTTTCTAGTTCAAATAACTAACATTTATTAAGTTTTTCAATATAACTTTGACTATGACAAAATATGTTGAAGCATGTAAGTTAAGGGTGAATAACAAATTTTACCATAAATATAATCTGTTAACGATGTTCTACACAAATGACATACAAAATGAAAGATAAAAGTTCTGATAGGCTTACTCAAGAATCAAGAGTTTATTAGCCGTTAAATACTCTAGAAACAATGAGCGCCACCAAATCATTACCTCAACCTACATTATATTAAATACTATGTAGTCTACTACCTCAATGCTATTATGCCAAAATCACCAATCAAAATTCTTCTGTTGAATATGACGAATTTGTTTAGAGCCATATTATTAAAACTGTAAAAAAGATCTTCTATGATAAAAATTTTACATAATGTAATTGCGTAAGCGAATCGGTCCCCACGAAATATCTCGAGTTAGAAGAAAGATAGGGTAACGTATGATGGCTCATTTTAAAGCTTGAGGGCCAAGGACGCAATTAAAAATACCAGAATTGTCAAAAGTTACCTGGGCTTCGACCCATTGGACCTTGAAGTTCCAATGTTAATCTAATGGGAAAATGATCTTTAGATCTGCACGTGTGATTAAAGCAGATGCTCGAGTGAATATTTTTATCATAAACTCAGCTGGTTATTGAACAGATATTTTTGAGTTAAGATAACTAATTGCTATAACTTTTTAAAATTGGTAATGCACTATAAAAAAGGAGAACACTGATGGTCGTGAACGGATTACGGGTCCACAGGAGATTTCATCTTCGTGACCCATCTATGTCATTAAGGAAACGGAATTATTTTTTTTTATGCTGAATATACTGTACTAAAGTTAAAATTGGCTTGGACGTGGGTGGTTTATATAATGGTTAATTATCTTTACTGAGTGAATGACGTTTAGTTATTACGTTACTGCTTTATATGTTGGCTATTTAGTATTTAGAGTTGAAGAGTTAAATCGTTTTGTTGAGTGTTTGTTTATTTTCGACTGAATCATTATATTTATGTAAACTATTAACATAGGATATCCCCCGTTTTAAGGGATATTTTGTTTTGGTTTCATCCATTCTCTGCTTATTTTGTATGTGGATCGTAGGGAAACAATAAACGCCCGTTAATCCATAAAGACGGGGACCTTTTCATGTAAATGATAGTGTGCGAAAACTAACAGCATATCGATCAGTGTACATTGACGAAAAGAACAATTAGACTAAAATCAAAATACGAGGGACGTCTGTGGCACGGAGGGTAAGGGGGCATGGTGGCAAGGGGGAGACACGGGGGAAATAGAGGGCACGGCGGGTGGCACAAGAGGGGACATATGGCATGGGGAACACGGACATGGGAGCCTCGGGGGACATAGAAAGCATGGGGACCACGGGGAAGAACGGTGGTCATGTGGGCACGGGCGTGCCGTGGGTGCGGGGGCATTGGGGCACGAAGGTTAGGGGGCATGGGAGCCAAGGTGGAAGAATATGGATATAGGGGGCACGGGAATTGTGGGCATGGGGGCATAGGGGTATGGGGGTAATGGGAATAGGGGTAACAAGAGACGTCTAGAGAGGGTACTAGAGACGTCGGTGGCACGGAAAGTGGTTGGGCATGGGTGAGGGGGGAATATGGAACATAGAGGGCACGGGGGCCACGGGGAAGAACTTTGGGCATGTGGGTACATGAAAATGGGGGGCACATGATCATGGGGATCAATTGGGTTAGGTAGCATGGGGGGTACTCGGGCCCCGGGGGCATAGGGGGTAACATGAGGTAACATGAGGCATGAAACATGGGTCAGGAGAGGTGAACGGGAGCACAGGGAGGCATGGGGTTATAGCAAGTGTAGGGGGGGGGGGGTGGTGGGCACAGGGGTCCAGGGTTAAGGAGTTTATAGTATTAATGGGCTTTTGTTGTATTGAACTATTTTATTTACTTGAGTTACAATCTCATCAAGACATAGTTAAGGTTAAAACTATTTTTACCGCGTCCGGTAGTGCAATAGTGCAATAATTTGTCTTTTTTCCACAAAATAGACTACTGTATTTTAATAAAGGGAAAATTATTGGTACATTACTGATTTGATATCTCCACAAAGTTTCGTCAAGATTAGGACATATTTTATTTAAAAAAACAAAACGTGTAAATTCACACTACAGCTTGAGAAAATAATACTGCAAGGAGGTGATAAATTGAAACTTATTTGTGGAGACAACATCACCATTTTGGTTCTTAGGGGCCTTTGCCCCTACAAGCCACTAGTTTTACATAATTTGTTAATTCATTATACAACAAACTTTTATGACATCCATGGCTCCTATTAGTACTTATGCAATATTATATTATATTTTTGACTCTTAGTATCATAACAATGGATGGAGTAGCTATTGTGAAACATGAATATTGTCTCTTACATAGGTTATATTGTAGTGTATAAAGATTTATGGTTGATTCACAATATTATTTAGCACGAGAAAACCATTTCTACAAGACAAATCTATGCCTACTGTTCCTTGTACGATCAGAGCTTTTTTTTCAAAATGAACGCTTTTATGGTAAGAGCGAAGTAGTTTTTTACCAATTGTATTTTTATTTTGGGCGTATCTACGCCATTGGCGGGGACGGTTGACGATTTGACGATTGACGGGGAAAGGTCTAAGCCCCAGTCTTGTTGTTATCTATCATGGTCTATTTGTTAGAAAGCATCATTAATTACCCAATGGCAATATTAATATTAATGACCAATGCCAACTGGGTCCTGAATCGAAACTTTAAAAAACTACCAACTTTTCTCAGGATCGGACTAGCAACTTTTGGTTTCAAATGGGAGCACTATAACCACTCAGCCACCCAGTCAGTGTTTACATTATTCTAAGATGACTGTAAAGAGACCACAATGGATTACTCGATTTTCAGCTCAATTTTCAAGGATGGCCAAAGAAGAGCACGTATTTTTAAGGCTCTATTACACTTAAAAAGAAAATTAATTAATCAGAGATGCGTGAAGAAATTATCGGCTACCACCCTTCAATGCCAGAATGGTGTACTCCAAAACGAGTAAGGTATAACGTATGCAAGTATGTATGAACATTAATATATATTAAATAAACTGACTTCACCCAAACTTTCTAAATAGCTTTTTTGATGTTAAAGTAATATCCATACAGGCCACAAAGTTAGGGAAAATCGTATTTCCCCTAACTCGTATTTTGTATTTCGTTGCCTAATCGTATTTCGTTGTAGTCTTGAATTTAAATTCTAAACATTTTAAAATTATCTTATGGATTTAAAAATAAAAACGAAATAAATGCTGAAAACAACTGTTTGAACTGTCAAAGTTAAATCCACGTTTTTAAGTAACAACAGGTCTTTTGCATTGCAGCCAGCTGCTCTATTGCTGAAAAATAATTTCACAACTGTTTATACTGATTGTTTTGATTGTTTGGATAAACTAGGTAAAATAACAAAACATATAATTTTTTTAATACTTAATTTATTATAAAAACAAAACCATTTTCAGCTTTAGTAAAACCAGCTGACAAAATGAAAAAGTCAAACCCTCGTGTTACGTTTCAACATGTGGCTCAGGAATGAAAGAGTGCAGAGCATTTAAGAGTGTATTCAACATTCTGGGAGGCGAGTGAGCGAAGCGAACGATCTCGTCTTGGACCGAATGAGCTTAAAAATAATCACTCTACATTCCAGGATAATTGTGGGATTGTGTTTGCCAAAGAGTTGTCTAAGTTTACAAACCAAACGCTCGGCACCCAGGTAGTGATGTCGAGAACAAGGCGAAAAACATTAAATAATGGTGAAGTACAGTAATGAAAACTGTGGGTAACATTAAGAGCAATACCCCCGGACCACCCTTACACCCCTTTTAAATCCACACAATTAATTTTTCACAAAAACAAATTGTGAAATTGTAGGTAACTGGTTGCGCTCTATCCTTTGATTGTAATTTCAATGTATTTAAAAGAAGTAACCATCTCAGACTAGAAGTCATTTATTTTAAAAACCAGACCCCTCTATTTATATGGTATTCTTCTTATTCTACACATAATTCTAAGACAACTTAACAATTTAACGTGTACCCCTAATCCTAACGGTTTGGGAGATAATGACGGTAGAAATTTTATTTTTCCCTTAAATAACATGGGGATAAATTTCGCATCCATTATATCTTTGAATTTCTCGTTAAACTAAAAAGGCCTTGCATGAAAATGCATTTTATTAGCTTCTTCTTTTAAACACCTTAGCGTCATAAGCTATTAGCTTTATCGTAAATTATTTTATTTTTTCATCTTTTTTTTATTACGTACATTATGTAAAATGTGGGGGGAAAATTTATCCTACTTGATAATCAGTATTTATGATAAAATATTATTTGAAATTGTTTTCTAGGATATTTTTATGCTTGGACAATTATGTTAGTGATCAAAGTTTCAGTTGTAATTAATATAAATTCTTGTTCCATGTTATTCTTTAGGGAAAACATAATTTAAACCGCCATTATTTCCCAAACCGTTAGGATTAAGGGTACACATTAAATTGTAAAGTAGTCTTAATTAATTGTAAAGTTATGTCTAGAATCCAAAAATACCATAACAAGTGGGGGTTCGTGTTTAAAGTTTTTGACTTCCGATCCGGATAGGGTACTTCTAGTAAGTCCTATACATTGAAAATATCATCAGTGGATAGAGCGCAACAGGATTACCTATAATGGCACAATTAGTTTTTTTGTGAAAAATTAAATGTGTAGATTTAAAAAAGGATATACGGTTGGTCTGGGACACCCGTTAAATGGGTAAATATGATATATGTTTAATTCTAGACGTTTTTGCTAGATTCTTTTCACAACATCAACTACTGTGTTAGCCTTATGATGCCTAAATCATAACAGTATTTTTCAGACAATTCCTGATTTAGTAATTTATTGTTTATATAATATTTCTAAACGACTTAAACAAATAACTTTGCTTGTTAACTAGTTAACTCTGTCTATTTTAGCTATCTCAAGACACCCATAAAACTATTCTTACAATAAATCCTTCATTTGTATTTTTTAATTCTCACAATTGATTCAGATTTTTGTGAATTTATTATTTTTCTGCCTTTATTATAATACTAACAACAGTAACAAGAAATAACAATAGTACACATTATACATAACAGCTTAACCTCAAGGTAACGATGTAAAGCTCTTTTGGATGAAGGAAATAAAACCATTTGTCTATTCCACTATTCTTAAAACTTTTGTTTGACTAACATTCTTTTTTTCTATTTGTAAATTATTTACCTTTTGATTGCACATATAGGTAAATATTTTATTGATATATTTCAAGCAATATAAGATTATGTAAACAACAAAATGTGACAATTAGATCTGAATCTAAAGAAAATATGTAACTATTATTTACCTCAAAATTAATTTGTTGCTGAGCTCTTTGAAAAGGTTTCCTAGCACTGTTACGGTTATAACATCTGACTCGTTGAGTTCTCATGTAAAAAGTGGTGACCACAGTTGGCTTGGAATTAATCCAATTATTTCGGTACGTGACACTTCGGGCGCCCTTTTCAAAAAAAGGTGTGACATTATCACTTTCGTACGAGGGGATGTGGAGTTTGAGCGAATGAGAATCTCTCTGCGAAGAAACGAGAGTTGAAAATATAAGGTACAATCATTGACGTACTACTTTTGGATATGGCTCTTGCTTTGACTAACTTGAACGTATGTCTAAATTTTACAGTTCATTCTTCAATTTTGCAGAAATATTTCAATAACTTCCAATCTGACGTAATACTTACTTCGTATTCCGGATGCATCCCGTGATTTACGGGTGCAAATTATACCCCTAAACTTGATTTATAATATAAGAAATAAATTATTAATCATTTACTTAATTTTACTTTTACTTTTACTTTTTTTATTATAACTTTTAAGCTGTGAGACAGCCTCTTTTTTAGGGTAAAGAAAAAAAATATATAATTCAGTTGAATACTTTAAGTAACTTAAATTATTCACGTTTATCTCAAAGATAATTTAACCTCTTAATTGATTTAAATGTTATAGCTTTATTTAACATAACCAAATGAACCGATCATTAGTCAATATGATGAATTTTCTCACTCGTTGTTACATTTGAAATGTTAGTATATTGTTTCACGGTATATTGTCTTACGGTTTTGGGTGAGTCGGTGGCGTAGTGGTTAGCGCGCCGGACTTCGGAACCCTGGCAGCGATGTCGTGGGTTCGAATCCGCGTTCTGCCAGTGACTTTTATCAGTACCTTTCACCTTGTACTGTAGCGGCTCACCCTCTTACTTTGTCTAATACGATCCACGCACAGATCAATAGTCTATGTGGACGGGGCAAAGTAAGGCAAAAAAGAGGTCCGCCAACCTCTTAAAAAAAAAAAAAAAAAAAAAAAAAAAAAAAAAAAAAAAAAAACTATAAAAACTAATTATGAAAGAGGGAGTTTTGCTCTTGCTGATAGTACATAACCACGAATATATTATATTTAGGTACAAAATGTACACTGTGTTTATGATTATAGAAAACGTATACTAGTCAAGACCAAGGAAAACTAAGTTGTTAAAGAAACGAATGATTGGTTAAAATAAACGCAGATACAGAATTTAAAGAAAAATTAATCCGTAAAAATATGTCATTTAAATATTTTACGTTTTGTAATTGTCAAGGTGTTACAAAGGTTTTCATAGGAATGAATTTATAAATCAATATTACATTTACCATAAATAGGTTATGCCATGATAATTTTCCGCTCAAAATCATAGATAATTGCATTACAATGCATTAAGAGGCAAATATAAGTGGAATAAATAATAGTGCCATGAGAAATTATTATATTTAAAGGATTTTATATCAGTCAAATGTGATGAAAAACTTTTAAAATTTTCAACATCAATAGTAATAATAGAGTTCAATTAGTCTAAAGCCATGAATAATAAAATAAATTTAAATAATTACTTAAGAATGATTGTACTCTACAGCTTACTTCCATATGAGGTTTCCCCCACTAGAAAACACAGCTTTAAAGAAATTATAATGGTAAAGGTGTCGTGGAGACGGAGACCACAGTCCATACTCCAGAAGAATACAGCACGACGGTGGTGTACAATAAGGTAGGACATTACGAGGGTTAGAAGCTTTAATGGTCAAGAAGTTTTCATTGTTTTCCAAAGTGATTGTCCATCTAGGCTGTAGGTTTCAGTGATCTTTAAAATGTTATCTTTAGTGAATATGGATTGTAAATTCGAATACGCTACTTTAACATACAACTGAGTAAGTATATGTGTAAGATATTTTATGTGTGGTTCAGCAAATAATTGATCCATCGTCAATTTTTCCTCCCCGGGAGCAACACAGTAGTAGAGTACCACCAGGCCCGCGATGTTGGCCATGGAGAGAGGCGAGGGGCGAGGGTGTGGGGGGAGGGGGTCGGAGGAGGTTTAGAGAGTTCAACATGACTGAGCTGTGCATGTTTGATGCCGTCTCATACTGTGGCGCATAATTCTTGCATCCCCGCATTGTGTGTAAACCACCCCTCAGCGACCATACCAACGAAATACTTCCAGATACGTAGTTACTAAACAGTTTTGTTCTTTTTTGTAAGTACATCAGAAATCTCATTGCATCAGTTGTATGGGGAAAACTAAAATATGATAAATAAATTAATAAGATTGATTTAACACTGATTGATAAATACTAATAAATAATAAAAAACAAGACAGTAAATAGATTGACAAATATTGTATTTTTAGCAAAGAAAAAGAAAAATTCTTGTATCCCATTACATTGTAAAAATTCAGTAAAACTTGGTAATAAGAAAAGACTATAATTTTGAGAATTAAATAATTCAAAATCAATGCCTTGTTACGTATAAAAAAACTGTGTTAAAATCACAGACCAAATAAGTGTGCACTCTCTTCGTCACCTCACTTACGGTCTCTGAGCCATACAATGAGCGCCGGCCGCCGTTCCGCCACCCTAGGAGACGGCTAATTGAGCTGATTAATGCGAACGATTGGATACCGTTTTGAATCACAAGAGGGGTCGGTATTTACCGTTCATGAATCGTTCACCTCCGTGCAATGAAGAGTGTTTACGCGTATTAATACTATAGTCTAAAATACGTGTACAATCTAGGAAGATTGTACACGTATATAATAAAAGAGTGATTATTAGTGTTCAGAGAGGAAATTTCTGTACGGACCACGGTCATTTTTGTTAATAATGGATTTTGCATGGCTCCTAAACACTAAAATATTCACACTAAACTTATTCTTGTATTTCCGGTACTGTTTATGGTTTGAATATAATTGATTTTTTTTTTCTTAAAGTATTCTACAAAATAAAAACACTTAAATACGAATAGTATTTTATTATTATTTTAGTTTCCTTACTCTTCTTTATTTAATTTTTTTAAATCTGTAATACTAGGCTAAATAACAGCGCATAAAAGAATATATATGTTTTTCATTATGTTAATATATCATTGCCCTCATGCACCGGCTACGTGTAGCCTATGTGAGATGTATTTCTTAAGCTAGCCATTCTCAATCTGTTAGTCATAGGTTAGCTTAATATTAAGAAATCTTTTATCAATGGCCCATGTTACATTGTGTTTAACATATATTAACGCAATAAAGCTGTTTTTGATTGAATTTGATATGATTTTCTTAAAATTTTGAGTTGTATAACTCAACTATTATACCGCAGATTTGAGTACTTATAACATGTGCATTACATGACATAAAGCAAAATTTCAAATAAATTAAAATATGCTAAATTGTATGATAAAAAAAAGTTTTCTTTTAAGTTTTGGAGGCAAAAATGGACTTTCGGGTAGGTTGCTGTTTATATTAATATATCATAAAGTAATTTTTATAAAGTATTTTTGCTGCTTATAAATATACTAATGGTGAGCGGAGCGCTATTAGGGAAGCTGTGGAAATGTACAAAATGAATTTTTTTGAATCGCTATTTCCTTCCAATTAATCACCTGCTTTAGATGATTAAGTAACTTAAAACAATTTAACTATCAAAACTTATTATTTTTGTCCGTTAACTATAAAATTGAATCTTTTAAATAGTATAGTAATGTTTTATTTTTAATACTAAAAGAATAATACATTATAATTGTGCTGTATACGTTTTTATGTAGATAATAAACCAAATCCTAGCTGAGCGTTTGCTCTTCTACTGTATTTAAACAGTACCTCGAGTGTTTACAACCAGCTGATTAAAAGGATATAAAATAAATTCATTTCAATAATTTGGAAAATTTAACTTTTGCAATAGGAGGAAGTAATATAACGATAAAGTTAGTAAAACCTGATAATATAGAAAATATTAGCTTTTATTTGGTGCAAACTGCATGTATTTTGGTCCAGTGGAAGTCTCAGATGAACTTTCCATAGGATTGAAAAAGTTTACTTTTTTCCATGTCAATCATCCATATGAAAAGTTTAGTTTTCATTTTTAACAATTTAACGTCACTCTTTTTTTAAATAGAAATAAAACCTGTTAATATAGGACCAAAAACGCTTCTTTTTCTACAACTCCCATGCAAATCGGCCTGGTACAAATCTCAGACGAAATGTCCAAAGGTGTTTTTTACTTTACTGATTTAAATTGATAGATGAAAAAATTATGAAATGTTTAGGCACTAGTAATAATGAGCTAAGACACTCATGAACTGTGAATACCGTTCACCCTTGTGATTCAGAACGAGATCTAAACTTCACACCGATCAGCTCAGGTAGCAGACCCCGAGGGGGCGGGTACGGTGGCCAACCCTCATTTGTACGGCTCAGTGATTTTATGTGAGGTGACGAAAAGAGGAGTGAAGATCAAATACAGCATAAGCTTACGTTCTTATCATTAATAAATTATAACTAACTTTAGTTTACCAAGAGAAAGGTATTCCAGTTTGGGAACATTCTAAAGCATATCCTGGGCTTAAGTTGCGGGAAAAGAGTTTGAATTTTACTAATTTAATTGTTCAATGTTAACCACCTATACTGAGTGTCTAAAGTCCGTCCACCCTGCTAACAGCTGCAGATAACAATATTATCTTATTGGGAAATCCTACTGACCACACGAGTGACCCAAGAAGATAATCGATAAGTATTTGGATTGGCTGTGTAAGGGGTTGGAACGTACCCCATGAAAACGAAATGCCACTGGCGTAAATACACACACAAAAAGTAACCCAGAAGCTAATAATATACATCTGTTAAACAATAGTACGGGAACGGACTTTTGGGACACAAGGTTTAGCTTACGTTTTTATTAAGATAGAATGCCTTGCCTTCTAAAAAAAGACATTTTAGGGTTATGACCTAATAACATCATTGTAATACTCCTTGACTGATCCTAAATGAGCCCCAAACGGTCCGTCATGAATAGCGCCTCAGCGTCATGTGTGTCTACTCAGGAATTGGCGTAATTTCAATAGCAGTACTTGCCACAATTTACACTCTCGTGGACCACAACAGAGTGGTTAAAGTGCAATGAAATTTATAATGCAGGGAGGTCCAAAAAGAATTGTCACATTTTCACAACAAATTTAATTTACAAAAAATTACAAAATGAGAATATTTTTTATGTAGAGACATAAAACTCAAAAAGCTTTTGGTGGTACTCAATATATCTCAATGTAGCCACCGTTTAAGGTTCTTCAGGCATCAAAATGATATTCATCCTCCCGCCGAACATTTCTCAATATTTCTGGAGTAACATTTGCAACAGTTACTCTCGCAGAGGTTTTATCAGGGATCTTCTCAGAATATACAATGTTCTTGAGATAGGACCAGAAAAAATGCATAGGAGTTAGTTCCGGATCCATTAGGTGCCCATTGTATATGTCCTGCACTCCCAATCCTTCGATCTTGAAAAATGTCACCCAGAACATCCCCAACACTTTTATGAAAAATTGTATGTGAAAATTACCAACAATAAACTTGTCAACTAATTTAAAACAGCTGATTGAACATTTAAGAACTTCAAATAACAGCTGGCAATAAAAAATTAAAAAATACAAATGCCATGTTATTTCCATCCCCCAAGAAATGCAGCAAAAGGTGTGCGAGTAGTGGCAAAACACCGGTTCTGCCTCAGTTCAAGGTCACTCACTTTTTTTGGGTTGGGAGTGGCAGGTGTGGGGTTGGAAGTGTGGGGTGGGGGTGACAGTGATGGATTGGTTTGGGAAGTGGGTCAAGGTCATTTGGAGGGAGTTTTAAAAAAGTGGGAGCCGCAGGGGCTCGGTGGGGGTTTTGGGAGGGGCGGCTTCGGGGTTGGAGGTTTTAGTTTATTTTTAAAATTAAATCAAAGTCGTGTTCTTGTGCAGAGAGGTGTTGGAGTGCCGTCCACTGGTGAGGGAGTGGTAGACGCTGAAGGTGGTGGCGAAGAGAAGGTAGACGCACAACATGCACAGTACGCATTTGAACAGTTGCAGCAGGCGAACCATCCCTTGTTGATTTTCCGTTTCCAATTGCAGCCTGTTGATCTCTAGTTTGAGTCTGTCCTCTTCCAATTGTGTTTTAAGTGAAAAATCATCCATCATGTTTGTGTGCTTGTTTTAATTTCTGTAGGTGAAACGGGAGCGGTGTTGACGGTCGGAAAGTTGGCGATGAAATGAGAAAGGAAGATGAGGACAGGGCATATTTACTGGAAAGTGGTGGGGGGTTAAAAAAAACAGTTGTGTGTCCGATCAAACGTCGTCGTCAGCTGTCGGTGTAGTTTTGGAGGATGCAGGAGTGAGTTTTAGCAAACTATCTTCATCTTCAGTCTCAACTCTATCGCATGTTGGACAACCGTAAGCAAGTTCCAAATTCATAGTGATGCAGTGGAATTTGTCTATAATATCTTCTAAAGTTTCCATTATATCTTTTAAATCATGTCTTGTTCTAATTATAAAAATAGATTTCATTAGTGCTAGCGGATCGTTGTTCATCGTATGGGAGTCGGGAAACAAATGGCGAGCATCAGTCAGCGGCTCGCTTATATGCGGGCAAGAGTGGTGGAGGGGGAAGTGGAGGGGTGGTGGCGTGGTGGGGGAAGTGGAGGGGTGGTGGCGTGGTGGGGGAAGGGTGATATACCCCCATGCGAATCGTTGGCCAGCGCATTTCGCAGCGAAACGCCGTTCGGGTAGGTAGTAGGAGGTGTACTAAGATAACCATTAGTTGTATTTTTAAGTTAGGAATACTAATAATGTTTGTAAATTAAATATTAAATTTATATTTAACCAGAGCTTGCATTTCTTGTTCCTCGTCGTTTAATTCAACAATTTTAACACCATTGGTTGTCTGTTCCTCTTCCTCTGCACTTTGCGACGATGAAGACATGGAGGTGGCAGAAGATGATGATGAGGATGAAAATATTTTGGTAGGATTGACGTATTGCACTGTGATGTTGATCCATCTTAAAGGATAGTTATCAATGAGTGTGAGTAAGTTTTGGAATAGTTCTTCCATCTCTTCTCTGTCGGTAATTAAATGTTGAAAGGAAATGAATTTATCATCCATGTTGTTCTCAGTGCGAGTAATGAAATAAGAATGAGAAGCGTATCGAATGATCCGTAGAATATATGTTGTAAAAAATAAGTGGTGGGGGGTAATCTCAAGGTCAATCAAATGGAGTTTTAAAAAAGGGCTGCAGTCAGTGACTACAGCTATATATCTGAAGCTTCAACAGGATCAGTAGACCAATCTGATCTGTACTTGCACGCACTTATGATGCATGTACAAAAGTCGTCTTTATAATATGCATTGAACTCTCGACAATTGACAAGTTTTTCCGGATGAAATTTGATACACCTCTGGGGACAGCAAGTGTGGAAGTATCGTGATTTATAAATCTTGATGGTTCGCAATTCCGGTGGCGGTAGTTGCTTTGTCTTGCATTTGCAGTAACAGGATCCGAAGAATTCACACTTTGTACAAGCTAATCCGTCTACCATCCATCTTCCTAAATCGGTGCATTTTTGTTCACAACAGTAGCGCGGTGCGTCCTCGTTTTTCTTCTCTTCCATGTTGGCGCTTCTAAGTGTTGGCAAGAAATGAAGTTGTATAGTGTAGGATAGCGTGTTTTATAGACTAGGAAAAGTGGTGGGGGTAATCTCAAGGTCATCCAAATGGAGTTTTAAAAAAGATCATCTTACAAGTGTAAGATGTATTTATTTAAGATACTGAGTTTTTATTTTCTTTTTCTTTCTTTACATCTTGTTTGTATTTTTCTTTTTCTTCTTTAGCCATGGCGATGAGATCTTCAGTGGAGAGTGGATGTACTTCAGGAAATTTTAGAATTAATTTTGGTTGGAATCCCTCTTTAGTCAATACTTGAAGATCGGACGTCATTTGTTCTACACTTTGATAGTCTTTTCCGTAGATTTTTCCATTGAATTCAATCATCATTCTGTACAACATGGTATTAGTAGTTGTTTTCGCTGCGTCAGTTGGAGAGCAAATGATGATTCTGTTAGGTTACACGGTCCTTTTATAGATGCTACAGCGACCACTTGATATTATTTAACATTAGTAATATTTCTGGAACTTAACATTACTTTGAGTAGATGGTGTTGTAGTTGAAGGTTGTGTGGAAACGAATACTTCTTCGTTGCAGAACTTCTGTTTAGGAAACATCCTCATGTTGTTAGCGTAAACATCAATATTTAAACGATAACCACCGGCAAGTAACACTCGCAGTTCATTAATAAAATCGTCGAGTTCTTCAAAAGTTGTAATGGTGGTGGTATCATATGATGCACACTTAACCTTAAGAGACATGTTGTTATTCGTAATAACTGGAGAGCCAACAGAGATGTGTACAGCACGAAAGGTAGTCGTAGACTGATGAGATCCTCAAGAAAATTACGGCCTTTATATACCCTCGAAACTAGGTCAAGGTCATCCAAACGTGTTTTTAAAAAAGCAACATATCGATAGTGCAGAAACACTATCGATATGTTGCCTTTTCTTATTATTTTTTTTTTCATTTTTATTTTTTATTTATTTAAAATCAGTTACACACATGTACAACAGTTTATATAAACTACAGACTAGTTGCTAGTAGGCATAACATGAAGTGTAAGTTCAGTAGAGTTGGTTCCACTAGGACCGTGGGATGCCAAATAGAGTGCGCCGGGGTGAATCAGTCGTAAATCTTCATTCTGCAGCAGTTGAACGAAGCGTTTGGGAAGAAATACTTGAAATTTCGGTTCATCACCAGGTGTGTAGGGTGCTTCACTCAATGTGCAATTGATGGCGTCTCCAACTGATGTTTCCATCTTCTTAATAGTGTGAATAATGTAATGTTTTTCTTCTTTCAATTCTGAACATTTCTTAGTCGGTAGTATTGTAGATTTAGAATGTTTGTTGAATTGATCAACAAGCAACTGTAGAAAAGTTTGCGATGCCATTATTTTTTCTTACTATTGTTCGTCTTCTTCTTGTGCTTGCGCGTCAGAGGTGTTGACTCCTCGGAGGTTAGAGTAATACTCATGCATTGTCATAGTGCCGCTCTCGCTTTTATACCCATCGCTTCCCCCACCACTTTGCTGGAGATAGACATTCAAACGATATGCGTTCTTTAAAGCACATTGAGACTGCCGATGTTTAAAGTTTTTAGATGCAATACAGATGTTAGCAAAGTAGCAATAAAAATCTTTCTCCATTTGCACATTTATCACTTCATGGTTTGTATATGCTTGTATCCAATTTGCTTTTTCCAATCCTCTTGTAAAAATAGTTTTGAACTCTTTGCAGAAATGATTCATAATGTGTGGCATCATATTGTAGGTTATAAAACCTTCATCCCATGTTAGATTATGAAAATGTTTCATCAACCATTTGTTTGTTACTTTAGCTTTGGTTGTTAATCTGTTGAACGGCAAAGGAGGCATGAATAAAAAATGATAAACAACAGATGTTATCATATCTAGTACCACTAACTCTTTAATTATAAAATTTCCATCATTACCACGGAATGCCTGAAACTCTATGATACCTCGCTTTACTTCCATTATTTCCGTCTTCTTAGAGAATGAAACTCGTTTATCTATGATGACGTTCAGTAGACAACTGGTATGTCAATGCGGATTGACAGCCTTTTATACTCCAACATTCTTCTTCTTCTTACTTAAAATATTCTTTGTCTGTTTAATTTGTTGTTGCTTGTTGATTGTTGAAACGTGATTCGTTTTCCTTGTTTTCTTGCTTTTTTTCTTCATCTAAATTAAAGTTGGTTTGATTGTGGTGTAACTGTCTCCACATCTCTACTTCATGCGGGATCCTATTGAAGATTGAAGTATCTACTGGACCGTATAGGATTGGAACATATGGTTGTCTATCCAATGCATCAGTTAAATAATCTTTGATAATTGTACTTGAGAATATTAGCTGTTTTAAATATCTTGTTATAGGACCAGTAGCACAAGTTAAAGCGTAAAACTCTTCTTTTGTCAAATGTATTTTTATATTATATTTAGTTAAATCTCTAAATCGAACTAGTTGTTGACCACGTTGTTTAACAATATCGATTTCAATATTTGATTCGAACAAACCTAGTTTTGTTTTTCTTCCAAACGTATTGTTACTCAAATAGCATTCCAAAAGATGTATATGTTTCATAAAAGATTCCCAAGAAGATTCAGTGAAGGTTACCATTTTAGATCCGTGATTCAAAATAACAGTTGGAGAGTAATCCAATGATTTCATTACTCCAGCAGACACAGTCTTTGTCATACAAGAAGAAATAGGATAAAATATTCTAAGAAATACCTCCATTAAGATGTTGGTAGAAATGTTATCTTCAATTTTCCTTTTCTTCGTTTCTTTTTCAACTTCCTCTTCGTCTGTCTTCTTATGTTTAAACTTGAGGAACTCTTCCATTTCCTGTTCAACTTGTCTTTCTATATCCAAACTATTGTCAGCCATAAGAGGTGTAGTTTCTTCATTAGCACTTGATGTAGCAGAACTCATCTTGCGGACGATGTTACCCATACGACAATCAAAGATGAAATGAATTTCCAGCTCTTCTTTCTCGCTTTTATACTCGCAGATGACCTAGATATTGTTGATCTTTTGTAAAAACCTTACAAATCGTGCAGATGTTGTATTAATCTTTTTTAAAGTACATTCTTCACAATTCCTGTCAGCGGTGTGTAAGTAACTATTTTGTCATGTAGAATTAAACAGTATGCTGAAGTTCCATCTGGTATTTTGTCTTCAAATTCCATTTCAATTTTTATATCTACACTTGAAGATTTCACAGATTCATTTTGTTTTGAACAATCGATTACAACAATTGGAGCTTTTGAATAAAATTGTTCTGGTGATAGTAGTGGTGTATTTGTCTTACCATAATATGACGATTGAAATCTTGCATACATGTCATATAGAATGGAATAACGTTTCTTGTCAAATGAAACATTTAAACTGTCATATGGAAAGAACTGAGAGTTTAGAAAAACTTTGCAATTCTTTATCTTGCAATGGTCAAATTGACCAGCGTGCGCAGTTATAACATCTTTTCGTTTAGTCTGAAAACCTACTATTATGTACCTTGCTCGTTCTAAATAAGTAGAGGTTTTAACAGTCCATGTTTGTCTTTCTGTTTGAGGCAATATGGGGTATTCATGAAATTCCCAACTTCTAAATGGTATTACAATATCACGGTCAGATTTTAATTTTTTCAATAATAATACTCGATGTTCATCCGCCAATCTGACATGTGGTACTCTCCATACAACTTTATCCAATTGAAGTTGCCATTCCAAATCGGCATCTTTTGTTCCACTTGGCGCTTGTATTACATCCTTATTCGTTGAAGATCTGAGCAGTACCAGTTCTTGCTTTACATTTATTATTATTCTCTTGTAATCTTCTGCGAATCCCAAAAGCAATCGTAAAGGCACATTAAAATCAAAGTAACCTTTTGAATTAGGAGTAATAGTGTCTTTATCAGGAGTCACCCATCCAGCCGAGATTAAAGAATTCTTTTCATGGGGTGTTATTGAAGTCAATCCTTTCAAAGTTGTTGATATACCAACTTTTTTTGTTGAATCAACTGTTACTCCAGATATCTCATATCTAATTTCATCAAACAGATATGCCATAGGGTTATTTATAAAAGGAACAGTTGAACCAGATTTTCCATCCAATGTTGTTGCTCTTCCTTCGATATATAAATAACTTTCACATGGTAATGTGTAGATATCTTGTTGTTGAATGGGAATCCTTATTTCATCATTATTATTTAATTTTGATGAAGTGTAAGGGTTGTGAGTGTGATATTCCTTCTCCCATAGGGTTTCGTCGAATGTCGGTCCTTGCGCTATATCCAGTATATCCATGGTTGGCAAGTTTTAGTCCGATCTTTTGTAGGAAGCGTATGTTGTCCGGTGTTAACTCGTCGAATGTTGAGGAGCTACTGAGCTCCCGACTCTTCCGTTGTGGTTTAAATGATAATCCCATGTTGACTTTATGTTGCTGCTCTGATATGTAACCGTATAGTTATTGTTTCTCCTCTAAAGTCAACACTAATGCCGTCTTGATCCAATATGTTCAGTACGATGTCTGAAATGAAACTGGTGTTTAACGGTAGGTATATCAGGTTTTGTGGCTTCTCAACTATTTTAAAACCAGGAGCTACTGTGGGGTAAAATGTATGTAATATGTGTTGATTTACTCCATCTCTATATGATCCGTGTATAATATTACACGTTACATCAATACTGTTCACCTTTAATATTGTTACTGTTGTATCGCCAGTATAATCATTTCCAGGAGCTAAAATTCCTTTCTTCTTTGAAAATCCGAGCAAATTGCCGATTGAGTGGTCTAAGCTAAAATCTATATAATACTTTGAAGTTATTTCTGCTTTTAATGTATTATTATTACCTTTTATAGAAATATTTTCTTCTCCAAGCTTTTTTTGTAATACTTGGTTTATATCGTCTATTTCATATGCTCCTGTAGATAATGGAATTATTTTCAATTGTGAATAATTTCCTTTTTCATCTTTACTCTCATAATAATGTAGTAAATTATTTTTTCCTTCTGTAACATTGGGAATTGAATTGTATGTAGTCAAATCCAATAATGCTGCTTCCCATAGTTTGTCCGTAGATAAACGTAACGCTGGGAAAAGTGTACTTTTCAATGTTGACGAATTTCCGCTCAGCGACACTGTATACGATGACATCTTAAAGCTGACTGACGCTCTTCGCTAGGAACTCTAAACATAAATGTCCGCATATTTCTGTATTGCTAGGTTGCTCTCTTTTGTAGTTGTAGAATATATTCTTGGAGTCCCGAAAATAATGTTGAAGTTCTTTTGGTGGCGGTAAATTTCCAAAACTATCAAAGTAGTAAACATTTTCTCCAAGTTTTTTATAACATACCCAATGAGTACCTGGTCCATAATTAGAGTCTAAGTTTACTATTCCAGTTTCATTTTTCCACACTCTATTTGGTAATGTATCTTTCATAAAAACTCCTCTGAAGAATGGTATTCTTAAACATTTCACATATTTTGACAGTTGATAGTTTGTTAATGCTTCATTTGGAATTATCAATTTATTCTTCTCATTTAATACACACGGTACGGTCTTAAGTAAAGACCCGATCCGTTTTTTACCATTGACCATATGGATGTTTTCTTGACTTTCCTTTTAGGGTTAGTGCGACGTCTTCTTTTGATGTTCCCGCCTCTTTTTGCAGCTTCTTTTTTACTAGGTTTTCTCCCGCGTCGTCTTCCACCACCAAACTTAGCTTTCGTCTTCATGGCTGTTGTCACTGCCCAAGCTGCTGCTTTTTCCGCAATACTGGCGTCACTTGATTTAACCCTTTGCCAAGCTTTTTCCGCTAGCGCTCTATCCGCTATTGATCTATTTGTTGAATCTGCAAACTTGGAATACGCTATATCGTGTTCTTTGCAAGCTTGATCTAATTTATTAATTCCAGGATCTCCTCTTGCTAAACGTTTTGCCAACTTAGTTCCGGGTCCACAATATTGATAGCCTCCGGGCAGATGAAATTCGTATGGTAAAGCGTCTATTGCTCGATTTAGAACAGCACCAACAGGAATCCGTCTTAGCAGGGATAACGCAGCTGATGTTATACCACGTCCTTTCTTGCCGCTGTCTTGACGACGACTGAGCGTTGCGGTCTTCATTATGTCGTCTTATATAACCAGCGTGTTTACTCCACGAGCTGCTTTACATAAATGAATAGCACATGCACAATTTTTATATTTAAATACTTAATTATTCAAATTAATTATATACTGATTTATAATTCTATTTTTAATCCAAGCTTCTCGTTCCTCGGGTTGAATCATCACATGACTCGTTGTACTAGCTATATGATTGTGGGTATCGATAAGTAAATTGCCCACTATTCTTATTAAACAGTCTAAAGTTACAGCATCTTTTGGATGTTGGGGATCGTGTAACTGCATAATACGTTTATCATTACACGTGTAAGCAGTCGAATCACTTTTCGACGTTGTTATGACTTGTCCAATAGTAGCAGCATCATTTAAATCTTCTCCTGGTAAAATATTAATTATTTTCTTCATCTTTGCATCATATTTGGTCCCAAAGTGTTTATCCCAAGTTATTGTTTGTCTCAATGTAACACAATCATCATCTTCATAACCAGGATAAATATCTTTTATTCTTCTATTACGACCATTGTATGTACCACCACTCGCAATTAATGTTTGCACCATTAGAGGTACATCTGTATCTTTTATACCAAATCTTCCATTTGTTATTGTTTTATGTCCTGCATCCCATTCATCATTATTTCCTTGCATTAAATCAAACTTTTCATTTCCATGTATAAATGTATCTCCTCGCTTTAGCACGGCATCTTCATGTTTTACAAAATTCGATGTTCCCCTTTTTAATTCTTTAGATAATTGTTCCATAGTAACAGCGTCTTTTGGTTGAGAAGCGAACTTTACATTTGACAACACTTTCCCATGACAATCGATTTCATCACCATCTTGTAAAATACAGTTGTCCTTGATGTATTTCAGGTTTACAGCATCCCCATCTTCCTTTGGGTATCCAATGTCATTTATTATAAATTTATAAAAAGAAAATCCGCGTTGAGTCTTTTCCGGTATTATAGAATGTAAATATTCTTTATTAACTGAATCTTTATCATTTTTTGGATTTGCCACGTTGGTTATTCTATGATTTCCAGCATCATATGTCTGTCCATCTTTTAAATTATTACCCCATTGTAATTTTAAAGTATTTGAAAGTTCAGATGATAAATACTCTTTAGTAATTGCATCAGAACTGTCAGTTGGTTTACCAACATTAATTATTCTATGTGATTTAACATCGTAAGTATTCTTGTCTAATTTCAATGATGTTGAAGTAGCCTCTTTTACTGTCTTTAAATTCGCTCCATCAGTATCTTCTTCTGGGTCTTTAACAAATTTTAAACGTTTGTTACTCATATCATAGTCACCTTCAGGTGTTTGCGGCAATCCACTTCTTTTTCTGTTTTCTCCTCCTTGTACTCCTAGCCCGGAGTACCGTCCGAACTTGTCGACGCTCATGATTGAACTGATCCACTGTATGCTCACAGCTCTCTTATATATCCGTGATGATTTATACAACTATTCCACGATTTCGAAGTTCGTCAACTAAAGCCACCCATTCATTATTTAAACCT
The DNA here is from genome assembly GCA_030545055.2 of Neoaliturus tenellus. NCBI lineage: Eukaryota > Metazoa > Arthropoda > Insecta > Hemiptera > Cicadellidae > Neoaliturus > Neoaliturus tenellus. The sequence continues at coordinate 53,095,570 of CM061533.1, read as the reverse complement.
GTATGACCAGCTTCCATGGCTTCATGTAATAGTCTCATTCTATCAACCAATTTGTTTATATCATTATAGTAAATTACATTTGTATTATATAGGTTTTTCATTAAACCTTTACCAGATATCGAAGTTTCTCCTTTTTTCTTTTTACCATATTCATCAATAAGTGATAAGTCCATAAGTGATAATGACTTCCTCTTAAGCGGTTTCTTCACAGCTGGTGCAGTTCGTAATGCTGGTAGTTTTTTCAGGGGAAACAATCTTTTTATTACAACCGTATATTTAGTTGCACGTGTTCTATTTATCATTGAATCTTTGGAGTAATTCTTCTTATGAGCATTAGTATTTTGCAAAATTTCTTTAAAAGTATTTAAATCTTGAAGCGTATATCTTATAGGTATATTTTTGAAAATCAGTTCAAATAATCCTTTTGTTCCTTTATATTTATGCTCACCAATAACAATATCATCATCTTCAGTCAAATATACTTTTGAATCTCCTATTTTTAATTCATTTCCATCAATTCTCGCACCATATACATGTGACTTGTGTAATTTTGGGTTATCTTTTATTTCATGTAACATCTTCATGATATACTTTCTTCCAAGAGGTCCTTGTTGCAATATATCACTACTTAATTTTGTTAGATTTGGAATTGATTGTTCTGCTTCAGGTATATGTTGTTCTTGTTCTTCTTCTTTTTCAATATTTATTTCTGGTTCTTCTTGTCTTGTTTCTTCTTCTTTTTGAGAAACTTCACTATCACTTGTGTAAGAATCATCATCTTCTTCCTTTTTTAAACTTTTTACTTCAAATTTAGAAACAGGTAGCAAAACATCTCCTTCATAATGAGGTTTACCAATAGTTTCTGTTATCTGTTTTAAAGGTTCTGTAATAGGCTTAAATGTAGTCTCCAGAAATTCTTCTCTTTCATTCAAACCCATTCTTAATGCTCGATTTTTAAGTCTAATCGAGTCACTCAGTGATTTTATTTCTTTTAATAGTTTTTCTTGGTTCACCATGTTTACGCTGCGAAGACCAATCTATTACTAAACGTATCATCAATCGTTCAATGGATTAATACAAATTTATCCAACCCTATACGATATCTTCCATTTTTTATAGCTTCTTCTTTCATAATAACTAGAAATCCATATTTTTCAGCCCATGCTTTGCCACACATTTCTTTAAATTTATCAAATGACATGTCTGCATTTACATGATCATTATATATGTGCTTTAAATTTGTTTCATCCTGCTTGAAGATAATAAGTAGATTTGCATTATCTCTTATTAGTTGTTTTGGAATTTTACTGTAAGTTTGACCAATATAAATGCTATCAATATTGTAATGTCTCCCCATGGCAAAATAACTTCTAATAGTGTCATGATTTTCACAAGATACATCATCGAATATAAATATAGAAAATGGTTTAGCCTCGTTTGGCTCCATTATAGTTTCACTAGCATTAAACTTGTAGAAATTAACTTCAGGCACACTTGCGAGTACCTTATCCAATAATTGGTATTTGGGTTGTTGCAAAGATTTGGAAAAGATGTAAATGTTGTTGAAACGTAATCCTTTAGGATTTGTTATTAAGTTAAAAACCACATTCGTCTTTCCACAATTTGACGGTCCAGTTATTAAACATCTTATTGTGTTTGGCAGTAGTTCACCATGTTTTCCATGATTTAACTTGTCGTTGTCAACTGTTAATTCATCAATATTATTAATAAAAAATCGATCCTTTTGTTGCACAATCTCCATCTTGTGTAAAGGTTAAACACGCAATGACTTCACAAATTGCTACACCAAGTCTTTTGTAGGGATCCAAGAGTCTTCACTTTTATCAAATCCCAACCAACGTACTTTAACCTTATCCTTTTTTCTTTGTAAAATCTTTTCAACAAGGTATACATCGCCAACTGATGATTTTAACAACTCATGTCCGTAGAATCCACCTTCGAGTAATTCACCCTTGTTGTCCTTTAAGATGTAAGTTTCAGGTATTGTTGGTTGCACTTTATAGATTGTAAATACTTCATTAGTCCAGTTTGGCAGATACCTTTTACTAAATACTCCTTTGTATTTACTTATACGAACTTTATCATCAACTTTAAATGTTTTAGGCTGCATTTTTTCATGTTTAGGAGTTGTATTATTCCTAATACGTTTTAATACCATCTTAGCATTACCGCTATTTACTTGGTTAGGCTTCATACCAATGGTTCGATGATACTTGTTGTTATATTCTTTTATAAGTTGCGGTAAGATATCATACCAAACATATGATCCTCGTTTGGAAAATGTTTTATACATTGCTCCTTTTAATGTTCTATTGAATCTTTCTATTATTGAAGCTTTAACTTCAGAATTTGTTGAATAATGATTTATTTTATACTTCTTCATTAAAGCTGCAAAGTCTTTGTTAAAATACTCTTTCCCATCATCAGTTTGTAGATGTTTGATGTTGAATTTATTTCTTTGTATAGCCGTTTCCATAGCTTTTGTAACACTTTTACCAGTCTTGTCCTTTAGCGGTAAGGCATCAGCCACTTTAGTAAAACAGTCTATAATCGCTAAAATGTATTTGAATCCTTTATTCAACTTACCATGTGGTATCATTTCAATGAGATCGGCTTGGAAAAGATCATTCATTCCTTTTATAACTGTACTTCTTCTAGGAAATTTTCTTCTTGCTGGCTTATGAAGTTCATTTACAATTTTATTTTTTAAGTCTTCCATCTTCAGTTGTGTCTTCCACACCGCTTGTAAAGGTACTGATCTCTAGAATGGTTTATCCTCTTTTATATACGGTTAGAATATAGGTCAAGGCCATTTTACGTTGGTGTAAAAAAGAGGGAACATGACATTGGGCTTGTCATGCCCCCTCTTCCTTACGAAAGGAAAAAGGAAGAAGGTAAAGGACGAAGAAAAGGTTTACTGATCAATAGGGATTAGGGAATAGTGGCCGAATGGTAATGTGTTGATGTTATTTTCAAGAATGTGGCGTTTATCATCCTTATAACTTAATGCCCACTTTGTTTGCTTTACACTATACAGTATATGGTTGTAGCTTCTGATGGTGTTGAATGTTGCGGTTGTTTCCACATTTTCAAACAAACATCTTTTATAATGTTCAAACTGTACTTTCTTCTTTAGATATGAAGTCTTGATGCCTTTGGCTTTCTTCACCACTTGATGTTCATCCTTTTCACTGATGTATAGTTGGAATGAGTACAGTTTGGACATTAAAGCGACGATTTCTTCCATTGGTACACCATTTGTTTCGTCTTTAAACTTGCCCAACACCTTTTTATTTCTATCGTAGTCATAGTTGGGATGATCTCTAGGATAATCTGAAAAGTCAAAGTCAGTAGTATACACAAAAGTACGTAGATCTTCATACATGTCTTCTGTTCTTATCCAATAAATGAAAGCATCTGTATCCATATATGCTATCCCGATGTTTTCTCTTCCATAAAACTTCACCATCTTGTTGTAGTGAAAGTCATACATGTGGGTTTTAGAAATATCCAAAATAGACATTCCCACATATAGAGGACGATCCATTGTTATTGAGATTTTGTTCATGGTAACAGCTACAAGATTCTCGTTAATAATTATACTCGTTCCAAAGTTTGGTTTTTGTACTAATTTTTGCAATTTCGCCGGATCGCTAACTAATTTTACATCTTTATGTTTTCTTTTGTTTTCCAACGTTTTGCCAAATATTGAATTATTCATTAATTTGAAAAAGTCCTTTTGAAAAGCGGATGTTGCTGCAGTCCTTCTTCTTGTGTTGTTGTCGATGTATGGTTTTAACCAACAAGATTGATTAAATTGTATTGCTCTATTGATTCTTGTTATTTTCAATCCCAATTCTATTGCTTGCTGTATTGTCCAATAATGAGCTACATATCTTGACTTGTTGGTTAACGTCATCATTAATTTGGGCCATCTACCAGTCGGAGATATTTCCGTCTTTGGCAATAGTGGTAAATCGTAGTGGTGATCATGCAGTTGTTCAGGATATTCAAAGTCCACGTCCAAAATGTAACCAATGTCTCCGTGTTTGGGTATGTCCATTATATTGCCTATCGAATCTGGGTTTGCCCACTTAAAATTGCCATATGGAAGAGGATTTGACATAGCCCATCCATATAGGTTATTTGCGTCAAAATAACCTAGGAATGTTGTTGGTTGTGATGTATCAAAGTTTGGGAGATATTTGTTGTTAGCTTTTACATGTCTAGTTACACTTTGCGTCAATCCTCCACGAACACCTGACTCTATCATCAAAACCATATCGATATCTGTAATAAGTTCAAGTCTACACTTTGTTTCTTTCAGCATAGCTTGCCATGCTAGTCCAGGCGATGTATAAGAATGAAGTGGGTCCAATCCATATGCTTCAAAACAGGTATCTCTAAATTCTTCCATTATATCACAAAGTAAAGTCACATCTAATTTAACATAAAAGTCGGAATATTCTCCCGATGTTGTCATTCCTAGTTCATTCCATACTTTACAAGCGTGTTGATAGTCCTCTTCACTAATGTCTTCTTCATACAACTTACTCTTGAAGGCTTCTCTTGGCGGAAGTGATGTTTCTTCAAATTTTTCCAAACAATCGATATAATCATAGGGAAAAACACCTTTGCGGAGAACCAAATCCAATTTATATTTACTTACAATCTTCGTTGTTTCTATTAAATTTTCTTTCTTTAAGTTTTCAGTAAGTTTACTTAAGCTAGATGGCATAAAACGGTAAGAGTCTAGAAAACGTAACTTCATATTTCCAACCGTTTTACTAAAACTAATAAACTTTTCAGTGGTTTCTGCTATCACATCAATTCTTCCATCATCTCGTCCCAATTCCGGTATAATAAAATGTGAATCATAACCACTAAGGTTATGCAAAATTACAGGTATGAAGTTGCGAATTTGATAGTTAATATTACATCTGTTACATGCAGCACCTCTATAATATCCTGTTAAATGGTCGTGATCACGTACTTTGTGATTTTCCATAGTATATTCATTTTTACATAAATAACAATGGGTTGAATTTTCATATTGAATCTCTTCTTCTTCATCCATCGGTATCATTGGTACAATATCACTGTACAATCTTTGTACATTTTCTGCTATTGCATATAAGTGGTCAAGGAAAATTTTAGAAACATTTTCACCACGATATATGACAGGTTTTGATGTTAGATCATATTTATTTAAATGCTCTTCTGACAGTGTAGATTTAATCAGTAAACAAAAACTGTTTGGATCATGTATCTGATACTTAACACTTTTCTTGGCTCCATCATCATCATTTTCAATAGGAACAAGTGTAGATTCAAAGTCTGCATATACAACAATAGGGATACGATACTGATGAGATATCTTTTCAAATTTTAGCTCGGCTCTATCTGGTGTTGGTAATATTATTTTGGCTTCATAGTTGTTGTTACATAGCTCCTGATGTTCTCGTATCCATCCTCTGTTTGATATTCTTTCTTCTTTAAAACTAAAACATCTTTTGCATATTATTTTCTTGTGTTCAATTTTCGATAATTGTTTACTAACAAGCCTTTCAAAACTCCTTATATATACATAGTGAGAAACATCTCCTTGCGTTATTAGCAATAAATCCGTGTGGTCTGCAAGCTCATTCTTTACAACCTTCAAAGGGTATACTTTATTTGAACTGTCCAAACCAAACACATTAACAGATGTTCCACGGTTTTGTTTTTCAAATTTTGTAATATCCTTCAATGCTACTGGGTACGACAACCCTTGAAAATTGTACCTATATCTTTGGTTTTCATATTCTTGGCTAGGTCTTATTGCATTTTTAGGTGTTACAAATTTTGATGTCATCGCATAACGAAAACATTCTGTATCTTCATTTTTTACATTTACACATGACTTTGTATCCTGTATTTTCTTTGGCAGTGGAATGTAACTGCTTCCCATAAGCCCGTATCCATGTTTGTGAATTCTTAAATCCATTCCCTCAATACTAAGCAAACTCCAACCTGATCCTCTTCCTTCATGTTCTTGAATTTTAGTTAAAATTTCATCAAAACACTCTTCAACTATTGAATCAATATTTGAAGTAGCCATAATTGTTTGGTTTCTTGTTATAAATCCTCTAGGAGACATTTCTTCATCTGCATTAATAAACATAGCATTTAATAATATGCCAAATTTAATAAAGTTTAATCTTTGTAGTTCTTCTTTTATAGTGTTACTGACAATTATTCTTGCTTCTTTAAGAAACTGCTCTAATTCCAATTTTTCATTTTGAATTTTGTGATGCATTACTACTCTACCTGCTAAAGCAAATACTTTTACACTCGGTATAGCATTAGATGGTCCTGCTAATGGTTCTTCTTCTTGTTCTTGTTCTTCTTGTTGTTGTTCTTCTTGTTGTTGTTCTTCTTGTTGTTCTTCTCCATATAGTTTTAAATCTTCATATTCGGTTTCTGTTACATCTTCATTATTATGGAATAACTCTTTGTGTATTTCTAGTAGAATATTATCATGAAAAGTTTCTAAGCAAATTTCACATTGATGCATCCTGTTGATGTTTACTCTTTGAAATTTAGCAGCGAAATGAAATGCTTCTCTACTGCTCCCTTTTTATAACCTCCCAGTTGTAGTGGGGGGGGGGGTAAGATATTTAGTAAGATGTTAAAAATAGTAGGTTAAGACTAAAGCTGAAAAGTAATGATTAAACCCTATATTTTCTTCCAATTGCAAATACTCCACATATGCCTCCGCCCATAGCCATAACAGATCACTGTTTACGCCAATATACACCAAAGGTGGGTCTATCATCAACTAAAATTGGAGATGCAATGTTTACTAATCTTTCATTTTCTATCCATGTCATAGGAGGGTTTCTTTTAATAATAAAGTTTTATTAAAAGAAAATAATTTAATTCCGTCTTTACTACAATATTACTCCTAATTAGAGCTTTCCAATGATGTATCGCTTGCCCTATTCTGGCAAACCGTTCTCAAGTTATAAGTAAATTTGTTAGCACTTGGCTGGCGGGGGGGGGGGGGGCTCGCCGGGTTCAAGGTCAAGGTCAAGGTCAAGACGATACACTTAAGACATTTTACTTAAGACATTATACTTAAGACGGTACACCTAAGACGTTGTGACGTCGGGGGGGGGGGCTCGCCGGGTTTAAGGTCAAGGTCAAGGTCAAGACGATACACTTAAGACATTTTACTTAAGACAATATACTTAAGACGGTACACCTAAGACGTTGTAACGTCGGGGGGGGGGGGGGGTTATGCATGAGTGGATTTAGGTCAAGGTCACCAAAAAATAATAATGATCCAAGATGATGGAGGCGGCTGTAACCGTCTCCACCACCCTGTGTTCCTCAAACACTCCCAATCCCAACCCACAAAGTTACGTCTTGCAAGGGATCCCGATTTTTTTTGCCCGCACGCACTTTGGCGATCCAGTTTGGTGAGCTGTGATACGGGCGGCCAGTCTCGGGCCATTTGGCACTGGGCTTGACCATGTGGTAGTTAGGGACACTGGAACAGCTAGTGCAAGACGCAACTCTAACCTCCCACCCTTAATCTAAACCCACCCAAACATATTTTTGCCTGACCAAAATTCAAAAACAAAAATCAAAAACAATAAAAATATGCGCTACCTACGGCACAACGCGCATGTCCCACCCATATTTAATGAAGTTCAATGGAACTTCTCCAATTTACATTTACATTTTAATTTAATCTACCCATCCTAACAGCTAGCTGTGGAAATTATTAGTACACATATAAACACAGACATAGACAGACACACACATAGACACACACACACACACACACACACACACACACCATAAACCAATACTTAAAATTAAAAACACATTTCTTAAACATAAATAATACCATAACACACCTTAATGCTAACATCGCAATGCGCAAGTTAAACCTTAAAACTAACACATCTTAAGACTAAAACCAAATAACACTTTGCATAAACACACACACACACACAAAATATTAAATAGTAATAGCCTAACAACAAGAGTAACTCAAATATATATCGGCCGCTTATACATTTGAGTTGCCCTCTGAGTTGGGTCGCACTGCCGCGTCCGGAGTTCCGAGCCCAACTGCGGCGGCAATAGTCGTCGGGGTGGTTCTCGGTTCCCAGAGTGGTGGGGGCAGCGGTAGGGGTTTAAGGGGGTATGGAACCTTCCAGCAACGTCAATGGAAAATTCCAAACGGATGTGCTTTGTTACATGTGGGTCGGCCAAAACGCAGGTGGAGCCTTGTATCTCTCAATTTGCATTAGATAACATCAAATTACATCCGCTGACAAGTAGGAGCCTTGTACCTCTCGATTTGCATTTGATAGCATCAAATTACATCCGCAGCTTTCCCCATCGCGTGACAGCATAATTATCGTCGATTGTTATCCACCCTCTTCCGACGCTTAATTATAGTTGCAACGGAAGTAAACCTCCGGTACACGCAACTTGTTTTTAACATACAATAGACTATTGTTTGCAAATGCATAACTTATGCATGGTCGCTACTTCTTACACGCTACACCTAAGACGTTGTGACGTCGGGGGGGGGGGGGGGGGTTCCGGTTCCGGTCTGGAAGGGGGGGGGGGTCATGCATGAGTAACCATCCGCGTGCATATAAACGAAGGAAAGCTCGCGCGCCGCCCATATAGAGGGGTGGCACCCCAGCGGTAAACAACACATCCGTGAGTTTATACCACATAGTACTATAACATATGATTTATTTTTAATACTTAACATTTTAATTTTTTTTTTACACTATTTCTTAACACTACAACAATCATTTTATAAATCACACTTTTATTTTCGCGTCTATTTTCCATTTTTGTTTAAACTAAATATGCTAATTAACATCGCGTGCAGGCAACTCACACTGATTACTTGCAGGTTCCATTCTTACACACCTGTTTCCTCCTTACTATGCAAATTACTCTCTTACTTTAACAACACTTAAACTCTAACCACTACTTCTCGGTCATATTAATATAGTTAGTGCTGCACTACAGGATTTATCTGTGCAATGGTGCACACAATATTTCCTGCACATCTGCAGGTAATACACCTTACACCCGTCTACTATTATACTTATTGCTACATTACACGAGACATTTCTTGCACGCCTGCAGATAATACACTTGCTAACCGTCTACTATTATGATTATTGCTACAGTACAAGAGACATTTCTTGCTCACCTGCAGGTTATACGCTTTACAACCGGCTACTATTATAGTTATCACTACACCATAAGATTAAGCCGTACACATGGCTATTGTAATCCTACTTCATCGTGCACGGAGCATTTCTTGCACACCTGCACCTTATACACTTTACTACCGTCTAATATTACAATTATTGCTATAATACGGTAGTTACCTGTTCAATCACAGTTGCGGCCCCACTTGCTTATCCACAGCCCAATACTCGCAATCCTACAACTGAATAATTAATTAATTAACTTCCGCTATTACCGATACTTTTCTTAAACTATCCGTCTCTTCCTCCGACTCTTGTGACCGTAGCCGCAGCCGACTGACAAATAACCGAGCTCCCGCAAACCTCGCTCTTTTATGCGGTTTTCTTGGGGAGGGGGTTGGAGGGGCGTCGCACGTGACTCATCGATCGCATAAAAAGGAGGGGTTGCCGCCGCGCGCGTGCCATTTCGGTGGCGGAATCGGTCGGGTGAGGTACTATCCATTAGTCTCTTACGCTTTTATAACTAACGCTTGTTACTCTAAAATGTGTTTGCACTTAATATGCTAATTAGTCTTTATATTTGTGCACGGGGCATTTCCTGCACACCTGCAGGTGATACACCTTACAACGGTCTACTATTATACTTGTTGCTACAATACAAGATTTACCTGTCCAATTGGCAATTGTAATCCCACTTAGTCGTGCACGGGATATTTCTTGCACACCAGCAGGTCATACACTTTACAACCGTCTAATATTATAGTTATTGCTAAAGTACAAGATTTACCTGTACAATTGACAATTGTATTCCTACTTATTCGTACACGGAACATTACTTGCAATCCTACACCTGAATAATTAATTAACTTCTGCCGCTACCGATACTTTTCTTCGCCTATATGTTTCCCCCTGCTACAACCTTTCGCGACGCCGCCCGACAAATAACTGAGCTCTCCGAAGTTCTGTTCTTTTATGTCATCCTCTGAGGGGGAGGGGTTGGGGGGGGGGCACACAACCCCTATAAAACGGGCATCGGTACCGCGCGCGCGTCATTATAGTGGCGATAGGGCAACAGTGAACAACTATCCGCAAGTCTCTAACACCTAGTCTAACACTTTTTTTTTTACTTACGCTTTTTTACTCTAACATATGTTTGCACTTATTATGCTAATTAGTCTCTATATATTCAGACACACTCGCGGGCGCCGGTCATATACTCGCTGATTGTCGGAGAGTACACATCTCCCTTTCGTGTATTATCATGGCTTCGCACTCTTTACAACTAAAACTTTTACGCACAAAACATATTTTACAGAAACAATCTAACTCCACAATTTCTAAACCGCGTACTACACTGGCTAAGCTTAAGAAATACTACAGTTTTCACCCGTTGTACTTTGCAAAACCTAGCCTGTGCAACACTGCATACTGTACTGATACTGTTTTGCACGCTGTCTTAACTGACATGCTGCAGTATCAACATTTCAATCTTGTTACACCTATTGACGACGCTATCCAATTATTCTTATTCACTATATTACCGGGTTTATATGATCGTTCTTCCTTGGACACATGTCTCATTCTACTGTATCGACTCACACTGTAAACACCTAGGAGCTCTCCTTTCATGCAACTATCATTTTGATTTAATTTTAAAAATAAACGAAAACCTCCCGCAGCCCGGCGCCGCCCCACCCCTCCCCATTCCCACCGAGCCCCTGCGGCTCCCACTTTTTTAAAACTCCCTCCAAATGACCTTGACCCACTTCCCAAACCAATCCATCACTGTCACCCCCACCCCACACTTCCAACCCCACACCTGCCACTCCCAACCCAAAAAAAATGAGTGACCTTGAACTGAGGCAGAACCGGTGTTTTGCCACTACTTGTGCGATATGCTAAATCTTTATTTAATTACTACAGAGTCTTAAACGGTGGCCATATTGAGATTTATTTAATAAAAGCAAACATTTTTTTAGGATTTCTATTTATATAGTACGTAGTACATATATAGTCCAGTCAAACAAAAAAAAAATCACAAACTATTGAAGTGGTATTCACTTCAACCAATATTGCTTTATAACATATCCAAAATCAGACAAAATCCGTCCATGGGAAAGTAGCGAAAATAAATTTTAAAATTGTGTCGAAATTTTATATTTTGTGATTTATTTAATAGTCTATCTATTGGTACTTTCACGTCAAAAATATTTTTACCATGGGTTTCTATTTTGTACGTTTTTTGGGGTGCGAAATCCTAATTTGAAGTTTGTCTCAAGGTATTCCTTATAATTCTAGAGACGTCTGAAAAAAAACTTTGAGATTTTAATACTTTTTTAGTTTTTAGTTATTTTTTTATTTTAACTCCGAAACCATTAATTTTTTACTAAAAATCTGTCATTAAGAAAAATAAAGTAGAGACTATTTCCAACACATATATGCATAAAGTTAATTTTTGCAATCAACTACTATGAAATTAAAGCTTTTAAAAACTTTGGTAAATTTGGCTAATTTAAAAATGACTTCATTTAACATTTGTTCAATTAAAGCTTTGCAATTTTTATCTAACAATAACACTATATACACAAGGGGAGGGCGTTAAATTAACTAAAGATTTCATATAAAATCGGTAGTTTGTGAGTGCTTTAATGTTCGTAAGATTGATTAAAATATTTTACCTATAGCCACAAATCTTGGCCAGACCCTACTTTTATATTATTTGTTTTGCCTCTTGGTGACAATATTATATTATTTTTTTAATGAGCAGAATATGTTTTGTATAATTTTCTTAAAAATATGGCCAAAATAATTACTAAATAACAATTTAGTCCCCTTTCACAGCAGACTTGTATGCTCAACAAGTTTATAATTATTTAAATCATAATTTTTTTGTTAATTATTAAATTTGTTTATTTAATTATTAATTTTTACTATAGGCATGGGCAAGTAGGTTTGCTTAGTTAGGGTTATATTATAAACATAAAAAAATGGACATGAATCATTGTACAATTTTATATAGGCTTCATATTGTGGTAGGAGTGTACAATGGATTTTTGCCCTTGCAATGTACATTTTATACTCATTAGAAGTCATATTTTGTGCACTATCTGTTTTTAAAATGGTCTTTGCCAACTTATATGTACGCTAGCGTTGTAATAATATACATCATTTTAGTCTGCGTTAAATATCAGATAAAATAGTGTATGTTTCGTGTTTTTAATTTTTAAAGAATAAACTAAAAGTTAATGATTAAATTAATTATAAACTGGTTGAGGATACAGGTCTGCTGTGAAAGGGAACTAAATTGTTATTTAGTAATTATTTTTGGCCATATTTTTTAGAAAATTATACAAAATATATACCGCTCATAAAAAAATAATATAATATTGTCACCAAGAGACAAAACAAATAATTTAAAAGTTAAGTCTGGCCAAGATTTGTGGCTGTGGATAAAATATTATTATCAATCATACGAACATTAAACCACTTATACAAACTACCGATATTATATGAAATCTTAAGTTAATTTAACGCCTTTTCCTTGCGCATATAGAGTTATTGTTAGATAAAAATTGCAAAGCTTTGTTTGAATGTTATTAAATAACGAGATTTTTTTATTAGCCAAATTTACCAAAATTTCTAAGACCTTTAGTTTCATAGTAGTTGATTGTAAAAATTAACTTTAACTTTATGCATGTATGTGTTGGAAATAGTATCTACTTTATTTTTGTTAATGACAGATTTTTATAAAAAAAATGAATGGTTTCGGAGTTAAAATTTAAAAAAACTTTAAAAAAGTATTACAATTTCAAAGTTGTTTGCAGACATCTCGAGAATTATAAGGAATACCTTCCGACAAACTTAAAATTCGGATTTAGCACCCCAAAAACGGTATAAAACAGCAGAAAAAATCCATACTAAAATTTTTTGAAGTGAAAGTACCAATAAATAGACTATTAAATAAATCACAAAATATGAAATTTTGACACAATTTTTATTGATTTTTCCTACTTTCCCATGGACGGATTTTGTCCGATTTTGGATATGTTATAAATCAACATTTGTTGAGGTGAATTCCACTTCAATCGCTTTTGAAGCAATTTTGCCCAGGTCAAATCATAATTTTACTAGACTAATATAAATGTTACCAAATAGTAAAATATTATAAATAATAAAGATTGTTGTTGAAATGTGTCAGGTCTTATTAAACTCACTGAATTTCCATTTTCTGCATTAAACACCCAAACCAACAGCGTGAATATATTTTAGTTTGTAAGATATAGGCAGATCTTAAAAGTTGAAAATGTTTATCAATTAAGTAAACTTTTAAAAAGTTACTGAGTGAGGAAACTTTTAATTCTTGGGTCAGAAACAAACTATTAGCACAATCTTATATTGGTTCTATTTGTTTAAGAAGCTCAAGTATCTTCTGTAACAGAATTAATAAGTGTTTGATTTCAATACTCTATTCATCCTATTCCTCAGAGTCTGCTCGAGAAACGTTAAGGAGCCTACTCCTTAATGTAGCACAGGAATTAGGTTGTATTTTAACTCAAAATTAATAACAATGTTCATTACATCTTATTATTATTATTTATAAAAAAAACTATTTTCGTAAATAAAATTAATATTCGACTGTTATATTAGTTTTGCTGACGGAAAATGTGTTAATAAACATATATAAGATCCTTTAAATTAAAACTTGGAAATACCATAAAATTAAAAGAACCAAATACATTTTTAAGTTTACCATACAACCTTAAATTGATATTATTAAAAATGTATCAGATTGTTTTCCTATGTTATACACCACTAATCCGATTTTGTCACAAACAGAAGGAGGGGGGAGCAGGATAAAAGCAGAGTCCGGTCTTGAGAGTGACATTAGCGGGTCGTTAATGACACTGAAGTGGGTAACGAGCGACCAGCGGGCCGTGCGTTAGATCGCTGGTCCACCACTGCAGACGCGTCCTCGTCCTGACAAACGACCAGCCATTACATCACGAGTAATTGTCTCGTACGAGGAGAACACCGACAACCCTGGTCCACACTGGGACATACTGCTACAGTAGAGCGACCAGCGGGCCGGGCGTTTGATCACTGGCCCACCACCGCAGACGCGTCCGCGTCCTGACAAACGACCAGCCATTACATCACGAGTAATTGTCTCGTACGAGGAGAACACCGACAACCCTGGTCCACACTGGGACATACTGCTACAAGAGAGCGACCAGCGGGCCGTGCGTTGGATCGCTGGCCCACCACCGCAGACGCGTCCGCGTCCTGACAAACGACCAGCCATTACATCACGAGTAATTGTCTCGTACGAGGAGAACACCGACAACCCTGGTCCACACTGGGACATACTGCTACAGTAGAGCGACCAGCGGGCCGGGCGTTTGATCACTGGCCCACCACCGCAGACGCGTCCGCGTCCTGACAAACGACCAGCCATTACATCACGAGTAATTGTCTCGTACGAGGAGAACACCGACAACCCTGGTCCACACTGGGACATACTGCTACAGTAGAGCGACCAACGGGCCGGGCGTTTGATCACTGGCCCACCACCGCAGACGCGTCCGCGTCCTGACAAACGACCAGCCATTACATCACGAGTAATTGTCTCGTACGAGGAGAACACCGACAACCCTGGTCCACACTCGGATATACTGCTACAGTAGAGCGACCAGCGGGCCGGGCGTTTGATCACTGGCCCACCACCGCAGACGCGTCCTCGTCCTGACAAACGATCGGCCATTACATCACGAGTAATTGTCTCGTACGAGGAGAGTCCTTGTCCTGACAAACGATCGGCCATTACATCACGAGTAATTGTCTCGTACGAGGAGAACACCGACAACCCTGGTCCACACTGGGACATACTGCTACAGTAGAGCGACCAGCGGGCTGGGCGTTTGATCACTGGCCCACGACCGCAGATGTGTCCTTGTCCTGACAAACGACCAGCCATTACATCACGAGTAATTGTCTCGTACGAGGAGAACACCGACAACCCTGGTCCACACTGGGACATACTGCTACAGTAGAGCGACCAGCGGGCCGGGCGTTTGATCACTGGCCCACCACCGCAGTTGCGTCCGCGTCCTGACAAACGACCAGCCATTACATCACGAGTAATTGTCTCGTACGAGGAGAACACCGACAACCCTGGTCCACACTGGGACATACTGCTACAGTAGAGCGACCAGCGGGCCGGGCGTTTGATCACTGGCCCACCACCGCAGACGCGTCCGCGTCCTGACAAACGACCAGCCATTACATCACGAGTAATTGTCTCGTACGAGGAGAACACCGACAACCCTGGTCCACACTCGGACATACTGCTACAGTAGAGCGACCAGCGGGCCGGGCGTTTGATCACTGGCCCACCACCGCAGACGCGTCCTCGTCCTGACAAACGATCGGCCATTACATCACGAGTAATTGTCTCGTACGAGGAGAGTCCTCGTCCTGACAAACGATCGGCCATTACATCACGAGTAATTGTCTCGTACGAGGAGAACACCGACAGCCCTGGTCCACACTGGGACATACTGCTACAGTAGAGCGACCAGCGGGCTGGGCGTTTGATCACTGGCCCACCACCGCAGACGCGTCCTTGTCCTGACAAACGACCAGCCATTACATCACGAGTAATTGTCTCGTACGAGGAGAACACCGACAACCCCGGTCCACACTCGGATATACTGCTACAGTAGAGCGACCAGCGGGCCGGACGTTTGATCACTGGCCCACCACCGCAGACGCGTCCGCGTCCTGACAAACGACCAGCCATTACATCACGAGTAATTGTCTCGTACGAGGAGAACACCGACAACCCCGGTCCACACTCGGATATACTGCTACAGTAGAGCGACCAGCGGGCCGGACGTTTGATCACTGGCCCACCACCGCAGACGCGTCCGCGTCCTGACAAACGACCAGCCATTACATCACGAGTAATTGTCTCGTACGAGGAGAACACCGACAACCCCGGTCCACACTCGGACATACTGCTACAAGAGAGCGACCAGTGGCCGGACGTTTGATCACTGGCCCACCACCGCAGACGCGTACTTGTCCTGACAAACGACCAGCCATTACATCACGAGTAATTGTCTCGTACGAGGAGAATACCGACAACCCTGGTCCACACTCGGATATACTGCTACAGTAGAGCGACCAGCGGGCCGGACGTTTGATCACTGGCCCACCACCGCAGACGCGTCCGCGTCCTGACAAACGACCAGCCATTACATCACGAGTAATTGTCTCGTACGAGGAGAACACCGACAACCCCGGTCCACACTCGGATATACTGCTACAGTAGAGCGACCAGCGGGCCGGACGTTTGATCACTGGCCCACCACCGCAGACGCGTCCGCGTCCTGACAAACGACCAGCCATTACATCACGAGTAATTGTCTCGTACGAGGAGAACACGGACAACCCCGGTCCACACTCGGACATACTGCTACAGTAGAGCGACCAGCGGGCCGGGCGTTTGATCACTGGCCCACCACCGCAGACGCGTCCTCGTCCTGACAAACGATCGGCCATTACATCACGAGTAATTGTCTCGTACGAGGAGAACACCGACAACCCCGGTCCACACTCGGATATACTGCTACAGTAGAGCGACCAGCGGGCCGGGCGTTTGATCACTGGCCCACCACCGCAGACGCGTCCTCGTCCTGACAAACGATCGGCCATTACATCACGAGTAATTGTCTCGTACGAGGAGAACACCGACAACCCTGGTCCACACTGGGACATACTGCTACAGTAGAGCGACCAGCGGGCTGGGCGTTTGATCACTGGCCCACCACCGCAGATGTGTCCTTGTCCTGACAAACGACCAGGACTTTCACGTCCGATGGGACGTTTCACAGCCCGTCTTTCGGCCCGTCTTTTGGAGATAGATGAGGAGACTTCGCACAGACGAGGTAACAGACTTCACTCATTCTGAGTACGCGTTGTACTTCAAGGCGTGCCATCAGTTTTTCGGTTCTAGGTGAACGGGCATGGCCCTCTTTAACACTTAAGGAGGTCAGCTTTAGCTGTGGCGTTCCTTGGTGGAGGGGGCTTTGCCAATCACTCCAGCTTCCCCAATAGAACTTAATGAGTCACGGTGTCTGGGATCTGGGGCTTCCGTCGAGTTCTGTTGTGGTACCGGCTTGCCATTTTGTTCTTGCAGGAGCTCAGAGACCTAGTTATCCTGCTGGGAAATACCCATGGCCCAAGTAAAACCTAAAATGGGATCATCGGGATCCGGTTCAAACCCCTCGCTTCAGTCAGTCCAGATAGTGGGTTGGACCGAGGGGGCAAGTGATTTCCGGCATGCTCGATACATAGATTTGGCTAATAAGGGCCCCCAGCCTTATCTGGGGGCGTTGCTCACAAATGAAAGTTGAGAAGTAGTTGGATAGTGCTGCCACTGACACTCACAGCGGTTTTTAGATTTTGGGTTCACTGCCGGTTGATTACCACGGGCCTGGTGAATTCCAGTTTCTGTGGAGGTCTAATCCGCCTGAGGTGAGTTGGGACTTATGTTCCATAATCTCCTTGTCACAAGACCAGTGCGGTATGTCGAAAGATAGGTACGGGTTGTCTGCAAGGGAAGGGGGGCCACCATAAGGCTACGGCCTTATGGATGAAACCAAAATGAAAAGAAAAGAAGGTGCGGTAACAGGAACAAACGACCTAATAACTGACAAAAAAGATATGGTAACACTCAAGAGCTCTTTTAAAGAGCGCCAAGTATGCTCACAGAGTTAGCCTGTAAAAACACGCTTGGGTTATACTGAGGGAGAAGTTTCTGTTCCGCCAAAGGATGCAATCCGACGAGTTTACATAGAGTTGTGGAGTGATCTAGGCCGATGCAGTATCCACCTGCAACCTGTCATGCAAACTAACCAGGTTAATCAAATATCAACAAAAGAGGTTAAAAACAGAGTCGAGAAGGCCAAACCGGGTGGAGCTGCTGGTTAGGACGGTGTCAGAAAAAAACATTTACTGTTGAATCCTTGGATTAACAAGACTCTTGCGAATTTTAATGCGTTGCTGAGGACGAACCATTACCCAGCGCAGTGGAAACATGATTTCACCTCAATAATTGCGAAGGAAGGTAAGGACCTCTCCGTACCAGGTGGTTGGAGACCCATCACTGTTGGTAGCCTCCTGGCGAGGACGCACGTTGGTGTTGAGCAAAGGTTGAGGCACATAATTTAATTCTTCCCAAAACAGAGAGAGTTTTGTTCAGGACAATGTAAATATCCGATGCCTTCAGAAGGCAAAGCTGCTGGGTAGGAATTAGAGGTCACAGGTGCAGTTCTTGACTTAAGTAAGGTCTATGTCTCGGTTACTCGCCAGTCAATTGACATAACACTTGCTACAAGAGGCACTCCATCAAATTACCACAAAATGGTCATAAAGGCGTATGATAACATTTCAACCACTTCCAGGAATTATGACAAGTTCATCATCCCCATTAACAGAGGTGTAAAGCAGGGTGACCACCTATCACCTCTGCTATCTCTCGTCACTTGAAGACTCAGGGTTGGGTTTTAGAGTTGGTTGTCACAATCTGCCGGTTCTTCCTTTTGTGGACGATATGGTGTTGCTTGCTCCAAACGACCGCGAACTTCAGACGTTGATAGCACTGGTGGTGATCTTTCTTTATAATCGTGGCATGCGACTCAACGTTGGAAAGTGTGGAGTATTCGGTCTTAAAAAGAAGGGGAAAGCATGGATCACCACTTTACCTGAAATCCACGCTGCATGGAAGGTGATTCGTATGTTTGGAGTAGAGGAACAGTTTAGAAACTTGGTGACATTTTCTCAGTCGAGGAAGGTGTTATCAGTGGTCGTGCAGGCTCAGACCTGTTGGAGGCGGCCAAGAGATTTTGGAAGTTGTGTCTAAAGCCGAGACAGAAACTAGATCAGCTCACACGATATGTGATGCCTGGCTATTACCACCTCATCATTGCTTATCCACCAAGTTTCACTGTGACAGATAGAATTGATCAGGAGTTAAGGGTTATAATCAGAGACTTCTTTCATCTGCCACAAAGCAGGAAAAATCATTGTACACCAGAAGAAGAGACGGAGCTGGGAGCTCCAAGATTGAGACATATGATGACGGCAGCCAATTTGAAGGGGTATTCTTCAGCTTAAGAAGGAGCTCATCCAACTATCAGAGCCTTATTTTGTGTGGATAGAGAGTCTCAATGTATTTATCAAGCTACCCTTCTTGGTATTCCCTGGCCAATTCGTGAGAAGGCACTGATGAGATGGAAGCAAGAGAATAAAACGAGGGATTGGTCGAATGAAGCAAACAGTTATCACAAGGAAATGAGGTTAAGATATTCAAGGACTCAACTATCTCCAACTGCTGGCTCAGTATAAAATACTAATTCCGCGATGAAGAGATCGATATGTTAAAGCTGATGACCAACTCCTTCCCCACTAGAAGCACGGACTGGACCGCGGACATCAACAGACGTCTTCTACTGGGAGGACACCTGATATTGACCATCAGCTTATTAAGGTAAAAGGTGTTCACCATAAACCTGAGGGACTTGGCAGGACGGGTTGATTGGACCACTTCCCTTCCCACTCGGAACGGGACGACAGTGTCGATCCTCTTCTACTTGAGGATCACAATCTACGTTTTACTGAGAGCAAGTGATGGACCATGAGAAATGAAAAGAATGTGCTAACCGCAAAACCACTATTGTAAACATGTTTTCTGCAATTGCACTATTTCAAAAGAATTATAACTTGAAGAAATAAACCAGGCCTGTTTTTACATAAAAATCACACATTATGTGAGAGTCCAGTTTAGAGAACTGCTGGGACTCCGATTTGTGCACCTAACGACAGAATTTGTAATACGTCGTATTTAATAGAAAAGACATCACACTGAAACAATTGCAATGCCAAATGATTCCTTACATATTATCATTTCAGGATATATAAGGGCTGGAGAGGTTTGTCAATTTTCTCGTATATCTTATAATGCAGAACTAAAAAAAAACTTTCGTTTTCGTCAAATTAAGTAATAACGAACTGCCATAAAAAACTAGAGTATGTAATAACAGCGCTCTGCTACAGTGTGGTGGAACCTTGCACTAGTATTTATAATGTTTTCAGCACACAGCACACAGCAGAGACCATGGGGGTCACATTACGAGACAAAACTACAAGATCACGCCACAATCATCCTACACTCATCTCTCATTAATACTTGGCTTAACTACCTATTGAGTTAGTTCGCCATTTCAATAAATGTATTACAAGTATTAATTTCGGGTTTTAAGCTTATTTTAGACAAATTTTAACCTCTACATTACCCTTTTCCATGGTCAGATTATCCCAATCGCCATAGATAATGAAAGTAGACCCAGTCCCACACCTTCATGTCAAGTTTGATAAAAATCGGATGATTCGTTAACAGGTTTTAACTGGCTTCACGGAATTTACATAATTTATATATGTATCTACATAAGTATAAATTTTTATGGACGAATATTTAATTTAACAAAATTAATTTTTTTCGTTTTATAGTCTTAAATTAAATGTAATTATAATTTAATAAACTTTACGACCATTAAATATATTTACTTTTAGAGTCTGCCACCGAATCATGGACTCTTATCTTAACGTACATTTTAGTTGGTGGAATCCCTAATCAGGCGTTGTCTTTGGGATCCTATTTTCCTCCTGGAATTTTATATTTTCTTTATTGTAACGGATTACTATCTTATGTTTGGGAATACCTTAGTGTTTAATTTATAATTTTGTTACTTGTTCTTTGAGGAAATAAATCATTTATTAATTTTTATGAATGGTTTTTTTAGAATTTGGGGACCAATTAGTAAACAGTTAACAGGGTCAAAGGCGTTTATCTAACCTTTGGCCCAACGTAATATGAGTTTCCCAATAGATAAAATTCGCTTAAAATCCTCAATTGTAGGTAGCTTTAAAGGTCATTCAATATCGTCCTTATAACATATATAAACTAATACGTATATGTCAAAATGTGCAAAATTTAATTTTCTAAATTTCACTTATTTGCTTAGTTCAGCTGTCCTTAATAGTTAAAAAAATGAGGGGCTAAAATCAAAACTCACAAAATTCAATATTACCGAAATTAAGTTGGCAGTGGTTCTTTATGTAATGTTTTGCGAGGAATCCGAATTTGCAATAAGTTTGTTTTAGGGCTCGCTCAATCAAGCGAAATGGTATCACATTCCACAGCATAATTCAATGAATTATGTTAGTTGATTATGTTAGTTTTATGCCAGCTGCTTTATCAGCTTAATATTTTAAAACATTGAAATATTAAATCTTTTCAGTTACAGCGGTGAATTTTGGGTTATGTTTATGTTTTGGTTTAATATTTCATTAGCAAAAACACTCCGTGAATGTTAGCATCAAGACTTACTTAATCTAAATGGCAGTGTCAAAACTAATGCTGTCCAACTTAAAAACTTAATTTAAATTTAAAAAATAACAAAACTTAGCTGCTTTTTATGAAAATATGGCTTTTAACTTATTCCGCAGAGTTACATGAAAAGAGTTTAATTAAATGTGCAGGATATGTATTAACTAGGTTTTGCGGTTTCCTGAACCATTCACTTATTTTATTTTGTGAATTTCGATTCTAAGGTAAACCCCTCAATTCAACAAAAATTATAGAACAACAGCTGTAATCTATCTATATATTAATAGGCAAGCATGTTTCGTTTCCTCCTTTTTTTCTCAGCTCGTGAGCATGGTAGGAGAAATCCGCGCATACCGTTAGAAAGGTATAGCCCTGTAGATGAGCAGAATCCCATTCAAATTCACATCGAACTCCAGGGCTACGCCCCACAGGCTTTGAAAGTTTTAATGTTAATCTTATGAAAAAGGATAATTGATTAAATCATTAAACAGCTGTTTTACAAACAACTGATAGAAAATCAGGAAGAACAGATTTTTTAATTATAAATGTTTTTACACTTCTTGGGTCCAGGTCGACTGAAACTTTGATCGAATTTCGATCAGGAGGCGATCTCTAGTACTTATTTAATACGCTAAGGGTTTTTTTTGTCTTGAGAACTCCTCCTACAATTTTCAACTGATTTTCAAGTTTTTGGTGTCGTTGGATAGGGCTTGGTCTGAGTTGTTTCTGCCAAAAACTAATGAAAATCCGACTGAAAATAAAGGCTCTATCCACCATTGATATCTGAAAATTTCCCATCAGGGAAAATATTGGGATGGGATATATATACAAACATTGGGATTGAATAAAGTATTTTAAACATATGATAATAATCAGCTGTAAATACATGTAGTTTTTGGTAATTACAGATTCACAATATTGGATTGGTCGGATGTCATTGATTTTGAGCTAAAGTAACATTTTTACTGTATTAAAATAAATTGCTCGATTTCGAGCAACACGTATACTACTTTTGATAAATCTGCTATTGCAGCCTAACGCAGTTTTGGATAGTGACAGTATTTTTACCAGCGCTTCTCATAGGTAATTTTACATAAGTAACAGTCAAAATAAATCAGATTGCAATTAATTACAGGTTCAGTAATTTTTCAGTTAATTTACTAGACTATAAGCAAAGTGGGACGTTCATGCTAAAATTCAACATCGTAGGTCCTAAGGTTTTTATATTAATTGTTTCCTAGATTAATATTAAAAATTGGAATAAGAATAACATTTGACAAAATATAAAGTCCAGCTGGGGCGGAGCCCCGGAGAAATTTGCAAGAGTTTCTTAGTGAGCACTTAGAGTTTCTTATGAGCAAATAGGGACGTCCAAGCCAAATTTCAACCCCCTATTTATCAAAGTAAATTCGAAGTCCTGTAGACGGTGCCCTGAAGGAGCTTTCAAAAAACGTTTCTTAGTAAACATTTTTCACATTTTCATTATCACATGAACCACGTGCTCCAGAATAAATATGTGTTTTTCCATTGTAACCAGTAACTGAATTACTGAATGATATTATGATAAAAAAAATTTATCTTTTTTCTTATAGTAGGCTATTTTGTATTGGTAATTATGAATATTTAGTTAAATAAATGTAAAGGGGTCGTCCATAAATTACGTCATCTGAATATGGAGGAGGGGGTCAAGATTGAAAATGGCGGTAATGTGATGTTCAAGTGGGGGATATGACGTCATTTTAAAAATGTTTTATATAATTAATTTTGACATTAAAACGATTAAATTCGTACAATATCCAACTATTATAAAATAATTATCAAAGGAATTACATTAGAGTATTTTAGGCGTTTTTTTTTGTTTGTTTGTTTTTTTTTCATTGAGAAAGTCATTTTGGCTTTATTTCTGATTGGTCAACGTTTTTATAGTTTATCAAGTAGACAAGGAGGGTATTGAAATACGTCGTATTTTCCAACGACTTCCGATCTTAAAAATAATGTGGTACTACAGTGTGTTGTGATTGAAAATATCTGGTTTGATTAGTTCTATCAACAAACTACCGCCAAAATGGGATTCAAAAGTTAATTGATAGTCTCAATAAATCAATAGAGAATAGAACTTAAATAGCTTTGACGAAAAAAGCATTATTTTTACTTAAATGGAGGTTTGTTAAAAATGACGTTATTTTTTTGAGGGGGGCTCGAACAAATTATGATGGTAGGATGATTTGAAGGGGGGTCCTAAAATGGCCAAAAAGCCATGACATAATTTATGGACGGCCCCAAAGTAAAAGGATAAAACAACAAAGCAAATTCAAATCAGGAAGAACAGATGTGTCAGTTATAAAACAATTTTAAAATATCAAATATCGCACATTCTTCCTCTGTACCTAGTACAGGTAACACGATATCTCTTGGGCTTAAAACTTTGCATCTTTTTAAAATTCATGTTGGTCCACATTTTAATACCATTATCATCCTAAATTCCCGAAACATTTCATCCGAAAGTTTGGCTAGCAAGCATTGGGTGGCTGAACCCCCACAATATTATAGATGTTGTTGAGGGTTTCCCTTTTACTCACGAAGTTGTGACGAAGGGTTATACCTTCCTGCAGTAGATCGAACTGTTTGGCACCACCAAACGCTCCTTGGCTCCTTGGTCATGGATTTTGATGCCAGCGAAAAATTATACATTCAATACTTCTTTAATACGCTAAATTTATTTGAATTTAAGGTAAATAGATACTAAGTATAAGCTTTGTAAACAATTTTTCATTATTACTATTTACTTTTTATTTGGAATTACTTAATCAATGACTTGGTGATAAGACATCGATTTGCGTTACGGTTTACTTAGAATCGAATGTTATTTGTATTAGTTTTATTCAACATGTTTAAATAAACAATATCTAGTTAAATTTATTTTTTAACCTTTTCATTTACGTTATAAATTAATTTAATCTCTTGAGTGGTGTTTGAATGCTTCTTTCCTCTTATCTTGATAAATCTTTATCTTTCTTACGAGTATTGTTATTCTATTAAAAAAATCATATATTACAATTTGTTTTTAAATATATTTTATATTAAATAAACCAAAATGGTTTTTTAAATGGTTTTTTTTTCATTGCCCATGTTGTGCTCATTAAACTTATCGATGTACTAATAAATATTTCACCTATATAACGGTAGATGGTGAAATAAAATTGCATAGTAAATTATTATTCTTTGAATAGTCGTTTGCAATCAATTCATACTAAAAAACCCCCATTTATTGAATATGAGAACTTCATTCGAGTGAATCTCACTTCCATAATTTTAGGCTAACGAGCACTTGACTTTGGTCCGCTTCGGGCTAGACCCAACTCAAAGTGTTGAGCAGCTACTAAGTCATCGAGGGCCATTTTTTGAATAGTTTCGCTCCAGAATTCCAGCGTTCCAACGACGTGCCTCCTTTGACATTAGGCCCAGGGCTTGGGGCGGGACATGAATTGTTTTTACATAAGAACTCTACATAAAAAAAAAAACAAAAAATTAAGATTTAATTTATTATTGTTTATTGTTGCTAGAATAAGTTTTTTTGGTTATTTTCACTGACTATCGAAAATATTTAAATAATCGTTCAATCATTGTTTTACAAAGATAAATGTATCTTTGTAACACAAATAGATAATAATTATTGAAGATAATACAGTTACCAAAATGTACACTACTTTTATATTTAATTTCTTACTAACATTAGAAAGGAAAGTTTATTCAAACATTTATTTATTTACAAAAAGAGATTTAAAATGTATATCATTTCCCTGAATATAATTATACTTTTTTGTGGTTTTATTAACATAATTTTTTTGTCAACTTAGTTTATAAAGTGCAGTGCTTTCTTCTCTGTCACATTCCCTATTCAGTGTTTTAATTTAAAGCCAATATAATGATATATTTACCCTAAGAATCAAAAGTCGTCCCACTAGGGGGTGGGCAAGGGGGGGTTGTATGTGCAGAGGGTGGGGAGACGCTCGACCTACCTTGTGATAAGACACTGATCACCTTCAGCTGCTGATAGAAGCTTTGCAGGCTAATCACTCCGGCCTCGATAGCTCCTAATGCTCCCGCCCCGGTACCTCAGACCCAAAACACTCATTACAGCTACTTGAGTCTGCATATTACATTTAATGTGGTTCACTCAATGACAATCACCATTTATATATAATTTTATATATTTAGATAGATGACATAGTTCCTGGGGCCAAACATTTGTTTGCTCGGTAAACTAAAAAAAATCGATATATTATTATCAGTTATAGACGCACGATATGCTAAAATTCCAAGTGCAAAAAGGCTTGTTTTTTTTCAAGACCAAGACGAGCTCGTTCGCTACGCCCAATCGTCTTCATGATGAGCTCGTTCGCTACGCCCAATCGCCTTCATGATAAGCTCGTTCGCTTCGCTCACTCGCCTTTCAGACGGTTTCAATGTAGGTCTACAAGTGCTGCAATCTGGTGTATAATGTTGAATTACATGTTGAATCTGTAACATGTGGATTATATAAATAAATAAATTTTATTCCTCGGACAATAATTAACATTGTATGGGAATTTACATTTTAAGAAGAATTTACATAAAGTCTTTCCATCTGTTTCACAATAAAAAAATTTACAATTCCGGATTTTTCAACAAGATTTTTTGTTAATTTATTTAATACTCTATAAACTTTCTTCAAGTCTTTTCAATCATTTTTAAATTGCCTTTTCTTCTTTCTTTTTTCTTCTTTCTTTCTTATTCTTTCTTCTTTCTTCCTTCTTCTTTCTTCATTCTTTTTTCTTCATCTCTACATTTAATAAAATTTTTTCGCCTATCCCTTATTATTGTTTGGTTTTAGCGAATTTCCCATAGGGAATAAGCTATTACCGTAGGTCTCATGGCAAGACCTAAGCACGGGACCATGTTACTTTTTCGTTTTTAGGTGCTCAGAGAACAAAAATAATAGTCACTAAAATTTATATATATATATATATTTATATATATATATGTATATTAGCGAATTTCCCATAGGGAATAAGCTATTACCGTAGGTCTCATGGTGAGACCTAATCCCGGGACCAAGTTACTTTTTCGTTTTGAGGTGCCCAGAGACCAAAAATAATAGTCACTAAAATTTATATATATATATATATATGTATATATATATGTATATATATATATATGTATGTATGTGTCCCTAGACACGATAACTCTCGTAAAAATGGTCCGATCGACACCAAATTTGGTAGAGATGTGTAATCCTACGTTTATTCGGATGAGTTCGAAAACCAGACATATCGACCTACCGGAAGGGGTAGTTTTGGGGGGTTTTGTACCCCAAAAATGGGTTTTTTGTATTTTTCATAAGTAAATTATAAAAATTAATTAAATTATAAATTTTAAATTTTTATTTTTACCATTGGATTTAGCTCAAAAAAACACACAATTTAGTATTTTGAAGCTTTGCTCTATCTCCACTGGTTACCGAGATATTACAAAGTCTAAAGACAGTACATTGTCTTTTGGGGCTCCAATGTTAATCTTATGGAGAATAAGGATGTGTTAATATTTCACTTATTAACCAATATTTTTGGATGAAACTTAGTATTTAGCTTCATTTGGTAGAGGTTCATCCATTTAAGGTAAAAAATCTTGGTTTTTGTACTTATTATGGCAGCAAACCTGCATACTTTTTTCCCATGTTAATCATATGGAGAATAGGCAAACTCTTTTATTTATGGACAGATATTGATGAAATTTACTATATGGCTTTATATGGTCGAAATAAATTTTTTCTAAGCTAAAAACCTACTTTTAGTGTCCCCCATGGCAGCATACCTGCATACTCTTTCCCTATATTTATCTTAAGGAGAATAGACATTTATCTCCCTATTTATGAGCACGTGATGAAATTTCGTTTACAAGTTTAGCTGGTCAAAATTAATATTACTAATTTGGAAATTCGCTGAGTACGCAGGTCTGCTGCGACGGGGGGTTTATATATATATATATGTATATATGTATATATATATGTATGTGTCCCTAGACACGATAACTCTCGTAAAAACGGTCTGATCGTCACCAAATTTGGTAGAGATGTGTAATCCTACGTTTATTCGGATGAGTTCGAAAACCAGATATATCGACTTACCGGAAGGGTAGTTTTGGGGGGTTTTGTACCCCAAAAATGGGTTTTTTGCATTTTTCATATGTAATTTTTGAAAATTTTAAATTTTTATTGTTACCATTGGATTTAGCTCAAAAAAACACACAATTTAGTATTTTGAAGCTTTGCTCTATCTTCATTGGTTACCGAGATATTACAAAGTCTAAAGACAGTACATTGTCTTTTGGGGCTCCAATGTTAATCTTATGGAGAATAAGGATGTGTTAATATTTCACTTATTAACCAATATTTTTGGATGAAACTTGGTATTTAGCTTCATTTGGTTGAGATTCATCTATTTAAGGTAAAAAATCTTGGTTTTGTACTTATCATGGCAGCAAACCTGCATACTCTTTTCCCATGTTAATCATATGGAGAATAGTCAAACTCTTTTATTTATGGACAGATATTGATGTTATTTACAATATGGCTTTATATGGTCGAAATAAATTTTTTCTATGCTAAAAACCTACTTTTAGTGTCCCCATGGCAGCATACCTGCATACTCTTTCCCTATATTTATCTTAAGGAGAATAGACACTTATTTCCCTATTTATGAGCTCGTGATGAAATTTTGTTTACAAGTTTAGCTGGTCAAAATTAATATTACTAATTTGGAAATTCGCTGAGTACGCAGGTCTGCTGCGAAGGGGGTATTTAATTCTACTCTTCCTTCCTTGAAACTTTCTCCTTTCTCTGGCGTCTCCTTTTCATTTTGGGCGTCTCACCGAGAACAAAACAGACAAGGACGAAAGAGTGTGTAACAATTATGATTTTAATATTAAATACAATTATGTAAATATTGGTTATTTATGAATAAGTTTATTATTTTGTTAGTTTGTAAATTATCAATAGATATTTATTTTTCAATAATAATTATAATAATTTAATTAAATTTTATTTTGCTTATTAATTGGGAAACAATCAGCATCACTACAGCCCGGATGCTTGGGATGCGTCATATTTCCCAATAAAATGTTAAGAAAGGAATTATTTATGAATTTTTAATCCATATGTATGATTTTATGGCATAGTATTTATCTGTTACTCTATTTTCATTGAATATCTAACATTTCAGAGTTTATTAAAAGGTGAATCAATTTAGGACGATAAGTTTAATGCTTTTATTTATTTATTTATTTTGTGATAAATTATGGTTGGTTGTAATAGTGTTCATTAAATTCATTTATTGAGTAAAAAGATGCATCAATCAAGAACTTTTTTAGCTCGTTTTAAAATTTAGTTTTATCTGTAATATTTTTAATTATGTAGGGTAACTTGTTGAAATAAGAAGCGCCTATGTTTTGAGCCAGATTATAGTTTAGTAATAACCTTTGAGATTCCTGCCTTACATTTTTTCCCCTAGTATTATGCACACGCATAGATTCGGTAATGTAATCATTGTTGTTGAATCTGGCAAACATGATGACTTCATATATGTATAATGAATATAATGGTAATACACCTAATGATTTAAAAGCTTGTCTGCAAGATGTTCTTCTTTTCAACCCTTGGATTAGTCTTCTTGCTCTTTTTTGCAAAACGAATATCCTATTCATTAAACTTTGAGTTGCTGAACCCCATTTTATAACACCATATCTAATTTTCGAGTCTATTACTGTATGATAATACAATTTTAGTAATGGTTTATATTTATTTAGTTGACAGCTGATTTCATAATAGTTACTAATTCTTTTGTTTTACATTCAATTGCAATTCTACAAATTTATTAGTTGTTTTATACTTTCACATACGGTAACTTTTATTTATCTCAACATTCATAATCAGCAGTATGAAGTAAGATTTAAGCTATATTTATATTGATATTACTAATATTACATTAGCATAATATTACCGTTCTAATATTATATTAGCTATAGATAAGCTATATTTATATTGGTACGGTTTTATAATTTATTAACTGGCTGTGATGAAAAACCACACGTTTATACTTTAACACATGGTCTGCGATTTGACAGTTGAGCCAGCTGTGTTTTATTATTTCTTTGTTTTCATTTTTATCTGATAAAAGTATTATGTTAAACATTTTAAAGTTTTATTTTGTCAAATGGAATTTATTAAATGCTTTTGTGTTTGAATTATCTTATTGTTTTATCATTGTTTTCCTACTCTGAGCTTTAACTTTCAAAAAGGTGGTAATATGGAAGAAATATATTTTGAATCAAACCAAAATTTTTAACATAACATTTTTTAGCGTATCTATAGCAACTTAGCCAACACCAATTTTGAACTTTGATCTGTGTTTTGTTTAACGCTTGAGACTTTAATGAATTATTTGGAACTAAGCAGGGGGCATGGGGCCGGAGCCCCCCATCAAGTCGTAGACGAGTTATTTATATACACTTTTAATGAGCCTTATCTTCTAAATATATAAAAGGCAAAGCCCTCACTCACTCGTCACTAATTTTAAAACTTCCCGACTAGCTAGAGTACTGAAATTTGGTATACTCATTCTTTAGGCTCAAAATAGGAAAGTCTGACTTTTATTCACAAAGGGCTACGCCCTAGACGTCCACAAAGTTACCATGTTATTCTTATGGAAGCAACATTTTTGTATTCTAACATATGATTATAAAAAATTGAATTAGGTTTGTTTACATCTGCCACGTGATGATTCATTCAAGAAAATGCTTATAAGCATAGAAGTAACCAGGTGTGAGATATAATGTTTATTTATGTTTGACATTGTCAAGATTATAGTGATGTACTATTACTTTTAGTCTGGTGAACTTTAGTTGTATTAAGTGCAGTTTACTTTATTTCGTATTTTATTACTATATACTTTTTTACTGTTCACAAACGTTTTTGCAAATATAGTTTTTGAAGCACTTAAGGGCTCCGCCACACTGGAAATCAAAATTACTTTAGGGCATTCGCGGGGTTGAAGTTTTTGACATGGACGTTCCTCTTTGCTCATGGGTGCTCACTAAGAATCTGTTTTACCATTATAGTTTTCGAAATTGTTTAGGGTTTAATCTCAAAGAAGCTGACAATTACTGAGTAGCCTACGTGTTGAAATTTGACAAGGACGATTCTCTTAGCTCATCTTAGGTACTATCTATCTAATCTAAGAAACGTTTTGCAAGAGAGAAAACAAAAGATGTCAACTTACCATGCATATATATTTTCTAAACTTAATAGTTTTGACGCCCTTTAGGTCTGCACCCCACTGGATTTTCAAATTACTGTAGGGCAAACGCGGTTGAAATATGATAAAGGATTCCCTTTGCTCATGGGTACTCACTAAGAAAATGGTTTGCAAATATAGTTTTTAAAGCACTTTAGGGCTCTACCCCACTGGATTTTAGAATTACATTAGGGCCTTCACGGGGTTGAAATTTTACATGGAAATTCCTCTTTGCTCATGTGTGTTTTCTAAGAAACGGTTTTGCAAATATAGTTTTCGAAGTTCTTTAGGGCTCTGCCAAAAAGGACTTCAAAAACTTTTTAGGGCCTCCGGAGTTGAAATTTGACATAGACGTTCCCCTTAGCTCAGGTAGGTTACTTACTAAGAAAAGGTTTTTCAAATATATATTTTGAAATTCTTTAGGGCTCCGTCCCACAAGTATTAAGAATTACTCTGGGCCCGCCTGATTGAAAGTTGACATGGACGTTCCTCTTTACTCATAGTTGCTCACTAAAAATCAATTTAGCAAATTTCCTTTAGGGCTCCACCCCACAGAACATCAAAATTGCCATATATGCTAAGGGATTAAAATCTAACGTGGATGATCTGTTTTACAAATAGGTGCTCACTTAGAAACTGTTTTGCAAATATAGTTTTCAAAGTTCTTTAGGGCTCCGCCCCATAGGGCTTCAAAATTATTCAAAAGGGCTTCCCCCCACAAATCCTCAAAATTACCATTGTTGTGTTGAAATTTAACGTTTATGTTCCTTTTTCCTAAGAGGTGATTACTAAGAAACAGTTTTAGAAATATAGATTTTTTCTTTTTCTTTAGGGCTCCGCCCTGCATGATTTTAAAATGACTGTAGGGCCTACGGGGTTGATATTTACGTGGTTGTTCTTTTTTGCTCAATGGTTCTCATTAAGAAAATGTTTTGCAAAATTCCTTCAGAGCTCAATACACAGTAATAGATACACTCTTTTAAAGATTATACAATACATACAATACTCATACAATACATAGAATACACTCTTTTAAAGATTTTATTACCTAAAAAATAAATTCAATCACGGGCGAAGCCGTGACGGGAAACAGCTAGTTGTTATATACAACGGACTCTCAAATCACTGGATTCAGCCACACTACATAATAGACTGCAGATTATTTTCTGACGTGTCTGAGATATAATGAAATTAATTTTTTGTGGTCGAATTTTACTAAATAGATAAATTTGCACTTTACGTGATTATTTTTCCTCCTTTTCTATATTATATAGCAAAGCCTATTATCGATATTTCTTGTCAGGTTTAACGTTTTCGTTTACTAATCCTCATTTTGAAAAAAATATAATACAAATTAGTAATATTTTATAGTTAGTTTGTAGAGAGATACTTTATAACTGTATGGTAAATTACAAAGTTCATTTATTTATTTTGTATTCTCAGTTGAGAAACCTGCCACGTTATATTGTCAACCGTGTGATAAGCGTCTTGACTTTGGTTCACGAGATCAACAACTCGCCCCCGGTCCTGCACCTCGAGGTGCTCCCTACAGCGCCCCGACCCCGACCCTCCGCACCACGGCCTCCCCGAGGACTCTGCTAATCTGCTGTACCTCTGTGGCGGCACCGACTACGACCTGACGATCCTTCATACCATTGAGAAGAAAGCTACTAGGGTAATTAGCGGGAGAGGGTAGTGTGGCGGGGAGGGGCGGGGTGGCCGTGGCGCGGAGGGTGGGGCGGCGGCGACGACTGCGCACTAGCACAGTCGATATGACCGGGGGCCCAGGCTCCACTCCCTAGCAGGATGACGAACGGAGAGTGAGTGAGTGAGTGAGTGAGTGAGCTAGGATGGGACTCGGACACATTGGATCCACAGTATGAACTCATCTGCACTCGCGGCGGTCATGCTGCTCTTGTACGGTACCATCTTCCCTGGTGAGTGCACCCAAAAAAGTGCTAATAAACTTTACAAAAAGTTACGTTTTGATGTTAAAACCTTAGAAAAAACTCCTAATTTTACTCTCTGACATCAGCATAAAACGTTTTAATATTTATCTCTATTTTAAAATCTGTCATAAAATTTAGAAAAATTTTTACTACTCATAATCTCATCCCTTGTATCTACGTAACTAACAACAATTAATTTTATGAGAACTCATTGAAGTTATAATAATAATTTACAGTTAAACTATTGTAACAAGTGTAAATATAATTTATAGTAAGTCATAAACTGCTGGGCTCCGTGACTGCGACACTGTCACGTCCTTCTCTCAACAAAGACTCAACATGGCGACCACTCACACATTTACTTTGTACTCTACCTTTATTCTGCTTGTACAACGTTTAAACGTTATTAACAAACGTTTCTCAACGTCTGTAAACTGTTCTGTATCAGTTTAATCAGTTGGTTCGGAACAAAGCCAGCCTCAGACAGTGCGTAACCCCACCCTATGCCCCAGTCTTACCCCTGAATAGACCGACCCACAATCAAATAAAACCGATTGGTGGTTATTTTTATGTTGACGTTCAATTGATTGACATTATCTTGTTATATGGGTACACATACTGTTGATGTATTATGTATTACATCTTCACATTGGTCGGTAAACTAATGGAACGGTCCATGGGCAAGGAGTTCCGCCCAATACGTCGTCTGCGGCCCTACCTCCGACACTCCACTGTATACCGTCACCCTTTCCATTATTAAACCCATTATTCAATCAACATTAACATTTCATAATGTAAATTAATACAAATAAATTATTTTGTAAACTATTTTTCAATTTTAAGCCGACTATAGTTTTTAATTAATTAAATGTTATAAAGCCTGGCGAATTTTATTTCAATAAATCAAATGGCTTGCCATGTTTTATTATAGAGCTAAACATTAGTTCATCTTATGTAAAATGTATACTTCAGACAAAAATTTCAATTGTAGATAAAAATTTCTTTTATCAACTACCACTTTAATCCTAAATTTTAGATTCTACCATAAACATGGTAATGAAAAAATAATTAGGCTCTAGAAACACTGCATATTGTAAAAAGTTTAATAGTAAATATTTTCACATAACAGAGTAAAAGAAATTTCCCATTTTTTGGCTCAGAATTACAAAAGGCATCAATAATAATACTTTTATCAAATCACTATTTATAAATAAATAATACGATAAAACGACATTTAAAAAATACTGTTATAAAATGAAATAGTACATTTTTCGAAGGGGCCAAACTGTAGCCATGTGTTTTCATAAACATTCAACAATGAATGGCATAATAAACCCCTCACCGCCCCCTCACTTTTGACTCCCCCCCTCCCCCCACCATTGCGCCCCTATCGCTTATACGTCATCCAGCACCATCGCTGCCGATCAACAGCGGCATTTGTCATGTTGGTACTCTAACGTTAACAGGTTTTGTCACTGTTAACAGATTTATATCTTATTAGTAGGATAATAATTAAATAATATCTAGTCATAAACATAATTGAAATAACGTGATAAAAGGTATTTTTTACATCGCTTGGTAGTCACCAATTATTTACTGCTTTGCTTCCACAATAAATCTTTTATTTTATTTAAACTTATTATATTTCAATATCTGATAGTAATTTGTTTACGAAGTGTTAATTATACTTTTGTAATCTTTCTTTTGATTTATTTATTTTTTTACTGTTTTGATATTCATCTATTAAGCTATAATTGGCGTATAAATAATCTTTACTCTAATAATATTTTACTGTTTATTTTTTTATATTCTATCTATAACTACAAAAGGAAGTTGGAAGGATGTAACACGAATCGTCCAAGCATTCTTTTAAGTCAAAACCACCACTCCAGAAAAATTTACGTAAGATTACCCTCTTCAACCATTTAAGAAATAGAGACCTTTAACAATTGCTGTGATGGCTGAAAAATCGGGTTCTTTTTTAGTTTTTGTGGTTTAGGGGTTCAGGGATGTATTTTATCTAAAATGTGATTGAAAATCGTTAGTGCGAAATTAAATTATCTACAGCGTTTGTATTTGAGGTTTTGCTCTATCTTTTACCGTTTTCACACAGTTACTTTAAAGTTGGAGGTTCGGTTTTGTCTAATTTAACACAAATTGTTTAGGCATCCCGAGAAGTTAAAACCCCTACAAATATATACTTGATTGAAAGCTCTCGGCGTGAAAACCCCAGAAATAATCGATATCCATCAACAACCATTATAGGGCTCCGCCCCAGGCGTCTTCTAAGTTACATGTTATGGAAGCAACATTTAAGTTATTAACACATGATTCCATTAAAGAATACTAGTTTATAAACAGCTGATCTCATTTTAAGTATTGAGGTGAGATTGGTAACTAATAAAAAACTATGGGATATTTAAAAAAAAACCTATAGGATAATAAACTATATATATACGAAATTGTGGCGAGTGAACGCAGCGAACGATCTGATAGAGACAGCAAGTGAGCGTTGCCAACGAGCTCACCTCAACTTTTCTAATTTAAACAATTATGGGAAGATTGGTAATAAAAAACTAAATTATATTACACAATTTTGGCAAATGAGTGCAGTAAACTAGATTAACCTGACAGTGAGTGAGGGCAGCAACCGAGCTGAACGTTGCTGCGAGTGAGGGTAGCGAAAGAGCTTACCTGAACTTAGTTTATTTAGAGAATTATAATGGGAAGATTGGTAATAAAAAATAAAGAATTTTACTAACTTGAGGCGAGTCAGCGCAGCGAACGAGGTTAAACTGACTTCAAATAAGCGTAGTAAACGAACTTAAATGAGGGGCAAAATAGTTCAGGTTTTGCATTGCAATTGGAATACCGTTGCTAAGCACGGGTAAGCCAGCTAGTTACCATATACTTATTTAAAATCAAAATATCTTCATTTAAAAATTAAATTTTTTTAACTCCTTTCATTGCACCATTTTGGTGCGTGAGGGTTCTTTATATTTTAATTGAATCCCATTTTCAATGTTCCAAATAAATCTATTGGTATATCTTTGGCTACGGTACGGTATATCTTTGGCTATATTGGCTACGGTATATCTTTCTATTCCGAAAAGAAAGCAAAACGTGATCCTTGGTTAAAAAAAAACACCTGGTTCATACCATAAGTTCAGACAAACTTTAGAGTCATATACAACAGAAATACTCCTTCGTGATACGACTAATATTGGTATTTCATCAATCGATCTTCACCAGTTATTCTGCAATGTGAATGTGTTGAGATTTGGTCGTTGTCCTTTTAGTGTACTTTTGGATCTAAATTAGCTAGGATTGCGTGATAGTTCTTTGTCAATTTGTCTTAGAGCCTCTGCCTAAAAATTCCTATAAAATTTAGAATAAACTCACAGATGTTGGATCTAGATAGTTTATCACACAAAAAACGTAAATGACAACAGAAGAAAAATCAATATTTAATTACAACTCCCCGGTCCTGAATGAGCTATGCACCCACTGCGGTTTTTTTGTAGGACAGAATGAGTTAATAGCAACATATTGAATGAGCCCACACTATTACCATTTATTACGAACTAAATCCTCTTTAATTTAAATTTCCATGGCACTACAGAATTTAAATAAATAAATCACAAAAATTAAGAAAATCTGCAAATTTGTTTATGTGGTCCATTTTGGTTTGATGTGGGATTTATATTTTGGTTAACATTTCACTTTATACAAACCATTTTTGCAATAAACTTGTTATGTATACTAAAGGTGTTATCTATAACTGGAGGTTATGCAGGAGCATTCTGCAGTATTTGTTACAGTATCACAGCAAACAGTTTATTAAATATACACCAACCAACCTTTCCTAGTTCATAGCAGTTTGAAAACCCATACGCAAACATTTAGTGTTCTATTTTAATTCTTGTTAACTTCTGTTGTTGTTTCAACACCACTCTAATTACCCATAAGGCCCACGTCAAAAATTCCAATTTCCATACTTCAACTTTTAAACTACAGGAAAATAAATGTTCTGGGATTACGTTACTAAACTTGCTGTGCCCAAATACACATGAATACAAAGTTTAATCAAAATCTAAAATATAAAAAGGCAAGCACGTATCTTTTCCTCCTTTTTTCTCAGCTTGTGCGCAACGAAGGAAAAATCCGTGCATACCGTTAGTAGTCTCCTGTAGATGAGCAGAATCCCATTCTAATTCACATTCTCCAGTGACTCCAGGGCTATGGCCCACAGGCTTTCAAAGTTCCAGTGTTAATCTTATGGAGGAAGGATAGTTGATTGAATCATTAAAAAGCTGCTCTAAAAACAAATGCTAGAAAAAACAGGAAGAACATTCAACCAAATCATAACCAAGTCAAATTGAAAGCATGCATTAATTATCTAATTGCCTAATTTAAGAAATTTATGTTTTTAAACTTCTTGGGACCAGATCAACTGAAATGTTGGTTGAATTTCGACCAGAAGGCGATCTCTAGTTTTGATAAAAAGGTAAAACGCACAATTTGTTCCACACAATAAACACTCCACGTATTAAAGTATGGAGTTGTGTTATATTTCAGTAACAGCAGTTCAATTCCTTCTATTCAGCTTTTAACATGTGTTTTATGATGTAGCTATAAAAAGCTGTTCTTTATTTTTTATTTTATTTTAAATAAAATTTGTTTTCCATGTTAATTTAATGGACAAAAACGGAATTTAAGGGCTTTCCGTACTCTTCAGAGTAGAATATAAAAAAATCTAAAACCTTTTTGCAAAACTACAAACAAATCTTATGACATCTCAAACATTAAATTTCGTCCAGAAATAAGGGAGGAGTAGTGTTTAAAAAAACTGTTTCATAATAGATATATAGCTAAAATCATGTGCAATTAAACATTTAGATTACTTTCTGTATCACTTATGTGGTATGATGTAATTTTGTTTTGGTAAAAACAAAAGACCTCAAATGAATAAAAATGTATTATTATAATTTTTATGAATTTATTTGAAACATAAGTCGTGTGGAAACCAGTATCTAAATACCAAGTAGTACAATCCTTATTTGAATTATTGTTATTAGTAATTTCATGTGGAGAATAACTCTAAAGATTTTATTTTAATCCTCACAAGAAAATATTATTATTTTATTTAATTAAATTTAGCTGAGATTTTCATTTTGGTTACCTTATACGTTACAATTTACCATGGCCAAAGTTAAAAGGTTCCCATTACATGGAAAAACGTTTATGATATTGTATAATAAAAAAAAATTATAATAAATAAATCTTTTTAACTATCGCCCCATATTTAAAGCATGTTAATCCTCTCATTAGGTTTAAGTTTCAAGGTATGTTTAATTATGTAACCTTAAGTCTACGAACGCTCTTACAACATAGTGAATGAGCCCACACTATTACCATAACGCAAAAATAAAGGATATTACTAACTTGAGCTGAGTCAGCGCAGCGAACGAGCCTAAATTGACTTCAAGTAAGCGTAGTAAACGAACTTACCTGAGGGGCAAAATAGTTCAGGACAAATTAAATGCCCCTGACAGGATAAATTAAATGAAGCTGACAATTAATTGAAAACTGTTTTAACTTGAAGTAAATTAAGAGAAATTAATAAACATCGTGTTCTTGCACGATGCTTGGGTTCGTGTAAAGAACCGACTCCAGATGTAGCACAGGCAAGTACAAACTAAAAATGGCGATGCGAACCATAGCAATCTGAGCAAACATTCTGTGCCCTTCCCTATCTAATACACTTGCCTATCTCTCACAGCGGCTAGGGGGTGCCCCCAAAAACGAATCGCACGCGAGTATCACATTCATAAGCAGTAGAAAACTCATACAGTTGTTGATTTCCTATCTCTCACAGCGGCTAGGGGGTGCCCCCAAAAACGAGTCGCACGCGAGTATCACATTCATAAGCAGTAGAAAACTCATACAGTTGTTGATTTCCTATCTCTCACAGCGGCTAGGGGGTGCCCCCAAAAACGAGTCGCACGCGAGTATCACATTCATAAGCAGTAGAAAACTCATACAGTTGTTGATTTCCTATCTCTCACAGCGGCTAGGGGGTGCCCCCAAAAACGAGTCGCACGCGAGTATCACATTCATAAGCAGTAGAAAACTCATACAGTTGTTGATTTCCTATCTCTCACAGCGGCTAGGGGGTGCCCCCAAAAACGAGTCGCACGCGAGTATCACATTCATAAGCAGTAGAAAACTCATACAGTTGTTGATTTCCTATCTCTCACAGCGGCTAGGGGGTGCCCCCAAAAACGAGTCGCACGCGAGTATCACATTCATAAGCAGTAGAAAACTCATACAGTTGTTGATTTCCTATCTCTCACAGCGGCTAGGGGGTGCCCCCAAAAACGAGTCGCACGCGAGTATCACATTCATAAGCAGTAGAAAACTCATACAGTTGTTGATTTCTTATCTCTCACAGCGGCTAGGGGATGCCTTCAAAAACGAGTCGCACGCGAGTATCACATTCATAAGCAGTAGGAAACTCATACAGTTGTTGATTTCCTATCTCTCACAGCGGCTAGGGGATGCCTTCAAAAACGATTCGCACGCGAGTATCACATTCATAAGCAGTAGAAAACTCATACAGTTGTTGATTTCCATGAGCAACACGTTCCATCATATTTGGTGGGGGTTTTCAATTTGTCCTCAGCTTGAGACGTGGAAACAGATTCATCGGTTCGGATATTTCTGTGCACCTCAGTAAATCGTTCCTATACGCCAGAGAATGAAGCTGAAAATTAATTGAAAACTGTTTTAACTTGAAGTAAATTAAGACAAATCAATTCCCTTGACTTTTTCACCTAGTAAGCTACAAAATATGTTATTTGGCTTTATTCCCTAGTTGAATATACATTTAGCTTTTTACTTATTTCCAATTTGACTTAGGGCCGGTTTTACCAAACAGGTTTAACTTAATCTTAGTTTAATTCAAAGTTAAACATATTGACAGTTTTTCGTCCTTGCTCCGAGAAACCGGCCCTTAGCTACTCTAGCTAAAAACCAAACAACTCCCTATAGCTGGGTCTAATGCATTAGAGTTGTAAAAACTTCAAAAAGGATAATCTTAAGTTAAATAATTAATAGCCATCAAAACTCGAGGATAATGAAAAATGGTTTAGAACTATTTACATACAAATTCCTGTAAGTGAAATTTTTTTGAAAAAAATTGCGAGTGGTTCTCAAATTGCAGGATGATGAGAGGACTCAGATTAAAGACCTCGTTCCTAAAGACGTGGGAGATTATCGTAGTGTCTAAAATGAGAAATAACGTAAAACCAGA
The DNA here is from genome assembly GCA_030545055.2 of Neoaliturus tenellus. Lineage (NCBI taxonomy): Eukaryota > Metazoa > Arthropoda > Insecta > Hemiptera > Cicadellidae > Neoaliturus > Neoaliturus tenellus. The sequence goes on along the minus strand of CM061533.1, from coordinate 53,055,269 downwards.
ATAATAGCATGGGGATTTGTGTACATTAGAAAGTTTTATGTTTTCGTTTTAAAACGAGAGCTAAGTGACAACATAGATTAAAGACGATCTAAATGATAAATTTGGATAAACTTTGATAAACTGGATGAGACATTTAGATTTTCATGTCTCATCCAGTACAGTATTGTAAAGAGTGCTTTGGAGGAGGGTATTCTATGCAGATGATATATTAAAATATTATCAATAAAAATGTAATCTTCTTAAAACTTTTGTAGTGTAGTACTGATTTTCCGATATAGTCTATAAATTCTGACAACTGGGATTTTTGCTTTGACTTTTTGCTTTGGATCCACTAGTGACTTATATAGTTGTCGTTCCATGAGATGTTATAAATGTAACGAATGTCGAAAGACAAGAGTCTATGGTGGTGGTGGTAGGAGGGGGTGCGGGGGGGAGCCGCGTGCAGCATTGTTGGGGCCTGAATTGTTGAAGGCCCTCGGGGCTGCACATTGTCTCCCGTGCTTACATATTGATGGCAGATAGTCGGCCCCGCTGAACCGAGCTGACAATATCGCTACGTGACTTGTACAACACCAACACTACGTGACCAATTCACGCAACCAAACCAATCGACCAATGACTTTTAGAAAAACTGCCCGGGTACACTTTCACAGAATGCTACGTGACTCCCCTCTTCGACACGACAAGGTGAACCGACCTCACCACCAAAATGACCTTGCGTCATTGTCACTGTCGGCATGTTCAGAATGACACATAGTTATAACCTCTAATATTTACTAATTACCAAACAACACTATTAAAAAACCCTAGACATTAAAAAAACGTGACAACAGTAAAATAAAACCTAAAACAAACAATAATAAATACTTGTATGGATTCCACCATACTGTTACAGTATAACAATTTATTTTAAAATATCATAAGACGAGTAAAAGGTGATTTATTTTTGAGTAAGTAAAACAACAACACATAGTTCCTTACACATTCTATTGTCTTAAACAAAATATATTCCTCCTTACTTTGCATTGTAAGATGATCTTACAAAAGATAAATTTATACTTCTTATTATCATACTTCATTGCCTATCCGACTCCTAAGGCGGATTCTTTTTCTTGCACAGAAAAAACTGTCAAAACACCACCAACACCTAATGAAGTCAGATAAAATTCAATTAAACGTGTAGGTCAATGGGAAGTTTACCTTTACTTTTACCTGTACGGAAAAAGGCCGATAAATTTATTAGTTAAGTTTTATTTATAAATGGGAAACTAATTTTTCTATTTAATACTTACTCTTTGAATAACCAGCAATTTTTTACACAAATTCAGAAAAAAACTTTATAATAAATTTGTACTAAATTGATACAATTTTAATTGTTGTTGCCCAAGCTAACACAATCAATCATGACACAATACCAGCATCTCTTTTGTTTGATTTGTTTCCTCGATTTTAATTGGTTCTTTATAACTTTGCATCCCCATGGGCATCTTTTGTTGATAATTTATTTAAGATTTGATTCTAAAACAATAGTAGAAATTATGAAATGTCTTAGCAAAGGTTTTATAAACCAATTAAAAACAATATACTTAGAATATTTTTTTATTAAATTAGACAAATTAATTTCAATGTTTGGAATTTATATACGTTTGTATTTAAAACTATAATACAGTTTCTAGTAACACCTTACTCTGCTTGTATTTCTTTAAAATTAGATGGTATTGATGTAAGATTAAGTAATATTTACGAATGAATCACTTCAAAGGTACGATACATAAACAAGGGAAAGAAATAAACAATACGATTCACAGCCCAAAGTGAAACTAGATTAACAATTATAATTTTTTTAAAGTTTAAGAAATTTGATTAAATGTTTTATGTTGTCTATGATGCCAGAGGAGACAGTTTAGAATGGATACTTAGATGATGTCCAAGCAATATTAAGCTGGCCCTACTAATGACGAACCAAGTAGAGCGTGATGTTTGTACAACACACCGGTGTCTGATCACTGCTTATTGCTTGACGGACCACCAATCTCGAGATCCTCACAAATAAAAACTATCAGTACACACATTTTGCAACTGGCGTTACAGGTAATTTGCCATGATCTACAAGTTATCAGGATCAGTTCTTTCGTTTGAATACCAAGGTCATTAAGTGCTTCGCATCTCTTTAAAATTTGAAGACCAATATTGGACTTTTGAAAACTTAGATCTTTCAGACACTTACAGCTTTTAAGCAAAATTTGACTCGTGTCTCAATCTCCAAACTGGAAGCCTTGGTCGTGTTTTTAGTAATATCTTTCGAGCTTTTTCAGGTTATAGGAATAAAGATCCGATGAATTCAACATAACAGCTTTGATTATAAAGAGCAATGACAAAAAAGATAAGAGGTTTATACCCTTGGAAGATAAATTATGAGATTCTTTGAGAACAACAAACGATGGAGCAACGTCATATGTGCCAATACACCTTCACTTTATCTATTATCTCTTTGGCAACGGATATTTCAGGTTGAGTATGTGCTTGATTCGCAAATCCGTTCCACAGGTCTACAAGTCCATGTGCCTGATTCCTATGTCCGTTCCACAAGTCCATGTGCCTCATTCGCAAGTCCATTCCACAGTCCACAATTCCATGTGCCCGATCCACAAGTCCTTTTGCCCAATTCGTAAGTCCGTTCTACACATCCACAAGTCCATGTGCCTTATTCGCAGGTCCGTTCCACAGGTCCACATGTCCTTACTCCGTTCGTTACAACATCTTACAATACTACTGCCTCGTTGGTAAAACTTCTAACAGACATGCAATTGATAATTTCCTTGTGAAGAGTGGTGTTGTAGGGCAAGGATGTCTGGTACCTAGAGACACATCCTCATCACACATCATTATCCGCACAAAGAAACCCAGGACACTGAGTAGATTCATAGTTTAGAATGTGATAAAGATCACTGGGTTTGTAGGTTTAATACTTGTGGATTTCTTATCGAGTTGACTGAAATTTTTTGATCTCGCTACAGGTTAGGAATTTGTGTGCAACAAACAAATTAGTCTCCGCTCGCTTTAAAAATTTTCCTCTCTTTATCAACAACAAACGCACTATGAATTTCTGTACATCATTTTTCGATATTTTATATTGGGCCTATGAAGCCTATTTTATTTATGTAATTTCCTTGTAAAACGACGTTTGTAAATTATTTGCTTAAGTTAACCGTAATACACGAATATTAATTTAATTACAAAACAGAAGTATTCAATTTTATGTTTTAGACTCTAAATAAATATGAGCACGTAAAAAACAGGTAAGACATTCTGTGAGCCTAGAAATTACGTAATGAACGCTCTTCACATTCATGTTTTTATTTTTAATAATGAATTTAAAAAGTCTTCTAATTTTCTTATTAATTTTCTAATATGACTTTCTAAAAATCTAAGTTCATGCGTAACATGTAATGAAATGGTCATTTAGTTTTTAACTCTATAAAAATATTAGAAATATGCGCAATCCATTTGAAATTATACATATTATAATAAAATAACAAGTATAATTCAAATTATACATATTATAATAAAATAACAAGTATAATTCTTAAGATAACAAAATAATATCTGAACAAAAAAGAATATCTGAATCTTTTTGAATGTCGACGATTAAACTTTAGATTTATTAAGATTTATTATGTTGCATATTATAGTTTTAGGAATATAAAAAATTACGGGATTTGTGTTCATATTTTATTGAAACACGCAGAAATAACTGTAGTTATCTTAAAAGGAGATTTCCCCTCTTTGTAGCAGGCTGTACTTACCGGCCCTTTCGTTATGTCAAATTTAGTCCACAAGAGGGCTTAAAACGGTTTATTAATAAATGTAAGTAACTTTCTAATTTCGGCATTAATTTAAAAGTTGTTTATACTTATCAAAATATTTTACTAATTAATGTACATTTTGTTATTTTTCATATATGTATTTATAATTATTAGCTTAAATATAATTGTATTGTTTTGAAACACTCTAAAACTTTCCAGGAAAAATAATAATGTAATGATTCAAGAATGCCTTGAAACTAAAACAACCATTTATAAATTCAAAATATACTAACAAATTGTTTAAATACTTGGACTTAGTTATTGGCTTCATAACTAATCTTTAGGCTTAACGAACAAAAATCAGCTCATGGATGTTTCCATTAGGATACGGGATCTACAAGTGACATGTCTTAGGATAACAAATTACCAACTAGCATGAAATATAACATAATAATAAATTTAATTATTCTTTTTTCTTACATTGAAAAACAATATCTTATTGATTCTATAAACTAATATAAATCGTGAAATTCACGAATTATAATAAAACGGATTACATTATTATTGAAGATGGCAAATCTTCTGGTTTAGTAAATATATTTTCTTAATAGTAACAAAGATTTTTTTTGTTTAATTTAAAAATTAAAAACAGCGTTTTTCACCCTCTTGTGTCAGCCTAGATATTATCCAGAAATACATTTGAAAAGTTTTAGTTTTGAGTCTCAAGTTGATAAATATAAATATGTGGAAATTCTTTATAGTGAATGTTAGACTTAAAGCAGTTTGCAAACTAACTCATAACTTATCATTACAGATTTGAATTTTTATAAGGCCGTGGTTTTAGTTTTCTCACAACAAGATGAGCTTCCGTTAGGGCACCAAACAAATTGGTTACACAGTTACGCAGCTGTTGTCACTTTAGGTTCACAGCCTTTACCGCAGTTCCGACTGCTGCAATGCTGGCAGTGCAGCGAGAGCAACGGAGTAGCAGTAGCTACCAGATCGATCGATGGATCGGACATTTCGGGACATGTTTGATAACAATTTTATCACTGACATGGCGGGCCACTTTACCTCCGTCCCTTCCGCCACCACTTAGTGTCTTCTGCATACGCCTGCATGGCAAATAAAAACCTATGCGGTTTGCAATTCCCTCTTAGTGCCCCCAAGGTTTATGTTTTGATTCTTTATGTACACTTTCCACTAATATTACAAATGGTAAATTCCATTATTTGTTTGTTTCTCTGTCGCGTTAATGCCATAAGCATAAGGTATAATAAACCAACGATTTTTGCAAGAATAAATACAAAAATTATAAATTACTATAGGTTCTTTTTAAATACATAAAAATGGATTTGTAATTTTCCATGGTATTCTTATGGAAAAATGTTTCATAAGATAGATGATTACTTCAAACACTAAAACAGATGTTATTTTTTATTCGATGTTTTATTGCAAGAGAAGGCAAGTAAGAGTAGCAAACTTGTTGATTCAGTAGACGCGTGAGCTCCTGGAAGCGAATTAAGGACATAACATATAAGCGAAACCCGGGGAAAAGCTATAGTCCGTTTTTTTAAACCTGATCCTTCAGGGAGAGAATGTGGTGGGGGGTTGTTTATCCTTTCTTATATCCCATTGGCTGGAGCCCTTTGGTCTTTTTGTTGTTTTTGTTCTATTTCACGGTTGAATACCAGCTGGTAATTTTACATCACAACATAATGTCTATCAGTTTTACAATATAATTGGTAGCAGTTGTTTTTTAATCAGTTTACTTTAGAACTGTTACTTTTTAACAAGGCATAGGTTTGGCTTAAAAATATAACAGCTGACCATGAGTTACTGAGAGGTATTGTAACTTATTTAAAACGTTATTTTGAGGAAATCTGATACTCGAACATGTTTGTCACGAGTTTAAATGTTTTGTTTACAGTTTAAATTTTTGGTTTACAGTTTAAATCCCTCCCCCACCCCAATATTCTCGTGAAGGATCAGGTTTAAGAAAACGACCTATAGTATATGATATCTAGAGTACATGTTGCTCGAAATCGAGCAATTTAGTTTCTATATTGATTAAAATTCCATTTTACTACAACAGAGAAAATTTTATTTTCTATAACAACTTTATTTTGTATTCCTACATACTTACTCTTTGTCATTTTTATCAAAATGGCCTTGGTATTTCGCGTAGCTTAATAGGTATACCTATAGGCGCTTACGGGCCGAAGCCCCTAGTCAGCTGCCTTTACATATTAAATATTCAATTTTATACAAATAGTAAGAATTTGCCTCTAGCTGAATGCCCTTGTTTGGCACAATAATGCCATGTAATAATTTAAATTACAATTTAACATTATGTTAAATTATTGGCCCCAACCTCCATCTCTATCCGGCGTCTCTACTCCGAATCTCTAAGTGAAAACATAGGTTTTAAAAATTATAATGGCAAGGAGCAATGAGATAGATAATGTGGCCGGCAACCAGCGCCCATGTCACAATTACACTTCTTTCAATACAGTTCAACACCGTTTACACTATTGATTATAAAACTATTCAATTTTCTTGATTAGCCAATCAAAATATGATGAATCAATAATTGAACAAACAGTGTCGCTTCTAACAGGTTTTCTTGTCAATAGCAACACATAAATTTAATATATTAGGTGATTAATTAAAAGATCATCTTCACTCATTGGTGTCATCTACTTATCGTTTTAAAATCAAATCAAAAAAGACATTGTGGTGTTATTTTTGATGTTAATGTGATGTTCTATCTCTATACTTTTCTTCTGGAAGACTTTTACGTTGTTTATCATTTCCTTATATTTTGTTGCCATGTCTTTATTTTTCCCCAGTCGCTTTGACCAAAACCATATGAGATCACTCAGTTAATTCTAGAATTTGTGGAACTCTCACAATTTTGTTCAAAATATTTTCCACGTGCTTTTTAACGCAGTTCGTTGACCAGATACACTCTGCGGTTTAACATAATCTCTTTCGTGTTAACAGGTAGATAGTCCTTTCGCTCATGTCCGGTGTTTACACTTTACAGCTGAACTTTAAAATCAATCAATTTCTTTACAAATGTTAATCAAGTTGGTAAATTAAGAACTTTATTGGCTTGTAGGGCCCTTCCTTTTAAATGAATATTTACCAATTTACTTTAGAAACAACTTCACGCCTACCTCTATCCAATAACACCAAAATCATTAAAATCTGTTGAAAACTGTGGGAGGAGTTTCTTGTACAAAAAATCATGTCGCATATGAAATGTATAGAAGATTAGGTCTTGTTGGTACATGATGACTTTACTTAGCCACGTTTATTTGATAGAAGTGGTCAAAATGTCAAAACAGCTGGCCGGTGGTAGGGGCATTGGATAAACAATATGTTGATTGGTGTGCACAAATAAATACTCAAACAGAGATTTATAATTAATTTATTAATGAAAAATGTTCACATAATAGACTTTACACGTTGTTAGACAGAGGCCATTTTCAGAGAGAGCTTCCAAGAGAGAAGACAAGAGACAAAACAGTTTTGCCAAGCGCAACATAAAAACATAGAATAATTAACTTTAAGTGAAAACATATTATATAAACAACACAATACGACTGAAGTTGTGCAGTGTGGAGACAGACAAAGCTATTTATGTTAGTAATACGGACGGGAAATAAAATTTCAGTGCGGCCTATTGAAGCTCAGTATCTACTGGGCAAAGTTTTGTGAGGATCTGGCTTTTCAGTCTTTACCACTCAATAGTATGACAAGGTATTTTGACATAGGATGGGTGTCATTCAATAAAGATTAAACTCTAAGAAAGGAAGAAACTCTTTTGGATTATCCAAACTGCATGAACTAAAAATAAATTTAACTAAGAAATCCATTCAAAAACGTATTACTATTGTGTTCTTTGCTTAGTATACAGCATCATGAACAAAATGCATATTTCAAAAGGATAGGTGTAGCTATCAAGCACTTTTTGGTAACGATCAATGATTTTGAACAATCTCTTCATAGACTTCATATAAGAAAGTGTAAATCGATTGTTTCAGTTATATACCTATAGTCATAAAATTATGCAAGTTGTGATACATTTTTATATAGTTAATTTTATAACATGCCTTAAAAAACTATAAATTATATTTATCTTATATGTAAAATAATTTGTATATACATATTTTTAACAACTCATATCTGTTAGACATGGATCAAATTAATTTACAATATAAATATAGAATTTATATTTTACAAAATAAATGACATTTTGAGATTTAAAACTATCAAACTTTAAAATTTCCTTCTAGAGAGATGAGAGCTGTGAAAATAAAGGCTATCAATCACTTTTTGATCCTACCACTTAAAGTGATTGGCCTACCCACTTTAACAGTGTAGTTTACTTTCTTTTCGAATGATTCGCAGCCACGTAACTTAGTTTTTCTTTTTTTTAAGAACACTGTGCTCAGTAGATATAAAATAATATTTTATATCTATTTTATATTATATGGAATTATCCATAACGGGAGTCGTCATAATAAGCCTGGAACCATAGTTATCTTTGCGCTTGGGTTTCCTGATTGTAAAAAGAACAATTCAATAAAATGTGTATATTAATAATTATAAATGGCAATATATTACTTGAAATCAAATAGAAAAACGAATTAATAACTCCTTGGATAAGTATGCACATAAAGAAATTTAATCAATATCAAACAAGTATGATAAATTTCTAAATTAAAATGTTTTTAACAATATTTGCCACTTCCTATGACGAAATCGACACAGTTTTATTGAATGTTTTAGAAGACTAAGAATTTAATAAAAAATTATTTTTTATCTTCCAACTAAAACTACAAATGAATAACCGAATTAAACTCATGTTCTTGTTAATCTTATTGAAAATGTTATGCAGAATCCATAAATGGTATTAGATTCTCAAAACAAAGTCCGTTTTTCTGAGAAAATTTAGATTTTCCAATAAAAGTACTGAATTTTGAAAAAAATGCCTCTATTGGCCACAATTGTTTGAATAACATTTTTAAATACACTGTTTTATCACATTTTGTGTCTATTTTGTTCCCCTAAAATATTAAACACTAACTTCATTCCACCCTGTATATAATTTACAAGGCTTTTGTATGTAGAGCGAAACGCCACAACAAGATCTCAACAGGTCAAATATGTCACGAGTTATTGCAGTTTGAAATTTATGTATTTCTATTTGAAAGCAAAGTTTACAGCCTACTATTTCTAGCTCAGGCATCCATTTGGGGTCAGTTTTGAGTCATTTTCTTTATTCTATTTTTATTCTATTGTTCTATTGTTTTCAAAGTTAAACAAGACCCGTCTCAAATCATACGATATAGCCCATCTTATTCCGCCCTAACTGGGTCAGTCCCTGAAAATTCATATACAAATATTTTAACATAAGTTATAAGTTCCTGCTTAACAGAGAACAATGCCGCAAACCAGACTTCAGAAATGCAGGTAGTCAAACTTTGCTTTAAAAACATACTACCGAAATTTCAAAATGCAATAACTGGCAACAAATTTGACCTTTTGAGATAGGGTTTTTATTGTTTTGCCCGATATTCAAAGGCCTTTAAAATTATACATACCATGACATGCCTAGGCCAATACCTCTCAGCGACTTCCACTAGGGGGCGTCACCCATGCTGTTGCCACTCTGGCACCATTGATTTTTTCATCTAAAACCAGGTCTCCCCATCAATAATAAAAATTCAAATGTCGTTAGACCTTCAGTGCATGCTCAAACTGTTTAGCGCCTAGACTACCTACATACTGAGCATTAAATACCACTTTTTCCATTCATCCGTAGGAGGGAGTTTGTGTCAGTTATAATACCGTTTATTTTATTTATTGATTTATACGTTTAATATTTATGGTTTGCCTGAGAGTATTGATAAATTTGTATTGCATAAAACGCGTGTTTGAATGAAAAACGCGTGTGAATTATTTGTTAAATGTAACAATTTTAAACGTCATGCCACATATTAAAGAAAAACAACTTGATATGAAAGTTACGTATTTATAAAAGACTAATTATTAATTAAGTATGGATCAAAAGTTTTAATTAACTTTTACAATAGTTCTTGCATTTTTCTTCATTACGTACCAAAGTTGCCCATATGGAATTTCCGAAGGTTACAATTAAAGCATTCTATTATGAAATGAATTAGAAGTATGTCTCATTAAATTAGCCTGATAAAATTTATCAGAGAGCTTATTTTGGTAATGAGTTATTAAAATTTGTGAGTGATTATGCAATACGAGGAGCGGCAACACCGCTGGTACAACACACGTTGGGAGCGCTCATGCGCGGGTCCTAGCCATGCAGCTGATTATAAATCACATCACACGCACCACGAGGCACTCATGACACTGCTACAATATATATGTGGTTTGGATCTGCCACCCAACCCCTCCACCCACCCCACAACACCAACCCATCCACCACCACACGTTGTAACGCGCAGATAACAAAATAGTAACTGCCAAACAGAATAACGCCACATGGTGCAACCAAGTACAATTTAATTGTTACGCTTTCATGCCATGGTATAACGATGTGTTTGACTGTAAAAATGTCAAAGACAATAATGGAACGAATTATTACAACTTTAGCTCATTTACTATTCTTATTAACCGACTAAGCTACGTTAATGATTCAAAAGTATTACATTGTTTGGATCTGAGTTCTTTTAAATGGTCTTGATAACAAACTTTATATTTTAAGTTTACGAAAAAGGTAAAATATATTTTCTACACAATAACTAACTCCCAAAAATGTTTTATTATGAACTATCCATAAATCCCTATTGTTTCATAAACTATCAAATAATTATGTCTCACATATTTATATTCAACTTCATCTCCTAAGTCTACGTTGATTAGATTTAAATTAATCTTAAGAACTCCTAGAATACCTACATAAAAATGTAATTTCACTTTTAAATGTTAATAAAACAATATGTAAACTTCCTACTAAAGGAAACATTTAATCGTATAATATAGAGATATGATATCGAGTTATAATTTCAAATGCCTTGTAGACTATTCGTATATTGACATTTGCTACCTCAAAGTGAGAACGCACACAAAATTAGGAATAAATTAACCACATTTTATAGTAGTTTCAAGACGGCGTAATCAAATTTTACCTCTTAGTAATGGGAAACGGTTTTCATAAGTGCTTTTCTATATTTGATCTTAAAAAGCATCTTCTAAGTTACGGCAAATTTGGCTTTCAAATTAAAACTAATATGTTACGAGGTTTATAAATTGTAAATAAACCATACAATACTGATTGTGTTTAGTAGTAACTCATAATCTACTAATTTTGCGGTCGTTAGAAGGAAAAATCCAGCAATGCCTCAACTGCAGGATCGTCGGCTGAACCAGGGGCTCAGTCAGCCCGCACCGGACTTGCCCTCGTGACTAATGACACTGGGGGCTCAGTCAGCCCGCACCGGACTTGCCCTCGTGACTAATGACACCGGGGGCTCAGTCAGCCAGCACCGGACTTGCCCACGTGACTAATGACACTGGGGGCTCAGTCAGCCCGCTCAGTCAGCCCGCACCGGACTTGCCCTCGTGACTAATGACACCGGGGGCTCAGTCAGCCCGCACCGGACTTGCCCACGTGACTAATGACACTGGGGGCTCAGTCAGCCCGCACCGGACTTGCCCTCGTGACTAATGACACCGGGGGCTCAGTCAGCCCGCACCGGACTTGCCCTCGTGACTAATGACACCGGGGGCTCAGTCAGCCCGCACCGGACTTGCCCTCGTGACTAATGACACTGGGGGCTCAGTCAGCCCGCACCGGACTTGCCCTCGTGACTAATGACACCGGGGGCTCAGTCAGCCCGCACCGGACTTGCCCACGTGACTAATGACACTGGGGGCTCAGTCAGCCCGCTCAGTCAGCCCGCACCGGACTTGCCCTCGTGACTAATGACACCGGGGGCTCAGTCAGCCCGCACCGGACTTGCCCACGTGACTAATGACACTGGGGGCTCAGTCAGCCCGCTCAGTCAGCCCGCACCGGACTTGCCCTCGTGACTAATGACACCGGGGGCTCAGTCAGCCCGCACCGGACTTGCCCACGTGACTAATGACACTGGGGGCTCAGTCAGCCTGCACCGGACTTGCCCTCGTGACTAATGACACCGGGGGCTCAGTCAGCCCGCACCGGACTTGCCCACGTGACTAATGACACCGGGGGCTCAGTCAGCCCGCACCGGACTTGCCCACGTGACTAATGACACCGGGGGCTCAGTCAGCCCGCACCGGACTTTCCCACGTGACTAATGACACTGGGGGCTCAGTCAGCCCGCACCGGACTTGCCCACGTGACTAATGACACAGGGGCTCAGTCAGCCCGCACCGGACTTGCCCTCGTGACTAATGACACTGGACTGGGGGCTCAGTCAGCCGGCACCGGACTTGCCCACGTGACTAATGACACAGGGGCTCAGTCAGCCCGCACCGGACTTGCCCTCGTGACTAATGACACTGGACTGGGGGCTCAGTCAGCCCGCACCGGACTTGCCCACGTGACTAATGACACTGGGGGCTCAGTCAGCCCGCACCGGACTTGCCCACGTGACTAATGACACTGGACTGGGGGCTCAGTCAGCCGGCACCGGACTTGCCCTCGTGACTAATGACACTGGACTGGGGGCTCAGTCAGCCGGCACCGGACTTGCCCACGTGACTAATGACACAGGGGCTCAGTCAGCCCGCACCGGACTTGCCCTCGTGACTAATGACACTGGACTGGGGGCTCAGTCAGACCGCACCGGACTTGCCCACGTGACTAATGACACTGGGGGCTCAGTCAGCCCGCACCGGACTTGCCCACGTGACTATTACACTGGGGGCTCAGTCAGCCCGCACCGGACTTGCCCTCGTGACTAATGACACTGGGGGCTCAGTCGGCCCGCACCGGACTTGCCCTCGTGACTAATGACACCGGGGGCTCAGTCAGCCCGCACCGGACTTGCCCTCGTGACTAATGACACTGGGGCTCAACTGGTCTGATCGTTTGATGATTGCAAGGCTCACAAATGCTCTTACTTTCATTTAATCCATTCCAAGTTCCCAGTCCAGTAGCTGTTTACTAAAACTTGCAAGGAATTAAGTCGTAAGATATAACAAACATACATACACTACACTCATACTAATATTTTTGGTATAAAATTACATTAAAAATGTATGTGGTAAGTTTGAGCATCAAATGAAAAGGGGTTTTATATTTTTAACCCCTTAACACAAAATTCACTCTAATAACCATAAATACCTGATTTTTAACAAGTTCAATTGTAGAATGTGCCCTTAAGCTTTAAAATCTTATAAAAAAAAAAGCTTTAAAAGTAATATCCATCTCATACTTCTTCCCAGTTCATTAATGATTGATGAATTTATATTTTAGAATATATTTTTTTATTTATTTACACTCCGTCTAGGCCATTGGTCTTTATAACAAAATTTATATTTTTTAGTTTACGAGATAAAAAATACATTTGCTACACATTAACTTACTCCCGAAGATGGAAATTGTTAACATATAAAAAATACAACTACTTTCTTGATATTTGATCTGTTTTAGATTACATAAAATTGCAATTAAATATGTAAATTATGATTATTATTTTTAAGCAACACCATCATCTGCAAAGGCTTCTGCCTACGTCTGCAGAATTCCATGGGCCATTTTAACAGTTTACTTGTCTTGTTTATTTTATTTTTTTATTAATTTAAAATTAATATGATTCTTTATATATTCTGAAATTAATTTAATGGAATAAATTTATAAATTCATTCAAAATTTCTATCGTTTACATGTTTTGAATGCATTAATGTCGATTTTGAACACTTTCGATAAAGCATCGACTAGGTGTATGAATTTCAAGTAAATGTTCACTGCTAGACTGAAAGAAAATGAACTGAGTGTTCTCTTTGTTATACATTCAGCTAAATGTAAATTTACAAAGCAAATCTCTTTTAAGAATCGCATCGTCTGATCCTAGCATTTTAAATCAAGAAACCAAATTTCTCCAAACTCTTTTATTCATTTTCCATTGTTTGAACTACATTTAACTAGTTGTAAACTTGTGTTATTCTAAAAAGTTTTTTTAATAATGTTATATAGGGTGTTACCTACTTATATTACTTTGTTCATAATTCTGTGAAAAAATTACCCAATTGAAAAATTAGTAATTATTCAAATCATTTTGGAGTGATTTATTACCGTCACTATCTTCTATTCTGTTGTTTTTCCAGACTTTTTAGTTTTTTTTTTTTTTTTTTTTTTTTTTTTGCGTCGGACTTCGGGACAATGGCAGCGATGTCGTGGGATCCAACCTGGAAGTTCTGCCAGGAAGTTTTTATCGCTACCATTCACATGCACTGTAGCAGCTCATCCTTGGAAAAATTATGTATAAGGAGCGATCACGTCAATATGGATATACCGTGCTTAAGTGAAGCCGGCCGCTCCCCTCTACTAGAGAGGCACGGCTGGCCGTAGAGTGGCATGGTACCGCTCCGCGCAGCTGTAACACGAGAGAGATGGGAAAAACGCAACTCGCGCAACTTTGAACTAAAATCCTGAGCACACCAGGCAAATCAAATATTCCATCTTTTGCATTTTCAAAGAGGATTAAATTTTTATCCAGTTATATCATATTGTTCTAGAAAAAAATATTTTTCAACTTATAAAAGGACATTAAAGTAAAAGATCTGTATTAAAGAGATGATTTTAATACATAAAAACTAAATTTAAATTATCTATATATATATATATATATATGTGTGTGTGTGTGTGTGTGTGTGTGTGTGTGTGTGTGTGTGTGTGTGTGTGTGTGTGTGTGTGTGTGTGTGTGTGTGTGTGTGTGTGTGTGTGTGTGTGTGTGTGTGTGTGTGTGTGTGTGTGTTACTGTACTATAATTTTATTGTGGTGTGGTATAAATTGCTTATTATAATTTGTAAAAAACAGTTAAGTTACACTTCTTTAAGCGATGTTCCGAATCATTTCCAACGTATTGGATGGTAACTTGTTGGAATACAATTGATTACTCATAATTACTAATAATGGATTATTAATAAAATAACCAAATAATAAGAAGTACGGAATTTTTGGTACAACAAGTTAAAACTGACTAATAAACAATAGACGATTATTCGTCAAATACTAACAACTTAGTAGACTATCTATACTAACAAGAACAACTACCCTTTAAGGTTATCAGCACAATTAGGATTAATTAATAATATTAATTTAAAAATTATGATGACGTTTTTTGTAATTGCATCAAATTTAGTCGGCGTTGTTAAAATACATAGCCTTTACTCAGTTATTCTTCAACTAGACAAATATAGACCTATTGTAGACCTAATAATCAACAAATTATTTAAAAATTATTTTTACATCTATTCTGTTATTTAAAACAACTAATTACACTTAAACTTTCATACCTCGTTACCATGATCCACGCACCGATAATAGTCTATGTGGACGAAGGAAGTGATCGTAAAATGAAGATTAAGAAAGAGAAGAAAAAGAGAAAGAAAATAAGAAGAAAGAAAAAACTACTTGTAGTTTTAGTGACTTTCCTGCAAATGAAACGAAATATGGGTTGTAAAAATGTATTTTAAATAAATAGATTTTATTGAAGCTGATATTCATCAAGGACATTATCTTATATTCTCATTATGCATGTGAAGGGTTAATGTACAAAAATATTTCATCCCATTCGTTGCACAAATCAATTACGAATTAATTATTGTTTTGTTAATGGTGATCGAGATAGTTAACTTATCAATATCAGCCTACGCATTCTCGCATAGAACGCTTTCTCTTTTTTAAAAGTTTAATATTTATAGAGCTCACAAAGCTTAGCCTACTATATATTTTTTAACGTTGCATTTTTTAACATGTAGGCCTACATAGACTCCTTTGACTACTTTGCAGTAATGCCCCTTTACTTTAAAAGCAAATGTCGCAAGACAATTTTCTGAATATCAATGTGTATAACTTCTGAATACATAGGAATATTTCTACCTCTTGCTACGATTGAATGAACAAGCTCAGAGACAAAGACAACACAACAATAATCTGTACCCCGCTCGCCGTAACCCCTTATATCTTACCCCCTTATATACGGAGTCGTGATTTCGCTACAGGTGGGAGAATCTGAGCATCTGAACCTCTTTGTGTTTATTAACACATTCCTTTCCCGTACCCACCCTTGATTCTACAATATCTGAAATTTTTTACTATAATCTAGAAGGGTTTTGCTTGGTTTTCTTGTTAATTTAGAAAGTTTCCTGAACATTTTAAACCGACTAAAATTAATTTTCAAACCAACATGTTGAATTATGTTTTAGGGAAATATATTGAGACCTTAATTACAAATACAAACTAAATGTAAACTAAATATTTAAATATAAATTAAATAATCATTTTTAAAAATATACACATGAATTGTGTATCATATGTACATGTAATATTTTACAAATATTTACATCTTTAATGGTTACAATTGTATTTCTTAAGTTAATAAAATTACAATATAAATCACATGTAAAATTAAACTAGGTAGCTTAAAACTACGAATTTTTTATCCATAATACTCTTTTTTTATTAGTATTTTCATGTTATGAGTATGTAGGTTTGCCACCATTAGGGTTTAGTAAGCAAATATAAGTTCAACCATACCTATTCAATGTACATACCAAATGTTATCATGTTTTGGTATTTTTACATTTTTTCCATTAAAACCATGGGGGAGAGTGAGTACGTAAAGTTTGCCGCCATACGGGTTTTGTAAGTAAATATAAGTTAAGCTCTTCATACCAAATCTTATCAATATATGTCAATAAATTAGCAATATCGGAGGTGTTTTGATTCCCCATAAGAATAACATGGGAAACATATTTTTGAAACTCCCCATAACCATTTATGCTAAGTTAAAAATTCGAAATACATAATTGTTTAGGCTCTTTTTTAACGGTAATAGTTAAAATTATAAAATTTTAAAATTTTTAGGTTTAAAAAAGCAAAAAAGCATTTTTGACCCCTATAAATTCCATATGCAGTGCCGCAACACAGCTCATGCATTATACAGGGTTTCCAGCTTCCACCTTTACAAAATTTTCCAGGTTATTAAACATACCAAAACAAACAGAAAAATTATAGAAACATATGTCCTAAAATGCTTCGTTAAGCCGCTAGCCGTCATTTTGTTTATTA
Source organism: Neoaliturus tenellus (assembly GCA_030545055.2). Taxonomy (NCBI): domain Eukaryota; kingdom Metazoa; phylum Arthropoda; class Insecta; order Hemiptera; family Cicadellidae; genus Neoaliturus; species Neoaliturus tenellus. The sequence goes on along the minus strand of CM061533.1, from coordinate 53,038,190 downwards.
CACTTAAGAATTTTTATTTCCGTATCGGGTTGTTGTATTGAGTTTATATTTAACATGTACTTTAATCTCACCACTACTCATTTTTAGAAAAAAATATTTTTTCCCGATGTATACTTTCACAATGTCGGCCATTAAAAATTTTTAAACTCAAATATCTCAAAAGCGGTAAATTTTATAAAAATGTTACAAGAGACAAAAAAGTCGAAAAACTAGATTATAAATACCAAATTGGTAAGGATCTGACAACAAATAAATAACGGAATTATAGTGGTTTTTCTGCAGAAAAACACACATTTTGCACTATGATTATTGCCAATTTGGTTTTTTTTTAGAAAAATCTCAATAACTCCGTTATTTGTTATCAGATCTTTACATACTTGGTATCAATGTTTAGATAATTTTTCAAATTTTTTGTCTCTTGTAACATTTTTATAAAATTTACCGTTTTTGAGATATTTGAGGTTAAAAATTTAAAATGGCCGCCATTTTGAAAATATACATAGGAAAAAAATGAAATTTTTTTCTGAAAATGATCATTTTTGTGATCAAGTTACATGCCAAATATAAATTCAATACAACAACCCGTTACGGAAATAAAAAATTTTAGGTTTAAAAAACAAAATGGCGGGTAGCGGCTTAACAAAGCATTTTAGGACATATTTTTATGTTTCTATGATTTTCCTGTTTTTTTTTTTTTCATGCTTAATAACCTGGAAAAGTTTGTAAAGGTCGAAGGTTGACACCCTATACCGTACGTAGGTCTAAATATTTCACGTCTCAAGTGTTAGCCGACCAAACACCCAAAGTCCTTGGTCATGTGACACGGGAAGTCTTACACTCCCAACTGGTAACAGTCCATCGTTCGTCTCATTAACGCGAAACTTCGAGCTGTCCTGACACACGCAAAAGCCTCTCCTTTCGGTTGGTGGGGGGAAAAAGTACAATGTTAAATTAAACTCAGCAATAAGATCTAGGGCTACAAAATAAATCATTTATCAATTTAAATATAAACTTTTCTGTCCATGTTGCAATAGTTAAGCCCTAGCATGGCAGTTTTGGTACTGGATAGTTTCCTGGGTAGTTCATGTTAGATACAATAGGATTCTATGCTAACTCATCATCACTTTTTTTATTTTCTCATTTACTATGCCACATCAATGATAACCTAGGGTAGGAGCTTATTCGATTGACCGATCTTGGTTCTGGGTAAAATAGTGTGTAGCCTAGCGCAGCTTCCATCTTCTAGTTTCAGTTGGGCACAGGATCTCTTGTCATCTTACTTTAATTATCATGAGAATCAATATAGATTCACCCAAAACTCGACAGCCTAATCGCCTTCACTAGTTCCAACAGCTTGTTCTCCCAGTTTTCGTCATGTTCCATCGCCTATGTTGCGCAACCTCCTCAAACCAATCCATAAGTTTCACCAAGCCTAGCAGAAACCAAACATTACAAAAGCAACCAAAATTTAAAATATGGCTAGTGAAAAACAAATTTAGAAAGATTGTTCGCATTGCTAAATCGGCTGAATTTTCCAAAGTTTCATAAGGTTACATTAAAAAAAACTATACAAAAATATAATCAAACAATCGAACCTCTTACGTATATATAATTATACATATTTATTTTGGTATAACATAGGCCTCTTCAGGAAACTTATTTAAGATATGGAAGTCTGCAAGAAAACAAGTAATAAACAGTATTCAAATAAAATATGTACTTAGCCTATCTAAAATAGTTACCGATATGTACTTAGCAATATAAATTAGTTATTGAGTGGTTGAAGAAAAAAAATGTTTTACTCAGTAGGGGGGTTTATTATTTTTATGGGGCCGATAAACTAAAGTTGTATCTATGTTATTTACAATATTTATCACTTTTAGAATGCCTCGTTAAACATGAAATTATAGTATGTTCAAACAGTATGTGGTTGAACATTTAAAATAATCCTGTTAACATTACTGAGAGAAAATAAATCATCAAATGCAAACGTTTAAATTATATGTATATTGAGGTTTGCCCCCATTGATACTTATTCTGCGGTACTTCCTTGAACAGATTAATGGATTAATCAAATTTATAGTTTCATAATTATTTGTCACGCTGAGTCACAATATATTTCCTTAACGTTCTCGTTTAGTAGTTAAAAAAAAAAAAAAAATACCCCCGAATATTTTGTATTTACAACTATATTTATAGCTATTTTAAAAACACATTAGATAGTTTTAGGTTTATTAAAACTTAAATTCCATTGCTAATTTATTTTTAGAGTTTTATTTTAAATCTTAAATAAATAAAATAAAAAAAACTAAGATGTATCTACATCTGTCATTTACTAAATAATTCGTTATCTCTATTTCCAAGATAAAAACAAGTATTTTCTAGTTTTTAACATTGAAATTAACGAATGTATATTTTAAATAAAACTCCACCGATCATTTTTTCCTACATACACTCAATTATGTTACTCTGTGTGATCGCATTGAGGTTTTTAACTGTCACGTGACTCAGATCCACAGAGTACGGTACACAACAACACGGCGCGGCGGCGGCGGCTGCCACAGAGCAACGCATTGCGCGGCTGGGCTCGGAAGGCGGGGCTTTATCGATTCCTAACTCTCCACTGCACTTTCCACCGCTACTTAACACTTGTCATTATTTGTTTTCCTACTACTCATCTATGAAGTCCCTTTCAAGTTAGTACGTGTGGCGTATAACAAAAAAGTAAATTTGTATATTGGCAAAGTTATGAATTAGTTTGGTGTAGAAATTTAGGGAACTAAAGGTATATATTTTCACGTTATTAAGGGGGCGGTCTACCCCAGCCAAAACAACAACAATGCCGAATGCCGCCTCGCGGCCGTAGCGCTAGGCGAGTTTGATGGCTGCAGAGGTTTACGGGGATCGTGTTTTAAAAATAACCAATTAAGATAGAAATTGGCTGTTAACTTTTTCTAAAAGTAGAAAAGATTATCTAGTCAGCTATCTTTTTAGAATTTTTAAATAAAATTTCTAATTTCAGTAATAACTGTCTAAAATCATCTGTTTTTAGTTTTGTAAATGCAGAGGTTTACGGGGATCGTGTTTTAAAACTAACCGCTTAAGATAGAGATTGCCTGTTAACTTTTTTTTAAAGTAGAAAAAAGGATCTAGTCGGCTATCTTTTTAGAATTCTAAAATAAAATTTCTAATTTCAGCTATAACTGTCTAAAATCATCTGTTTTTATAGATTTTTAACTGAAATTTTCTATTGGTTTTAATGAACTAATTACAAAAGTGTAACAGAGGAAAATTAGTACCGTTATTCTTCTTTAATAAGACACCTTATTTATAGCTCTAGGCTTCATTTGGCAGAAGATAACACGATTATAAAAACCCCTTGCATTTGGGTGCGCGCCAGGGGTAGACCGCCCCCTTAATTTCATATGCTTTATGTTTTCAATAAACTGAACATAGTAATACATTAAAATTTAAATATCTTAATTTTAATTTAATACATTGCAATGATTCGTTTGTATTAGGTCGTGACTCCTATCTGTTACGATAACGTTTTATTACTTGATGGATTAATGTAAAATAATTAATTTATTGTTGTAAAATTATCCTCCTTCATCATTTCTCATTTTATTTTATATTTTGACAATTGGGTAAAACCAGATTTATAAAACATTATATTTGAAAGGGAGGGGTGTAGCAAGAATTATTTGTTATTTGTGCATTAGTTTCTACCTACGTCTAAGATTCTTTAAATGCTCGAGTGTTAGCATTCAATATTTTTAGTCTTTTTCAATTTATCAATATCAATCTATTGAAAGTAAAACTCATCGTGATTCTATAGTTTACCTTTATGCTAGTTTGAGCACAGGAATGCTTTGGATTTAAAATAGAAAATCGTGATAGTTTTTATCCCTATCCGACCTCTGAGCTCCTTCCCAATTGATTTAAAAATGCCTATGTCATTCTTACGGACACAAATTTTAATAAGCTATTTGATTACATTAATGGATGTTTTAAATTTATTTTTACATTTCACCAATCATACAAATAATGCAACACTCATTAGCGATTAATAACAGTGTATTGTCACTGAAAGACATATCAACTACAGCAGTAAGTTAGTATTTGATATACTTCTAAATCGCTTGTCACGTAAAATTTGGGCCCAACATTTTATTTAGATTGTTTCATTATTTTTATTTTGCATGGAATTAACATTCCCATTAAAGATCATATTTTTTTTGTTATTTGTCCTGGGACCCAGACGCCAGGTTCTGTAACAGTAACTCGGAAGGCACCTTCGTCGTTCTTGAGGATCAAAATTAAGCTCACACCTCCTTTTGAAGAGACAGTTCCAGCATTCTTATTCCTACCAATGTTATTTAAATTATTTATTATTTAAAAATTCATTTTGAATAATTTCGTAACTGGATTGACCCAATCTTATCTGGTCAAGTTCGCCGAAGTTATCTCTCGGAGAGCGGAGGGGAATCCTGGTGAGGCTGGGGCCGAGGCACTAGGAACATCCACGATGGAGCTGATCGTCTCGGCCTGCGTCCAGTCTATGCCGCGAAGGAAACCCCAACGCGATAAACAACTCGTCTACTGGTGAACTGAAGAGATTGCGGAACTCAGAAGAACATGTTTAAGGACTAGGCAAACTGCCACAATAGCGAGTATTCCCGCAGACAGAGTTCGTAGTTGGAGGCCTACAAAGCTGTGAGAAAATCTCCCTGCCGGGCCATCAACAGGAGCAAGGCGAATAGCTGGAGGAGACTCCGACCCGTGGGGCCTGGGTTACAAACTTGTAGGGCCTAACACAGAAACTCGACGCCCGCTCTCCACCTTTCATCATGGAGGGCTGAACCATGGGGAGGATCGTCGCTGCATTGTTTCCTAACCATCCACCGCGACCGCCGGTTGACTTCGGACGGATAGAGGACGTTTCACTCTTCACAATCGAGGTGCTGGAAACCTCTGTTCTCTCCCTGAATAGCAACAAGGCTCCTGAACCGGACGGGAATCCCATTGAGGCTTTCAAGAAAGTCTTTGCAATTAACCCTGACTTGTTGTTGAGAATGTGCAACTCCTGTTTGATAGAAGGGGTGTTTCCAGCTCTCTGGAAAACCGCCAGGCTTGTGCTGATCAGCAAGGGCGAATGTGATTCCAAAATTCCGTCGCCCCACAGGCCTCTTTGTATGTTGGACACGGCTGGGAAGCTGCTCGATAAGCTGATCCGTTCCCGCCTGACTTCTGTCGTGGAAGCTGCCGGGGACTTATGCCCCCGTCAGTACGGCTTCAGAAAGGGATGGTCAAAGATCGACGCTATCGCCAAAATCCAGAGAGCTGTGGAGAGAGCCGAGAGCCACAACCATTTCTCCCGCCAAGTAGTGATTCTCGTTACGATTCATCTCAAGAATGCCTTCAACTCGGCGAGGTGGGCCGATATGTTGCTTGCGCTTCGCAACACATTTGCATTCATAAATATCTGTTGCGATCGAGGATTATCGCCGCTGTTGGGATTGTTTGTCACAGTGCGTCCTTAGAAAATTAGAAAGAAGGCTTATCTGGACCGTTATGAGGCTCAGATCCACTCACCATGCGGCTGGTCAAGGAGCGTAATGGAGGTAATGGGCTTAGGCTAATTTAGGCCTAGCCTGGTGTAATGTGTCAAACGATTCCATGCTAGATTCCTAAAAAGTATGTGAGGTTTTTTAGTGGGTATACCCATTTTAGGGGAGTCCCAAACTACAGGCTGCCCCCCTAGGTGAATTTGAGGTAATTTCAGTTTAACATACCGTAGTTAAATGTATACTTTATGAGTACAGCAGGGCTCTGTGTCGTCATGCAACTGTGTGGCCCGGACGGCCACGGCTGTAGCCCTTAGGCCGCAGATCCTCCCTTAGGCCCTTAGCCGTTTTTTTACATCCTAGCATCGCTTCTTTTCAGTTTCCGATTGTTGGAGAAGGCATTTTTGAAAATATTTCGTGTAGATAATTATATTTCATTTTTTACGCTATATTGAACACGAATATCCTTTCTAAGTAATGATTAAAAACCGTCAATTCACCCATGTTTTTTGTAATGGGAACTTCTAATACAATTTCCGACTGGTTTTTAAGTTTTTGGTGACGTTTGCTAGTGATTGTTCTGTAGTTGCTTTCACCAAAAATTGATGGGTATCAAACTTACAAAAAAAAACGCAACCCAAATTAAATTTGAAATTTTCCCAGGCTGAGCAATAAATATCTCTTGCAATGTAGAGCGGTAAAATAAGAGCATTTTTGGGTGATTACTGATAATCATAGTATTGGATTGGTCTTGTGTAATTGATGTAGAACTAAACGTGACACTTTTGCATGATGTGTGATATTCCTGATTGAATTGCTTGATTTCGGGCAAACGAGTACACAAGTTATTGTCAATTGCGCATTTTACTAATAAATGGAACATAACTTACTAATGCCATATTTTTCCCTGGAGTTTTCTAAAAGTACCGGTATATAAAATTTATGGAAACAAAAGAATAGAAATGCAAGAAAAAGATAGAAGACATAATTTTTAAGTGTCTTAAAATTTCTTTTCGTTGTTTAATTATTCCTTGCAACAAATAATATAACCACAATGCTTTCTTTTATACTTTACATTAAAAGACTTGACTTTTTTCCTAATATTTTTTTAAGAATAGATTTTTAGCAACATTTTATATGATTAGAGCAGAAGGTAATCAAACTAAAGTTTTTTGTATTTTTCAAGGACCATAACGATTTTATACCAAAGTAGTTTTTATAATATTATAGTAATATTAAGTCACTCTAGCATCAATAGCACTATATAAAATTTAAAAGGGCATTTATGTTTTAAAAGGCACTTGACTGTTTCCAAAGAGACCAAATTTGGTACGATTTCTCTTATATATTTTCTTTTTCTTTTGTATTCTTTGCTTTGCCTATAGCAATGTTTGTTGGATATTTTCATGCTTTATATCTTTTTTTCAACATTACGGGATTTTCATACATAGATATTCTTTTAAATACTTGCAAGTAAACATTTTGCAACAATTTTTTTAGTTAAAAAAGTAGTCCTTCATTTTGTAAAGGGGAAGGGTGGGGCGGTTAACTTTGTAGCTTGTGGTTCAGGGCCTTTGAATTTGTCATTGACAGTTTGCAAAGTATCAAAGCTAATCCTTTTATTCCAAACAAATTCAAGGTTATTTATATTTTAACTATATTTTTATTTTTTATTATAGGAGGACATTTTTAAGGTTTATAAAATAGTATAATATACATTTTTAAATCATGTTAAGTAGAAGACGTAAAGGTATGAGCTAATATTATAATCATGCTAAACCTTTCATTGATTAGTATAAAAAGTATAATAACAGAATATTTCTAAAATAAACTATTTGCTTTGTTCTATAACTCTTTTTGTAGATACGCTTACCTGTTTGAGTGGAAATCAAACAAACTAAATTGAATTTCTCAGGTTCCCTAAAATGTTACATACTTTCCATTTACTTAAATAAAGCTTGGATGCAATACGTACAACGTCCGTAACACAGCTCTGTGGTATAATAGGAGCCAACGTACAAGCTCGGTCTTTGTGTATCACCTCTTTATGATTACGCAAGCAAAACGTAAGGAGCATCCTTGTAACAATCGCTAGCGAGTACAAGGTATTTACTGTGCCCAGGAAGAGGCAAACTGCAAGGACACGGGTATTTTAAGCGATGATGTGACGGAGGGCTCTATATAGCGTAAACTGGAGTGGGCGAAGGGCCCTTACCCACCCTCCGTTCCCATCCCCTGCTCTTAGACGCCTTGTCAATAATGACAAAGCAGATTTGTTACTTACACACCTTCACGCTTTGTCAACGCCCATCAATGACAGCCATATGTCAATTTTGTGCAGAAGACGAGCCAAGAAACTTTAGGATGTATTCGAAATCTGCAAGAGTTATTGTAATTTTGTTATTAAGTTATAACAAAGTAAATTGTAAATAATTGTTTAAGCCTGCTCGTTTATATTTAATAAAACGCCAAAGAAATGTTTAATTTAACTTACAATCAAAATTAAAAGATTTGAAAATTGAGTTTTATTTATATATAGTTACTAATCACACAGTTGCTTGGTAAGGACCAAGCTTTACAGATAAATTACAAGAAATCAACATTTTAAAACATCAAAGAAAACTTAAAATGTATGCAAAAATCATACTGCACAGGATGGATTTTTTCTACACCAAATTAGTGTCATTAGGTTATTAATATGACCCTAAGCCTACATCTTTCATGTTAAGTTTTTATGTTCAAGTTAACTTATTTTTTTCGAAAAATAAAACCCGTAAGACCTCATTTCTTCAATTATTAAACGTTCCCCTAACCGGTATCTAATCTTTTTACATAAAAGACTTCCAAAATCGTTTATTTTCGTCACTACCCAGATCTGAGCTAACAACCCGCTCCGCCTTGAGTTTGGATCATTAGTGAGAAGGACTCGCACTTATTTCATCCCTCTATTTAAGGGCATCTTTTAAATTTGTGTGTGTTTTCTTTGAATTCGTTCTGTAGCTCCTCTTCATTCTTTTCTTTTGTTTCTTTCATTCTCTTAAACATTGTGGCAGAACAAAATTATTGATTCGATTGCTACGTGTTCCACGCGATCAATAATTTTAGATTTTATCACTTTATGTAGATCGATGTAACCTTTTCTTAATGTATATAAAAAATTATAATCTTAGTTGAATTAAATACAAGTTTAATAGTGTCTATTATGTAGTTTTTATGGTACAACAGGCCAGCACTTACGATACAGTAGATTAATGTTTTCCTAGCCAAAAGTTTTAAAATTTTAATCGATTGTAAACATATCCAAGTAATGAACCATATTTAATCATAAGTTAATTTCAATACTTGAACCTTTGAATAAGCTACTGACAATATGTAGTGGTCCAAGTGTAGATGGAAAAATTTAGTACAATCGTTGGTAAAATCGTCATCCATTTCTAATCTTGCTGCACTTTGATATAAATTAGTTAAACCACAGATTAAAGATTTAAATACAAATTAGTGTAAATACTGTAAACAATTTAGATAAGAAAAAATCTCCATAAGGATAACATGGTAACTTTGAAAGGGCTCGAGAATGGAAACCGGGATTCTCCCAGTCATGGACTTCAATCGATTCCTCGTGGCCGAGTAATACGTCACGTTTTCACTTTATTACACTCCTGCACTCATTACCAAAAACTATGGGTACGGTATTACTATCAATGAAAACTATAAAAATGTTTACAGGCTAAAACGTTTTCGTATAAACTAAATTAATCCAAAAATGGCACAGCGAGAAACATTCAAAAAAATAAATTATTCTAATGAACATTTCAACAGATAAGCGATAATACTGATAAGATAAGCGCGGTGGATAATCCTTGGAGGATTCGGAAATGACGTTTCCGCGGTGGATCCCGCCAAATCTGATATCCGTCACCGACGCCGGAAGTATAACTCCTACCTCTGCGGGGAGTGATTGCTTCTTCTTCATCGCAACGACTTTAGTTGTGTAACTTTTCAGCGGAGATTGCTGAAACGGCGTCATTTCGAGAATCGTTCATTTTCGCTCTTTTTACGGTAAACAACTAGGGCGGTTTGAAGAAGATTGTGCTTCACACCTTTACTTTTCTATTTGAAGCATGTTTGTGTACAAAGGAGCTTGAATGGAATTTATTGTAATATTTATTACAAGTTTTGTCATTTTTTAATTGACTTCTTAACCATTGGGTGTTTTCTTACAAATAAAAAAGGCCACACGTAAACAAGCCATATATTCTTTGTAAACTTACTAAATTATATTATTACTGGAAGCTAAGCATCTCAACCTATTTTTATTTTTTAATCAATGTAACACTCTGACCGAATACTATTAAATAAAGACGATGATAAACTACCTCTACAGTGAAAAAGTTAATTAGATTTATTAAATTTGTAATTTTATGAAGTTTTACATTAGGATTATGATTTATATTAGTGTAAAGGGCTGAAATATATCGACTAATGAACCAAAATTATACCAAAAAGTGTGTTTTGTAGAGCTAATTCCTAATAATCTTATCAATGGTCTACTCTGATAAATACATTTTACTCATCAAAATGTATATTCCTATATTGTTGTCAACTTTAATAAGTTTTAATTTCAATAATAACATTTACAAAAATCTCATCTTTAACAATTATTTCTATATTTCTATAATATATTAACCTAAACAATTGCGATTTTTAAGAGATTGAGGTTTAAGACTGCAAAGATTTGTAATCTGCCTTAATTTTCAAACTCATAATGTTTCATTTGTATGTTATATATATATATATATATATATATTTCCCTCGCTACAAATGCCGATTGACGTGACGGTGTGTTGCCGCATCAGCACAATCAGCGCGACATGAGCGCTGTTGGTTCTGGTGCTGATACAATGGTGTGCTGATACAGTGCAGTACGCCGGCCCGCCACTAGCAGCGCCTCTGTGCCACTGTTTATGGGGCCAAACAAACCGACACGGCCAGCAAATATCGTTAAGGCTCCCTCTCAACTCATTGTCCTATCGAAATTCGGATATGATCTTCCTTTTTGTTAATTGTTGGCGATGACGAATTATGTGGTTTGATTATGTTCGCAATCTGGGATCTGATTCCTTATTTGAGTGGGAGACATCCCAAGTGTCCCAGACCAACCGTACAGCCCTTTTAAAATTTTAATAAATAATTTCTTACAAAAACAAGTTGTGCCGTTATAGGTAAACAGCTCGTACGCTCCATTGATCTTCCTTTGTTAATTGTTAATTTCAATTAACAATTAATTTCAATGAATTAGTAATTTCAATTTTCAGGGTGTACCAGAAGTCACCTTTTTATACGGAAGTCCATAATTTAAAATACAAACCATAACTTTTTATAATATTTTTTAATTCTACGCGCAATTTTAAGACAGCTTTACATTTTAATTTACACCCACAATCCTAATGGTTTAAGGAATAGTGTCTGTTAAAATTTAAATTTTTCTCGTATTAATAACATTAAACAAAATGTTCAACTATCTATCGATATTTTTCGTTAAACAAAATTGTCTCAGCACAAAAAAAACTCATAAATTCTATTGTTAAATATTTTTCAAAAATAAATTATTAATTCTGTCATAATTTTTTCCATAAAATTTACAATAAGGCGGAGATTATTAGAATAGTATGGAAAAGTAAAACTAATTTCATGGCAATCACTATTTTAAAACATGAATATTAATTTAAATAAGATTCTAAGACATTTTCATGCTTGGACAGTTCTGTTTAACGTAAAATGTTCAAGAATACAGGATGTGGAATCAGTCCCATGTTATTCTTATGAGAAAACATTTTCAACCAACATTACCGGTGTTTCTCAACCGGTGTAAATTTGTGTAAAATAATAAATGTTGTTTAATTTGTGGTGGTGTATATTATCAACTTTGATATGGTCTACGTATTTCACACATCTGGACGGGATTGAAGTCGCGATTCAAAAGCATCGTGATTTATAACTTTATATTGGCATTGTTATCCCTAATAAAAAATATCTGTTATTTATTTTTTTACATGAAGTTAAATTTCCGAGGGTAACAACATCTCTACAGTTGGTTGCACGAGACGTAAGACATCCCGCCAGGATTTGCGCTACACATGGGCAGTTTAACACCTGAATTTGGAATGAAGAGCTTAGTAATGATTTTACTGTATATTATTATCTATATATTAATACGCAAGCATGTTTCGTTTCCTCCTTTTTTCTCAGCTCGTGTGCATCGTAGGATAAATCCGCGCATACCTTTAGAAAGTCATAGTGCTGTAGATGAGCAGAATCCCATTCTAATTCACATCGGACTCCAGGGGTACGCCCCACAGGCTTTCAAAGTTCCTATGTTAATCTTATGGAGAAAGGAGAATTGAATGAATCATAAGACAGCTGTTGTAAAAACAACTGCTAGAAAATTAGGAAGAACAGATGTTTTAGTTCTAAAATGTTTTTAAGCCTCTTGGGTCCAGATCAACTGAAATTTTGATCGAATTTCGATCAGGAGGCGATTTCTAGTATTGATTAATCCACGCCATGTTGCACAAGATAGAGCCAACTTATGCCTATATGTAGCACAAATTCTGGCAGGCTGCCTCATGTCTCGTGCAACCAACTGTACCTTTGCATATAGTAAAAGTTAAGGTAAACTGTTCATCTAATACTAAAACGTAATTATTATTTACTAGCAAACAACCCATCAAGAATGACGGGTAATTTTCATGATGATTATTCATGAATTTGATGTTCAGTTTGAAAATGGTCGTAGAGCTTATTAATACACAGACAACCTAGTATTAAAACTAAAATTTTCCATTTCTTCAGCAATGTGAACAGCTATCTATATATTAATAGGCAAGCATGTTTCTTTTCCTCCTTTTTTCTCAGCTTGTGAGCAACGTATAAAAGAAACCCGTGCATACCCGTTTGACTTTGGGGATGAGCAGAATATTCAATTTTAATCTTATGGGGGAAAGGTGATTGATAGTTTATAGGGTTGATAGTTGATTGATCATGAAAAAGCTGTTGTAATAACAAATTATAGAAATCAGGAAGAACAGTTTGTTTTATCTATAATTTTTTTAAACTAATTAGCTCAAGATCAACTAAATATTTGGTCGAATTTCGACCAATGGGCTATTTCCTAGTCTATATATTAATAGGAAAGCATGTTTTGTTTCCTCCTTTTTTCTCAGCTATTGTGTATCGTAGAAGAAATTCGTGCATACCGTTAGAAAGGTATAGTGCTGTAGATGAGCAGAATCCCATTCTTATTCTCACCAGACTCTAGGGCTAAGCCCCACAGGCTTTCAAAGTTCCAATGTTAATCTTATGGAGGAAGCATAATTGATTGAATCATTAGACAGCTGTTGTAAAAGCAACTGCTAGAAAAATATTAAGAACAGATGATTCAGTTATAAAATGTTTTTAAACTTCTTGAGTCAAGATCAACTGAAATTTTGGTCGAATTTAGACCGGGAGGCGATTACTAGTCTTCTATAATAGGCAAGCATGTTTCTTTTCGTTCTTTTTTCTCAGCTCATGTGCATTGTAGATTGTATGAGAAATTCACGCATACTGTTAGAAAGGTATGTAGATGAGCAGAATCCTGGTCTAGTTCACGTTGGACTCCAGGGTTACGCGCCACAGGCTTTCAAAGTTTTAATGTTAATTATTTGGAGGAAAGAGCATTGATTGAATCATTAGACATCTGTTGTAAAAACATATGCTAAAAACCAGGAAGAACAGATGTTTGTAAAATGTTTTAAACTTCTTGGGTCCAGATCAACTATAATTTTGGTATAATTTCGATCAGGAGCCGATCTCTAGTCAATCATTAATAGTTTATAAGTTTAAATAGTTTATAATAATTACTAACATATGGTTTTACAATATAGTAGGCCTATGAGACTTTACAAAAAAAGATAATGATTAAAGGTTTTTAACAGTATTTCCATTTATTCTATTCTAGTTGTATGGTCAATTAACTTAATGGTAAATTTCGCTGACTCAGAGTCCATTTAATTTGCTATAATATGCAATTTGTATCATATTTGTTAAACAATCGAGATTTACCAATCTGATTAAGTGTGTCTTCGACCTCTGGCATTTTTGCCTTCTTACTTTCTTATTTAATTTTGTTAGATCCACGCAGAATCTAACGTCCCCATTAGGTTTTGGTATCACCACCATAGCTGAGCACCATTCTGTGGTCTCTTCTACAGTGTTTATGCATCTAATTGAACCTTGCTTTCAAGTTTCTGACCTGAATTTTTCAAACAATGGTATAGAAGTACATTCCTAGGTGTAGGCCTACTAAGTGTTAGGCCTACTGTATTGTCCTCTAGGTCGTATTGTCCTTTGTCCTTGTAGTCTATGTTGTGTGTATAGTATGGTTTTTCTTCACTAAAACACTATTCAAAATGTTTATTCTCTGTCTTTTGTTTCCACTTCATTTCCATCACCTTTTCTTATTTTTGGTATTTATTCTAGTATATTTCAAGACTTATTTCTTAGTTCATGGTTCCACATTTTCACATTTTGGTACTACTTTGTTTATATCAGTGGGAACAATAAACCAACTGTTAAACATGTAGAATCTCATAAGCCTACACGACCTTAATAGAATGAAAAATAAGAATATAAGGACGTTATATGACTTAGTTATAACAAAAAATAATGTATTAAAATATGGTGGGGAGAGTTTTACAATAAAAGGGTTATGTTTATATATTTCATAACATAAATCTCATTAGTCGATATTTATAAAAACATATATGTAAACAAATATTAATAACTCGTAAATTTAAATACATAAATTCAATCATCTATATTAAATAATCTTTCTTTATAGTATAGCAACCAAAACTTTGTTAAAGCATAAGCTATTAATATTTATTTTACTGCTTTAAAAACCACTGCAACATTACGTTTCCTTGATTTAATTTGTATCTGTCAATTATGATAGAATAAAAAAGTTGTCTATTTTGTTTACAAAAATACTTTGTAAAGCAGCAGTGGTTTTAAATTTCAATGTAAGATGTGGATCACCTGGAGCAGTAAACAAATCGACAAAATCACGTCTTAGATTGGTCTAAATAAGGTCTAATTTTTATTTTGCGGCTTTGTAAGGCCTTTTTTCGAGGGATACCATATTTTTCCTATCATCTAGGGGTAATAAGAAATCCATTGACACCAAAACGGCCTCGATCCGTTCAGTAGTTCTCTCTCTAGACCCTTAAATGCACTCTCTTATTATATAAGATTACTGTGGAGTAGCAATGGTTATGAATTGCGTAACATTTATTTGTATTATGTATACTTTTACGATTAACAAAATATTGAAAAAATGTATAAATTATAAGTATTAGAGTTCGTGTGTTAAGTATATTTATAACAAATATAATTTGCAGTATAACTTACCACTACTTAATTCCTCCAACAAATATTTACATTTTAATACAATAATTCCCATTTCGTGGATTGTAAAAATAAAAATTGCAAACTCATTTATTTTTCAAGCATAATTTATAGAAACATCATTCCATTCGCATCGTTTTTTTAACAGAAAACATTCACACACATATAATTTAAACCATCAAGATAAAAAAAAATGTGAAGGATAAATGTATTTATAGTACAAAAAGCATAGTCAATATCTTGTGCTTGTTTTTTCAACAGAACAAATTTCAAGGTTTCTTTGGCTAGTTTCCAGCCAGCCCTACCAGCATGGGACTAAATTGTACTTGGTTTCATGAATATATTATAAACCGTTTATATCCAACAATACTTTGCAGAAGTTCTTCCTCAGAAAGGTTCTTTCTAAAAATATACACTGACCTCTTTGTTTTTGTCCATATTTTTCTACGTTAATTTAACTGTATCACGGTATAATAAATATTATTTACTATCATTCACACATTTGATTCAAATGTAATTAAAATTTGTTGAAATGCCAAAAGTCCAAAAAGATTTTTTTTATTTATTCTTTGATGTATTATTTCTTCACAATTCTTTGATAACTCTAAAAAAACATTCAAAAACAAAAATTGTGCAAAAACACTTGATCTAGTAGATTGGTACTAACGTTATTATTTATAAATTAATCGTGAGAGATTAAAGGTCATGATACAAAATAAATATATTTTTTGTTACAAGGCGAAAAAACATATATTTTACTACCTCTGGATATTTACCAAAACAGAGTGACTGTTGTTGACTTTCAAGGCCTATTTTTAGTAAATAAATAAAATCGATGAAAATACATTAGAATTTATACGTTACTTTGAGCTGCCAGGATACGCAAACTCGACCTAGACGTTGAAATGTAATAGCCAATATCGCTCATAATTTGGAAGGTTCGGCGGGCTTGATATTAATGGAAAATAATCGTCCGCCTCTAGCCCCCTTCGACTCCTCAGAAGAATTCCAGGCAATTCATTTAGTAAATAGACAGACCCAAGCAAAAGCTCTTTTGACGAGGTAAAAATGTTATGTTTTATATTTTAAAGTATTACCTCAGTTCCACGATTGCAGAAATTGAAAAACGTTTTTTACTAGCAATTTTGTTATGAACACAAATTTTCGTTTTTAATCTTACACTATCATAAGCAAATTAAAGTAACTTTTTGTGACAACAGACATTTTTAGAGCAAAACTTCTAACAATAAATGACCAAAAAAAATACTAGAGGTTTTAATCCTTCTTTTTTTAAAATTCGTAACAATACAAACACCTTTAAAACCTCGATAACAAAATTAGTACAATATCCTTACGATTATAAAACTAAATGTTACACAACATTTTCTATGTTACTTAAATCATCTTTTTGTGGACTCTTCTTATGGACGCATGTACACACATCGTGTGTAACATCCATTATAACTTCTTGTGCACGGAAAGAAATTAATTAATTTTGACTACATTAGTTTGTTCAGAAGAAGTTTAATTGATTGGACTAAAACCTCAACATGAACTTACATTTTTTAGAACAAGAGGCTTAAACTTCTATAGAAGTGTTTGGTTGGGTTTTAATATTTCTAGAAATTTTTTTTAGATAATATAAAAACTTCTACTTATTTATTCACTTAAAAGTATGAGTTTAAAAATCGATAAATGCCTTTTAGTTTATTTATTTTTTGTGAGAGTCAATATAAAAAGTTGCAAAGTAAAAAGCTACAAGTGTCTGTATGGCTATTTCAATTCCAGCTCTACGTTCCTATATGGAGGTGGTGTCTGTGGTGACGGGGCTCGGAGCCCTAAACCAATATCTGTAGCAGCGCTAAACGATCTGGGATGGTCAGCCTCCGACGTGATTTGGCTGCGTATCCGGTCACGGCGGCAATTCCTCGCCACCGACGCCTTTAATCGAAACTGAGACCTCCATGATCCTTCCGCCAAGTGCTGACGACCCACCATACATTCAATCAGCACTCCGTAGGCAGTCATCAAAATCTATGGGACTTTTTCTTCTTCATAATCCGATTTTATCAACGTTAAATTTATCTTGCCTAGTTATCCTACATTGTTGCTCAGAATGTTATGTTTTGTTATTTTTATAGTATTTTAACAAATAAAATCTCACAATTAAAGACATTATGATATGTTCCTCCTTTTGTAAGAAGGAAACTAAGCAAACGTGCATAATCAACTTTCTATGATGTTCTTTGTCATAAAATTTATATGTCTTCCTGACAATTCTCTTTACGCTATATCTTTGCCTCTCCTTCCTCCTATGAAAAAAACTCAAACAGAACACTGAAAACAATGTTTCCGCATATCTGCCAACTTTTATTGGGACACAAATTAAATGTATACCTGTCCGTAAAGTCTTGTCCTGATAAACAAACCGAATAGTATAAAAACCGATGGTGGTAAGTTCACGTTTTATATCCAGTTTTAACAAGCTACTCCTTAAAATTTTTATAGCTATGCACAAACTCAATACACTTCTACATGTGTACCTTGGGTTGCCTGTAAAACTTCTATTCGACTTTTTTATTAGTTTTTTCATCTTTTTTACTAATGACCTATTTTACTTATTTAACATTTTCTGAGTAATGGATGGTACTGCATTTATTATTATTTCTTTTAGAGTTTCTAAATTCGGAACTGGCGAACAATAAAAATATTATTTCACAAACCCCTACATAAAGAAATCCAGAGTGCATGGTTAAGTAACGTAAATGAGGTAGCAATGTCGTTACGATTTGTTTTTGAAGTGTATTATAAGTAAACTGCATTGTGGTCAATCATCTGAACTTAGATTTTGGCAAATTAATGATGTAAAAACTGGATTAAATTCCCTTGAAAACAAGATATGTAAGATGCATGTGGCTATAATGGTGTCCATACAGCAAAGCTATAAAATCAGGGCAAGACTTTATTGACACCCACTATTACTTGAGACCCTGTGCAGCTACCAGCTCTTAAGCTATGTACTCTAATTTTATTTTTATTTCATTAGCATATAAACTAAATAAGATATCATTGGCGAAAACAAATTAAATATATGTTGGCTATACATTTTTTACTATTCAATAAAACAAACCGAATAACTGTAATACTAAAAAACCATCATCCTATTATTATTATTCTTTCCAAACAATGTTGCTGTCCATCAAACCCAGGTTCAATTTCACGCCTTTAAGTTACCAAACTATTTTCCTCGTGATAAGGAGATTTACAACTTACCGTGAGTAAAGCCGGTTCAGGAATTAAACCTCCTACTTGGTCGATCTTTCCCCGAGGTTTATTGATTGTAATGTACAATGCAGCCTGTATACATTGGTGCCACTAATATAGAGTTTTAAATTACAAGTTGAACAATATCTAGAAACTTGTTCGTAAGCATGTTAAACTTCGATACTTTGCTTTGACGATAAAGCCATTTAATAGTTTAATTAGTTTATTCACCGCGACTATAGCCAGCGGTGGAATAACCGCGCTGCGGCTTATCAATCGCGAGATAAGCAATCTAGGTCGGCGCCGGCAGATAACAAGGATGGACAGATGAAACAATCTGTTCGCTCCCCGGTGACGTGTTATAATTGCGATAAACCCGGACACGTTTATCGGGATTGTAGGTTGCCGAAGACAATTAAATGTTTTAACTGTAAAACTACAGGCGTGAGAACCGATGATTGTAAATGCCGCTCGAGAAACGCGTCGCGTAACCGGAGGACAGTCGAGTCCAAAATGAAGTCTGAATCCTCCGACTGGCAACAAGGTTTTGAGCCAACAAAATTAGTTCCTGAAGGTTTTGGAGCTTTAACTGACGTGCAGGATAATAGGCCGTATGTAAATATTAAAATTCATGAGAAGAAGTTCTTAGCACTGTTAGATAGTGGCGCGGCCATTACTTTAATTAGCTCAAAGGTTGCACAGCACCTGGAAAACCAGGGAATTGGTGCTAATAAAGTTTCAACGGTTGTACAGCTCGCGGATGGTACGTGCACTAGACAAAATTATGTGTACGAATTTGAAGGAATTTTAGGCGGACAGATAAATCAATTTAGAGCAGTGTGTTTGCCCACGTTGACTTGTGACGTGATTCTGGGAATGGATACCCTTGAGCGATTGAAACTAATTACTTTTAATGTTGAAATTGGTCATTTGGAACAAAATTATCAAGACAGTAGTACAGATCATTTGGAACAAAATGATCCAGGGAGTAGTGGAGGTAAACCTCAATTGGTAGACGCGGTTTCACCCAAGGAGAATGACGACCCCGACACTGTGGTATGTCCGATTGTAGAAAAGGAATCGGCCCGTACTGACGGTTCGGTCGAAATAGACCAACCTCCGCCGGACAGGTGGTACCAGCGTGTAGTGGACCAAGTTAGGAAAAATCCTAGGTCCAATCCAAATTTTGTTGTACGGAATGACAAATTATTCAAATTTGATCGGAAAAGATCAAAATACGGGGATCCAAAGGAAAACCGTAAACTTTGCGTTCCTCGGGAAGAGCGACCCTTTGTTTTGCGTGAGAACTATGACACGCCCACCGCGGGGCATTTTGGTTTCCGGAAGACGGCCAACCGAGTTGGCAATAATTACTTTGGCCGAGGTGAGCAAGTTGTGAAAACGCCACCTCTGTTTCCACCTACGCCCGAGACTCGACTGATAGCGTGTAACGCCTCTACGCGCCCAGACCACACCATTGACAGACATGGCCCACGGACAAACAAGTACTATACCATCCGTAGGTGGAACGAAGATGGGACCTTCTTCCGCGTCAAAGTTCGGAAACCCCAACCGCCAGCTAAGCTTGCCTAAAGTAAGGGAGGACGCAAAAGCATTTTTTTTTCTTTTCGGTTCTTTTTTTCACCCCGAACTAAGTAGGGGATGTAAGGGTCTAAATTGAAGCGAGCGTTCGGGCGATTTGAATTCGCGCGCCTCCGAGGATCAGCTGACGTGGCCGCCCGGTTGGAATCAGCTGTTACGAGATTTACTTGGAGACCGTGCTGCGCATGCGCGGCGGTGGTGGGGAGGAGGCCCGCGGTCCCGACTCCATGGACTGCGCCGGTCAGTCCTCCGTCAGGCGAGTAGCCGACAAGGTCCACCACCAGTCGATGGCCTGGCGAACAGCCCGCCGCATCTCCTCCGCTGCTCGGGGTTAACCAATAGCGAAAATATTTAAATACACGTCGGGCGTCCGACAAGGCGATTGCTTTTTCATTCTTTAGCGTTCTTGCTCAGGTACGGTTATAGTAATTGTACATTTCAGCGTAGTGCCTTATAATTCAGACTTGTTAATTTAATGTTCCTTTTATTTAACTTAATTAAATAATTCGTACAAGGAATAGATTTTAATAGCGTTTTACGTACTCTTGAAGAGTTCTTGGTTAGCCGGTAGACCGCGTGGTTGACCGGAGCGAGTCAATATTTTATTTCATTTCGAATCGATTTACATCAGTCCATTGTAGGCCCAGGGCGAACTAACCCTGGGAATAAAAAGTACTTGTTAATTAAATAAAACTTATATTTTATCAGCGTTAGGCCCGGGGCGAAACATCTCCCGGAAAACCCTTTGGACTATTAGTAATTAAATTGAATATTATATTTTTGTAATCTAAATTAATTACATAGAAACCCGATTTTATTAATTGGCGATAACTTGACGGTGAAATCCTGATAGGCTTACTTGCGTTTTAGTTGAAGAATTCGTTTATTTCATTTTGCCGCGTGGCTTATTTTAGTTTTTATTACTTTAATCAGAATTTCACCGGGGAATCTAAATTTACTTTTTCCAAATTCAAGGGCTGTGATGATCTAAGGATTGACTTTGAGAACTAGATGTTCATTTTACCTTGCGTCTGAGCCCACTAATAAATTACATTAGTTAGCCAAAATCAATTTAGAACCCTGGACATTTAACCCGATTGAGCGATTCCGTGGCTGTAGCGTGCAATTTTAACACCACAGCGAATTGCACCGTTACAAGTTTTGAGTATTAAAACATTTTTAATAGTGTTGTCTCCACTTTTCCTTCTAAGATCAACCCTTCTCTTCCCTGCACCTGTCAATGTGACGTCTCTTTTCGGGAACAAGGTCCTCAATTCTTCATAAGTTGGCGTATAATATTCTTTTATAAAGGGAAAACTCAAAGACTACATGGCATTAGGACCGGTAACCTTTTATAATTACAGATGTGTCTCTTTTTAAAGAAACTAAATGCCTAGTGTTATAAACTGCTGATATTATTTCTAATTTATAATCAGCTGTCATATGGTTTTGTTTTTGTTAATGTTTATGTTTATGTAAGCGGAAGTTTAAAGATAATATAAAATGGATTGTTTTGAATGTTTTTTTGATAAAATAAAGTTCATTTGTGACCACAGATCTAGATTTTCAATTGGAGTTTTTTTTAAACAAATGGCGACCAATTGACAGGATTTTGATTTTAGACTGGTTAATTATTAATTCAGTAAAAAGTTATGGAAAAGTTAAAGAAAAACAGGTCTGTGGTGAGAGCTACAGTTACAAAGTTGTTAAAATGTATGGAAAATGAACAAGATGAGCAGGAAATAGAGACAAATTATATGATTTTAGAGAAGAAATTTAACTTATTAGAAGACTTGGATAAACAAATATATGACCTAATGCTTGAAG
Source organism: Neoaliturus tenellus (assembly GCA_030545055.2). Lineage (NCBI taxonomy): Eukaryota > Metazoa > Arthropoda > Insecta > Hemiptera > Cicadellidae > Neoaliturus > Neoaliturus tenellus. The sequence continues at coordinate 53,016,483 of CM061533.1, read as the reverse complement.
AAGATGTAGAAGAAAGTGACTTATTGACTGAGGTTGAGACTGCAGAAGACTATACACATAAATTCTACAGAGCCAAGATTATCTGGGAAAGACGTGTGAAGGCAAAGAACAATGACACTGAGAGTACTGGAACTGAAGGTAGTTTGAAGTCTAATACAAGTTCAAACTCAAAACGTAAGTTGAAGCTTCTTAACCCTCGAGAGGACGCTAAGCGGAGGAATCCTCCGGGTCAATATTTTTTGTTGTGGGAAATATTTATCTTTTGGTTGACAGCACTGTCATTTTGTGTAGCTGTAGCCCCCCTCCTCACCATGTATTTGACGTACCCTTATCCCGCTTTCCGCGTCCAGGGTCAGTTTGGCGAGCGCTTTCCTGAGATGCTGGACGATTCCTCCGTGAGCGTCCTTGTGTGTTTTGTGAACCTGGAGGAAGAGTCCGTGTGCGATCGTCTTTTATTTGGTTACCCGGAGGAAGAGTCCGTGTGCGATCGTTTTTTATTTGGTTATTTGTAATTGTTTAGGATACAGTTTCCATTTTAGATTTGTTTTTAATTGAAGTAACTTTTTATTTTTCCATGTATAACTATTTGAATTGATTGTAGTATCTTTGTTATACCATTTAATTTATGCTTTATGCAGGAACACGTCATAGTATTTTTTATATAATCTGATAGTTCAGTTTTAAACAAAATATTTTTTATTTTTACCCCAAAACGTTATTTTTACTATTTTCATACTATTTTACAAAACTGATATTGAAAAATATTAAGTTTTAAGTAAAAAAAAGTGAAATATGTTTTGTATAATCCATAATAGTTATAATTATTTTATTTGTGAAATTAACTTGACCATTCTTGCTCTGTCTTGCAAGGATATTGCGTGAAATCTATTTTACAATCATTTTCTGTTTTTATTTCAAACAATAAAAGTATTTAGAATACATTTTGTGCATTTATTTCAAACCCGGAGGAAACCTCCTTGAGCGAGAGACGGCGTTTTAAATTTTAAGCGACCTCTGGAGGGTTAAGTTAGAATTACCTAAATTTGGGGGTAACATTAAAGACTGGTTGAACTTTTGGTCAATGTTTCAAAAAATTGACACTGATCCTAAGATTGCGAATGAGGATACGTTTCAATACCTCATACAATCTACAGTACCAGGTTCCCGTGCTAGACAATTGGTTGATAGCTTCCCACAGACTGCTGCTAATTATACTAAAGCGGTAGATAGTCTTAAGTCTCTCCTTGGGAGAGAAGACCTTCTAATAGAAATGTATGTAAGGGAACTATTGGGGCTGATAGTCCAAAACTTAAACTCTCAGACTAAACTTCCTTTAGAAACGCTTTATGACAAAATTGAGTCACAGCTTAGAGCGCTTGAATCCTTGAATGTCACCTCAGTAAAATGTTCGGCAATATTGTATCCTCTCATTGAGTCATGCCTACCAGAATACCTTTTAAGGATTTGACAGCGCAGTGGTACATGCGATAGGGATGATAATTTGAAGTCGCAGTTAGACAATCTCTTACTGTTCTTGAAAAAGGAGGTAGAGAATGAAGAACGCGTGAATATGGCTGTGACAAATTTTGGCATGAGCTCTGGATTGCAAAGTAGTTATAATAATCAAGGTAGACACAGTTATGTTAAGGACAAACCTGAATGGCTCACTGCAGAAACCAGACTTGTCCAAAATATCCGAAATTGCATATTTTATATTTTTGGAATCTCCAAAGATAGGCGCGTCTTTTACCGCAAGAGCCAGACATGTTCTATTAGTCATATAGGAGTTAAGCTAAATTGAAATTTGATTTAACTGCAGATAGCAGACATGTCCTGGACAAGTCTGACTTCTGCAGTTAACTCTATGCTGGTTGCTCTATGGCTGTGACTTGTGGCTGCTGTTCATTTTTTGTACTGTCAGCCGTGTCAGCTGCTTAGCTTCAATAACCTCAATTCCAGTGGGCATACAATAGGCCCTAGTTTGTAAAAAATCTTAAAATTTATATTTTATCTATTTTTATTGGTTGCTAAGAAACAAATTCAATGAAAAATTCATAATTTAGGTATTCCAGCGATTTTTTTATTTGCAAGGAGTAGCAAACGAACTTAATAACATATAAATTAAATTCACTGTTGTTTAGTTTGATGGTATAGTCTATTTAATTTACAAAGATGAGTTTTTTAGAAGGTGAAGGAAGTGTTTATCACTCTCGTAAAAGAAAGAAGGGAGTTTTAAATGTAGAAAGTTATAAAAGGAATTTAGTAAAAACTGCAAAAGTAAAAGGAGGAGAACATGTTAACTGGCGTGGCAAAATTGTGCTAGCAAAGAAACCCTGATCTACGGACTGCGGGTAAGCTTTTTACTTACAATGATAATAGTACAACTTTTGAAATGTCAAGTAATATTTTCTATATACTCCCATTCATATTATGTATTCTAAAACATTTTGAAATACAGTTTCCTTTGTATTTTTGTCAAAATGTTTGTATTAAAATACTTTTCTAAGCACTGTTTAAGTTACTTACCGTTTTAACTACAAAAACCAGACATGTCCATTGTTAAAAAGATAAAAAAATGAATAAATGCAAGATGTGTTTTTTTTCTATTTCGACCACATCATGTATATACCAAACCTACAGTTCATCATAATTTTATTTTTGCTAAAAAAAATTTGTTTGCGAGAAAAACAGTTTTTTGGCTCTCCTGAAAAGTTTGGTTTTTGGACATGTCTGGTTTCTGCAGTGAGCCATTCACCTAAGCTGTCAACTCATGAAGGGTCTGTACCAACTGCACATGACCTAGTCAGTTTTCACGAGAAAAATATAGAATCTCCATGTGTGTTTTGTTGTAAGGAAAACCACAGAAGTGAAAATTGTCAAAGCACAAAAGGTTCATCTTTGAAAGAAAAACAGAGGCTTTTGAAAAGTAAGAATGTCTGTTTTTCTTGTCTAAAAGTAGGACATCACTACAACAGATGCAGGTCAAATGTCAAGTGTAACAGTTGCGGACAAAATCATGTAACATTAATGTGTTACAAAGACCAACAGAAAGGCAAGGTGGATTTAAAGTCCAAAATTATTGATACAAATCTAAAATCAAGTGACGTAGAGTCAAGTAGTCCCTCAGTAGAAAATTCATTATCTAACAACAGTTTTGTAGATGTTAGTCTGCAGACCGTAGTAGTCACATTACGAGGAGCCAACCACACGAGAAAGGTACGTGCACTTTTTGACAGTGGTTCTCAACGCAGTTACATTCTTAAAAGTACTGCTCAAGATTTAGGTTACGTACCATTAAGGAGAGAAAAAATTTTACACTCTTTGTTTGGAGGAACTTTATCTCAACCTAAAAACCACAATGTATATAAAGTTAGAGTGCAAAATGAAAATGGTACTTACGAGTGTAACTTTGATGTGATGGATGAAAATACTATTTGTAATGATATATTTCCTGTTAAATTTGGGTCTTGGGTAAAGGAACTTGAAGAAGCTAACATACATACAACTTAATGATTTTGAAAATGGTCCCATAGAATGGTTAATTGGCGCGGATGTTGCTGGAAAACTAATGACTGGTCGTAACCTAGTCTTAAAATGTGGGCTTGTTGCCGTGGAAACTCTCCTTGGTTGGACCTTAATGGGAAAGTACCCAATCACAAGATCTACATCTTTTAGCAGTACAATGAGGCTGCGGTCACACGAGACGACTTTTCGCCGTCCGCCGTGGACGGCACGGCGCCGTGCATTCCTCGGCCTCAGCCGTGGACACCACGGCTTGTGTCGTAAGGATTGTACGGCCCGCGCAGCGCCGCGCCGTGTCGGCCGAATCGTCAATAGTAAACATAAAAAGTTGTTAGTTTAACCTCTTGTAATAGTAAAATCAGTAAAAGGTTTTGATTACAGTCCACGCATTAAATAAAGACTGCGATTGTGATACTACCTAATTGAGTGGCGATGTCAAAGGAAAGTTTATTAATGCATAAATTGTAATAGAATATGTTTAAGTTTTAATCATCTACTGTAAGGTGTTTACCTATATTTTGTAAGAATGGTTTTAAGAAAGGATGAAAAAGCTCCTCTCAGAAAGTCATGCAGTGCTTGGCCTGCTCACATTTTATGTCTTTATTTAAACTCCGATAAATATAAATAATAATACTATGACTTTAAGTAAAGGGAGATCACCAGTTCTCCTCGCCTGAAATGCCTGCACTTTTTTGTTTTCTATGCAGGTGGACCAACGGCTTAACGTGACTTCCGAACCACGGGAGCGGCCGAACGATCTTTTTGTCCCCGAGCCGGGATTTGAACCCGGGCCCGCTGGGTGATAACCCAGAGCTCTGAGTTCTGATATCACTGAGCTACGGCCGCTGCCTAACTCCGATAAAACTTTAACTCGGATAAAAGTGAGAGAGGATTTGAATGAAATATAAAAACTTTCTTGGACTTTTTTATTCGCTTTTGAATTTTATTATATATTGAATCCATATTACGCTATAATGGGTCAAAAAGTTTAACAACTTTAGACCATCACAGTTTAATATGTGGATTCCAAGTATTAAAAAATCTAAAAGCAAATCAAATAGCCCAAGTCTTATCTTTTATTTAAAAACTCCCTCATTTTTATCAGCCTTAATTAAAGGCGCAGAATGGGAGAAAATGAAGCACTGCATAACGCTCTGGGGGAGGGGGTCCTTTACCCCCCTTCCTTTAAGTGTAAATAATCTATCGTTTACTTTTCTATAAGATATTTCTGTTTATATTATGCAAACTGGTTACAATAGTTGAAGTGGCAATATTAGTACTAATACCAGATTCAACATGTGATTGAATTGAAATGGTCGTGAATGTGCCGTGAAAGAGCCGTGGCCTCGAATTTAGCGCCGTCCACGGCCGCCGTGACGGCCGACGTGGACGGCACGGCGCCGTATTCGACGGGCGTCGTAACGTGTGAACACTTCCATATACTCCAATGTAATTCAACCTCCACGGCGCCGTGCCGTCCACGGCGCTCGGCGAAAAGTCGTCTCGTGTGAACGCAGCCTGACTGTAACAACACTGCTCATTAATAAATTTAGCATTTCAAATTTATGGGCATTAGATGTACTTGGAATAGAGGACCCAATGGAAAAAAAGACACGTCAAAGACTAGAACAGGAGACAAATGAATGTATTAATGATCTAGAAGCTGCACAAGATGAAAAAAACCAAACTTACGACAAGAAGTCAGAAATTTATACACCTTGAGAAAGATCTCCTTAACTGAGTTTGAGTCAAAAAGACATTGCTTTTAAGTTGACTCAAAGGTGGGGAGTATGTTATAAACTGCTGATATTATTTCTAATTTATAATCAGCTGTCATATGGTTTTGTTTTGGTTAATGTTTATGTTTATGTAAGTGGAAGTTTAAAGATAATATAAAATGGATTGTTTTGAATGTTTTTTTGATAAAATAAAGTTTTGACCACAAATCTAGTTTTTCAATTGGAGTTTTTTAACACCTAGTTCAACTTAAATTCATTCTTTTACACTATCAAAAAATAATTAATCAAACTTCTTTACGTCTATCTTTTATGTTGAGAGTGCAAATCCAGTTGCTCATAAACGACAGTTTAACTAAGACTGTAATCTAATACCTAAGACTGTAATGTAAGACCTAAGACTGTAATTACTTCAAAACTGTTTACATTTAATGAATCACATGAGAAAAATAATGATCGTTTATTCGATTAGGTGGCCGGTCTGAGACTGCTTTGCACATTCTTCTTTTCGTTTTTAATTTACCCACTTAGTATATTTTTATAAAATTTGTATCTTCCTATAACAATAAAATCACACCCGACACCACACATCACTAATGTTCCACGGCACACATTTTAGGACTCATTGCGCTAAGCAAACTATCCCAATTCCAATATAATTTCAAAAAATAATAAGTCACATAATTTGATATTTTTTCTCATAAAACAACCTAAATTTAGGAGGCGAGCTTCACTGAAAACGCTCTGTTTTTGCAGGGTTGTGCTCAGAAGACGAAGAGCACCTCGTGCGACTGCTTCCAAGGCTACAACAAGTTGATCCGGCCCGTGCAGAACATGACGCAGAAAGTAGACTTAAGATTCACTAAAACGCTCTGTTTTTGCAGGATTGTGCTCAGAAGACGAAGAGCGCCTCGTGCGAGACCTGTTCCGAGGCTACAACAAGTTGATCCGTCCCGTGCAGAACATGACACAGAAAGTAGACTTAAGATTCACTAAAACGCTCTGTTTTTGCAGGGTTGTGCTCAGAAGACGAAGAGCGCCTCGTGCGAGACCTGTTCCGAGGCTACAACAAGTTGATCCGGCCCGTGCAGAACATGACGCAGAAAGTGGACGTGAGATTCGGCCTCGCCTTCGTCCAGCTCATTAACGTCGTGAGTATCTCTCCATAACGCTAAATCTCCACAAAACCTTTCAAAAGTTATCCATTTCACGCATTCCATTTCCGAAAATTCTCTCTAGTTTTGTTTGCATAGTGGACATATAGGAAAAAAAACTAAGAGGTAAAAATAACAGGTTTTTATAGATTATATTTATTATCTATTGCCGTCATAAAGACTGTAATGAGACTGAAACCCTTGGCCATGTCCTGGGATCTTGCCCAAAGGGAGAATTTCTTATAACTAACAGACACCATAAAATAAGATCAATATTGGCAGGTGCTTTTAAGAAACCAGGTTGGGAAATATTTGAAGAAATAAGTGCAACATCTTCTGACGAATCTCAAAGACGTGTCGATATTATAGCAATATTTAGAAAAGAAAAAAAGGCTTTGATAATTAACCCAACCATAAGGACGGAAACAGGGGAAGAGCAGTTAGAAGAAGTAAATAACGAAAAGAAGAAAATATATGAACCTTGCATCCTATACCTATCGGAAAAGTATAATATCAAAAACTGGATTGTGATTGGCATTCTAATTGGCAATCGTGGAACCATTCCAAAATTTCTTGTTGTTTTTTGTTAAAAATATTAAATACCATAAAAAATTATCGATTTAATTTGTATAAGTGTTATAAGAGACTCTATCAAAATTTTAAATCATCACTTATTCCAGACAAATGCATAACTTTTATTTTACTCTATGTAATTGAAAAATTTCTTATTGTATCACAATCAAAATTGTTTGTATTCTGGATCTACTTTGGTCAACTGGAAGTCCAGTCAGATTTGTAACTTTTAATAAAGTTAATTTTCTCTCTCTAGGAATTGGATGTTTTAATAAATGTACATCAAACATTCCTTTTTGATCTGAAAGCATTATAGTTCTGGTACAAGTGATTCCCAGGGTAAACTTCACTTGAACCAGAGCTGACTGCCAAGTGACGTCAAGGTCACACCAGCGGCGCGGCGCGGTGGTGGCCCGAATATGTGTCCCCTAAGTGCTCCACACCCCGCATGTGCCAAACCAAGTTTCGTTATTTTAGACATTCAAAAGAACTTTTTCATACAACCGTGCTATTAACCCACTTCCAATTTTATAACACAAAATATATCTTTAGGAATAAATTATCGTCATAGTAGAATTAAAACAATTTTATTACCGACACTTTTATATTGTAACTACTACATTTAATTAATTTAAATCAATTTAATCTGTATCGACATTATAATAACAGTTTCTTTTTCTGTATGTACAGGGATGAAAATCTATAGCAGTAAAACCTAGTGCAACATTTTTACACAAAATTAGTTTTTTAAACGCACTATCGCTTTTCTGACATGTCTTGAGGACGGAAATACAGAGGTTTTAATAGTAAGCATAGGCTTATATGAACGTCAAGTTAAACCTGTGCTTACTCCTTGAAAGAGAAGGAGACCTTTGAAGGTTGACTGAGTGGTGTTTTACTTTGATTTAAAAGTATTTTAAAATTATGTATAATGTTATAACTTATTATATTTTTTATGTTTTATTTTAAACTTTCTTAAGGGACATCTCCCTAAGAAGTTATTGGAGAAGACTTAATTGGCCCCCGTCCCTTCATACACAATTCTGAACGTCTTTGAATTCAGAGTAATATGCGAATAGAGTAGGCCTATGTAATAAAGACTTTAATAGGTGGAGCATCTTGGAAGTTATGACACTTTCAGGCTTTGTTCCAAATTATTATAATGTAAAGATTGATTGCTTGATATTTCCATCTCAGTCATCCATTTGAGGCTCAGTGGGATTTATTGTACTCTAAATATGCATTTGATATTATGTACAGTACATATCAATTTATGCTTACAATGAAAATGAAAACTACTATCAGGCAGTCCCCGGTATGACAGAAAACTAATAGACAAAGTGCATGCAAAAGGTAGACTATTAAGTATACAAATGAGATACCAGGTTTGGTTACTTTATCAACAATAGTTTTAAAATATTACAACTCCCTTTTTGGTTATAATGTTAACATGTGATTTGTAAAATTTAATTATAACTTAACGTAAATGCATTTTTCGCGCAAAAAATATTATAAATTAAAAGAAAATTTTCTTCGCAGAAAACTGTTCCACTCCTTTTCAGAGGGCCATCTTCAGCGTGATGAAACATTAAAAACAATGGTCATATAGAAAGAATTGAAGCCATGGAAGTTTTTGCCATAATAGCACATTGAAAAACACAAAATATGACGTAAGAAACACTAAAAACCATTCATTGACACATTTATAACTGGCCGGTCTGACCTCACTTTAGACTTATTATTTTCGTTAATGTTATTGATCCCAATATAATTAATCCTCAGCTGTAATGATAGCCATTGATTGTTGTAACAGATAATACAAAAGATAATTCACTAATATTATCTTTAATATTATCCCTAATATATAACAACCTGCTACATAGAATTCATGCTGGAAAGAAATTGAGTTATTGAGAAATTGAGTAATTGAATAGGTGATATGGTATATTAGCTAAACCGAATAATGAAGATAATTTGAATAGTAGTTTGGAAATATATTTGAGATTACTAAAGTTTTTCTTAAGTTGACGTTTTAAGATATTAATATTTGACACATTACTTTAGAATGTACATATTTCGCCTGGAAAAGTAGATTAATAATCAATCTATCTTTTCTTCAAAATATATTTTAAATTTAAATTTTGATTTGAAACTTATTTAGAAATTACTTAGGTTAAGTGCAATGAATGTAGAAAATAATTTCATGGATCATGTGCAAATGTAAGTAAGAATGATTTAGATTGTCTTAACAGTGAAGGCCTAGTGTGGAGATGTGATCCCTGCAAAATATAGAGACTTAGTAGTTTAAGGTTAGGGACTCAAGTATCTGAAGGTAATATCACTTTAGAAGATTTCAAGTAGGCCATTAATGAGCTTAAGAAACAACACTTAGGCACAGTAAAGGATTTTAAGCAGTCTTATGAATCTCTAAGTGATAAAATCGATGACAGTATAATTGCCTTAAAAGATCAATGAGAGAAACTGGTTGCCTAACTTAAGAAATTGGAAGACATCATTAGTGATAATGCTCTCATGCATGAAAGAGTGAAGCTCATGGATAGTCGGTTGGATGAGGCTGAGCAGTACTCCCGGCGGAACTCTGTAGAGATACACGGTCTGCCCGTCCAGAACAGTGACGTACTGGCCATATCAAGAGTGTTGTACGGAACTGGGGATGGAAATTAATGATTAAATGGTTGACGCCTGTCACACATTATCTCAAGCCAACGACGCCAGCAGATAATTGTCAATTTTGTAAGGAGAGTAGATTTCTAAAACCTGCTAGGAAAGAGGAGAAGAAAGAAACAACTATCTATCAGGCACTTGAATTTATATACAACACACATGAATGAGTCTCTGTCACCTGCTAGCAGGAAGCTGCTGACGATGGCTCGAGAGGCGAGGAGGAAACCCGGCTACAAGTGGCTATGGGTCAAAAAAAGGCAGTAAAATATTCCTCAGGAAAGAAGACAACCGACCAGTAACTGTTGTTAAAAGCCAGGCTGGCCTTGAATAACCACAAAACAGTATGTACCGTATCTTAAAATTAAGTTTATTCTTTTTCTAAATAATTTGTGTTCAGAATTTTATTTCAATAAAATATGGATTGCAATGATGTATGTTTTTTTTAATATATTAGTTATTTAATTTCGTTTTATGGGGAGAATTAAAAAAAGTTTAGTGGTTTACTTATATTGCGACAAAACTTTGATACTTTTTGTCTGAACTTTCTCTGTTACGTAGGTTTACTGACATAATTATTTATTCAGAGATTTGGTCTAAACAAGCAGAGAAATAGTTGTTTAATATGGTTAATTGTGCATTGTATTGGAAAACCAATAAAATATCTAGATCAGGTAATTGTGCAGTATTTGTTCATAATAGTGTTATAGATGTACAGCCAACAATTTTACAATTGATATCTGCTGATGCTATTAAAATTAGTTTTAAACTACAAGACGTATTTGTTATCTTTATATAGGCATCATCGACAGACTAAAGACATTTTTATAGATGCGTTTAAACAGATGTTAACTCATGAGAATGTTAATAACGCTAAAAACATAATAATTAAAATTGATGTTAATTTAAACTTACACGAGTATACCAATATAATTTATGAATATAGAGTTAGTATGGTAAATATAAGGTTTGACCCTAAACAAATTTCAATAAGAGATTTTATGATGTTTTTTTTAATGTACCTAGTGTCTTGACGAAGGAAAAATATTTACCAAGATCGGCCGACCAGAAGTTGGGTTTTTCATGATGGCCGCCTCATTAAACTTATACAATATCTTACAAATCCTAACCTAGCTACTGAACCAAGTTACAAAGAACTTTAATCTGGTGTATTTTTATTCGTAATTAAAAGACAAACAAATAAAACCCATAATATAATGAAAATATTGCGATAGCTTGGTTTTACATAGAGATAAAGTAAAAAAATGTTTTTAATTTGGTTATTTCCTTAGTTCTTAACATATTTTACTTTTATACAATTAGTTTCAATTTTTTTTATGTTTAAGATAAAACGTCTTTTCACTAGTAATTAGAAACCAAAATTATGTTTCCATCATTTATCATTGTAAAGGAAGTCACATTTTAAATTTAAATTTACATGACACTTTGTTTTAATCAAAATGTTTAATTATTGTAGTTAAGAGTCATCTTCACCTTTGGGCCAGTATCCCATTGTTGCGCAGTCGGCAATGTTAACCATACGGCTTTCAATGCAAACCATTGTATTTTATTCCCCTGCTTCTGACGCCATTTTTCAACCGATTTTCTTTAAGCTTGGTAAGTTTTTAGTTGAATAATTATATTAGGCCCCCCATATTTCAAAATTTTGAAAATTTAACAAATACTAGTTGTTGCCCGTCGATACTCGACGGATATAGCTCCATTATTGGTAAATGAAACGCTATAATAGTGCTAACATGTAAGGTAGTCTATAAAATGTAGGCTACTTCTTTGAACTGCCATACCAAGAACAATAGTATATTTTACAGAAAATGCTACGATTTTAGTTGGAGTGTCGGAAAAGTAGGCCTATTCCTTAAAACCAATAATGTTGCATCTTGTACTTATAGGTCCTACTCTTTAGTATTTTATAAACATGTCAATTTGATTGTTTAGGTAGGCGAAAACTTAATTAACCTAAGGAAACCGTTCTATTAGGTTCAACAACATCAGAAATAAGTAGACCAATTATTCACTTGTAGGCCTATTGAATTGTTCTTAACAGTTTTTTTCAAGAATTAGGAAAGGCCTACAGTGTTGTAACTTATGATGGATGGCTTTAACAAATATTGGTATTAGGGTAGGATAGAACGTAGAGAAACCATTTATAACCACTTTCATATAGCAATATTTATGCTGTAGTGTGCAAGTTTCAATAACTATCCAAATTTAAAGAATACAAATTTATTTCACAGAAAATTACATATTTTTAGTTGGAGTGTCTGTTAAAGTAGGCCTATAGGCATATTCCTTAAAAACAATAATGCTGCACCCTTACTATGTAACACAGGCACTCTTTAGTATTTTATAAACATAACAAATCCATTGTTTAATTAGGCCTAAACCTTAGTAGCCTAATCAAAACATAAGAAATAAGCAAGCCTAAACTATCAAGTTGTATTTCTTCATTTTTTTTTTATTTAATAAATAAGTTTTTTGAGAATTTGAAAAGGCCTATAAATATTTTAATGTTTCTATTATGCTTAAAATAAATATCGGTACCATCAGTAAAACATTTTGTTAGTGACACCGTTGTTAGACACATTACAAAAAGTATACTTTCGGAGATCGGTTTGGAACCCGGGCCTTCTGGTTTGCATAAAGTTACACTACCGACTGTGCCACAAATTCCGTTGGTAAGTGGGAGAAATGTAAAGCATTACAACCTGGCAACCGACAAATTGATTGCACAACGAATTCCCGATACATCCGTTTCTTTTAATACAAATGTAAACAATTTATTTAAACTGAACCTTTACAATTCAGTATTTCATAGCAATCAGCTATTTTACATAATTAAGCAACTTTCATTCCATTTAAAGGATAATACATCATAATAATTTGTAAACTTTTTTAGGTACTGACCATAATAAACGAAATCCTTCATTCACTCTGTATTTAGACAAAATACCTCGTGTGTTTACAATCAGCTGATTGAAATCGTGTAAAATAAATAAATTGTTAAGGGTTGAAAATGTCGACATTTTTAATTTAAGGGAGTTAGATAACGTTAATTATATGATTAAGCAACTTTCTTTTCATAAATGACAATACATCATAGTAATTATAAAAGTTTTTAGGTAGGTATCTACTGGCCATAATAAACCAAATCCTTCATGAGCTTTTTGTTCATCCATTCTGTGTTTAGGCAAAATACCTCGTGTGTTTACAATCAGCTGATTGAAATCGTGTAAAATAAATAAATTGTAAAGGTTTGAAAATGTCGATATTTTTTATTTAAGGACGTAAGATAATATTAAAGTAAATAAAGTCTGCTAATATACAAAGGTTTACGTTTTATTTGGTACAAACTGCGTGTAAATTGGTCCAGTGGAAGTATCAGACGAACTGTCCAAAGGATTGGAAATGTTGGTTTTTTCCCCATGTTAAATCTCCATAAGAAAAGTTTATTTTTCATTTTTGACCGATTTAACGTAAATATTTTTGAAATACGAATAAACCCTGTTAATATAGAACCGAAAACGTTTATTTTGGTACAAACCCCATGTAAATCGGTCCAGTAGAAGTCACAGACGAACCGTCCAAAGGTTTTTTACCTTTGTGTTTTAAATATATAGATTACCAAGAAAAATTTAGTTACATTGCGACGTCACAGAGAGTAATGTTCTAGAGTTAAAATTGTTTTTACAATATTTTTCTTTAATAGTATATTTCATGATGACTAGAGTCAAAAGTGGGTCATTTCATGTTCGAGACCATATGTTTGAAGTGCGAGTTTTATCGAGCACATCAAATATGGTCGAGAATAATATGCAAAGCACTTTCATTCGTGTTTTTACAGAGACTAATTATATTTTGTAATAAAAACTGTCATTGGAATATTTATTTATTAAAATTAATTACTAAATCAACAAACAATAAACAAAACATACCTACTAAATATTCGAAAACTAACCACAATTTTAAGGTTAAGTTTAACCCGTACTTCCTTTTCAGTTTAAGAAACAAGTACCGGGGGACCGAGCTTAAACTCTCTTCCTTTTTAAGATGAGCTCGTTCGCTTCGCTCATTCGCCAGGCCGAAGGGTGCTGCACTATGGTATACTTTTCCTAAACAAGGTCAACGATGTAACACATTGGTTTATATCTACACTTATCAGCTTATTTTCGTTCAATTTAAAAATCTACATAAGGATAACATGGAAACTTTGAAGGGCTCTATAAGGAAAACGGTATTTTCCCAGACATGGGACCAGCTCCTATCGATTCCTCGTGCCCAAAAGCCCCATATTCTACCGAAAAATAATAAATCATTGGAAGGAAAACAAGTTTGCCCGTACAAACAGTACTTGTTTCAAAATCTCCATAAAAATGACATAGGAACTTTGAAGAGCCCTAAGACGTGATTTTTCCCAGCCTTGGGATTAGTTCCAGTCGATTTCTGGTTACCAAAACCCTCATATTCAACCAACTAATTAAAAAGCCTTGGAGGAAAAAAGTTTGTCCATACAAACAGTACTTGTTTTAAATTTAAGATAACAATGGTTCGTCTGTTTATATTGGTAAAATCCAAAAAAAGATAGTAGACATTATAAGACGGACATTACTTTCGGTTGTAAACACTCTCATTGCGTAGTAAACAATGTAATGATGAATTTTCGCAGATGATAAACATATATCGAAATCAGGTGATTCCACAGTTGTGTAGCGAATTTTTTTTGTTACAAATTTAAGATGTCTTAATTTAATTACTTTTATAGATGTAGGCTAATATTTATGAATAACAAATTACATAAAAATTTATTTTTTTACCATACGTGCAATAATGACACATCAATATAATAATGAATCCACACGATTATCACACGTGGGTCGAGCTTATCTCGTCCAAGGTCCGGGCAAGGTAGCGGCACTGTCCAGGTCCATGTGTGCACTGATTAGACGATGATGGAGTTAGCGGGTGCGTCACCGCGCCGGCCGCATCCAAATCAACCAATCAATCAAACCAACCGGCAACATGGCCACACCGACCTCGCCTCCACTCACCCCACTTGTTAAACGCATTGTCTCACAACGGAAAATGTTCAACATAATCTATCAATTCTCATTTAGTTTTCATTGGACTATATTATCATTCTTCTATTTCAAATGCCATGTGAGAATTTTCCTGGGTTCCATTAAATTAAGAGTGCAAGTGAGTATAATGCCTGGTCTTGGGATGCAATTCAATATCTTTTTATTAATACTAGAGATCGCCTCGTGGTTGAAATTCAACCAAAATTTTTCTAGTTGATGTCGACCGTCTGGATTCAATTTGTTAAAAAAATATGTTATAACTAAATCATCTGTTCTTCCTAATTTTCTAGCAGTTGTTTTTACAACAGCTGTCTAATGATTATTCAATTCTCCTCTTTCCATAAGATTAACATTGGAACTTTGAAAGCCTGTGGGGCGTAGCCCTGGATTCTCATGTGAATTAGAATGTGATTCTGCTCATCTACAGCACAATACCTTTCTAACGGTATGCTCGGATTTTTCTTGCGATGTACACGAGCTGAGAAAAAAGGAGGAAATGAAACATGCTTGCGTATTAATATATAGATTAAACAAATAAAAGGATATTTAGATGAGTACTTTATTATAAATTTAAGATAGTCACACATTTTTCGTTCTGTCTCGATTAGTGTAACAACGCTATTGACTTTTTTATATCGTATAATTCGATTTAAACTTTTTTATCAAAAATTTTTTTTCAACATTCTTATCGAAACCTATAAATCTGAAAGACTTCACTCATTGACTCACTCAATTCAATCAATCACTAATTTTCCAACTTCCCGACTAACTAGAGTGCTGAAATATGGTATACTCATTCTTTAGTCTGACTATTTTCATATTAATATTTACAAAGGGATTTCCTAGACGTCCTCAAAGTTACCAGATTATTCTTATGGAAGCAACATTTTTGTATTCTAAGATATGATAATTTAAAGGATCATTAATTTTATAAACAGCTGTTCTCATTTAAATTATTGAGGGAAGAAAGGTAGTAAAAGAAATGACGATAGACTTGCAGCGAGTGAGCGTAGCCAACGAGCTAAACCTGACTGGGAGTGAGTGCAGCGAAATAGCGAAACCTGACGGCGAGTGAGATTAACGAACGAGCTCACCTGAAGGACAAAAGAATTCTCAAGTTGGCATTGCGAAGCATGCCGGTTGAGCTAGCTGCATATAATTTTTTCTATTTAAATTTGTCATAAAACTAATAAATAAAACACAACCATGTCTTACATAAATACATTAACATACTGTAAACAAAATTTTATATCTCTAAAACTTCAAATATTTAAGAGATTTTTTTTAATAATTAAACCCGTAAACACCATGTAAACTTCATATTCTCTTAAACTTTATTTAAATTTAATGTAAAAGTATGTTTAAACGGTAAACTGCAATACTCGTTTAAAATATACTGCTAAATTAGATAGAAACTAGCAAACTACCCTGAAGATCAAACTTTTTACTCATTCAATCCACTTGCACCATCAACATAATGAGAACTCCCTCAAAAGAAATCACCTGCAAAGAAACTAAACATCAACAAGGGAAAACAGAACATTACTCATAAACGTCGCGACCGAAACGGGGACGACATTAGGTTAGTCGAAATAAGGTAGAGTAGTCGACAAAAGGAGTTAGACGCGATAATGTACCTTGGCACCTCTGATCCCGGCGGGGCCCTACAGGCTGTAAGGGAATAATAAACAGATAAACTATGTGTCGGCTAACCCCCCCCCCCCTGTAGGGGGCCGGGGTGGGGCTAAGGGGCTGAGGTAGGGGGGATGCATCGATCGCGCTCACATTGCAGCAATACAACTCGACCGGTCCCGCCGACAACCGACAACCGACAACCGCCCAGCATCGCCATAGCGTCACGAGACTGGGCGAGAGAACCAGGGATTCACAAAAAATTAGGTCAATGAATTTCCTAAACCTATAAACTCTTAGTGCTCTATACTAAAAGCATTGTTCAACATTTAACTTATCATCCTGTCATCGAATGATAGTAATAAATATGCATATTAAAATCATTGATAACATCATGACTACACAATATATACATTTTGCAGCAAGATACAATAATAATAATAAATAATAAATTAGTATATTAACTAACTAACCTAATTAAATTCACTGTCATAACCTTAATAACTAAAAATGTTCTAACAGAAAAGTGTAATGAGCTGCCAAGCGAAGTTTTGTGAAATAACGTTGGTAATATTAGTTTATATAATTGCAGATATATAGGGTGCAACTCCACAACAGCAATAGCACGATTAAACTACAATTGCGGAAGAAATGTAAATTAAATCGTTTATTTACAAAATTTGATTTGGCTTATATTTTTGTGTCTCAATATTTTTAGATTCCCTGTAGAAGCAGAATTTAGGGACTATTGGTCGTCCAGACACATATTTTTGGGACATCACATGACATGATCAAAAACCGGGACAATCCCTGTTTTCCGCGACGTTTTGTCACCCTAGTGTAGCGGCGTGGCATTCTCGTGGAACTGCGGCCACTGCGGGGTTCAAATTATTTAAAAACAGCCGATTTAGGCTTCAAGCAAACGTCTACCGTTAAAATATTAAATGTTTTCAATTTGAATTTTAGGATTTTTAGGTTATATTTTGTTGTCTTAAAATATGTGAACATAAAACATATTTATTTTATAGAGTCTAGCGAACCCAGGCTTCAGTAACGCGCAATTTAACAGTTGGAACGCCTGTCAGAGCAGTAATGTGCATTGGGTTTTAAGGCGCTAAGCGCCATGACATCGGCCAGTGTGGTGCTTTGGTTTTTCTTTAAGTTTGATTTAAAATAAAGTTTAAATTTTTTGTTTTTGTACTAAGCATATTATGCTTTAAGAGTCTGCAGTACCTAGGCCATTTCGGTATTTCGTCCCATAAGAATAATGTTAAATTTGAAACATTATTGTGAGTTTGTAATTCGTCTGAAAATAACAAACTTTATGCCATTTTAAATGTTACCATAGTATCTTTCACTTGGCATGATAGAAAATTAATTTAAAACATTATCCACTCGAATAACGAATAAAAAACAATGGATACTATCACCATTTTTGAACCATGCTAAACCATTTTAGGAGGTTTATTAAAAAATGTATTCACGTCATATAAATCGCCATACCATTATGGTGAATATATTCAAGTTTCATGAGAATCCGATGAAAGATTATCTAGATAAAGTGTTTTAAAGACACCTATAATTAACATTGTTATTATGGGACTAAAAATTAAGATGGCGGAGGCACTGCAGACTCTTGTGTAACTAATGTTTTATGGGAACAATGTAAACTATTCATACTTGTTCTTATGTTTATTCCTTTCGTGATAAGCTGTTTCACAAACCCGGATGCCATTCAATCCACATTGATCCGGGTTTGAGGAACTCAAGAATTTAACAAAAGTTATACAATACATGTATAGAAAAAGTAATTTCTCAAAGCGTCTATTGTACAAATATTAAATAATAAGACAACATAAATCCCAAATTTATTCTTCCCCTAGAGCATAAGTTATGAAAATTTGTTATAAAAGACGTCTTCAAAATAAACCGGATTTACTGACACGACAAAGTGCCTCTCTTATTTATTAGTCTACATTATTTTACTTTATTAGGAACCACTATTCGTTTGTCTCATTTGTTTCATTATGTTGCATGCTAGATTTTATTATTTATTTACGGCTGTCGTTCTCGTTACTCGGTTTCGCCTGGAACGTTAAGCCTGGTCCCTCTCTGTAAAATGGCAAAAATAATATGACTTTGGGCGGAAAAGTTTTACCAACAATAATATGATGGTTACATTTCAAACAAGTATGAAAAAGATTCCGAACCAGTAGGTGGAAAAAGGGAGGAATAGAATTTCTTGATCTTATATGGTCAGTTTAAGTGACTCCTACTATTTTAAATATTCTTAGAAGCTATGACAGGTGCTCTGACCCATAAATCCTGCACCAACCACTTGCCCAGCATTGCCAAAAGGGAGTAAAGTTTTGTTTTTGTGGACGCACAACAAATGAAAACTAAATACCACTTTACTGGATTGAATCCAAATGGTTCTTTTTTCTTATACTTTTTATTTATTAACTAACTTTCTGTAAATTTCAAGTTTTAAGGTCATTACAGCAGTACAGCGTTTCTATAGTGATAATCCTAGAGTCTAAATTTTAACGCTTGTTATTTCTTTTTTAAGCATTTCTGATAACATACTTTTGCAAAAAAATATATGTTTCACTTTCTTGAATCTTTGATAAGAGAAAAAATCAAACAAGTAAATATAGGTGAAATTATTGGTTGTACATCATTATCATCTACTCTATTTTTGGTTAACCTTAATTTTAAATTAAGCTTCACTTCCTAAGAGTAGCCTATTGTGTTTCGTTGTTGATACTGAAAAAAATCTTCATTATGGGAATGTGTACTTCACTAAAAAATTACTTTTTGTAAAATTTATAAAAAATTATTAAAACGTACTTTTAAAACAATGATTATTAGCTTTAAAAAGAGCTGAAAAGATTAGTTAGATTACTTTTGTTATAGAATACGTGTTGTTAAACAAGTTTGAACAGCAGTTTTCCCATTTGGTAACTTTAAAAGAGTTTGTTTCTTTCGTTATTTAATTGCCGTTTAAAAGTTGTTACCTATTCAAATATGACTTATACTCCAAAACATAGTCGTGTTTATGAAAGTTTATAATGCCTTATTCTAAATCATAAAACAAATAGAAGTGCACTGATTGTTTTGAAAACCAGAATTTCATAGATTGCCGTTTTAAGAATCTCACAAACAGTGCCTTCGAAATTGGTTGTATCCAGTACAATTAGCACCTTAAGACAGATCATATATATCGATTTGCAAGTTGGATGGTTGGATAGTCATGGTTGCCATTTGTAAAAGTTGTTTTTGTGTGTGGATTTTTCACCCAGAAATCTCGTGGGAGGCCCAGTTGTTTGGTATTTAGCCTCATCTACCGCAAAATTTCTAGTATTTAATGGATAAATCCTAAGAAAACACGTGGAGGTGTTGAGACAACTTGAGTGAGGCCATGGAGGAGGTGATTGTTATTTCCCCCGCTTTTGATTCCCCGTTAATTGTGGGAGATTTTAATCCATCTGGTTTTGACTGGATTACCACGGATCACTCCGTTGCTTCTTGGCATGTCACGATCCTGTTTGACATCTCAGTTTTTGGAGTCCGACAGATCAACACTATTCGAAACTATAGTAAAGTCTAGCTGGATCTGGCGATTGTTATATCGTGACTCTTCGTTGCCTTGTGAAGCTTGCCACCCTGTTCTTTGTATTACTTATGCTGGTTCAATTTCAATATGGAATAGTTAAAGGCCACAATCAGCATTAAAACTCAAAATACACACTAAATACAATCACAATATTAAACGTTATGCTTTTGATGGTGTTACGTGAGATTTTCGAATTGGACTTATTCAACTTGATTTTAGAAGCAAGATGTAGGTGCGATGTAGGTTCTCTCTTTCTTGACTTTGGCGATACCTTTACTAAAATTTGACATATTTATAATTTTCAAATCGGGAATTTAAGAACTTATTGTCTTAAAGAAGACCTTGAGTATTAACTTCATGGGATCTCTCAAAGCCTCTGACTACTATCTTTCTGCCAAATTCATGACCAGTGCATTAGACTTTCAACACAATGTAACACCATATACGTAACTATGTCGACCCAAATATATCCTCTAACATAAAAATAGTCTGGAGTTTTATCAACAACCTTAATTGTGATGCATCCATAGGCCTACCCAGCTCATTGAGTTTGAAATCTACAAATGTTTTCCGGCCACTTAAGAAGCTGGCTTTTTGGTTCCCATTTTTCCTCTGTCTACTCTTGCAGAAACTGATAAACCCAATTTCTAAACCCCTTTTACACTCTCGGTCTCCTTCGTGACATTCGCTCCGGCCCCTAAACTTAAGGTATTTGAACATAGGCTGTGGTCCCGACGGTGTCATACTAAAAGTACTGAAACATTGTTTTATAGACTTTGGCCCCGTACTTACTCCACTTTTTAAATCTCAGTTTGGATCATGAAATTTCGTCATTGCATCGCTATCTATCGAACCCATATATATATATATATATATATATATATATATATATATATATATATATATATATATATCTTTATTCAATAAAGAATAACTGACTTCCCTACATTTAGGGTTGCCATTAAAAACAAAGAATGCTGTGCAATTTCCTAAAGTTTATAAAGCTTGAAAAATTGAGATACAGTATTAGGGAACTTAATGTATCCTAAAAACTAAACATTTGAATATAGATGATTTTTATAGAATCTTTTAAAACAGTACATGAAATTTGGGATATAATTTTGGACGAGAGTCCGAATTGTTTGTAAAAGGTCACAAATGATTATGGAATGGTTTCTCTTGCTCATCTTAGAATTCTAATAATGTTTATATTTTCTGTCATCCCCTCAGGGGCAGTGGGCTTTCCACTGTACGGGCGTTTCTTGCCGACCCCGGGGTACCTGAGCCAAGCTGTGAGACCCTCCTCACAGTTCTTCCCGAGCTAAGGCCATTCTTCTCATCTTTCAGGTCTTAGCTCACCGTCTTTATTCTTTCCTGAGCTAACCTTGCTCACCTTCTTTTTTTTCGACCCCGAATCAAGGGTGTCTTTCCACTTTCTTTCGACCGGCGCATGCTGGGGGGTCCTGGGAGTGTTCCTGTTGTGTTGCAGGGACTGATGTGTGCCTCGCACTGCCGATGGTCTCCTCCAGTGTGTCGTCAGAAGCCAGCCGCTTCGGACCTTAGTCAGGGAGTGCGGCATGGATGCAGGGATCGGACTCTGCATTGCCACGGTGCGACCCCCAGCAAGTCCGGCACCTTGTGTGTATCGGTGCTGGGCAAACGGAGGTTCGGGCCCCAGAGTACTGGGGTGTCTTATCTCCTACGGGGAGTAGACCTCCGAGGGTGCACCCGCTCTCGGCCAATGAACGGGCCGCCCCTTGCCGCACGATGCGCTGGTGAAAGAAAACCATGGACATGAAAGCCAAAAACACGAATGATGATGAGATAGAGCAGGCCGCCTTTAATCGCAGCCCAAAACTGCAGAGGTCTCCGACCTTGAACACTGGAACGCCGACGAAGGGTATTAAAACCACCCCCCCGCCGGTGCCATTCAAGGCTTTTGGTGATGCCGGATCGTCGTCCAAATCCGGACAGAAGAAGGAGGAGATCGATATGGCGATGGAGGTGGCCGAGCCGGCAACACCATTAGCCAAGATCCAAGGGATTCCTCCCAAGAAGAGCCCTCTTCGTGCGGCATTCGAGCTGCAAATGCTTCGGCAGCAGCAGGACGACGCCCACGAGGAGGAAGACTCATGTCTGAAGAAGATGAAAGCTCTTTTGAAGGAGATGGCCAAGGCCCTCTTAATTCAAAAGAACGTAAACAAGGCGATAAAAGAGGGGATCCCGAAACTCGAAGATTCTCTAGAAGAAATCGAGGAGTGCCGGAAAATCAGGCTAAAGGCAGTGAAGCAGGAGCGCGATGTCACGAACCGGGTCATCTCTGCTTCGCCTCAAGCTCATCTGGCTGAGTCCCAGACTCAAGCAAGAAAGCGAAAGAAGAGGCAGAGCGGTTCTTCGCCGGGAAGCCCTGAGCTTGTTGAGGTGGACTCAGTGCCGAGACCAGTTTTTGTCACTGCGGCATCGCAGACATCTCCTGTCCAGGCTACTGAATCCGCCCCGGGCGCTGCCGTGATTCCAGCGGCTACTCCTGTAGAGGTTCCTGCTCCGGCGGCTAATCCTGCCTTGGCAGCAAACTCTGCCTCAACACCTTTGGGGGGCTGGAAGACGCGCCTCTCCAAGAAGGAAAGGAGGAGGCAGAAGCAAGCGGAGGCAGCTTCGAAAAGTGCGTCGAGGGTGGAGCGGACGCAAGTCTCAAACCCGGTTGGGGAGGCCTCTGGCAAGTCTGTCAGAAAGCCTAAACAACCCAGGCCTAAGAAGGCCAGGACGGAGGCAATTTTGATCAAGCTCTTAGGGGGGCGATCTTTTGCCGATGTTCTGGGTCAGATTAGATCGCAGGCCAAACCGGAAGAGACCGACACCGTTATCAAGTCTATTCGGTGAACCCAGAACGGGGATGTCCTCCTCGAACTGGGGTAGTCGAGTGACAAGATCGGTTTTGCCGCTTCCCTCAAGACTGCACTTGGGGACAAAGGCTCCATCAAGGCCCTAGAACCGAAGTGTTCGGTCGAGATTCGGGACCTTGATGTCCTCTCCACCGAAAATGAGGTGACCGGTGCGATCCAGGTGGCACTCCCTGAGATACCTGCTGATGGAGTGAGGGTATGGCTGACAAAGCCTAACCGAAGTCAACTCCGGATGGCTGTTGCTGAGATGAGCGAAAAGCACGCCAATAAGCTGCTTAGCCTTCAGCACCTCAGAGTCGGTTGGGTCATTTGCATGCTCAAACGGAGGGTGGTAGTTTCGAGATGCTTCCGCTGTCTCGGTTTCGGCCACTCCTCCCGAAACTGTAAAGGGCCCGACAAGAGTGCCAACTGCTTCCAGTGTGGAAGCCAGGGCCACAAACGTAAGGAATGTTCCTCGAGCCCCTCCTGCTTCCTCTGCAAGGATTCAGGCTCCAGTGCCCTCGGTCACTTACCCGGGTCTGGTCAGTGCGGTGCCTTCAGAGCCGCACTTGAACAGGCAAAAGGCAGCGGCCGGTAATTCGCATCCTCCAGGCCAACCTTCATAGATCCTGGGGAGCTGATAATCTTCAAGATCAGCTCGCCCGAGAACTTGGTGCTGACGCGCTCCTTATCAGTGAACAGTATCGGGACAGAGACCCAAACATTTGGATCTCGGACAGCCTGGGTACTGCTGCATTTTGGGTACGTAATACACGAGATGTCTTGGTGCGGAGTCACGGGCGCGGCCGAGGATTCGTGTGGGTTCGGTGTAGGGACGTGACTATCTTCAGTTGCTACCTCACACCCAACGAGGCCGTCCAGGACTTCCGCGACAAGATAGATAGCCTAAAGGAGTGCGTTCTCGGCACCACCGGGCATGTCGTCGTTGGTGGCGATTTCAACGCCAGGGCCGTCGAGTGGGGAATACCCTCTACCAGCTCCCGGGGGAAATACATCCTGGATTTCATCGCCAGGGCCGGTGTTGTCGTCCTCAACCAGGGCGACACACCTACTTTTCGGCGCTCCGGGCAGAGAGGCACGATCCCCGACGTCACCTTTGCGTCTGAGTCGCTCCTTCCGAGGATCTCTGGCTGGAGGGTTGTGGAGGACTACACGGGTAGCGACCACCAATACATCGTTTTTGACCTGCATGATCAGGCAAATCGTCGAGTTTCCGCATCTCGGGAAGGGCCACGCAGGTGGAACACCAACAAACTGGACGTGGTCAAGTTCACCGAAGTCATCTCTCGGGGAGCGCAGGGGAATCCTGGTGAGGCTGGGGCCGAGGCACTAGTAACATCCACGATGGAACTGATCGTCTCGGCCTGCGACCAGTCTATGCCGCGAAGGAAACCCCGACGCGACAAACAACCCGTTTACTGGTGGACTGAAGAGATTGCGGAACTTAGAAGAACATGTTTAAGAACTAGACGAGCCGCCACAAGAGCGAGAATTCCCGCAGACAGAGTTCGTAAGTAGATGTGATCCCACTTCCTTTCCTCGCAATGTCCCGATTTGGACTGATATACCGAAATGTCATTAATGTCTTTTATAATTGCAATTCGCAACATATGTGTTTCCTCTATGAGGAGTTAAACATAAATGAAGTTGTTTGTTAAGATATTCAAGTTATATATCAAAAGTACCCCAATTAGCAATGTTAGAAGTTCTAAATTTTATAGTTTTAGGGTTATAAAAGTATTTATTAACAATTTCCTGTTTTATCCATCTTCCTCTCAAGTTTTCATCAAGCGAAGTATATGTTTTATCTGCAATATAATTGTGCATATCAAATAATAAATTACCTATTACTTTTACAAGGAAATTAACAGTTACAGCATGATCTGCATGATCAGGGTCTTTAAGCTCTGTTATACGTTTATTATTACAAGTATACACTTTATTATCAAAACAGCCAGGCTTGTACTGATCAGCAAGGGCAAAGGTGATCCCGAACTGCCGTCGTCCCACAGGCCTCTCTGCATGTTGGACACGGCTGGGAAGCTGTTAGAGAAGCTGATCCGTTCCCGCCTGACTTCTGCCGTGGAAGCTGCCGGGGACTTATGCCCCCGTCAGTACGGCTTCAGAAAGGGACGGTCAACGATCGACGCTGTCACCGAAGTTCAGAGAGCTGTGGAGAGAGCCGAGAGCCACAACCATTTCTCCCGCCGAGCTGTGCTTCTTGTTACGCTTGATGTCAAGAATGCCTTCAACTCGGCGAGGTGATTCGATATGTTGGATGCGCTTCGCAACACCTTTTGTATTCCTGCATATCTGTTGCGGCTCATCGAGGATTATCTACGCTCTCGAAGCCTGATCTATGACACGAGGGACGGAACGCGGACGATGGAAGTCACTTCTGGTGCCGCACAAGGTTCAATACTCGGCCCGGATCTCTGAAACGTTGCCTATGACAGCCTCCTGAGGTCCGAGATGCCTGAGGAAACCACTTTGGTTGGGTACGCCGATGACGTCGCAGCTCTCATTGCTGCACGCAACGTTGAGCTGGCCCAACTAAAGTTGAACCGAGTTATGCGGGGTGGTCAACAACTGGATGTATGATCACGGTCTCTCGCTTGCTCTCAGTAAGACGGAAATCGTGATTCTCACGAAGAAGAGGATCGACACCGTCGTCCCGTTTCGAGTGGGAAGGGAGGTGGTCACATCAACTCGTGCCGCCAAATACCTCAGATTTATGGTGGACACCAAGTTAAGCTGGAGGGATCAGATCTTCCGTACGGCGGACAAGGCCGCTAAGGTAGTCACTCACCTTAGTAGGCTGATGGCCAATGTCGGGGGTCCCCGATCCAGCAGAAGACGTCTGTTGATGTCCGCGGTCCAGTCCGTGCTCCTTTATGGGGCAGAGGTGTGGGCAGGCGCTCTAGATAAGGAGTGCTACAGGTTGCGACTCGCCCGGGTTCAGCGTCAAGCTGCGCTCCGGGTGTGTTCCGCCTACCGGACAGTGTCCGAGCCTGCCGTCCTGGTGGTCGCCGGAGTCATCCCTGTCAAGCTCTTGGCAGGGGAGAGGAAAGCGATTTATCAGAGACGTGGCGAGATCGGCAAGGACACGACAAGAACAGAAGAGCGCTCCCGAACCTTCCAGCAGTGGCAACACAGCTGGGAGCACGACACCCGAGGACGATGGACTGCGCGACTTATCAAGCAGGTCCAACCATGGGTGGAACGGCGGCATGGGGAGGTGGACTACTACCTGACCCAATTTTTAACAGGTCACGGCTATTTTCGGTCGTACCTGAACCGGATGGGAAAGACCGGTTCACCGGACTGCATTTATTGCCCGGGTGTTCCCGACGATGCGGAACACACATTCTTCCGCTGTCCCCGTTGGGAAGGGCCCCGCCTGGAGGCCACACAAATCTTTGGTGCATTTTCGGTGGACTCGGTCTGCCAAAAGATTTTGGAGGATGAGGGCAACTGGGATTGTTTGTCACAGTTCGTCCGGGGCATCCTCCTGGAAAAGAAAACCGATCTGGACCGCGAAGTGGCCCCACGGGCGTAAGCCAAATTTAGGCCTAGCCTGACGTAATGTGACAAACAATTCCAGGTTAGATTCCTAAAGAGTAGAGGAGGTTGCATTTAAGTGGATTACTGGCCACCTGTGTGAGTAATGCATTTTTCCGCCTCTCCCTCTCAAAAAAAAAAAAAAAAAAAAAAAAAAAAAAAAAAAATCTGTCATATTATATTTATAATATTTTGTTGTTGGCGTATAGATTTTTTTTCATTTTGTACGTCTTGTGGTTGCTTTTTATTGTTTTCGAAACGAATAGTTGGGTCTATATTAGTGCCCACCTCGAAGTATCTGATGATGTTTTTTTGAAGACTTCTATGGGCTGCAAGCCACTGATTTTAGAAGAATAGTTTGCGTATCTGACGTCCTTGTTTTTAAGTTCCTTAGAGTGCGCTGATCATCTTTGCTTGAGCTTATTAACAGAAGACTTTCTATGGGCACAACATCATAGCTAATGTTCTATCCAGTCTTTCAGATTCGCTACTATCTTCAGAACAGCCTTGTCCCAAAGATTTCATCTACTTAGAAATTAAGTGCGCTCCTTGGTTGATTTTTTCGGTGATGGAATGAAAGGCAGTAAAGTGGATTACTTACCACATTTCGGTGTCTAACTGCAGTCCCGGGCTACTGCCTTTAATAATTTATATAATTTTCTTGCATTGATTTTTGTTTGTGCTATTATTTTTGTCCCTTTTCTTATTGTTGATTCTGTGTTGTTAGGCTGATAAGTTTTCTTTCGTCGTTTAGACAGTTGTTCACATTCCTTTCAATATTTTATATACTCAATTTTTTTAACTGATTCCTTAATACTACCTTAATTGTTTTTAAATGATGTTAAATTATTTATTACATATGTTACTTGTTATTATTACTACACTGGCATATTATTTGTAGGATTGTTATGTATTTATTTATGGTGTGAAAATGTTTTTTGTTGCGTCATGCGTTACATTCTATTTATTTTGAATGACAATTTACCCTGATACTCTTCACCTTAGTGCTTTACATTCCTGTTGCCTGTTAGTGCTGAGTTTAATCACTTTTGCAATGTTGATTATAAGTAGGGCCTAATAATTAGTTCTAAATGATTTTTTACTTTGTTATACTGACATTATAAATGATTTTAAAAAGTGTTGCCGTAGAAAATAAAATAAAATATAGGCTAAATTATGATATTTTAATCGTCATGTAACAAATAGACTGCACTATTTAATACTGAAAATACTCCTTAAACGTTCTACTTAATATTTTAAATGTCTTTTACGATACAAATAAGAGATGTTTATCAAAGCCTGCATTAATCACCCAAACAAATGTTCTTTCTATAAACATTAAACTTCCAGAGCAAATTTGCAATTAAGAAGCCTCCACAAGCAAACTTTTTTATAAAAAAAACATCCTAAACCCTACATCTACCATTTCATAAGTTTTTCAAGCAGCCGCAATCGCATGGATGCGGACTGACTTTGTATAAAACCTGAGTTTTATCTCTTAACAACAAACTTCGTAATAATATGTAATTGCATATAAAAAGTTTGAAAAAGCATAATAAATAATCGGGAAATATCCATTTATAAATGTTTGTATCACCAGTTTATTCTATTCCATTTTAATTTTTTTACACGCAAAATCGGTTTAATATCATTTCAAAATGAATCCAGCTACCAAGCAATAGGCAAATGTCTTTAGCTAAGTAAAAGAATAAGTTTAAACCTTTATACAATACATTTTTTTTAACTCTACAAAGAAGTAAACTATCAAACATAGCTTTTATTGCAATCCATCAATTAATTCGTGTTTAATTCATTCTACAATTTCGCATTTAGTTTTTGATTCCTATGCTTAAGAATTCTTGTCAAAATATCTCTGCTTATAGTCTGGTGAGGCGCGCTTCCCCGGGTTAGATCCACGGAGAGGAGAGTGAAGGAAGCTCTTTGAGCGACTCTGCGCCAAAACTTACTTGAGAGCTCCTTTGCTCAAACCTTTTGCACTTAGAGGAGTTTTTAGCATTCCATCTTCTCTGAGACTGGTTGACGTGAAATTGATTTCTTAAACTAAAGTTTTACACTTTATTGGGGTAAAACGACGAAGAACGTTTTCTTTGTTAAACCCGAAAGATTTAATTAGGAAGAAATTGATATCAACCATAAATGGTTATTTATTAATTAAATAGCATTAGAGCTCCACCATTTAAAATTATGCAATTGTGTTTAGTACACAAAGCTTAAATAAAAGTTTGCGACTTTCGTTTGAAAATCTGTTTTAGTTTTATTGCCATGGTTTCTAAATTTATCGGACCAACAATGCAGGAGAATTTAATGAAACCCTAGATTAAAACTAAGTTAAAAATAACCTACCCTAAATTTTAAAATCATTATAAATTAAAAAAACAATTTTGATTGTCATTCTTAAGTATTATTTTTTTCTGATCGAAACAAATCAATATTCATGAAACAGTTTTAAATTATCAATTAAATTATTCGCATGCATGTTGTCAAAGGAAGGCAATTATAACATCTGATATAAATGTAATGACTGTGTTGGATATTGGCCCTCTAAATTGGTAAATTGAAGCGGTCAATTAACGTGTAAAACTAGATTGGAACATTAAAAATAATAAGAGTATACCAAATTTGTTAAAAATTGTATTCATTGTTTATTTCGCCATGTTTAAATAGCAGTAAACATGTTTTATGTTAAATTTCATTGAGATGATCGTAAAATTTATGCTTGTTTTTTATGGAAAGGCTGTTAATTGTGTTTTTTTTTACCACACAACAATAGGCCTATAATTTAAAGACTATTATGATATATGCCGAGATAATAAATTATAAATAACAAAATGTTAATGGTATAGTGTGAATTTTATATGCAACGCAATTACTACTACAGTGTAACAATTCTATCCTGTTTGTTACAAAACCGTTAGTGCCTTCACTTTAGAACACGCAATGTTGACGCAGCATCAAAATTGCCTAGCGGAGTGCCGTCCTGCATGTTGGCTAACGTAAAATTGCTTATCTTCCACCTTTACTTGTAGGTACTGCAGTTTTAAGTGTCTAATACGAATTAAAACGTTTTTTTTAACATTGACTTGATTGTGTTATTAAACCAATATTTATTACCGATAAACCAGTACTCCCTACCTTAACATCATATCGCTGGGTCATAACAGGCTAAACAAACTTTAACCTATGAGGAAATTAAGTGTGACATAGACATACTATAAATGTGTTACCATATTGAATTTATCTTTAGACTGTCGAAATATCATTTTAAGTGCAAATTTCAATTAACACTGAATAACCTAGTGTTACAATCACGTGTATATATGTTTTTCAATTGCTTATTTTAAAAAAAAATCGTACAAAATTTTCTGAATTTTTGTTTTTTGATTACATTGCAAAGTTATGATGTTAGGATTACTGTTAAAATTTCGATTGATTTAAAATTTCAACAATACCAATACTTAATCTTATCTTATACTCTAAAACAAACTCTGTTTGTCCGTTCAAAGCTTTTTTCGCTCCAAGGATTTTTTATTTTTTTATAGAATATGGGGGTTTTGGCCATCAGAAATCTATTGGAGCTGGTCCCATAGCTGGGAAAAATCCGGTTTTAACGCTAAAGCACTTCAAAGTTCCCATGTTATCCTTATGGAGAGTTTATTGATTGAACAAAAATCAGCTGATAACTGTGACCAAATAATACGTATATCGCTGCACTGATAACCAAAGTGCAGCACCCGTCGGCTTGGCGAGTGAGCGAAGCGAACGAGCTCGTCTTTAAAATGGAAGAGGGCGAGTGAGCGGAGCGAACGAGCTTTATGTGAGAACGACAGTAATATCTTTGCCGAGCTTAAGCTCGGTTCCCCTGGTATTGTTTTCTAAAACATATGCTATATTAAAACCCAAAATCTGTTTTGTAAAACTCACAATTACGACATTCCACCAAGCCTAAATATACGGGACAATCGATTCATCACGATTTGCCTGAACAAACACAATTTTAAACGAATTCAAACTAAAACTTAAGGATCTTTAGTACACAGATGCTATTATACCTAGTACTAAAAAGTTTTTTTAAGAAGACATAGCTTTTTAAGAAGATATAAAACTTCATACACGCTCCACGCCGGGTTTAAGTAAGTAAGGAGTTCATAATCATGTCTTTTATGAATTTTGAACTTTTTACCACTCAAAAAGTTAATCCGCGTCCACGCGATTACAGCTGCTTTTAAAACACAACACTTCAAAGCAGTAATTGTGACAGTGCAGTGAGGCGCCTGGCCTTTCACTGCGACGGTGACCGTTGGAGCGAGTCGAGAAGGAGTCAGACTGACTCATTGTCCTAATGTTGTAAAGACTCGTGAATCGGAGCTTTGTCCTGGGGGAAACATTGCGACGGAGGGAAAAAGGGAAGGGGGGGGGGGGAATCGCGTTTCATTTTGCGAAAAGGAGACGGCTCGCTGCAAAATGTATCCAGATGTATTATGCAGTAGGCTCGGAGTGGGGTGGCGGGGGGGGGGGCAGTGGGAGGGGAGGGGTAGCAGGTGTTTTACATTTTGAGTGGTTACTCACTCTATCCTGCCTCGATTTATCATTGTGCCGAACACTAACCGCGTCATCGTGTTTATTGTGACGAATCCGCATCAACTCGACGCCGGATTTAAACGGCTCGCTCCTCACCAACGCATTTTAGGGAGGGTCTGATCTGTTGTTTGTAAATAGACTACCCCAAAAACAATTTACAATTTTTTTCTCTGTTTTTAAATTAAATGTGATATGCATCAAGTACATTAGGGTATTTTATAAAAATCCTCTCTTTAATGGGCTACACTCACCTTTTTAATTTTGCTGTATCAGACAGAGTCCAATCCGTCGGGAATCCAACTTCGTCATGTTACCATACATTAAACACATACACATACACACGCACATACACTGTCTATATACACCCAATATTTCGCGGAACCACATAAAACGTTCCGCGTCTTCAGGGGGGTAATTCCCTGGCTCGCCTTTCACGTAATCGGTCGGAGCGCCTGACCACGACTCGTGGTCCTTACATGAGTTTACATCCTTACATCCTTACATGAGCTTAAAAATCATTAGTCTAACTTGGTTGGAAATTAAATCAGGGCGCAAAATTATTAAGTAGTTTATAGTTTGTATATTATTAAACATTTGCGGCTCATGGTATTCTAAAAATAAAACTTATTGAATATATAGTCTTTGTAGAAAAAAAACTTTAATAATATACTTTTTTATTGCATCTATTGGTTATTTCTAATTTCTCACCTTTTAACAGTATTGTAAATATAAAAGAAATACAACTAATAACCAAATTAGTTTAAAGATTGTAAGCTACAAAATGTTAAAAATTAACATTAATGAACTAGGAACCCCAAATAGATTAGGCGAGACGAAGCCTGATGAAATATTTTCATACGGGTGAATGATGACTGTTGGGCTTCCCGTTCGATGTTTGTAATTTACGGCCACTGCGATGGAAATTAAAACATATCAATGTTTTCAATTCATCCCGACAAATGTATGAAGTCTTTCTCGCTTTCACAGTTGAAGGTAACGCAATTTGACATGATTATTTATTTAAGTGCAAAATTGTGAACAAAACTAATTTGCAAGCACTAAACAACACGAATTACATCAACAACTTATCTTATTTAAGTATTATTTTAACTTAGTTAAGTTTGACAAATTTAATTTGGAGGGAAATGGTTGCTGGTTGGCAATTTTTCTGGTTATTGTTGGCCACATTTACAATCTCAAGGGAATTATTAAAAATTTGAACATTTAATATTTTAACAAAATATTTGAGTGATTTGGTTATTGCATTTGCTAGTTTCCATGAAATAAACTATATACAATTTAATAAAAAAAAACTTTGATATACGATATATCGACATAGCTATATTTTTCTTCTTTTCATATAATTTATTGTATGCTAAGTCTTACTGTTTATTTCATTGACTATGATTAAATAGCTTTCGTTTTTACTTAAAATGTACTCATAATATTTTTTTTGTTTCAGAACGAAAAGAATCAAATTATGAAATCGAACGTTTGGCTGAGGCTGGTAAGTGGACATTAGTTGTGTTTTCTCCGGAATTTAATATTTGTTTCAGTAAATTCAATATTTTCTTGCAAAATATTTTCTTGCAAGCTACGACATAAACTATTTTTTTATAATTTAACCTATGCCACATAAGTTGTAGAAAAATATTAATAGACATCTTGATCTGGTCAAATTATTGTCCTTTAATAACTATTAACGTAATAACTCTAATTTTATTAATTGGGTTTTATTTTAATTATGTCATAAACAATTTTTGTCCATAAAAAGTATGCCTAATTAATTGGAAGACTTAAACCAGACTATTGAATCGCAAAACTATAAGATTTTGTAAGTATGAATTATAATTATTTTGTAAAAATAAAACTCATATCTTTAATTATTTTAATCATTATAATTATAGTATCAATAATATGTGGATCCTTACATCAATCTTATAGTTGTTCTAAGTCTGTAACAGTGACTACTCACCAATCAACACAGTAATGGTAGTTTGTATTTATCCTTGTTGTTAAAAGATTTTTAAACCTACTTTTTGTTACTTGGAGTTTTTCTACGATACTAGGATACCGTTTAGGATACTGTGATTGTAGTTCTGAATAATATTTTATGTGTAAATTGTTCAAAATCGTCAGTCTTTTAAAACGATTTAATAAAATGTTGATGAGTACAGTGGGAATGATTGCCGAAGGTTATTGGTTTATTATTGAAAAATCATTTTTAAATTAAAACAAAACTGCTATACAACCAAAATACTAATCTTTTACTGTAGGAAAAATTTAGCATATATATCCCAAATTGGCTTAAATAAAAAAATCTTACATTACTGCAACAAAATCAGCCTTTCAAAAAGTAAATCGCAATAAGAAATAAATTGTACATTCCTAAAATCACTAAACCAACAGGCACATGCCCAATTATAGGAGTAGTGTTTCAAAATAAATAAAATTACACGTTATGGCTTATAAAACTTAATCTAAGATGGCTAAAATGAAAATGAATTTTTTATGAGGACTATAAAGAAATAAATAAATATAAATTAATGTGGCATGAGTAGAAAAATACAGTTTTAGCGAAACTGTTAAATTAACAAATTGTTCATAAACTCGTACAAAAAATTTGTATGAATTTACTACAAGGAAGAAACGAAAATGCTATATAGTTGCGGTATAAAAGTACACTCCTTATGATTACATGTTCGTTCGCTCGATCCTACCTTATGTTACAGTATAGAACCAAGATTATTGTAATCTTAGGTTTAGTGACTTATAGTTATTTTTAGAAAGCAGAATACCGAATGTAATTTGAAAATTCGCAAAAAAGAGTTAAAAACATAATTATTAAAGTTTTTAATAACTTTAAATTTTATTTTATTTCTTTAATAATTATTTACTAATTTTTTATGAAAATATTTATTCATTGGTAAAATGAACCGATGTTTGAAAAAAAATTACTTTCAAATTCTTTTTTACGTAAAGGCGAATCAAAAATTTTTGTTTTACTCTTGGTATTATTTTTAACAGTTTATTCTTTAGGATTTATATTTTGAATGGACCTTTATAACATTAATGCCCATTCATAGGAAAAATACTTTAACGAGATATTAAAAAAGCATTGGAAAACCAATTCTAAAAAGAGAATAAATACACAAAAAACTTTAAAAAGTATTATCATAATAGCAGGCATTTAATTTATTACAGTGGGAATATTTTAAAAGCAGTATATGTTACCAAACTTGTACATAACTCACAACATTTTCCAAATATAATCAGGCACCTAAAACGAAAATATCGGGGGGAAACAACAAAGTGATTATGATTTTGCTTTAAAAAGGTGACTCTTGCAGCCCAATTATTGCAAAACATTCTTCTAGGAAAATCTAATCATTTTGTTATTTATTGTTCAATATTAGCAATATATATATATTAAAAATGTTTCAGTAATTACATTTTGCAAATTTCGTTTCTATGAATCTTATCAAACAATAAGATTGATAAAAAAGTTTGTTTCGTTTTTTTAAATATTCGCATTAAAAAAATATATATTAAGTAGCCGAAATTGTTTAATACACTTTGGAAAACTATGGATGTACAGATTTATTCTAAATATTAACTCAATGCACAAAACCGCAACGAATATAAAAATTGTAATAAATGTGAAACATAAAATGCTGGTTAGTGGCTAAACAAAACTTTACCGGAACTATGTTTTTGCATCAATATTCATTTCTTTTACAAGTCAAATCAGTAATCGAAGTTTTATCATATCTTAGTAAATCACCCTGTATTGGTTGATATCTGTATAGAAACAAAAATATATGCTTATGTATAAATACTGTAAAATACAAGCTACGGTTTAAGCTAACACATAAGCTGTATTATTTTAATTATAATTTAATATAACTTTTCAGAAAGGGCCAGGTTTTACTAAAATATTGAAGTATAGATAAAATTTACTAATTTAGGTTGTGTTTTAGCTATTTTGGAATATTTATATGTATTTTATCAAATTATTTACCAAACATTGTTGATAAGGAAATTAACCTACAACTCTTTACTACACAGATTCAGATTAATTAAGTAGTAATCCTTAGTTATGTAATTACATTTTTCAACATATTTGTGTCTTGTAAATATTTTGAAAAATGGAGTTTTTTTGTATTTAGCTATTTATAAATCGCTATATTTAGATATTTAGACTGTGAAGGCTGCCATTTTGAAACAGTAAAAGTTTTAAATGTCAAAATTCATTTGCATTGGTATCTTTACTTAATTCAATAGTTTTTTTTTTTTTTTTTTTTTTTTTGCCAAGTTTGAATTCTGTACATTAAATAAATTCAAAGATATAATAGATTACCTAATTAAAAATTACATACATACAGACCGAAAACTGCTATAGAGATATAACGTTGAAGTCTTAAAAGGTTGAAGCTAGTATATGTGATAGAAATTTAAACAAATTTTTATAAAATATAATTGAATTAATCCTATTTTATTTCACAGAGGGCAATTTGTTTTGTCTTATTAATGGTTTTGGTTAACTTTGTTTGTGGTTAGCATCCAACAATCGAGGGTTTAATTTGTCTTCATAATTAATTTTACAATAAATGAATTATTGAATAATGTTCTAAAAGGTCCAACTGAACTCTGTATTTTTGTTTTAATGATGTATTGTTGTAAAAGGTATGGTGAAGTAAAATTTAATTTCGGTTTACTAAGAGATATCGTCTCCATCACCTCTATTCCTGGCGCTGAGAGGTGTAGATGTGGACATTACAAAGGACATCACGGTACCTTCCGCTGTTTCTGACTTGAGAGAGATCCCCTCCCCTACGAAAAGTGTTCCCAAACCATTAAACATTCAGTTTTACAGTTATTATCTAAAATGTAAGTAAAAATCAATTTCATTCGAAATTTATGAGTTGTTATGTTAATTGTTAGCTCTGAAGATTATTAAAAGCAGTCTTGTGCAATACAAATCGAACACTGTCTATAAATTTCTGTTATAGAAGTCACTAAGAAAACTTTTTTACAGTATTAGTTTTATTGTTTAGTAAATTGTTGCGGACATTTTCCATCACTGATTAGTATACAAAATTCACGACAAATTCATATACAAAATCCCTGAAGACGGGATCAAATTCCAGATCCCGAAACGTCTTGAATTTTGTTTACTAATCAGTGATCGAAAATGTCGACAAAAATTTACTAAACAATAACATTCACTTACCATCACCAACAATGAACTTTAAACAAAGAAGTATTAGTTTTATAAATAATTTTTTATGATCTTTATTTAGTCAAATAAATAATATACAATCGTGTGACAGAATAATAAGCATATGCAAAACACTCACAAATACACAAAAACATACAAATAGTCCACACAATAAAGCAAAAATTTTCTTGAAATAAATAAATAAGGACTCAGATTACATGATTACATCAAAATTCTGTTTCGTTTATGATGGATGACAGTATACTTAATTTTCGTCAACAAATTGATTCGGAAGAATTTAATTTGTACCGTACAGTACTTAAAAATTGTGATATATCCTTATACTTTTATTATCAACGTATAATTTAGACTATTTTAATAAATAACTTTTATTCATAAAATTGAATATTTGTCAGTGACAATCTGTTCAGTTAGGAAATAAGGGGAAATGTTTAGAAAATATTTACCGATATGAAGTAGAAATTCACAATTAATGGAAATGCGAAGTCGTAGAAAATTAACAAATTATATATGCATGTAAAACTAGTAATAGTCCCAAACCATAGAAGAAATAGTACACATAAAAGTGGTTTCGTGAGGTAACCGGTAGAATTCTTAGTATTTTTGTCTTTAAGTCACTCTTTATCCAAGTCAATATACATAAAAGGCTAAATTGTAATTTCGCCCCTCGTAATAATCTTTTTGATGGGTAAACTTCACCTTTGAAGGCGGTATTATTCAAGGCTACCTTAAGTAATTACATTTCACCCAAAGCAAAGGAGTCGTTATACCAAAATATGCATAAAGTAATGACTTCCCTTTGCCCGAGTCGTTAATTTCCTCCACGAGTATGGTCAGTTTATTCTCCATATTTTTAACTCTATTTTGCAACATAGAGTAAAAGCGATTTTCAGAGGAAATTATAGAAATATTACCGCTAGAACGCAAAGGGGAATCTATTTTAAAAACAGGTGGTTTAATATAGCGTATTGAAGAGTAAGAATTTGTTCTTGCCTAAAAAATGTTTTAATCCGTATAATAGAAAGTCATTTACTAAAAAACTTACAGTATTTAAATTTTAACACAAAGGCCTTCTTCGGTCGAGATTTGTTTCACTTCAACGCCTGTTTTAGTTTGCAGTTCAATTAAGAAATTTTTCCATGTAAATCATATAGAAAAAGGATATTTAAGGGATTACCGTACCCTTTTTTTTAATATATTTTAAATTAAAAAAAAAAACATTATTGAAACGAGACAAATTTGAATACCCCGCAAGCGTTAAAATTGGTACGATATAAAGAAGGAGATTTGTTAAAAAATTATTGAAATTATTGTATAGAAGGATTCCTCGTTAGTTTGGAAAAGGAATCACAGGGATAAACGGGGGAAGACAGGGGTGCAAAACGTACCATATCCAACCACTTATACTTCAGTTTCTATGCCTTTAAATTTATCCGTCAGAAACTTCGCGCGATGATGCGCGTGATTCGAACTTGAGTTTTCCCTTTCTGTATGCTGCGATATTAATAAGTAACGAGTTCGATCAACTATAAAGGTTTTATTGTATGCCTAGTGTTAATTTATTATGAGATTATTATTGTTAAACCTTCAAAGAAAGAAGTATTATGAGTTGAAATTGTAGACCTGTAGAAAAGGATTAGTGAAGGTGAGTTCTCGTTGAACTGTAGAAAACACCCTTGAATAAAATATTAAGTAAAGGAAAATGTTGACATAGTTGAGTCATATTATTATTGAAAATTTTAAGTGAAATAAGGAATGGACGAACAATACTTTTTTCTATTTCATAGATTATTATTTATGTTACTGATAGTTCCAAGAAACTTTTTTAAATACTTTGGTATAATATGTATTGTCTCTCCGAGAAGCTTGCAATTATTGATCGAGTCATTGTGAATTGTTACATAAGTAAACAACGAATGAGGTAGAACGTGTGTGGGCCGCGGCAACAATTTATATTTTTTTAATATAAAATTTTTTAAACTTATGTTTTCACTTCGAGATACGAAGGTAAGAGGTTGAGGTCAATAATTACACAAAATGTTAAATAGAAATAAAAGTTATTACATTTAATTATCGGGCGAAACAAAGGCATTCATCTACAGTAGAATTCTTACCAATTGTACCAAATTGAATAATTTGTAAAGGCAGCTGACTACGGGCTTCGGCCCGTAAGCGGGAGGCATATTGAGCTACATGAAGTACCAGGGTCATCTGGGTAAAAATGACAAAGTAACTTAGATTAACTACTCGACAAAGTAGATTATTGTACTCCGTTGTAGGCCTGAAAAAGAAGTTTACAAGAGTTGTTATAAAAAAAGAAAATATCTCTTGTAGTAAATGAAATTGTTTATCAATATAGAAACTAAATTGCTCGATTTCGAGCAACATGTACACTATAGTCCGTTTTTTTAAACCTGATCCTTCTAGAGAAAATTGGGGTGGGGGAGGGGTTTAAACTGTAAACAAAAAATTTAAACTGTAAACAACACAATTAAACTCGTGACAAACGTTTGTCGAGTATCAGATTCCCTCAAATAACGTTTTAAATAAGTTATAATATCTTTCAGTAACTCCTAGTCAGCTGTTATATTTTTAAGCCAAACCTATTCCTTGTTAAAAAGTAACAGTTCTAAGTAAACTGATTAAAAAACAACTGCTACCAATAATATTCTAAAACTGATACACATTATGTTGTGATGTAAAATTACCAGCTGGTATGCAACAGTGAAATAAAACAAAAACAACAAAAAAAAAAAAACAAACAAAAAAAACCAAAAGGCTTCAGCCAATGGGATAGTAGCAAGTATAAACAAACCCCCTCCACCATCTCTCCCTCGAAGGATCAGGCTTAAAAAAAACGGACTATAGTAACTATAAAATCAAAACCAGCTGTTAACAGCTGACTCTACTGTCAAAACACAAATTTCCTGCTCAGGTATAAACATGAACCTTTTTCTACTGTAACCAGTTACTAAATTACTGAATGTTACTCTAATAAAAATAATTGATTAGTTATTAAATATTACTTTATACAATTTATACTATTTTATTATGACTATTTACTTAAAAAAAGTAAAATGATAAAACCACTAAGCAATTTGAAGGATTGAAATTAAATTCAAATCAACAGTATTAGCAACAATGATTAAATAAGTTGAAATAGAAGCTTAGACGGTTCCTTAGGATTAAAAAATTCTCAAAGATGGAAAAATGATATTGACAACGATTTTAAATCGCGTTGTCTAGAGTTAAAAAATAAGAGGTCCTTGCAATAAATTTAGATAGCGATTTTTTATTTCTTTTAATTTGCCATAATATATTGAAAACGTTTTGTCAACTTTCTTGGATATAAGCAGTGGAAATATTTGTTTTGGCATTCAGTGTTTGGTTTTGTAAAACATAGAGCGACATTTTTTACTTATATGATTTAAGGATAGTTTCTCGTTTTGAGTGTGTTTCGACTTATTGCCATGTGGTTTCTGGCAATTAAAGATGTCAAAAAATATCCATACGATTGTTATGGATGAGTTAATGAGTATATTTTTACGATTAAATAAATATAAAGTAGAATTAGTAACACAAAAACTAATATTATTTTGTAATAAAGGTTTTATTCAACCCTACTATAGAACAACTTTAATGAACGGAAAATTAATGGTGATGTAATAGCTCGATACAGAAACATAATTTTGAGATTCGGTGGTTTGCGAATGTAAACAAGAAGTAAATATATATAAATACACACACACACACACACACACACACACACACACACACACACACACACACACACACACACACACACACACACACACACACACACACACACACACACACACACACACACACACACACACACACACACACACACATATATATATATATATATATATATATATATATATATATATATATATTATATTCAACATAATCAAACAAGAGAAAACATTTACCAGCTATAAAAGTTTATATTTCGATTAAATACATCGTTTTCAAAACTTAGCTGGAGTTAAATGGTTAAGAACAAACAAAACAAACTAATGTTGGTAAACGTAAGAAAACAGATGATTTTGAATGTAAATAATTTACATTTTTAGCACATATATATATATATATATATATATATATATATATATATATATATATGTGCTAAAAATGGTGATGGTAATGTGTGTAAGGTAGCCAAAAGGCAAATGATGCGAATAGCGTAACAATCGATGTATTGTGGGTCTGACATTGCGTGGGCGTATCTCAGAGATCTACCGGCTCGTGGTGAATTATCCGGCGCGATTGCAACATAAATGAAATCATAATTTTATGTTATTCATAACGATATGATTTACTTTCACTTGTCTATCCCAAACTGTGTTTATTCAAAACCATTCACGATAACCGTTTGTCCCAACTGTGTTGCACCAACTCAACGGTGGTTAATTTCAGTCGCATAATCCATAAAGGTACACCTTGATTTGTTGATTGTAAGAGTTTATTTGTAGTCAATTTGTAAAATAGTTGTATAATCTAATACACCAATACTAAAGAATTAAAAACTAAAAATATTAAGTAATAAAGTAAAAATATTAATTATAAAAAGAAAATGATTCCAAACTATTAAACCATTTTAAAAATGCAAAGTATCATGATATCAATATTACATTTTTTTAGAGTTTCAATTCAAAATTATAACGAAGTAGGAGTCTCCTAGCGTAGAGACCTATATTTTTATCCCAGAACTACATATTTGCATGGTTTGAAGAAAATCTTTCTAACCGGTTTTGAAATAAGTGTGCATACATACGTATACGATGTTAGCCTATATTATTCATACAAATATACCTTTTACTCGTTTAATTTAGGATATCATTTTGATTTTGTTTTTAAAACAGGTTTGAATCCTGCCTCTGAGGTCTCCCAATTTCCAGTTTTATTGTTATAACCAATAGATGAGGAATATTAATTAAATTTATACATTGTGCTACCACAGTAACTTAATCTTTTGAGGTGTGTTAAAATTTGTCGTGTTTTGTAGTTTTCCTAAAAGATTTTTTTAATAGCTTTTCTGAAAGGCATGGGAAGTCTTTAAATACCTTAATATAAGCGTGAATAGACTTAAATAGAAATAATAATATATATTAATGTAATTAAAAAGTAATAATAATACTACTTAAATATGTTATCAAGTATGAACAAGCTCGAAGAATAAAAAAAAAGATTTATATGTACTACAAATTTAAATAAATTTGACAGAACGTCTTAATTTGTGCAATTAATGTATTTATTGAAAAGCAAATGTAAAATAATAAAATGTATTTAATTTTTAATAAACTTAATCTTAAACACGTTCTCCAATTTTAAATTTAAAAAATGAAAGTTATTTTGTGTCAAACTATGATTAATCTAAGTTGAACCGTTCTATGACAAAGAGCAACGCCTTGATAGCTATTGACGTTTCGTGGAGGCAAGTTTGGCACATTATATTGGAAAAGTGGTGTAATATTGTAGCTCAGGTGGCCCATGAGTCCACCCGTCTGATATTATAACAAGCATTCTCGTCTGAGCTTCGGAGTTATAAGATACATCAACATTTGTCATCGAGGATGTGTTAACAGAAAACAATTGGCTGGAATCAGAATTACCACGGGTAAATAAGGAACTATTCCTTATACTCAGCAAGAGAGTGTTGTTTTAAAACAAACTTGTGAGTTATCATATAGATTTGAATATAGTTGTAATGAATTAAAGATGTATTAAATAAATATCATTTACGGAAAAAGGGTTGTTCCTCCTTTTTTTAAGAGACTGTTATTGGAGAAATTATCCTCTCCGGGTTATTGTTGCTCCTTACCACACACGTTCTACCACACTCGTTGGTATCTAGCAATTCACAATGACACGATCGATATGAGCAAGCTTCTCGGAGAGACAATATTATACCCACTTATTAAAAAACGTTTCTTGGAACTATCAGTTAAATAAATAAATAATATAGTCTATGAATTTAAAACCATTTTCTTACAGCCACTCCTTTTTTATCTTATAATTTTCAATAATTTCAGATTCAACGATGTAAACATTTTCTTTGAGTAAATATTTTATTTAAGGGCGTTTTCTACAGTTCAACGAGAAATTACCTTCACTAATGCTTCGCTACAGGTATAAAATTTCAACTTATAATACTTCTTTTTTTTTAAGATTAAAAAAAACTCATAATAACTCAACACAAAGCATACAATAAAACCTTTATAGTTTACCTAACTCCTTGTTTATTAATTCCGCAACATACAGAAAGGGAAAACTCAAGTTTGAATCACGCGCATCATCGTGCGAAGTTTCTGTCAGATAAATCGAAAGTGTTAGAAACTGAAGGATAAGTGGTTGTATATGGTACGTTTCGCATCCCTATTTTTCCCTGTTCATCCCCGTGATTCATTTTCAAACAAATGAGGAATCCTTCTATACAATAATTTTAATCATTTTTTTAACAAATCTCCTTCCTTATTCTGTACCAATTTCAACGCTTGAGGTGTGTTCAAATTTATCTCGTTTTGTAGTTTTTCAATAAGGTTTTATAATTTTAAAAACTATTCTGAAGGGCACGGGAATCCTTAAATATCCTTTGTTTCTATATGATTAGCATGGGGAATTGTCTTAACTGAGCTGCAAATTAAAACGGGCGTTGAAAGTTAAACAAAACTCGACCTCAGAAGGACTACATCTTCCATACATTCCATACATGTTATATGTATTTACCAAACTTCTATTCCATGTTCCCTCTGTGATACAAACTGCCCATCATCAATGCAATGAACTAACAAATGATAATTTTCTACCAACTGCATTATTGTTCGGCATATAAAGAGTTACTCTTTTGGTCCAAGTTTTATAGCCTAAACAGCTAAGGATAGATAGGCTTTTCTTGGCTAAATCTACAAAGCTATCGAGATTGAGACAGGGTTGAAGATATACATCTGATGGGGCTGGGGTGGCGGGAGTGGGGAGGAAAAGTGCGGAACCGTTCATCAGCGATAGAACTCGGCATCAAACAAACAAACAAACAAACCGTATTGGATCCATCGATCTGCTACTGACTGTCAGTGCCGGTCTTTAAAATTGGCCTCCATTCATACCAGTGGATATTAAACAATGAAAAGAACTTAGTAAAATGTTATATGCTTGACTTGTAATTGATTTTATGGGTATCGGTCTCATCATCAGTAGTATCAAGGTTTTTTTGTTTTAGAATTGCAATGTTTGAAAATCTTGACAATAAACAAATATTAGAATGAAAAACCAATACCCATTAAACATTTTCAGGCGCAGCTTAAATGCTTTCAACATTACTTTTCCTTTATTTCTACGCACCTTCAGTTATTAAATTGTGTACTGCAATGGATTTAGTGCAAACCAATGTAAGCTGTATTTATGCAAAAAATGTAGCCTGTTCGTCTTATTCAATATATTATAACGCATCAAAACCATTGTTTTTGTGATTATTAAATAATGTACTATTATTGTTTTTGTGTCACTAACGCCAACTATTATGTGTAACAATAGTTTTAAATGAAATTATGAAACAGCTCTAGAATAAGTCAATTACTAGCATGACATGCTGTTCCCCATCCGCTATTCTTTATCTTAACTTGTTAAAAATTGGTTTGGGATCAAAATTGTCAGTTAATTAAAATGTAATGTTGAAAACAAGCCTACGCTAATACGAGTAACGTATACTTGTATATACTAGAGTTCGCCCACTAGTAGAAATTCTACTAACATTTCACTTGATCTGGATCCAATTAGTTTTAAAATATTTTATAACCGTTGTATATGTTTTGTTATATATAGCAGGTATTACAACAAATGT
This sequence comes from Neoaliturus tenellus, assembly GCA_030545055.2. NCBI lineage: Eukaryota > Metazoa > Arthropoda > Insecta > Hemiptera > Cicadellidae > Neoaliturus > Neoaliturus tenellus. The sequence continues at coordinate 52,972,306 of CM061533.1, read as the reverse complement.
GTAATAATGTTATCAATTACCCTTCGTGACCTTCTTGCATAAGATTAATATTGAAACCTTAAAAAGCATATAGAGAAAAAAAATTGACAAAGACTTTTTGCTGAAATTGTGTTCTATGCCATCCCCTGAACTCCCTCAGAAAAGTCCCCTGAAATCCCCAGTGGACAACATGCCTAAAATGATGGGATGACCCACGTGGAGTCAGAAATAAATCTTTCGTCGACCAATGGATTTATATACATCAAAATAAAGTTCTTAAGTAGTAGAATTTTATGCCGCAAACCCCATCTGAAAAGGTTGCCTGAGTCAAAAACGGCAGCCTGTTAAACTTTGAATAAAAATCAAATTTTAACCTAAACGCTTAAAAATGTAATAATTTTCGAAATACTTGACATTTCTAATTGCAGTTTGTGGTAAACGTTTGCTTTTACAATTACCTTTGAAAATGCGGATTACTTGTCATGTGCCTATCGTATTAAGGTGGGTTTTACACGTGAGAGTTTTTCACTCTCGGAGAGTAGTCAGTTACTCTCATAAAAATATCAGACAGCTGTTGATAGTACTCGCAGAAAACTGTCTGGGATTAACCATCTTTGAAAATTCACTGGTTGTGTAAACACCTCTGCGAGTACCTGCTGAGAGTACGAAACTCTCTGAGAGTGAAAAACTCTCACGTGTAAACCTACCTTTACTCTTGAACCATCCTCTACATGAACGTCCCGAAGAGAAAGTTTAAAAAAAATCTTAGTCCATAGCCACGCTATACATAATTTAAAAGGTCTTAGTAAGGAGAGTACACAGCCGAAAACCATACCTCAAAAGGTCAAATATGTCGGAAATTTCAAAATTTTTATAATATTATTTTATTCTAAACTTTAAACGCCTGCCATTTTACTCCCGGTAGTTATATTAAGGTCGGGTTTAAGGCATTGTGTTCTACATTTTAAGACCTTTAATTTGATATATGTAAACCTTCTCGAATGTATTTAAATTTAGTATGCTTAATAGCAAATTTTAATGCAACTCCTTATGGGCCAACCCCTCATTTTTAAGCGTGATCCCCATGTGGGATTTCTGGGGACTTTTCAGGGGAAGGTCAGGGGATGCCATAGAACACATTTCAAAAGAAATTGGCTTTCCAAAAATCATTTCATTTTTCTCGACTAATTTTACTACACTATAGCTAGTTAGTTATGCTGCGAATTACTTAAGACCCTATAATAAACACAGTTAATCAGTCGTTTGAATAGTACTTTATAACTAGTGTAGGCCTACTTGTTGCTCGATATCGAGCAATTTAGTTTGAGTGATTTTTACTGTTTATACTTTTCAATCATTTCATTAACCAGTGCATCCTCAAAGGTTTAAATTATAACCCCTTTGTTATGAATAGACAGATCTTCTCACTGGTGTAAATATACTGTGCTTATTCGTAACAACAGTTAACTTAAAATCTTTTAAATTAGAACTTTAAGGGCTTCGTAACCTCTTCCCTTTGGATGGATATTTACCGTTTTTTTTTTTTTTTTTTTTTTTTTTTTTTTTTTTTTAACAACTTCTCGTCGAGCTTTTTTTAATGACACTAAAATCATTAAATTGGTTGAAAACTGTAGGAGGAGTTCCTTGTAAAAAAACCTTGTCGCGTATTAAATATGTATAGATATAAACGTTTATACAAATAGCTGTAAAAGTAAGGATATAAAAACTAAAGAAGTTGTTGAATAAAAAAAATAATTAATGTGAAATCCACCTTTTAACTATAAAAGTAGAATCCACATGTTACATATTCTTTATGTGGTTCAACAAATATATACGAGAGAGCAGCACTCATAGCCCTACGTTAAAACAGTTTAAAAGGCTAGTGAGCGGAGCGAACAATAGAATTTAATAGGACTAAAACTGTGATGATTTCCAAGCTTACAGACATCAATCGAGAAAATTCTACATCTTTTAAACGCCTACCTGACTTTATGTTACAAAGTATTTATAACGCAAAAATATTAACTTGCTACCAAACGTCTGTATACTGCAGGGCATTCGTTTATAGGTAATTTTTAAGCGTGTAGTGAGAGCTTCTTTCTTAGATGATCCACTAGAATAATGAATGGTATATTGATTATTATCGAATTTAATTCTACTAGTGGCTCATAGGGGCAAAAGCCCCTAATCATAAAATTAAAATGGCATAAACCATAGAGGATTACCTGTTCTTCACTACAAAAGTTTCCAGAAGATTTAATTTTAATTTACATAATATTTTAAAAATACTGTTTGAATAGGCTATTTGCCTACAAAGCACTCTTTACCTGTGTCATTAAGCCCCCCCCCCATTTGTAAATGCTTCATTTTACTTGTTGTTAAACCTATATCGAGCTTTGAAAAATAAATTTTTAAAAGAAATTGTAGTCCTTGAGCTAAGCGGCTATGAGGAAAAACATGACGAATTCCCAGTACCCATTTTAGGGTCAGTTAACTTTCAATACTTACATCATAAACCATTCCATTGTTTTGTTTATCCTAAAATTGAATATTGTAGATAGTTTCGCTTCTGTCAGACTTGTTATTTTTCTTCGCCAAAATCTAATAAGACAAATTTTAATTCTTTTTACTGTCAATATTAGTCTCTACTAATCAGAACACTCGATTTCGAGTAAACAAAGCAGATTTTTTTAAATTACTGTACATGGAGAATTTTTTTAGGAAAATCTATCAGGAGAATCTTAAAAAAACTTATGTATTTCCCATTTTGTTGTTAAGTTTTTGACCTGCTACTTTTTCCCCTAGCATGTACGCCAAACGTCTTTGCTTTTAACTCTCTCCCATAATTCTGCAGCCTATGACATTATCAAAAGGTTTCTGGGAAAATTCAGCTAACAGAATACCAACACTTTCGTGACTGACACTCTTCAAGTTTTCATTATTATATTATCTTCACTCAGTTTGATCATCTGACACTTCTTGTTTTAAAATCAAACAAAAACAAGTTTTAATGTAAATATAGTAGGCTTTTCTCAAACCTAAATTCATTCCCATTGCGCCCTATCACGATCACAATGTTTTTTTTATGATTTGCTTACATACACTCTTAGCAAGCAAAGCAGTAAATTTTATAGTTTTTACAGCAGTCAATTTGTAATATAGTCGGAAGCAATAGAACAGGTGTGTCAAGGTCAAGTCTTTTAATAAGCCAGCTGATTTTTTCCCATTTAGCTACATGTTAAATTAATTAATTTAGCTCTTCACCCGCCTGTTCTATTGCCACCGACTATAGTTTGTAAGGTTGGTAACGCTCAAAGTAGCATTTTTACTCGCTCCAAGCTACAGAACGTCTTATTATAGTATTACCACTCTAGGTAATTTTTTGTCCATTGGTTATCAATATTTCTTCACTCAATGTTATCATCCGTATCTCGTTTAAAAAAATTTTGTTCGTCTGCTCAAAAACTACTTTGTTGTAATAATTTGAAATTAATATAATAAAATTCGCCATATTTAAAAGACAGGGGCATATTTTTACTGGCTTTGACTGACAGGATTTCATTTTAAACAACATGTGTGGGAAGTATTACCTGTCTAAAGGTCCCGATAGAGGATGAAACTCAGATGAAAATATGGATTATCCGAATGCCACTGCCGGACGGGCGCTGGAAATCCAGGATTTGAGCGAGTGACATGAGTGACATGTCGCGGCAGCGCCCCTAACGGTGTCGGTGAAATTCTGCAGCACTTACTGGTAGAAAACGAGTGAAATTATGAAACATCTGAGAGTTTTCATTTTTAGAAATTTCACTTTTACACAGTATCCTAATTATAAATTATAAATAGTTTTTATATTAGCGGTTAAACATCACACCATAGTTATTTTACTATTATTTATTATTAGTTACATAATATATGAATTAGTTATCAACATTACAAAATTTTTTATAGGGCTATTATTTATCTTGATAAATTAATCAGTTGGTCTGTTTCTGGGACAAAGCTACTCATCTGGCCCATCACACTCAACCTTCAGTTATATTCGCACAACCTGATTGCGGATGTGTCTTAATAAAGGGATTTAAAAACAATGTTATCTATTTACTTCACAATTTAATATTTAAAATCGTCAATGCTTTCTGTTTGGGCTTCCCACATACGGCACTAAAAATAAAGTTTAAAGAAGGGCTTTCGTTAAAGATTCAGAAATAAGTGTAAATTATGACCTCTGCAACATGATATATAATAATGTATATAATCGATCACACTTCTCCATATAACACCTCTTAAATAATATCACATTCATTGTTTAATTACCACAGATTATTTTACTAAACACAATAGTTATATTGTGTCATAATCAAAATCATCATAATCATAATCAATAATCATGAAAGCAAGAAGTTTCTCTTTCGTTCATATTTTTATTATTCAAATACATTATACATTTTTGTGCACGGAACACATGAACCCCTTTCCAACTTTTAAACTTTTTAAAATCGTTCATTACTATAAAATATTTTCAACAAGAGAGGAACTCAAATGATAATAGATCGTTGATTCAATGACACCGGTAGAAAACTAGTGTTACAAAGCGATGACACTTAATTCTTGTGGTAAAACCAACCAAGTAAAACACTAAACAAGATCACACATGTTCACCAACCGAATTGTCATGGATCATGCGAGCTCGTGACCCTGCACAAATGAGAATCACATTTACAATTACAGAGGAGTGGAGTGAGGCCTGTGATGAGCATGGCAGCGCTCCCGCGAGACCTCGGCAGACAGGTCTGACATCGCGGCACAGCTGCCCCCCCCCCCCTCGGTCAATTAAACTAGTGTACGTGTTGCTCGAAATCGAGCATTTTATTTTGATACAAAACAAATATTAAATTTAGTTCTAAATCAGTGACGTCCGACCAATCCAATATTGTGAATATGAGTAGGCCTCAAAAACCATTGACAGCTGTACATTAAAAGATGTTTAAAAATACTCAACCCTATCCCAATGTTATTCTGATGGGAAATTTTAAAATTTAATTTGTAGATAGCGCTCTTATTTTATGTCCGATCTCATAATTTTTTGGCGGAACAACTGCAGACCAAGCCCTATCCAGCGACACCAAAAACTAGAAAATCGGTTGAGAACTGAAGGAGAAGTTCTCAGCACAAAAAAGCCTAAGCGTATTAAATAAGTAAATATTTTCAAAAACCTAGAAATCAAAATTTAAACTTAATTAAAACAAATATCAGCGATAATATCAGTAATTATATATCATTTGCTATTTAATTGGAAGGCAAATTTGGTGACAAAATACAGCAACCGGTCTCGACAAAAGTCTTAACACCCAATTGGGTTCACAGATGAAGGATTTGGACACTATGGCTGGCCCTAAACAACAGTAGCCTACTTACTACTTATACAGTATTACAACTGGACTAACTCTCGAACATATGGCTGCTTCTGAACAGTCAAGTCCAGCGAAATGTATGTGGTTGAGTGATATCACTTCAAACAATCAACGATTTAAGAGTGAAGAAATCTGGAGGGTGTTATAACGGTTTTTAACGGAATGACGACATGGCTTACAACAAGTGAAAATAGACATGCAAACGCAATACTAGTTTTCAATATAAGTGAGTAAAAAACAATACAACAACCATAAAAATATCTGAATTATATATTAAGAATGCTAAGTTTGTCAAATCGTTTAATTTTGATAAATGCTTTCCCAAAACCCTCATTTATTTTAAATTCCTTGCTTATGACGTAAATGTAGTTTAACACAAATTTAAACATATGGTCAGCTTTGATTTAAATTTAATTGAGTTTTAAGGCTGTGTCACACTTGGCTACTTAATAGCAGCTACCCAGTAGCAGCTACTGAAATAACAGCTTCTTAAAGTACTTAGTAGCTGCTACTGCCTATGTAACAATGGCTAAAGGCTATGTCATACTATGCTACTTTACTAGCAGCTAGCGAAGTAGAAGCTACAAAGTAGCCAATGTGACATAGGCAGTAGCAACTACTAAGTAATTTAAGAACCTGTTATTTCAGTAGCTGCTTACTATAAACTCACTTTGACAAAGTGATCCTAAGTGTTTTATTTTTTATTTTTTTATTTTATTTATTTATTTATTTATTTATTTTTTGAGCGTGATCTTAACACATCTTTTAACAATCCTAAAGTTTCTCTTGACAGACTGTAGAATAATAGAATTTGAGGCTTGTACACCATTCTGTGATCAAAAGCTATATTTCTGGATATTCACAAGCTGAAGACTTTGTTTAGGTACTTTGGAATCCATCATGGATCAACTTTCAGCCCCTTCCTTTTCTTTAACAAACTATTTCGGTTCTGCCATTACCGAATGAAGAAAATTGAAAACAAAGTGTCAAATAAGGGAAAACCAGTATCTTTTCGATTTAAGCCCTTAATTTTTCCATTCAGTAATCAACATTCAGCCTCTTGTTTTTCTTGTTAAAACTATTTCGATTCCGTCATTACCAACCGAAGAAAAGTGTCAAATGGACAGAAAAACAAGTATCTTTTTATTGATACTGTTGCTATGACAGTAAACTGATTTCTTTTAATCCTGTAATAATAAAATTTTTATCATTCTGCACGAAATCAGCGTGGCTCTTGTTTTCTAAATTTTACCAAAACCGGTGCTTCTTTTGTCCTAGGACTGAAAATTCAGCTGTCTGCTAAGTATATTATTATTCATTTATTAATTTTTGGGAGGAGCATTCTGAATTAAAGAGCATTGTTTGTAGATAACAGAGATGTAAACACTGCGCATTACTTACTTTTTAAATATGACCTCGAAAACATAACTTTATAGTAAATATTTTTACGATCAAAAGTCTAATTCCGCATTATTATGATAAAAAACTATGTTCATCACTAGGAGCAAAAGTGTCTTTTGATGCTTAATCGTTTGATGCAAACACAATTGCGCACACTTATGCTTCTAGTGATGAAAACTGCTATTACGGTCACTTGTTTACTTGCTGATGTTGATAGTGGTTGTTTGTTATTGTCGCAGGTGTGGAACGACTACCAGCTGCAGTGGGACGAGGCGGACTACGGCGGCATTGGGGTGCTCAGGTTGCCACCAGACAAGGTCTGGAAACCTGACATAGTGCTGTTCAACAAGTGAGTAACAGCAATCATCTACCACTAGCAACAGATCAGTAGTCGGTTCAGGTTGGATGTGGTGTTTGAGTTGAAAACACAGAGGTATAAAAATCCCGATCGAAGTACAATAAACAAGGGCTGTAAATGAGTTAATAATTTACGTTTCCCACTGTGCAAAGCGCAGGACTGGTGTTTTAATCCAATGGTCCCATGCATTATTATAATTTTAATAGACTATTTTCGTCCTAATATTCTTAAATTAAATGCCACAAAACTGATTATCAACGTGAGTTACATTGATTACGAAATTAAACTGCATCAACGCTATTAGGAACGGGCACTGTCGAATAACCACAAATCTACAGACCTACTCAAGGTGTTTGAATATCCACACTCATTAGTGATGATTATAAGGATCAATTCGAAGGGGAAGGAACAGCCATACATTTACAGCAAGCCACTGAGCTGGGAAACAAAAATTTTAATAATTACCAGCTGCTGTTGGGAGTGTCCCTTGATAATCTCGTTAAACGTGACACACAAGCTATACTTGTCTACAATGTGATACGCATATTAAGTGACATTTTTAGCGTGTAAACACTTTTATGAAATCCACCAATCAGTCAACTGCATGATTAAGGAATTATCTATCAGGACCCTTGTTTTTACCCTATAACATTAACTCTTCTGTGTACTCGTAGGATAACAAAAAAGGTATATTACATTAATGAGTGATGTTGTTTTATGCTTTTAAAGAGGTTTTTAATAGATAATGAAAAAGTGTTTATATATAACTAAAGGATCTATAAGTTTAAATTTGAATACTACAATAATCGATTCACGCTAGCCAGTGACATAGGCTCTAGCAGGCCAAAGACCTCACCTCACCAACCTAGCAGAACGGAAAACCTGCGCTGACAGGAACTGGGAAAGCCAAACTTTCCCGGTCCCTACCCAATCAGTTTCTTCCCGACCTGGGTCACTCTCGATATACAGCTGTTCCACCTCTTTTCGTGTTCGATTCTACAAACGACTTTAACGCATTATTACCCAGCGTTACCATTTGGTAACACAAATATGGCGCAATATTTTAAACTAGTTTTAATATCCAGAGAAAAAGTAGAAAACATTTTTTAAAAGAATACGTTGTATAAGATAGTTAGTCCTACACTGTTAGGACCACTGTTAGTCCTCAAAATAAATAGTATACTGAAGAATGGATTGAATTTTTCCCTGAACTAAATAGAACTGGCCAAAATTAAATTCGTTAAATGTGTCAAAGAGCCTCAACGAGAACCTTTAAAATTCAAAGTTTCCTCGTCCCTATCTAGTCAGTCTCTTCCCGGCTGGGACACTGTGGATATACAGCTGTTCCACCCCTGTTCTCCCCTACAAGCCCCTCTAATGAGTATGAATATTTCACCTCCTCAAGTAGGTCAAAAACTTTGTGAATATTTGGTAACAACCTGTAGGCCTACTATACAAAATTTAGAAATTTAGAAATGCAGTGTTCAATTAAAACGTTTGATTAGTTCACACAGCGTAATTAGCACCTCCTCCATATCTTTGCAGATAGCATGATGTCACGGATGTCACTGAAATAAAGGTCACTGAAAACAAGCGGAACTACGGGAAAAGTTAATTTCCAGGAGACAAGCCCTCGAATAATTTGGGGGTCAATTAATTGAAGTATTGAAATCCTGCAAAAAAAGTAGAAAGTATTTTTAAAGAATGTGGAGTATTAGGTAGTTTAACAAATTATTATATTGGCTTTTGTCTTTTTTTTCTTTTTTATCACCATAGATTAAATTATTTCCTGTGTTGATACCTTATAAATCACCACTGTTAGTCCTAAAAATAAATAGTATACTGAATGGATTATAAATTTGTTCCCTGAACAAAATAGAATGGGCCGAAATTAAATCCGTTAAATGTGTTACGAGAACCTTCTAAATGTAGTGTCGTCGAAGCTTATCACACAGCATTGCAACTTACCTTTGACGTTTTATTTTTAATCTTGTCAAATTAATATCAGATTTACTGTGAATACTGTTGACTAAAGTAAACTATAACTAACTTGTTAAGAAAACAATATAGGATTACCTTGTGAATTTAATTAAACTGCATAACTCTAAACATATTTCGAGATCGATTATTAAATGTTAATATTTTTATATAAAACATAATACACTTATTTAGTGTGTTTAAATTAAGTATCCAGTGTTTGTTCTATTTTCAATAAAAATTGTCAGAGAAATAATATATCTTATTAGATTTTTTTATTTAAAAATTCAAAACTATAATTTATTCACGACACTCGTTAAAGTCGGTACACAAATGAGTTTCTCTTAAACTAATATGTATACTTGTAATTAAATAACATGGTAAAATTGTTCGAATTATATCTCATGTTATATTTTTTTAAAGTTTCCATATTATATTAGTGTTTATTTATTTTCAAAAGACTTTAAGGTTGAGAGAGGATATTAGGTTCAGAGAGTTAAAACAATGTTCCATTATTTTTGTAACTTATATATCCATTGTATTCCCCTATACCCTATGGTTTCGTTCTTAATGTGCTAAGTTGTTTCCAGTTAATATGCTGTATTGGGGTGCTTCATTTCATTAATTACTCAATTCCTGACAATGAATGATGTAGAGGAAACTTTCCCTGAACTTGCCAGAGTTTTATCAAGAGAAACTCAAACTATCTTTGATGAGTCATAAAACGTAAAATAGTTATTCCACGACAGTTTCTAGTGTATTCGAGAAAAGTTGACACACGTCTTTACCATGTATAAGACACTATGAAATTGGACCAAAATAGGGTTTTTAAACTATAAAATTAGTCAAAATTTTAATATCAATCAAGTGTCAAATAAAAAGAGACCTGTAAAGCTGAAAAATTAATCTTATAGTAATGGTTTAGCTTTAAAATTGAGATTTCGTTTTAATAATTTTAAAGTGTTATCTTTTTACTTGAAAACATGCAATCATAAAACTATATATTTCATAAGTTAAGTATTATAAAATAGTGAAAAAATATGCTATTTTTCTTTAATTATTTAGTAAACTATGCACATATTAGTACTTTAAAATATATGCTATTATATATATTATACTTTTATAGTATGTAAAGGTTTGAACTAGCAATCACAAGGTAAATAGTGTCTGTTTTGCACATCTCAAGTATTAATCTTGGCCTTATTTACCCACATCTCTCGTACGGGATTCGTCTGTGGGGTGGCTGTGCTAAGGGAGAATTCGAAAGGGTCCCGTGGTTCGGAAGGCACGTTAAGCTGTTGGTCCACCTGCATAGAAAAAAGTGCAGGCATTTCAGGCGAGGAGATCTCCCTCCACTAAAAGCCATACGATAATTAATTAATTAATTCGAAAGGGTGTTCGGAATACAAAAAATCCATCAGAATCATTGCAAATTTACAGCACAGATAGTAGTGTAGAGACGCTTTCAGGGAGCTCGGGTTACTGACGCTGCCTTGCCTCTACGTAGTGGAGACAGCAGTTGACTGTCGCTTACAGTGCGATCTTGTACAGAGCAATGTTGTGCATGGTTACACTACCTGAGGTAGGGAGGAGTTCCGTGTTAGGCAGCATAGGACGGCGTCATCTGAACGCATCCCCTCTTATGTGGGGATCAAGCTGGTCAACGTCCTCACTGAACGTCTCAAACGTTTAGGGAATCTACTTTCGTTTAAGAAAGTTTTAAAGAGGGAGTTGACGCGCTCTGGGTTCACGCGGAGGAGGAGTTCTTGGCCCACCACTGGGGATATAGGAAAATTAGGACAAGACAATGTGTTTTGTTTTGTTTTTTTACAAAAAAAAAAATAATTGAGAACATCAAATAAAGCCTTTGTTTCGTGAAAAGAGGATAAGTATGGCCCATGAGCGTCACAGACCTAGTGAAAAAGGACAGAGAGAGGGAGAGAGGAAAATAAATTTTGAACACAGATTTTGGGTTCTGAGATGCATAAAACATATAAATAACAAAAAATTTCAATATTTTAAGCAATGTACAGGCAAAACTATAATTTTATTAATATAGCTTGCATTGCTATAAACAATTCTATGCAATGAAAACAAATCGACAACTTGTGAACTTCTCAGAGTTTTCTATTTCCTCCTCGAGCGCGGTGTAAAGGTGCTGTGCGCTGTGCCGTATAAAGGAGGCGCATTGAAGGCAGCACAACAAGACGATCCCCCACTAAAGGCGATGTTATTTCTCAGCTGAGATAGATTGATTCGGTCCATAGTTAATTGAAGAGCCGCTCCCTGACAGCCCCCGCCCCCTCCCTCTTTGGGCCACGATTAATGCATTTACCCATATTTCTTTCACTAATTGGACGTTTCTTTTTGCAATAAATCCTCAGGCTCGATCTTCACCAAGCCGGAAATTGCTTATATTTCTCACATCTTTTAATTGGAAGTCTGTGATTAGTTTTGGTAGCAGTAAGTGGTGCTTGAGAAGATATAAGATTACTTTAAAATTCCCTTGAGTGAGTACAGCCACAATTGTTTGTTTTGATCGTGTTCCTTCTGTTTTAAGAATAATCCTTTTAAGCTGTAAAACTATAATGTTGTAAAGTTCGCATAAATTATAATTGTTATAAGCTTTGTAAATTATATCCTTATTTTATATTATGACTTTCTAAAGTTGTAAATCGTTGCATTTGGAGCATTTTTGTCGCTCAGTTTGTTTTATTTTATTTCTACGAAATAAACTCCTAAAATGTACTGGAAACTATATTGCAGATAAAAATGTATTCGATAACTTAAACATTCAAATTACCATTTTGTCAACAACTCAATTTCAGCATGATTGATTCCTAATGAGTAAATAAACTTAAAATCTCAATTGGATCATTTCCAACACACTATTAGATTACGAATATTTTAACCTTAGATGATGGAGAGAAAGTGAAATCAAGGTTTGGGTCATGGGCAGACTGATATGCCAGCAGGCTTCACTGTTACCACCTGATATCTCATCTATTTTGGAGAAAAAAACACGTTAGCTAACAGTTGCCTTTTTTATCCTGGTTTCCAATACAGCCATACATGTCGCAAGTTGTCTTTTCTTTAGCATGTAACCGTCCTTAGATTAAAGTAAGGAAAACGTTAAGGGTGGGAAACCCCACATAATGGCACTTGAATAGAGTATGTGCAGATATGACTTTATCCCTCCGACTCACTTAGAGAAAACATACTTTTAGTTTTTATGCCGGTAGTTAATATAAAAGTCATTTTTTCTGTACATACAAACCACCCTTTCAAAACAGCTTTAAAACATTTGTTTTTGACAGTAAAGTGAATTATTTAATCTGCAATTTGCACAGTGGATTGTTAGTAGCTTCCCTTGTTCATGACAAGGTCATAGATAAAGTAGTGTATGCAACGATTGTATTCAGCCACTCGCGAGATGTTAAGAACAATCACTTGGCTCGTGTAATACTAATACAGTAACTTACATCTTGCTCGGAGCTTAAAGGCCTTCATAATCCAATCGTCCATAATACAAAAATAATAATACAACCATGAGGATAATAGTAGTCGCATAAACTACTATTCATATTTTATTTGAGATCGCTTAAAATTGATCTCGCATCGAAAGGCTTTATTATTTAGTCTATTGATGACATATACCGTGTGTCTTAAAAGTCCTCCCCCCGCTGTTTTGTTTGACAGTTCCAGATGACGAACACCTTCTGGGGAAGTCTGTGTCAAATTATCAAATACCTCCCTCAAAACTGGGGTTTTAGGTACAAAGTCAATATTTTTAACCCCTCATTTTTATGTTGATTTTAAACTCTACACATATTTTTAAAAGCTTTTAAATCATATCACACCATTAAAGTCACCTAACACCTTTTATAGTCACTAAGACTTTCCCGTTATCTGCAGCTGTTAAAAAAATAGCGAGGGTGGGAATTTCAAGACACACGAAGTTAAACACGCCTTTATACTGTTGATTGTGTTGTGACGTAACTGTACGGAATGTGTCTGTTGCAGTGCGGACGGTAACTACGAGGTCCGCTACAAGTCCAACGTGCTGATATACCCCAACGGGGAAGTGCTCTGGGTCCCGCCGGCCATATACCAGGTACAGTACACCCCCACCCAACGTGCTGATATACCCCAACGTGGAGGTGCTCTGGGTCCCGCCGGCCATATACCAGGTACAGTACACCCCCACCCAACGTGCTGATATACCCCAACGTGGAGGTGCTCTGGGTCCCGCCGGCCATATACCAGGTACAGTACACCCCCACCCAACGTGCTGATATACCCCAACGTGGAAGTGCTCTGGGTCCCGCCGGCCATATACCAGGTACAGTACACCCCCATCCAACGTGCTGATATACCCCAACGTGGAAGTGCTCTGGGTCCCGCCGGCCATATACCAGGTACAGTACACCCCCACCCAACGTGCTGATATACCCCAACGTGGAAGTGCTCTGGGTCCCGCCGGCCATATACCAGGTACAGTACACCCCCACCAAACGTGCTGATATACCCCAACGTGGAGGTGCTCTGGGTCCCGCCGGCCATATACCAGGTACAGTACACCCCCATCCAACGTGCTGATATACCCCAACGGGGAAGTGCTCTGGGTCCCGCCGGCCATATACCAGGTACAGTACACCCCCATCCAACGTGCTGATATACCCCAACGGGAAAGTGCTCTGGGTCCCGCCGGCCATATACCAGGTACAGTACACCCCATACAACGTGCTGATATACCCCAAAGGGGAAGTGCTCTGCGTCCCGCCTGCCATATACCAGGTACAGTACACCCCCACCCAACGTGCTGATATACCCCAAAGGGGAAGTGCTCTGCGTCCCGCCTGCCATATACCAGGTACACATCCCATACAACGTGCTGATATACCCCAACTGGGAAGTGCTCTGGGACCCGCCGCCCATATACCAGATACAGTACACCCAATACAACGTGCTGATATACCCCAAATGGGAAGTGCTCTGCGTCCCGCCTGCCATATACCAGGTACACATCCCATACAACGTGCTGATATACCCCAAAGGGGAAGTGCTCTGCGTCCCGCCTGCCATATACCAGGTACAGTACACCCCCACCCAACGTGCTGATATACCCCAACGTGGAAGTGCTCTGGGTCCCGCCGGCCATATACCAGGTACAGTACACCCCCATCCAACGTGCTGATATACCCCAACGTGGAAGTGCTCTGGGTCCCGCCGGCCATATACCAGGTACAGTACACCCCCACCCAACGTGCTGATATACCCCAACGTGGAAGTGCTCTGGGTCCCGCCGGCCATATACCAGGTACAGTACAAGCCCATCCAACGTGCTGATATACCCCAACGGGAAAGTGCTCTGGGTCCCACCGGCCATATACCAGGTACAGTACACCCCATACAACGTGCTGATATACCCCAAAGGGGAAGTGCTCTGCGTCCCGCCTGCCATATACCAGGTACAGTACACCCCCACCCAACGTGCTGATATACCCCAAAGGGGAAGTGCTCTGCGTCCCGCCTGCCATATACCAGGTACACATCCCATACAACGTGCTGATATACCCCAACTGGGAAGTGCTCTGGGACCCGCCGCCCATATACCAGATACAGTACACCCAATACAACGTGCTGATATACCCCAAATGGGAAGTGCTCTGCGTCCCGCCTGCCATATACCAGGTACACATCCCATACAACGTGCTGATATACCCCAAAGGGGAAGTGCTCTGCGTCCCGCCTGCCATATACCAGGTACAGTACACCCCCACCCAACGTGCTGATATACCCCAAAGGGGAAGTGCTCTGCGTCCCGCCTGCCATATACCAGGTACAGTACACCCCCACCCAACGTGCTGATATACCCCAAAGGGGGAGTGCTCTGCGTCCCGCCGGCCATATACCAGGTACAGTACACCCCCACCCAACGTGCTGATATACCCCAAAGGGGAAGTGCTCTGCGTCCCGCCTGCCATATACCAGGTACAGTACACCCCCACCCAACGTGCTGATATACCCCAACGGGAAAGTGCTCTGGGTCCCGCCGGCCATATACCAGGTACAGTACACCCCATACAACGTGCTGATATACCCCAAAGGGGAAGTGCTCTGCGTCCCGCCTGCCATATACCAGGTACAGTACACCTCCACCCAACGTGCTGATATACCCCAAAGGGGAAGTGCTCTGGGTCCCGCCTGCCATATACCAGGTACAGTACACCCCCACCCAACGTGCTGATATACCCCAAAGGGGAAGTGCTCTGCGTCCCGCCTGCCATATACCAGGTACAGTACACCTCCACCCAACGTGCTGATATACCCCAAAGGGGAAGTGCTCTGGGTCCCGCCTGCCATATACCAGGTACAGTACACCCCCACCCAACGTGCTGATATACCCCAAAGGGGAAGTGCTCTGCGTCCCGCCTGCCATATACCAGGTACAGTACACCCCCACCCAACGTGCTGATATACCCCAACGGGAAAGTGCTCTGGGTCCCGCCGGCCATATACCAGGTACAGTACACCCCATACAACGTGCTGATATACCCCAAAGGGGAAGTGCTCTGCGTCCCGCCTGCCATATACCAGGTACAGTACACCTCCACCCAACGTGCTGATATACCCCAAAGGGGAAGTGCTCTGGGTCCCGCCTGCCATATACCAGGTACAGTACACCCCCACCCAACGTGCTGATATACCCCAAAGGGGAAGTGCTCTGCGTCCCGCCTGCCATATACCAGGTACAGTACACCTCCACCCAACGTGCTGATATACCCCAAAGGGGAAGTGCTCTGGGTCCCGCCTGCCATATACCAGGTACAGTACACCCCCACCCAACGTGCTGATATACCCCAAAGGGGAAGTGCTCTGCGTCCCGCCTGCCATATACCAGGTACAGTACACCCCCACCCAACGTGCTGATATACCCCAAAGGGGAAGTGCTCTGCGTCCCGCCGGCCATATACCAGGTACAGTACACCCCCACCCAACGTGCTGATATACCCCAAAGGGGAAGTGCTCTGGGTCCCGCCGGCCATATACCAGGTACAGTACACCCCCACCCAACGTGCTGATATACCCCAAAGGGGAAGTGCTCTGGGTCCCGCCTGCCATATACCAGGTACAGTACACCCCCACCCAACGTGCTGATATACCCCAAAGGGGAAGTGCTCTGGGTCCCGCCTGCCATATACCAGGTACAGTACACCCCCACCCAACGTGCTGATATACCCCAAAGGGGAAGTGCTCTGCGTCCCGCCTGCCATATACCAGGTACACATCCCATACAACGTGCTGATATACCCCAACTGGGAAGTGCTCTGGGACCCGCCGCCCATATACCAGATACAGTACACCCAATACAACGTGCTGATATACCCCAAATGGGAAGTGCTCTGCGTCCCGCCTGCCATATACCAGGTACACATCCCATACAACGTGCTGATATATCCCAACGGGGAAGTGCTCTGGGTCCCACCGGCCATATATCAGGTACAGTACACCCAAACTGAAACTGAGACAGCCGACCACGCCCACAACTGTAATGTGTTGAAAAATCTTGAAAAACACAAGACACTGATGAACTGGTTATAATTAAGGTGGAAACTATGCACAAAAATTAAACATGATGGAAATAGTTTTTTTTTTTTCATGTAATTAAGACACGAAGTATAAAATGAGACGAGTTCAATTTTATAACTGATTACATTTGATTTCTGTGGTGCAGTTTTAACCCCTACTTTTTGCATAAAAAACTGATAGGTTCGTATTATTCTAGTCAACATTTACAAAGAAAATTATTCCCTATTTACTTATTAACAAGATTTTAAATAAATAAAATTATGTATACGTAATATCAGTAACTTATAAATTAGTGAAGATTTAACAAGATTTTATTTCTAAACGTTTTTTATATATTCAAAAATGTTTTGATCAGACCATATTAAGTTTCTTATATATTTTCATTTTCACTTAAGCTTAATGCGACACTTAACAGTTTATATTTTTGAGGCCTTTATAAAAGCCATAAGGAGGAAAAAATAATCTCTAACATTTCCCAAAGTTGTCAACTGTTAATCACCACAGAAGTAACTTTCTACGAAAATACTTCCTTGTTTAACTAGTTCATAAACTAATGGAAGTTATTTGAATTTTATCAGTAGAGTTCGGTGAAAAGGATTAGGTCCTCGTAATACAGGTTAATAGTAAAAATATACATAGAATCAACATTATTTACTACAACTAGCCTAATTATAACTGGGTCCAATTTCAAAACATTCTTTAGTAAACCCAAGTTGTAGCTTTACATTACAAACCGTGCTCTCATTTTGGTACAATTTATTTCTGGGCAAAGGAATAAAATTATGTTTAGTGCGCTGTCTCAAAGAATTATCAACACACATATATTTATTTGTGTTTGGTTAATAACACTGAATATTGCACCAAAACCACAGAAACCCCAACTATGTGACCATTTCTGTTCTCGTGGATTCATTTATTAATCAGTTGTTACCTTACATCGGGCTCAGGATAAAAAGGTAAGCACCCTTTTCCTGTGTCCAGAATGCCGTACAATATAAGAATGCGGTTGGATGGCAAGAGGAGTATTCCCGGAACTCTCGGCATTTTATGAACGCCGCGTCGACGAGCATGCCGCATCATCTCA
Organism: Neoaliturus tenellus; assembly: GCA_030545055.2. NCBI lineage: Eukaryota > Metazoa > Arthropoda > Insecta > Hemiptera > Cicadellidae > Neoaliturus > Neoaliturus tenellus. Next base: position 52,954,500 of record CM061533.1, on the reverse strand, counting down.
GTAAGATGAATGAACACTGGAGGAATCCCACATTCCAGCCGGGACTGCTTCAAAGGCCCCGCTCTTGTTTATGGTCGACCTTGGCCGAAATTAATTTCCTAAATATTGACTCGATGGACTCCGAATTTTGATGAGAATTTGCTGACATTTTAATCATTATGTACAGAAGTGATTTTTTTTCTCAAAATTCTTATATTGTCACAGTTTATTTTGTTTGAGCATTCCGACTATATGAATATGATCATAAATCAATTTGTACGGCTAGAAAAGTGTTTGTGTATTTTAAGTAAAGAGCAATATTCAATAGCCATACAATCATCACGTTAGTAAAATTTGTTACCGAGCAATCTTATCCAAAACAAGCTTCAAAGAGCAATTTTTCCCATTCGGGGATTTTTTTAGCGAATTTCCTTTAGAAATAAGCTATTACCGTCGTTTTCATGGGAGCTGCCGTTTGTATCGATGTAGGGACACCTCTGCGATTACATAATTATATATATTATCTTGTGGCTTTTTATGTGTACTTTCTGGATACGTAGTGATTATTTGTCGGTAACACATTTAAAACTGCTCAAATAACGATTTACTAAAAAATTTAACATGGGCTTATATGGGAAATAGAATTTTCAATTTTGAGTGCTTGTGAACACGATAACTAGTGCAAAAATCGTCTGATCATCATGAAATTTGGTACAGGCATGTAAAGTTAGATTCTCTTGGATGAGTTCGTTAACCAGTAAGATCGGCCCAACTTCAGTAGGGAAAGTGGGGGATTTTACCCCTCAAAAGTGGGTTTTTTCCACTTTTCACATAGATATTTTTATTTGATTACCTTTTAGTGTACACCATTAGATTCAGCTCGAAAAAACAAACAATTTGGTATGTTTCATTATTGCTCTACGTCCACTGGTTACCGAGATATTAGCGAATTTCCTTTAGAAATAAGCTATTACCGTCGTTTTCATGGGAGCTGCCGTTTGTATCGATGTAGGGACACCTCTTCGATTACATAATTATATATATTAAATTGTGGATTTTAGCAAATTTCCCTATAGGGAATACGCTATTACGGTAGTAGTCATGGTAAGACCTAAGCCCGGGACCATGATACTTTTTCGTTTTGTGGTCCCTAGAAGCCAAAAACACCGTTCGTTCAAATTGATATATATGTATATATACATATATATATATATATATATATATATATATATATATATATATATATATATGTATGTATGTGTCCGTGAACACGATAACTTTTGAACGGAACCTCCGATTTTGATGAAATTTGGTGCAGGGGTGTAAGTCAGCGTCTGCTAGGTTGAGTTCGCGAACCAGAATGATCGGACCATGGGAACGGGGTTTTATGGGGTTTCAAAAGGGTAAAAAATGGGTTTTTGCCTTTTTTTACTTTTATTTATAAAATTCAACAATTTTAACTTAAACCATTTAAAAGAGCTTTAAAAAACAAACAATCTAGTATTTTGAATTTTTTACCTAGCTTAAGTGGTTATCGAGAAAATCCAAAAACTGTGTTTTCCATGTTATTCTTATGGGAAATTAACAAAACCTTCTATCTTGCTTATTTATTGACATATCTTGATAAAATTTGGTAGGCCTAAGTACATTCATTCGGAAGCGTTTAACTTATATTTGCTTAGAAAACCCATATGGCGGCAAACCTACGTACTTACCCCTATGGGATTTATGGGGAAAATAAAAAGAACACCATAACCGGATAAAATTTAGTATGTACATTCCATAGGTTGGGTTTAACTTATATTTACCAACAAAACCCATTTGGCGGCAAACCTACATACTCTCATCCCCATGGATTTTATGGGGAAATAGAAATTATGCCAAGATTCCATTGGAAATTCGCTGAGTACGCAGGTCTGCTGCGACGGGGGTATTATTTTTTGCTATTTAGGGGTTTTGGCGACAATGAATCAATTGGAGCCGAAAATCCTGTTTTTGTTCTTCAGTTCTTCAAATCCTTATGCAAATTTAATAGTAACTAAATCGAACAAAAATTAGCTGATGACTTAGAAATAAACCAACATGTCACACCTTCCATTGTTGAATTGTTGAGTGAACAAAGATAACGAGCTCGTCTTCCAAGTTTTACAAGTTTAACGAAAAAATTTCAGTCCCATTCCCCCCGCACCCTGTCCTCCCTCGGTAGTTACGTTTTAATGTTATTCTTAAAAGATATTGTAGATCTTGATGTCATTATACAACTGTTGTCTAGATTCGTTTCTCTCCAGATATTCAATGAGTAGTTTTACAACAACACTGTATGTTTCAGAGTTCATGTACGATAGACGTAACGTACTTCCCGTTTGACCAGCAAACATGCATCATGAAGTTCGGTTCATGGACGTTCAACGGCGACCAAGTGTCCTTAGCTCTGTACAATAACAAGAACTTTGTGGATCTGTCGGACTACTGGAAGTCCGGGACTTGGGACATCATCGAGGTGCCCGCCTACCTCAACATATACGAGGGTCCGCACCCCACGGAGACCGATATCACCTTTTACATCATCATCCGTCGCAAAACGCTCTTCTACACGGTCAACTTGATCCTGCCCACGGTCCTCATCTCGTTCCTGTGTGTGCTCGTTTTCTACCTGCCGGCCGAGGCGGGCGAGAAGGTGACACTGGGCATCAGCATTCTCCTGTCACTGGTCGTGTTCCTGCTCCTCGTCTCCAAGATCCTCCCCCCGACATCCCTCGTGCTCCCTCTCATCGCCAAATACCTCTTATTCACATTCATCATGAACACAGTCAGTATTTTAGTCACGGTTATCATAATCAATTGGAACTTCCGAGGGCCCAGGACGCATCGAATGCCGCCCTGGATCCGCGCGGTTTTCCTCTACTACCTCCCCATCGTCCTGCTCATGAAGCGGCCCAAGAAGACGAGGCTACGCTGGATGATGGAGATGCCGGGCATGTCGGCGCCCCCGCACCCCTCCTACGGCAGCCCCGCCGAGCTGCCCAAGCACTTGCCCCCGTCGGCGCCGGGCAAGAGCAAAATGGAGGTCATGGAGCTGTCCGACCTCCACCACCCAAACTGTAAAATCAACCGCAAGGCGAGCGCCGAGAGAAGAGAGAGCGAGAGCTCGGACTCGCTGCTGCTCTCGCCCGAGGCCTCCAAAGCGACGGAGGCGGTGGAGTTCATCGCTGAGCATCTGCGCAACGAGGATCAGTATATACAGGTGGGGGGACCTTGAAATACTAATCATGCTCGTGTCTATCATACATAAATGAGCTCTAATAAATTACACCTGCCTATTTGCGAATTTAAACTCATTAGGTTAAGTAGTTTTTGCGGTAAAATAAACGTTCATCACAAGCACCAACTATTTTATAATTTTTCATTTGGCACTGTAACGAATTTTTCACATTAACTCATAGGCCCTTTAAGTGTTAAATTTTATGATGTCCAACAACTGTTTATATGAGTATGAACACGTATATATTTTCTTTTCTTCATTACACTTGGTACTTTTTAATGAATTTGTTGGTTGATTTCATATTTTCAAACAAATATAACAGGAACAGAATTCCCCCTGAAAGCAACAAATGATACAACAGCAGTGAGGCCCCGATAGGTCTACAAGTAGCACATCAGTTGTCCAATATGCTCACAGATGCTTCCCTCCTCACAACAACCACACATCTTTTATTCATTATCAACTTTTCAAGTCTGTTTCTCGAATAATCCTGTTTCTCTCGGTGACAACAATCATTTCAAGGCTATGTAATCAATTGGTTTATAAATTTGGTTGTATTAAGCTTACCCCACATTTTTATCTGTTTGTTCGAAAATGCCATTTCTAATCTTATACCAATAACTAAAACATTTACCTTGTAACTAACATATATGATTAAAAAATCAGTTTACAAAGAGGCATTTTCTGTATGTGGAAAATTATAATATAATTTTTTATGTTATGTTCTTGCCATTGCATGAAAATAATCTCATTACCACACCTGTAAACCCTAGCCAAATAATTCATTCCTGGTTTTTGTTTCCTTTCCACTGTAGAGCGGCAATGTTCTTTACCGCACGCTAAATCAAACAGCAAATTAAAGTCAGCTGATGTTGCAAACCATGCCACAGCTGTGGGTCATTGTCATTGTTGTCGTTTATTAATTGGTTTTTTTTTTTTTTAGTTTGAGGTTATATTTGATAGTTAACATGAATGAATGAATGAATGAAATTCTTTATTCCATAAAAATAAGGTCATGACAATCCAGATAATAAAACATTAAGAAAATAATACAATCATAAAAGTAAGTATACACAAAACAGAGAAATAATAAACAATGCTTGTGACCAAAAAAATATATACAATAAGTCCAAAGGAATAAGCCGACATGGGCACTGGAGCCTGTGCGTCGGCTTTGGTTGCGTCACGGTGAAGTTAATATATATATATGGAATATGGTAGGATAAAACAATTAATTGAAGAAAAACAAAATGAAGGATGACTGGATGAATAATGAAAAGAGACAACTAATATAAAAGAGAAAAAAATAAAATAAACTTAGGATAATGATAAGCAACAGAGAATTAATCACAGTGACATGTCAAAACATCAAAACATCTGTCCTTAGAGGTGGAAGGCGGTGACGGGCCGGAGGGCGGAAGTCCAAAGTGCAGTGCCGTGACAGTCAAAGTGGGTAGTCAGGAACGTCTATAATCTGATGCGATAATGCGCTCGGCCTCGTCCATATTCAAACTGAGTAGCCAATCTTTAACACGTCGTTTAAAAATGTTTATTGATGTAGAGTTGAAAAAATCATGATCTTGAAAATAATTGCAAATGTTACGGTATAAAACATGGGCTATGTAAAAGGAATTTGTGATAGAAAATGTTTTACATATTTGCAGTGATGATATTCCGACTCTAACTAAAAATTTTGTATTATGATTGTGGGAAATTCCTTGAAAAATACTATTGAAATTTTTATAGATATGGGTTAAAACGCTTTTAATAAAAAGTTGTCTAATGGTTAAAATAGATAGGTCTAGAAATAATGCATCAGACGGGTATCGCTTTGGTTTCCCAAATCCAATTTTTAGAATAGATTTTTGAGTGATATTTAAAGGCTCCAAAATACTTTTAAAACATCCGCCCCAGACTATAACCCCAAAAATTAAAAGAGATTGAACAAATGCAAAATAAGCCATTTTCATTTCCCTTTCACTGAGAATTTGATTCATCTGTCTAAAAGCAAAAATGTATTTCCTTAATTTTTTATTGAGAAATTGTACGTGACAAGACCATTTAAGACGGTAATCAAAGAATATTCCTAGATATTTATAGGACTCAACCTTCTCTATTGCTTCACAAGTGCAGTGTTCCGTGGAACAGTATGTGTTCCAACGGAAACAAATAAAACATCATCTAAATGACATTATTTATATAATAAAACATTTAAACTGTTACGATTATGTTGGTAGGAAGAATCTTGTGTGTAATACGAGCGCAAATAATCATTGCCGCTCTCGAAATGGTCTCGAATTGTTTGACCACACTCAGCTGACGCTTCGTGCGGCCATCTTTTTAGGCCTTTTTCGGCTCTTGTTGGAGTGCCGCCATGTTGGATTTATTTCCCATAAGACCAATGCTAAACTTGTCCCCGGCATTTGTCATATAATTTATTTTTTTGACCGATTGGTTCAAAATAAATAACGTTTTGAATCTCAATTAAATTCACCGTTCCTTTTGCGAGATCGATTCTTTGTAAATAATATATAAAATTCTGTAGAAAATATTTTAAAAGTAGTAAAAAACTTGCTTTGTAGTTTCAAGTTAGTAAAAAACGCCAATTTTTATCATAAATTCCTCTCGCAAACCAAATCCGCCTTTATGAATCCTCCTTTATTTAGAACTCTAAACTATTATTTTCTGATTACAAATAAAAGGGTTATTTGGTTTCCCGTTTAACATTGCTCTTATGGGGGAAAGACGGAATCTGTATTGACTCCAACCTTAGTACACAAATAGCTATTTCTGCATAATAAATTTAATGCATGGATAAAATTTTATTTTTAATCAAAACACCATATTATTAATTTGGTTATACATCATACTGAAGTACACAGAGCAGTTCATACAACAATTTTTGAAAGTGTTTCTATCTGTAATCAGAAATTCTAGTAATCTGAATTCCAGGGCCGATATTAAAAAAAAAACTCGGTGGGCCAGGGTCCAGGGGCGGAACAGATTTTATGTTTGTTGGGGTCGCAAGTATAAGAATATATTTTTAATCGCGCGCCAACAGAATCCTCCCCGTTCTTGTTCTCGCACATGACTCATCACTGCCATTGGCTGCGTCCTTCATGTTGCTACTTGATCTTTGGCAACTTTGTCTTTCTTAGTCAGTTTGTTTTGTTCCCAAACATGATAATTTATTTTTAACACTAATCTCATTTAAATTTTTAAAATTTGTTTTTGGTAATAATATATGAAGTTTTTAAGTAAAACTTACATTTATTGATTACATTTTACTTTAAAATGGAGGTACTCTTAGTAACGATAGAAGAAATTGAACGCAATAAAATTAGTTGCCATTGTTATTTTGCGAATGCATGTGCCAAATGCCTATGGCATTATGGAAATTAGGGTATTTTTATTTGGTGATTCATATCAAGGGGGGGGGGGGGCAAATATTTCTCGGGCTCATAGCTCGTTACAAACAGACCGAAACTTCAATTCTAAAAACGTTGAGAAGTTGAATTCTAAAAACTACTCTTCATTTTTCTGGGGTATATTTCAATGGTATCCTCTTACTTTTTAATCATTTTTCATACAGCAACACCGACACTTAAGACAATGTATAACATATTTGAAGCTTGAAAGCTATACTTTACTAAAATACAAGTGAATTAAGCTGTAACTGTTAGCTGTATAAGTTGTCTGATCCTGATGTATATATAATCGATGTGTTGGCCGTTTCAGATCCGGGAGGACTGGAAGTACGTGGCCATGGTGATAGATCGGCTGCAGCTGTACATTTTCTTCATAGTGACGACCGCAGGCACAGTGGGAATCCTGATGTATACTATGTGTGTGGCGGGTGTATAATCGATGTGTTGGCCGTTTCAGATCCGGGAGGACTGGAAGTACGTGGCCATGGTGATTGATCGGCTGCAGCTGTACATTTTCTTCATAGTGACGACCGCAGGCACAGTGGGAATCCTGATGTATACTATGTGTGTGGCGGGTGTATAATCGATGTGTTGGCCGTTTCAGATCCGGGAGGACTGGAAGTACGTGGCCATGGTGATAGATCGGCTGCAGCTGTACATTTTCTTCATAGTGACGACCGCAGGCACAGTGGGAATCCTGATGGACGCGCCTCACATATTCGAATATGTGGATCAAGACAAAATAATCGAGATTTACCGCGGAAAATGACTTGCCGCTTGTTACCGTGATACTAATAGGATACTGTACGTAAAAAACAATAATTTAAAAGTATTGACATTGTTTTCTTATAAATATTACAATTATATTATTATTGAAAGTTGTGTAAATTGAAAAATGTTGTTATTGGCCTCTTCGTGGGTTTTATCTGCACGTAGGCGAGTGTGGACTAGTGTACCGCGGCGGCCAGGCGGGTGCCCGAGCTCGACAACTTAGTCAACTAGGCTTCCACTTACTAACCAAAATGAAAAATATCAGGCGCCAATTCAACATTCTCTTAAACTAACTTAATAAAAGCTTTTAGCGGATGTTAATTAAGTTATAATCTGCATGTTATTTTTTTACACTCATAGTTAGATATCAGAACTAGGCTCACCAACATTGTAAGCCTCCGTTAAATTTACTTCTTCATCTAAACAAAGTCAAATCACAGTTAAGGAGTTGAAATACAATCATAATCTTTACATAATAATTTCCACCGTGCCCCTACATATTTGTATTTTCATTTTCATTCATTGATTAATTAGTGATTTCATCTTGCACTGACGACTTTTATTGTGCATTTCATCCTACATTAAAATTAACATTCTATATTGCCTCAAACTCTAAATAAGGTCTTCCCAACGAGATGATGGCCTGTGCATTTGTCATTGACACTCGATAACTGTACTTAATACACTGCAGTGTTGACTTCAGCCTACTTGCCAATTTCTGATACTGCGCCTATGAGACAAGAAAATACCATGTTGGTTAGCTACAGAAACTTAATTATTGTCCAGAGAATTTCCAGAGAAATTTAATTCATATCATTTAATAACCTAGCAAAAATTAATAAAAACTTCTATTAGACTCTGGATTATTTAAATACATTCAACTATAAAACATTTAATACACTAAATATTTAATAAACAACACATATATCACTTTGTATGCTAGATACACTAAATCTTCCTGCTATGACGTCATTGTCTTAAGCTTAATGATTAATTATAACTACAAAACTCGATTATTTGATTGTTCGATTCAAACAAGACTTGATGTGGCCTTACTTTAAAACTTAACTTGAACTGATAAATTTTTTATGTAAAAAAAGTGACATTGGAGGCACCTAATTGTCAGGCCCCTCGATACCTATCCCGCTCGCCGATGCTCAGTCAACCTGAGAACAATATGCCGCGGACAGACAAGACCGTTTGCAGACAAGATCATTTAAATTACTTGTACAGTTAGATTCGTTTGCGTCTCGTTAACGTCATGCAACACAAAAAGGCTCCAGTAGAAAAATAATGCAAACTAACATCAATATAATCTAACTTCAATATCAAAGCTTAGTTTAAAAATCACAAGAAAATGTCGGGAATATTGCAAAATTATGAAAAATTGTTCATTTGACATAATTTTTATGAATTACAACCCTTTGTTTATTACTATTGTAGCTACTGGAAATTTTGGAAAAAACTCAATGTATTGTTTTAAACACAACTGCAAGACGAGCTTATGGGGAAGTACTATTACAGTTATCAGACTGATTTCTCTCTGTACAATCTTACTCATACTGCCTGTCTGTGATGAAAGCTCAAATTATTATCATAAAAAAATATCTAACCGTATTGAGCTTATTACTAAACATTTTATTTATCTGCTCTATTTACTTAAAATTTAAAACCGAAGGGAAATAATCAGCAACTAGGGTCAGTGTGAATTGACATTTGCTAAATAAGATGTTACCTCTATTTCAGGGAAAGCTTTGAGCTATTCAATGAGACTTCCGACCTTCTTTAAATTAGAAAAACCGCATATTGTTCTCGGGGTACAACTCACATAAAATATGCATTTTCAATGTTGTGTTGCTCGTTAATAGTCCATTATCTGAAAGTAGCGTTTAGAAAACAAAAGCCTTTAGACATCTATAAGAGATCTCGTAGCGAGATGTCTGTTAGATGACGGGGCGACGTGTGCTCAACATTATGTATCTGTAGAGACTCTTATTTTATTATAATATTAATTATATATAATAATAAATCGATAAACATAATGTACTAAATGAAACAAGGGGGATGCCTTGAGACAGCGCGCAAGTGACACTACAACTACGGGTCGCTCCTTTTGTTTTGTTACTTGTTGTGTCCTACGCCACCGAATCACAACAAAAGCTCAACAATACTCGATTTCTATTCGCAATAACATAAAATAACCGTAACAAATTTCTTTGTGGATATCGTGTGAGATTCTTTATTTTCTACGAGAATGATTTGTTATTACATGTTACTTAATATTTAAGAGTCTTAATATCGTAGTAACTATAGGAGTAACTGGAGCCGATGTGGACGATGTACAGAAAAAGATATTATTGTTTTAGGTATTATGAAATAAAATTTTATACAGACCATCGATTTGTAAAATAAGTATATCTTAGAAATTAAGCAATACCGCTTCTTTTAAGTATTATCTGTTCATAAAAAGTTGATTAGAACTTTTTGTTATGAAAATCATATTTGTGACTCATGGCTTTTTTTACTGTATAAATTTTGAATCTTTAAGACTAGTAATTTTTGTCACTGGTTAATACTATTATGGGAGTGAGAAAATCCTTCCTTTAACTGTAAACTCCTCATTTCAAGAACAGTTATCCTTATAACAGTCAGAACTTTTTAAATTATAGAAGAACAATACAGAGTCCTTTACTTTTGACTGACAGCATTACATTTGAGGTAGTATTCAACAGTTCTCTAAAACGTACAACTGATAAATTGATTGATATTTAGCAAAAATTAATCTCATTGTAATTCATGTTCACAACAGCAAAAATTTTCCTATAAAAATTATTTTATTTTTTAAGAACCCAAAACTATACTATCTATGATGAAGAATATTACATTAACTTATTTTAAAAGGAGTAATTTTAGGCTTTATTTTATAATTTTTTCTTTATTTATTACCTTAAATAAATTGTAATGCAAATTTTCCTTTCTCAATTCTCTTTGAGTGGCCTCTGTATGTTTGATTACTACTATTAAACCTAAATAAATATGTGATGACCTGAATGACCCTGTAAAGTAATTGGATGTTACAACCTTACAACGATCATATTTATGTATAATATATTTGTTGTGTATTTTTAATTACTTTTGGGAGGTATGTAAAAAGAATAAAATATCTAAATATAACATTAAATAATAATTAATTTGTCAAAACCAACAAAAACTCAAAGTTGAAATTTTTCTAAAAACTAACACTGTCAAGAACTTTAATTTTGAATAATTTTTCAACCCAAAATATGTATTTTACTTATATCTACAATACTAGTAATTCATATTTTGACAACACAAATATTTTTTTAATAGTTCTTCATTCATATTTAATAAGATCATTGTACTTTAAAAAATCAAAGAATAATATATCCAAATATTTTCTGACTAAACATCATTTGCTTGTTAAAGTTTAATATCCTAAATCCTAAACTATATTTATATAGTTTCAAATTATTAAAATAAAAATAAAAATTATAATCAATCAATTAAATAGTTTGCCAAAATAATGAATCTAAAACTTTGAAAGTATGAAAATTTCACTTACATTTTGACAAACTCAAAATTAACTAATTAAAATTTGGCTTGCTTTAAACAAACACAATCTTTTACACTATCAATTAACCACAAGCTCCTCCTTCCAATACCATAAATAACTAAATAAATAAAATAAATGTATTATAAATTACAGAATACCTTTGTGTGTGTTACTTTAGGAACTATGATATACTGTGTATGTTTTAACTTGTAAATAACAATTACAGGAAAAGTTATGTAAAATAGATGCTAAACCCGCTTCATGATTTATTAGAAACCAAAGGTCACCGGTACATGTTAACTAATAAGTACGGTAAGAGAAATATCTACGGGTAGTGAAAAGTGTCGAAGGAAAACATGTAACATAGCTACGGAGTGTTTAAATTGTTAGTATTATTTAAATTAAGTTTGTTAGCACGATTATTTTATTTCTTAGACAATCTATGCAAAGACTTAATAACTAACAACAAACTATGTTTCATCATAAATATACATATTTGTGAGTTGTCTTGGATTCCCGATATGCGTGGTAGTTTGTATGAGTGAATGTATGAAACTATTTTGGAAGAATATACTGCCTCAATATGTTAAGACTATGTTAAAAGTGAACCTGTACATTACAAATTGTGTATAAAACTATATATATTATATATAAGACTTGAGTACAATATAAGGAAGGATTAAAGATCGGTAGATATATTCGATTTGTTATTAACTATGTATTTTATTATTTGAATGTGAAAATTACATTTTGTTGGTTATGGTTTATTGTATCACATTCGTGTTTCAAAATCCTTTGTACATCATTACCATTGATAAGTGTTTCTCGATTAAAAAGAGGGAAAATAGTAGAGGTGTGCAAGTACTCGAGAATCAAGTACTTTTCGAGCCGAGCTTGTACTCGACTGGACTCAAAGTTTTGGAAAAAAACTCGTTAGTTCGAGTTGAGTTTTCTAGCTAACTTATGAAGTGAATATTATTAACGGATTTGAAGAGGAGGAATAAATGTAAGCCACAACTTGATTGAAATTCTTTTTCATCTCATTTGTTGAACAAAAACCATGAAACTTTGCTATTATAATCAATGTACTATTGAGTACACTGTAAGAAACGAAAGAGGTTATGTTCTATAGGGTACATTGGCTACCTATTCAATCTGAGCAAGATAGAAAATAAATTCCGATGGTATCACTGGTCACATCACTGACACCTTTATTGAATTAAAATCAAAACTACTATAAAACATATTTTTTTATTATTTGCATGTAAAACATATTCATTTTTTATATTGACTAGTTCTACAGCATATTATCATTCAAAATGTATTTATAGTGCAAACATTTTATGATTATAATTTATATTAGTTTTTTTGTCATTGGTTATGAACTCTTCACTCATGATCAATGGACAATGTATTGATGAGTTTTGTGGCCTCGATCTAACTGCCAGTTTCAACAATACTAATAAATGGGGAGTGATAACAGTACAATTTAACTGAGTTTTCTAAACTCAGTCTGTCTTATTTTAAACACTGCTTGTCATAATTTAAACAAGGAATAATACACACGTAAATAACCAAATATTCGTATTGCCTTTCATCAGTGACACTTCATTATTTTATTAATTATCTTTATTTATTATACTCATTAAAAATTATTTTTGACACACATATAATTTGGAAAAGCTCGACTCAAAAAGCTTGAAAATCATGAATTTTTGTTTAAACTCAGCTCGGCTCGACCTCAAAAACCAGTACTCGCACACCCCTAAAAATAGAGTACTCCACTAAACCAAGAAAAGGTTTTATTTGAATGGTTGCTCATTGAATATGCCCCCAAAATGCTAAAAGGATTTCGTCTATTAATAACATACATGGAAGTGATATTTATTGAAGAGTATTTCAAATATTTTGTTACTTTCTCAAAACTGAATTCATAAGATATTAATAATGCTTCGTTTATTGAAAGCAAACGCACAAACTATGTATCAACTTATGAATAACGTTTTGACTATTAAAGTATGATTTGTTCATGTATATTATTCAAAGTATTTAATAATATTTTCAAAAAAAAACCTTTGAAAAGGTATAATTGGTTGAAAACCCCTTTCAGGTGTCAGAAAAAAACTTAGTGATTCAGAACACTTTTTAAACTACAAGAGGAACAAACTGATAACTCAAAAATCAAGAACGTTTTACATATATGAATATTCAAATTTTTTACTTTGTATAGATGAAATTTAGAGTATTTTCCTTCTTAATCATTCTTTGAGAAAACCTGGTACTTACTTTCAAATTAACAAAGAATATAAATTCAATACTTTAGGACATTAAATTGTTGAATAACCAGTGAGCCTCCAGCGCAAAATATGATAAACCAATCAAAATTAATTTTCTCTTAAATTTTCTGGATTTTTAAGAGAGTAAAATATAGTTATCAACAATCAAAATTGAAAGTCCTGTAATTTCAATTTGTAATGTTAAATATTGATATTTTATTTTATTTTTCCGTCAAACATGTTAAGTAGTTCCTAGTATCGTGGGTATAAAGCAAATTTTATATTTATAATCCCTTAGTTAAAACAAAACCATGTACATTTCATAGTGTGCTACGTTACCGAAATATTTTGGTATGTTATTTCCATGATTTGGTTTTATATGTGATCAACACGGCTGCCATTTCTTTCTCAAAAGCATGGTGTACGAGTCCCAGGGACGAGGTGTATCGGGAAGTATCGCCGAAGAAAGATAAGTGTTTCCCCGTTTGCTTTGTGCGTCACTTAGTGTTTCCTTGCTTGTAAATTCCTTCTTTTGTAAATAAACACCAGCAGACATAAAACTCAAACCAGCGGGAAAGAGTTGTTCGAAAATGTTCATTGGAACGAGAGAGCATCGACTCAACAACTCAGGTGCATCAATTACCGTACAACACAGTGTCATTCCACAGTGTTATGCCACTCTGTTGTTTTGTTATACGATCCCCGATGTTTGACGGAGAAAACGAGTCGCATAAATTATAGGTATCACTGTTCTCGTAGTAAGCGGTGTTTCCTCAGTGAATATTTATCGGGAAATGACCATTTTCGCTCACAATCGTGTGTAAAACAATTATTCCTGCCATACAACATCAATAACATAAGACTCACCACGTGAAACTCAACCGGAACACTAATATTTATTTTATATACCGTAAACAAAACTTTGTTCTTGTATGTTACAAAAACTATCATCACATTTATACTATAATACAATAAAAATAGTTAAACCTAACTTTTTAAACCAAGTGATTGTCAATAATATACTAAATCGTTTAAATTTGTATGTAATAAAATAAATGTAATGTTAAACCACGGAGGTGTTTCATTTAAGGAATCAATCCTGCAATTTCCTTAAAAAACGTCATACATGTACCTGATAACAATACAAAAACTGTCTATTACACTATATCAGTCACTTAATTTAAAATAAAACATAATTTAATTGCAATAAATTAATGATAAATTTAAACATAAATTTTTTATTATCAAGATTAAGATCTAATTTATTAACTTATTTAAACGCTTTTTGTTTTAAAAGTTAGAAAACGCAATATAATGTAAAGACTATCCGAAATTAATGAACAAGAGAACATTTTAATAGTTTAATATAATACAAAACAACAAATTATATTTTGATTATTTTATTAAAAAATTTTAATAATGTTAAAAATTTGTTTGTGAAAAATAATAATTCTAGTTAAAGAAGTAAAGTTTACTGTGAGCAGAGACCAGGGTACACAATGCCTATATATGCAGTGTTTATTTTTTAGATTCACTGAGAGGATTCAAGAGAACAGTATTTTCTACTTGATGTAGTCCATTATAAAAACAGACTACAAAATCAGCTTAGACAACACTTATTGAAATGGTAAGAAACAACACAAAAAATCTTCATGAAAAAACATTAATTTCATCAAATGGTGAATTATGTGTTGCAAGACAAACACTGCCCAATTTTAGTAAAGAGAGGTTCAACTGAAAACACAAAAATGGGTTAAGAAAACATATCAAGTGTATAAATTAAGTATGGTAACAAAATTTAACTTTAAATTATAATAGAAAAATGTTGTCGGTAGCACTATTTGATCATGAAAGTTCTTGAGTTTTTTGCATAAAATAACCGCTAAATGGGTTTGGGGTGGGGTGTAACTCATTTATTTATCTATTTTAATAGCAACACCTATCAATATCATTGTAAAGAGCTTTTAAAAAAAAGTGATGCTGCAATTCAGACTTCAAATTGATAATTTGTTCAAATGGATAACTGTTCCTTCTAAGCAATGTTTTGTTTTACAGGATTAATTTAGCTTTTTATTTTTGCTTGGTTGTCGTTAACTAAAAAGTATACGCCTACCAACGAAGCTTAGTGTACCATTGACTAAGAGGATCAATATATTTGTATCACATATTTTTCTTATAAAAATCCCACACTTATTTGAGTAAACTTGTGTAAATAGTAGAATTCTAACTAAAGGAGCTTTAATTCCAAATAAACATTGGTATTCAAAGTAATTTTTAATATTTTCAGTAGGTTACACAGAATACAATTTAGCATAGCTCACCAAAGAGGCTTTATTAGCTAAGATCGTGTTTTATGACAAAGTCAAGGTCATAAAACCATTTGGGTGGCTTTTCAAAACCCTTTCAGCCAAGGTGGAATTGATTCTTTTTACCTTAGAACACAATTAAATAACTATTGCTGTATGGGAATTACGCAGCAACAGACTAACAACTACCAAACAAGAGTTAGATAAGATAAAACACCAATAATGTGTTGCATTTGTCATTTTTTCTGTTTTAGCCGAAGAAGACAAAATGTATAAACATATTTTTGCCCTAGGGCTGCAAAATGTTTAATGTTCATAGTATTGAAATAACTTTCCAAAATCAAAAGAGTAAAGATATGATTTAAACAATTTAAAATTAGTAGAAAACAAAATACCTGGGTTTCAATATTTCATAATTAAAGAAAAACAATGGTCTTAATGGTAAGTCTATAAGATATATTTACAATAAAAACTTAATCTAATTTTCAGTTTTTTATCTCAAGTCTCAGTTTTTTCTTCATCTATTTCCTCATCATTTTCTCTCACTGCAAGCGTATTGTCGACACTATTTTTGCTCCCTTGGATATGTTCACCATTTAACACTGAGTTATACTCTCCTGTGGTGTTATCTTGATAAGGAGTTTCAGGATATTGTTTCATCTGTTCTGCAACTTTACAATGAATATGAATTTTCTGTTTTGAAATCTTTTTTTGCAGCTTTCTGATTTTATGCTTTAAGACTTTTGGCTTTAGCTTATACACTTTCTCATGTGTTGTACCCATCTTCAGTTTATTTCTACAAGCAGACAACTTTTTTGCCTCTTTTTTAAGAAAATCCTTGCTGAGCTTTGACCTTTGTTTCTCTACATATTCTTCATAATCTGTTAAAGAAGGTAAAAGAAAATGGAAAGTTTCACCCTTATCATTGTTTCTTGATTGACTTTCATATTTACTTATTTCTTCATTTGTTTTATCAGTATGAACATCTACACTGGCTTTCTGAATATTAGAAGAGTTTGTGTCGTTAATAACACCACAAGTAAAATCTACTTCCATTGGTGAATCTTTAGAATTTTCTTGCTGTTGTTTTGAGTTTATATTACTTTGTTGTTTTGTAACTATTGGCCCGTTTCCATGAGGTTGCACCAAGATGGTATTATTTTGTTGTTTAATATCACTACTACAACTAAGCTGCTGTTGCTCTATAGTAATATTAGTCTGTTGATTAGTATCTCCCTCACTGTTACTATCTCCTCCAAGTTGACTTACATTTTCAATTATATCTTCATTCGTCTGATTTATTTCACTACCAGAGTTTATGTTGGTTGCATCGCAAGAAACATTGAATTCCATTGGTGAAGCTCCTAAAATTATTTCTTGCTGTGTTTCAAAGTTTATACCCCTTTGTTGTATTGCATTTACCTCACTACTTTCTTTCTGTTGAGCCGAGATAACACTGTTTTGTCGCGTAGTAACTTCATGACCATTTTCTTGATAATGATCTTGGATGATTTTATCACTATTGTCTTGCTGTTGTTCGTGAATAATAGTATTCTGTTGAATAGTTTTTTTGTCAATGTTATCATTTCCACATGGTTGACTTTCTTCTTTATCTATTTCTTCATTTGTTTCATATAAATCAGTTTCTTCATTAGCATGCTCAATATTAGTAGAGTTAGTGTTTGTTACATCACAAACAACAGTACCTTCAATAATTATTGTTGAAGATCCTTGGCTATTTTCTTGCTGTAGTTCCGCATTATCATTACATTGTGATTTAGAATTACTTACTTCAATATTCAAATTTTGAGAATTTGATGCTTGTTGAGCTTTGAATCTTTCTTTCAGTTCCTGAGCCTTCTTAATGCGAGCTGCTCTCCTTTCTTCGGCAATTAGTCGATTTCTCAACATTCTATCTCTCTGCTCTGTCGTAATTTCCTGAAACATTTAATTTATTCTAATAATAATGGATAAAATTTCAAATATCCCATTGAAAGTACAATGGAGCCCCCCTTAACCAGTCACATTGTGACCAGACTGAGGCTGGATGGTTAATTGAGCAATTAAACCGATGTTGATTTTTAAAAAAACAAGGTAAATTATGGTTTCCTACAACCTAAAATGCTAAAATGAGTTGCAAATAACACCAAATTTTACTGTTGGGAATTATAGCTAAAAACTCACTCTAGAATTTATTGAAAGGGTGCAACAAAATCAAAACATATTAAACGCAATAATTTTCATTTGTTACCTAACATTATAATCATGGAATAACAAACACTGTTGATAAAATTATAAATAGAATTCTGAAGATACTTTTTTTAGTTATATGGTTGCAACTGCTGATTATGTTTGTCATTCATTTTGTCAAATTGTTTTCAAGAGAATTAGGCCTACATAACATGAAAGAGTATCACCTATGAAGAGTATGGCCTATATGTGCCATTCACAACTAAACTAAAATAATTCAGTATTGCGGTCTACTGGAAAGAAGATAAACAAACACATTAACTTGCATTGGTGTTTATTCTGTTCATGTGGGTTCACTTTAATTGTTCACTGGCAATGTTTAAAACTTATATATGAAATTGATTAAAAAGATATTTTTTTCGGTGAAACTTGTCTGGACAAAGCAATGTTCAGCTAAAAATTCAAAGTTAAAAAACAAAAAAATAAAAATAAAGAGCATTATTGTGACAGGGAAGACCAGTTAAAGCAAAGGTCAGTTAGAAGGTATTTGGTTAAGGTCGAAGGTCCCTGTAGCTGATAACAGTTCACATCTTAAGTAATGTGATTTACCCCTCTAAAAAATTCAGCTGCGAGTATATTATAAAACTAGCTGTTGAATTTATTTGATATATAATAAAATTATTTTATAGCAACAAAATCTTCTTCTTTAAAAATCATATTTTAACATGAGATAGTAGTGGGCGGAGCTCAGGGCAAGAATGAATTTTGCAAAACCTTCTCTTAGGAAACACCTATGAGGAAAGAGGAACGACCATGTCAAATTTTAACCCCCCTCCAGGTTCTATGGTCATAGCATTGACTTTGTACACTACGTGAGGAGACTTTTCATAGCATAGGCGTGTGTGAAGCATATTGACGGTGGTGCGATCTCGTGCGGTGTCCATCGAAGTACACGTAACATATGATAGATAAATCAGTATTACCACTCTTCTAAACCAAGGATGAATAAGAATAAGAATAACTTTATTGTCATAAATAAGAACATTCTTTTACAACTAGCAAAACTAGTTCAGAACAGATGACATTATCTGTGTACAGTACAATAACTAATCCTAAACAACAAAACAGAATTACAGTGGGAATGGAAAAAAACAATTTAAGACCTGTTTAGAATTTATCATTTAAAAATGAGTCAACAGAATAATACATTTTTGTAATTAAAAAATCTTTTAGCCTATTTCTAAAACAGTTTTCATTAATTATTTGCTTTAACTCATTAGGTAGTTTGTTAAATAGTTTTCTTCCCATATATTGTGGTGTCTTTTCAGATAATGTCAGGTGGTGTCTTGGGTACTGGAAGTTGTTTTGAAATCTTGTTTCATAATGATGCTTATGCTGAGTTTTGATTAAATTTTCAAAATTATTCCTAACAAACATAAGGCATTTTAAAATATAAAGGCAGGGAACAGTTAGTATACCCAGTTCTTCAAAAAACTGTTTACATGATTTTCTTTTAGAGGAAAATGTCATGAGTCGAATGTACTTTTTTTGCATTTTTAAAATTTGATTTGCATAGGATGACATACCCCAGAATTCAATACCATAAGTTATAACCGGTAAAAAGAGTCCATAACATAGCATAAGTCTGGTTTTTTAATCAATAACTTCACGAAGAACAATCATTTGGAAACAAATAGAGTTTAACTTCTTAGAAATTTTGCAAAGTTTTTCCAATTAAGATTAGAATCAATCTCAATCCCCAAAAAATTAACTGATTTGTTTATCCCCATTAAATTGCCTTGAAAAATAATATGCTCTTCATCAGAGTTTTTGTTTTGTCGAGTTTGAAACTTTAATAATTGTGTTTTAGATTGGTTAAGCGACAAACCTTTAACTGAAAACCAATTTTGAAGTTCCATAAACATATTATGAAAAATTAATGTAAGTCTTGCATTAATTTGCTTTTAAAATTGCAGACGTATCATCTGCATAAAGTACAAGATTTGAGGATATATTTAAAGGTAAGTCATTAATATATATAAGGAATAGCAAAGGTCCTAATATTGAACCTTGTGGTACACCAAATTTAATTTTCTGCCATGGTGAGACATGTTTGATGTTGTTCTTAATTACTATTATTCTTTGATAACGACTGTCCAAATATGATCTTTCCCAAGACACCGCTGATTCACTAAAATTATAATACTTAAGCTTTTTACACAATATGTCATGCTCAACACAATCAAATGCCTTGGATAGATCAAAGAACACTCCTATAGTGCTCTGTGATCCATCCAAAGCATCAGCAACCTGGTCAATAAAATAAGCTACAGCAGAGATTGTACTACGTCCTGTTCGAAAACCAAACTGTTCCTGAACAAATAAATTATTTTTTTCAAAGAAATTTATTATCTGATTAAAAGCAATTCTCTCAAAGATTTTGGAAAAAGATGGCAAAATTGATACAGGACGATAATTGTCTAAAATTTCTTTACCCCCTTTTTTGTGCAATGGTTTGATTTCTGCATATTTTAAGTTATTTGGAAATTCCCCACTATAAAATGATTGATTTATGATTTTACTGAGCGGTCTGTGAATTGAATCAACAGTGATTTTAATTAAATTTTGAGGTATCTCATCCCAACCTGCACATTTTTTACTTTTGAAAGAGTTTATTGTCCCTGCCACTTCAGCAGATGAAATAAATGAAAAAGAAAATTTTGGATGGGGGTTATTATTATTAACTTGGAGTAATTTAACTGCTTTTTGCTTTGAGGAAACTGCATTTAACTGTTGAGGAATGTTTGCTAACCTATCATTGAGTAATTTTGAAATTTCTTCTCCATTTGAAACCCATTCATTGTTAACTAAGAAATCCGGGATATTTTGGTCACGTTTCTTAACTCCAAGCTCTCTATTCACAATAGACCAGGCCGCTTGGGTCTTATTGTCCGACTTGCATATTATGTTAGAGTTGTATAACTTTTTAGCCTTTTACATACAAGTTTGAAAACTTTTTTATAGTTTTTTACATAGTTTATAAAATTAACATCTACAGACTCTTTGACAATTCTACTTAGGTATCTTTTATTAGCACTAGATATAATAATCCCTTTTGTTACCCAACTCTTTTTCTTTCTGTTTTCCCTGTTTAAATGAAATTTTATAGGAAAAAAATCTTCAAAAACATTTTTGTAAGTTCTTAAAAATGAGTTGTAGTTAATGTTCAGATCATAATTAGGGTTTACATCAAACTTACAACTATTTAAAGTATTTTTAAATAAAGTAACATTTTTTGTAGAAAAAATTCTTTTTTTAAATTTAACATTTGATTTTACATTATCTTTGTCCCCTATAACTGACATAAAAAGAGTTCTATGATCAGATAGACCTATTTCTAAATTCATTTTTTTTAGTATTATTACCTGGGTTATATTTTTATTAGTGATTATGTTGTCAATGCATGTCTTTGTAGTTAGCGTAATTCTTGTAGGAGACCAAAAATTTACAGATAATCCATACATTTCGAGTAAATTTAAAAACTCTTCCTTATATTTAAGATTTTTACATGATTCTAATAAATCAACATTAAAGTCTCCAGCTAAATAAACTTTTTTTGTCTGAATTTCTTTTCGAACTAAGTTTAAAAATGATTCTAACTTTTCAATAAATAAATAAAAATTACTGTCGAAGAGTGTTCTGTAAATAGATGCAACAACTATATTTAAAGACTTGATTTCAATACATGAAATTTCAAAAATCATTTCTTCATTGAAAGTACAAAGATCTTGCCTAACCAGATAATCTATCTCGCTTTTCACTAGTATACAAGTACCACCATGTATTTTATGTATATACATGTATTTTATGTATTTTACCATGAAACATTTTATAACTGAAAGTTATGTTTGTGTTTTGGTAAAATGTTTTGGCAGCACTGTAAATTCAGCTGAATAATAACAACATCGATGGCAGCGACTCTGGTGCGGCGTCCATCGAACTTCCAAATTTTTGCCTCAAACTAAATGCATTGGATGAGAGGTCTATTCACGTTAGTGTACATAGTCAATGGTCATAGTGAAGTCCTTGCTGTGGGGCAGAGCCCTAAAGGACTTCAAAAACTATATTTGCAAAATTGTTTATCAGTGAGCACCTATTAGCAAAGAGGAACGTCCATGCCAAGTTTCTAAAACTTTACAAAGTACAACGTTTTGTAAAAATTTGTTCAGGTCTAAAAACATAGAAGTTTAGCACTATTTTGTGTATTGTAGCGGAGTCTCGCAGTTTGGTAGCGAAGTTTTTTTTAAACTGTCTCCTAGTGAGCATGTTGAAGGTCATATGAACCAGCGCACAGCTTAATAAAAATTTTGTGTGGTAGTTCCATGTACATAAAGATGTGGTTTTTCGTGAGTTCTCCCAGTTGGGTCACAAATTTTTCACAACTAAGAGTAAGTAAACAAGCAGATAGAAGATAAGATGAACCTGTGTAAAAAGTTTTTTATACATCCGTTCAGTGACTTTGGAGATATAAAAAATTCATGATTTTTCGTCTATTCAGATCGCGAATTTTTTATAACATTCTATTTCTTAGCGAGCACCTAAGAGGCATGACGAACATGTGTTCCAAGTTTCAAGTAAATCCGTTTGATAGCTCTTGATATTTCGTGATTAGTCAGTCACCCGATTTAAAGTTTCAATCTGGGTGTAAGGGAACGAATCCACAAAGTGATTCAATGAGAATCCAATTGTTCACATTTGAATGGTTTTCAAATTCCTTTGTGATTACAGCTATGGAAAAAATATACCGTTGTTTCTTCTTATTTACTTGTGATAAATCTGTTTTGTTTGCATTCTGAAATTGTTTTCTTTTTTAACATAGCAGACAATATAACCAGCTTTTTTACTATCAAATTGAGTGTCAAACATTATTAAAAATTTCAATATCAAGTTTTGAAATACTTTAGTTTTGTGGTTGGAAAAATTGAGTTCTCTGCTTGACTTGTTTTGGTAATTTTTGTTTGCAGTATTTGCATATGCGTTCCAATATAAATGAGAGTTAGATATTTTATTTTCAAATTTGTTGCAAACATTTCATATATTAGTTTTAGCTATTACCGAGTTGGGTCCACTGACTGCTACAGGTTGCATTGCTGAAGACACCAGTTGGTCAAAAGGATCATCTCGAGGTGGTGAGGGAGGTGGTGAGTTTGGCTCGTCTCTCACTATGTCTGACTCTCCCCTTCCATCTTCCATTCCCAATCTTATTCTCGTTATGTAATTCTGCAAATATATTAACTTTTCAACATAGGAATCAAATTTCTTCTAAGTTTAAGGTGAATAAAACTAAGGAACAACCTAGTTGCTTTAGAGACAAACCATCACATATGGGGCCAAGACTAAACCATATTTAGTCATATTTTCAAGGAGGTAAATGCATAAAAACTTTGAAACAATGTATTTCAACTAGATTTTGTGAAGGCTCGGTGGAAAATATCTCTTAACAAAAATTTGTATATAGTCGACTCTTGCTAACTCGAAAGTCATGGAACTACAATTTTTCTTTTAGTTACCAGTGGGTATGTATATTTTTACTTATAGGAATAGTTTGAGTAACTACTCCTTTTATTAAATTTTACTTGCGGAGGTATCATACAGTACAGTAGAGGGACACAAGACCAGAGTTGTCACTGACTCGTTGCATCATGTGCGCAAGGTTTTCAACTTAGACCGTAAACAATTTTGATATAGAGGTAAAGTTTAACTTGTAGAAGTAAAATACTAATTGAATTCGACTTACAAACTGAACTTCGAGTTAAAGAGGTATTTTTGTATCTGTTCAACATAGAGAGGTAAAATATTGTGGGAAAATTATTTTGGTTATGCATGGTTTTTTTATTCGACATAGACACGTTTTTCCAAGGGGATTAAATATAATTCAAAATACTGTACATAGGATTTTGAGTTCAAGGTTCAAGTTATTGAGAGTCCACTGTAATTACAGTAAAAAACTCCTGTACCTGGTTTTGGTTTATGGTCTTGATAAAAAAAAGTAATGGTCAAGGTCACTCTGAACATCCATTTTTTTAAGTCTCGTCAAAACTATACTCTCAGTTTTTACTGATATCACGCGCAGAGAATTCTTACACAGTGTGTATATTACACAGTAAACTGTTGATTACGCAAGCCCCAGTTATCAGAGACTCCGGGTTATCCGAGGTCCCTCTAATTTAATCTTTCATTTTTGGTTTGAGCAGAATAATAACTTGTTAACTTCTGATTTTTTGTTAGGAAAAGTGAAAATATTGGAGATTTATAGGTTTAGTTGGTAAATACAAATAATTATCAAAAGTATTATTTGAACAAATGAACTAGCCATCTGCAGAATGTAAACAACTCTTCGAGTAACAATGGATTTCCTCTATATTCAGAGACTTCTGGTGTGCCTCGAGCCTTTCTGTATGGTCATAAATCTGTCCTTGTACCACAGTCAAATCCATATGGCCACTGTACTAACATATTCAAACCAACAGCATGGTCTCGCTAATCCGAACCCCGCTTATCTGAAAATCCGCTTCCGAACATGTCCGTCGGAAATGTCCAATTTCTTCCTTTAACTTTAAAGATTAAATACCCCCGTCGCAGCAGACCTGCGTACTCAGCGAATTTCCAAAGGATCTTGAGATTTTGTATTTTCCCCATTAAACACCATAGGAATGAGTATGTAGGTTTGCTGCCATTGGATGTTGTTATAAAATGTTAGTTTTGTTAGAAAATGTAATAGATAAGGTAAATATCATTGTATCAATATTCGACACTTTTAAATTTTCCCCATAAACCCCATGGGGGTGAGTATGTAGGTTTGTCGCAATATGGATGTTGTTAGCAAATATCAGTTAAACCCTACCTAGTGAATGTACGTACCAAATTTTGTCAAGTTATTCCAATAAATAAGCGAGATACAGGGTTTTGTTGATTTCCCATAAGATTAGCATTGGAAACTTATTTTTAGCTTTTCTCCGTAACCTGTTAAGCTAAGTTAAAAATTCAAAATACTAAATTGTTTGTTTTTTAAGCTCTTTTAAATGGTTTTAGTTAAAATTGTTGAATTTTAAAAATTAAGGTCCAAAAATGCCAAAAACCCATTTTTTACCCCTTTGAAACCCCATAAAACCCCGTTCCCATAACCCGATCATGCTGGTTCGCGAACTCATGAAAATAGATCCGGTCTTACACCTTCATACCAAATTTCATCAAAATCGGAGGTCGCTGTCAAAAGTTATCAGTACCACGGACACATATATATATATATATATATATATATATATATATATATAGATTTATACATATATAGATATATAGATATATACATATATATGAAAATGAACGAACGGTATTTTTGGCCTCTGGGGACCTCAAAATGAAAAGTAACATGGTCCCGGGCTTAGGTCTTACCATGGCTACTACCGTAATAGCGTATTCCCTATAGGGAAATTCGCTAAAATCAGGAAAATATTTTTTTTCAATCATTTATTGTTACATAAAAAGTTAAATTGGATCACATTATATAATAATGTAGTTAAATATGACGAATGACTAAAAAGCATAGGTTAAATATGACGATTGTGCAAAACAAAGCATAAACTAGCAAAGACTTTGTTTATTGGACATTGTTAATGTTGATCTATTGTCAGCTGGTGTATACAGCACAGTAAATAAACAAGAATTAAATAAGAGTTAGTTAATTTGAACAGTCAACACTCAAAAAATAACAATAAATCAGCGCCAACAGTTCATAAAGCTAACAAAATTGAACTCCACGATCCTGGCTTACTCCAAAACACTGATTGTCAATACAGCACAAAGATTTTGAAATAGGGCATGGGAAATAGAGAGATGACAGTATTTTCATTGATTGTTTCTTAACAACCAATAAAAAAAGATAAAATCAATTTTCAGATATTTTACACAACTTTTTATTACTTTTGTAAAAATGATTCTTTTAAAATAGAATGTTACTTCTGATACCTCCCAGAATATGTGTACAAAATTTCATGGTGATTCGTCGAGTAGTTTTTGTGTGAAAGCGTAACAAACATCCACGCTTTCACATTTATAATATTAGAAAGGATATTGATAAAACATATTTTACAAGCGGTTCACGTGAGTTTGGGGTTTTGTTACACATTAACCACAAAAAAACCCCGTCGCAGCAGACCTGCGAATTTCTGAAGGAATTAGATATTTTGTATTTTCACATAAACACCATAGGAATGAGTAAGTAGCTTTACTGCCATGGGAAGTTGTTAAAAACTGTCAGTTGCTAGGAAATATGATGGTTAGGTGGAAGGTAAAAATCAAATTGTATCAATGTTTGACATTTTTTTATTTTACCCATAAACCCCATTTGCCGCCATGTAAGTGTTGTAAGCAAATATCAGTTGAACCCTGCCTAGTGAATGTACATTTTACATACCACATTTTACCAAGTTATATCAATTAATAAGCGAGATACATGGTCTTGTTAATTTCCCATAAAATTAACATGGGAAAACTCTTTTTGGCATTTTTCTGTTATCTGTTATGCCAAGTTAAAAATTCAAAATACTAATTTGTTTGTTTTTTAAGCTCTTTTACATGGTTTTAGTTTTTGTTGAATTTTGAAAATTGAGGTCCAAAAATGCCAACAACCCATTTTTGACCCCTTGAAATCCTATAAAACCCCATTCTCATAACCCGATCATGCTCGTTTGCGAACTCATGAAAATAGACCTGGTCTTACACCTCCATATCAAATTTCATCAAAATTGGAGATCCCCTTCAAAAGTTATCACTACCACGGACACTATATACATATGTGAATGAACGAATTGTGTTTTTGGTTTCTGGAGAAATCAAAATGAAAAAGTAACATGGTCCCAAGCTTAGGTCTTACCATGGCTACCACCGTAATAGCATATTCCCTATTGGAAAATTCGCTAATTAAAGTAACCTCTTTGCCGGATATCTAATATAGTACTCAATAGTCAATACACTATTTTTATTAATGAACACACCCTAATAGTTCATCTCTCTAACACACGGTTTGTATCGGTTTCTGTTAGATAACTGGTTAATCTGGCCATTTGGGAATCAGGCCAGAAGTCCGGTTCTGAAGTGGCCGAATTTGATAGCTTCTACTGTAGACCAGATACATTAAAAAAATCTCTATTAAGTTTTTATATTTATTCAGGCCAGCGACAATTGACACTTACTCTGATAATTTTATTGGTCCCCAATTTTTCCATTTTCTTCAGACAGTCATCAAATTGACCTCTAGGATATAGTCGATGAGTCCACAATTCTAAACGCTTCATTAAAAGATCAAGATCTTTTTCTTCTCTTCCTCTTCGACCATCAAATTGTATTTCAGAGAAAAATTCTTCCATTGTAGCAATACCACGTGGTCCCTGCAATCTGAAAGTAAAGAAAAAATGTTTGGACATATCATAAGTTAACAATGGAAACAACAAAGAGAGAAAGACACTATCACTATCACTATTTTGAGACAGGGACCTCACATAGTGGGTATTTTAATGTGGACTACCAGGGGGACCGAGCTTAAGCTTGGTAAAATTATTACTTTCGTTCTCACACAAAGCTCGTTCGCTCCGCTCACTCGCACTCTTCCACTTTAAAGACGAGCTCGTTCGCTTCGCTCACTCGCCAGACCGAAGGGTGCTGCACTTTGGTATAATTTTCTTAAACTACAGGTTAAAGATGTAACACATTGGTTTATAACTACAGTTATCAGCTGATTTTTTTTCAATTAATAAAATCTCCATAAGGATAACATGGAAACTTTGAAGGGCTCTGGCGCGAAAACCGGATTTTTCCCAGCTATGGGACTAGCTCCAATCGATTTCTGGTGGCCAAAACCCCCATATTCAATCAAAAAATCAAAAATCCTTGGAGCGAAAAAAAACTTTGCCCGGACAAACGGAGCTTGTTTTAGAGTATAAGATAAGATATGAATGAGAGATGAGTGTATGATGATTGTGGCGTGATCTTGTAGTCTTGTTACTGACTAAGGCTGCAATTCTCCTTAGACAGGACTGTTAATTAACAGCCCAACAGCCAATGGTATCTACGGACCTACAGTTTAACGTGGGATCCGAAGATACCAAAGAAGATCCGAAGATTGTGGGATCCGAACCACAATTTCAACCTCATGTATAGTACGAATTGGTCTAGTTATGAGGATGGTCTTTATGAATGAACTAGTATTCACTAGTGCGGACGTTAATCCCCACCAGGGAATATCGCATCCACAAGCCATTGCTTATAACTATCCACAATTCGTGACCTCCAAGTAGCTGGATTACATGACGACGCCACCGTCCCTGTTTAATTCACTATTTTGAGACAGGGACCTCACATAGTGGGTATTTTAATGTGGAGTACCAGGGGGACCGAGCTTAAGCTTGGTAAAATTATTACTTTCGTTCTCACACAAAGCTCGTTCGCTCCGCTCACTCGCACTCTTCCACTTTAAAGACGAGCTCGTTCGCTTCGCTCACTCGCCAGACCGAAGGGTGCTGCACTTTGGTATAATTTTCTTAAACTACAGTTTAAAGATGTAACACATTGGTTTATAACTACAGTTATCAGCTGATTTTTTTTCAATTAATAAAATCTCCATAAGGATAACATGGAAACTTTGAAGGGCTCTGGCGCGAAAACCTGATTTTCCCAGCTATGGGACTAGCTCCAATCGATTTCTGGTGGCCAAAACCCCCATATTCAATCAAAAAATCAAAAATCCTTGGAGCGAAAAAAAAACTTTGCCCGGACAAACGGAGCTTGTTTTAGAGTATAAGATAAGATATGAATGAGAGATGAGTGTATGATGATTGTGGCGTGATCTTGTAGTCTTGTTACTGACTAAGGCTGCAATTCTCCTTAGACAGGACTGTTAATTAACAGCCCAACAGCCAATGGTATCTACGGACCTACAGTTTAACGTGGGATCCGAAGATACCAAAGAAGATCCGAAGATTGTGGGATCCGAACCACAATATCAACCTCATATATAGTACGAATTGGTCTAGTTATGAGGATGGTCTTTATGAATGAACTAGTATTCACTAGTGCGGACGTTAATCCCCACCAGGGAATATCGCATCCACAAGCCATCGCTTATAACTATCAATTCGTGACCTCCAAGTAGTTGGATTACATGACGACGCCACCGTCCCAGTCTAATCAGCATCATAAAATTATTGGTAAGGAACATATCTAATTTAATTTAATATTATAGGCATACTAAAAAATTCTTATCGATTTGAAAAAACTAACCAAGTAGGTCCATCTATTTTTATGGTACAATCTAGTTAGTCCTACATAATCTGTAAAAAACATGAGCATGTTAAACAGTGTTGAAATCTGTAACAGTGAGCATGAATAAACAGTGCAAGTAGTCAGGTCAAAAAAATATTGTAAGTATTCAACATGCATAGACAGCCACTAAAGAAAGAAATTCATTTTGTATGAAAGGCATGTTGTGTTCTTTCTTGTGCTAAATTATTCTTTGTTAAGTTTCATACTGTATAAGGTATTAATAAACTTTCAGATTCAGAATCTCTTTATTCATAACATTACAAAGTAAATACAAAGAATAGTGTCACACATTAGCAACTAATATTAGGCCCTACTTATTGTATTCCAACTGAATTAATTTTTATACAAGAACTAAATGAATTTAGAAAATTTTAATGTCTGCTTTTACAAGTTCAATATCTATGTAAAACATCTAGATAAAAAGATCTAAGATACACGAAATGGTACATGATATGGAGCCCTCAAGGAAATTCCGAAAAGGCGGACAAAGCTTTATTTATTAAGTAATGCTTTAGTTTGTTTTTAAAAAAATTAAAATTATGTATACTTTTGATTTCATTTGGTAGTATCTTCAAAATTGTTTCCCCATATAACTTGGTTTTCTTAGTAAAGAAATCCAGGTTGTGCCGATCCATGATAATTTTATTCCTTGTGTTATATTTAGGGTTTGTTTTGAACAGAGTATCGTTTTTGTATTCTTTAACATATTTTATTGTTTCAAATATATATAGACTATACGGTAATCAGTAAGAATTTTAAATTGGGTAAACAGACATTGCGGTCGAATACACACATAAATTAGTTGTACTATTTATTATATATCAAAATAATAAACATCCATTTCGGTCAAAATCCATTACTGTAAGTGTCTAGAACTTTTCTCTTCTAGACCTATATCTTATAGAGTTACTTCTGGTCAATATAATTTTAATACTATAAATAGATTAAATTTCAGGGTTTTAGCCTAGAAAAAAAAATTGAAAAAATACAAATACCACCCTCCCCCCCCCCCCCCCCGTCACAGCAGACCTGCATACTCTGCAAATTTCCAATAGCTGTGATATTGTTAATCAATGTTATATGGTGACATAATTAGTAACACATTGGAGTTATGTTTAAATATAATTATTAGGTAATCCATACCACAAAATAAAAATATTTTATTAGGCCTACATTTGATTTACATAGCGTGTAGGATTATTGTAGAAATTTAAATTTAAATTAATTACTGTAGTTTCAGGAAAAATGTGCATAGCTAGATCATCATGCAAAGAGAAGGATCTGTTTATAAATCTCGAATCCTATACTATAATACGAGCACTGTCTGAAGGATGTTCCAAGATCTCGAAATCTAGTGGGTAGATTTTGCTTAAACTTTGCATTTAAGAGGGTTTTGGCACAATTTTAAGTTTAGAAACAGTCTCAATCCCAAGGTCTAAATTTAAGTTTTAAAATCGTAATTGTTAATATTGGTTTTATAGGTTACTATTTTAGGAACGAAATAACGACGACAGGTACACAAAAATAAAGGAACATTAAAGTTAAGCGGTCTTTTTAAAACAGCTGTTAACTGTGAAAAGATCTGTCGTTTGCTGGTGGTGGAAATTTAATAGCTTTATTTCCATGATACTACAACAAAAGTAAATTAAAACCATCGAGCAAGGCTCGGTTGACCTTGTACTATATACTTTAATATGACAAATGTAGGAAATCAGCTGGTCAGCTGATTATATTCAGACACCTCTATCCATCTTTCTCCCTCCCATTAAACATTTATTTCCTATTAAAACACCATGAAATTTAGTAATAGGTTTGCTGCCATGAGGACTTTTGACCAAAATTAGTTCCTCATAATTTGTTGAAGGTATATACAAAATTTTATTGATTTCCCATAAGAATAACATGTTTAGGTTAGTTTCAATAGGTCTGGTTAGTTTTATTTCCATCAGAAAAATGATTACCAGGAAATGATGTATTCCTTATGGTTGAGGTATAGTCAGTTAAAAGTTGCAGCCAACGAGTCCCGCCATGTGTCGGCTGTTAACCATGATCTGTATGTCTGAGACCGATAAGATAGGAGCAAAAGTAATTAATGGAGTAACTTTAAATATTTGCCAGGCCTTATAACTTGGTAAACAGTCCAGTAAAAAAGGAACTTTTATAAGGTTTAAATCCAATGGGGAAAATGTTTAACTTTTGTGGGCATGTAACGGATTTTGACCTCTATTTCTTAATCTCGTGATATGTAATATGCTTACACATTTATGCTTACCTTTGTGCATTTAGCACAGGGCGAGGCCCAATCTTTTTCCTCACTTTAGGTTTTTCTTTTTCTTTGTTTTCCTCTTCCTCCTTCTTTTTACCTTCATCGTCACTCCCTCTCTCTATTTAAAAGTAAAAGTCAATAAATAGGTTAGGCTAATTATTAATGGATGTACCAAGATTTTTAGAATTTAAGTCTTAGGATCTATTGGGCATGCATAATAATGTAAGCTGGAAGTGTTAAGAGAGTCTGGCAATAAAGGGCCACTTTCAATTGGATTAGGTATAGGCCTACCAGCTGTGAAGTTGATATCGGGTACACCGTACAGTACACCATATAAAGTTGTAATAGCCTAGTATGTCTTTTATTGGCTGTCATCCATTCGACTATTCTCTCATGATCCGTTCATAATGTTCTGGATTTCTGGGGGTTAAGAGTCATCTTCACCTTTGGGCTGGTAGCCCAAAGTGGGCTACCATTGTTGCTCATTGGGCTACCATTGTTGTTTCCCATTGTTGCTCAGTCGGCAATGTTAACCATACGGCTTTTATGCTAAAATATGGTATTTTATTCCCCTATTTCGGACGCCGTTTTTCAACCGATTTTCTTTAAACTTGGTAAGTGTTTAGTTGAATAGTTATATTAGGTTCCTCATACCTAAAAATTTTGAAAATTTAACATACCGTATACAGGGTGCCCAGCGTCCACCTTTACAAACTTTTCCAGGTTATTAAGCATGCCAACACAAACAGAAAAATCATATATAAACATACGCTATGTAATAAAATGCTTCGTTAAGCCGCTAGCCGCCATTTTGTTTTTTACACTTATGAATTTTTATTTCCGTAACGGTTTGTTGTATTGAGTTTATATTTGGCATGTACCTTAACCCTTTGAGTGCCGCAGCGTCTACATAGTAGACGTTATAAAATATGCATAAATTGCCGGCGTCTACCCAGTAAACGATCGGTATTTTATTATTATTTTATATAGTACGTATTAGTTTTAATTGATTATTCGTTTTACGGCATTCTACAGGTTCCAAACTTTCGTATTGTACTGGTTTTTCACTTTCACTGTTTACTTGGAGTGACATGGCATTATGATAAAAATATGACAAAAGTTTGACAGCTGATTGCTACCCGCTGCAGACAGCTGTTTATTTTGATTAGTTGCATTGTTTACGTTCGTTCTTTTACACTAAAAACTGTTCCTAATACTTCGTTATTATTGTGTTTAGTGAAATTATTGATTTATCAGTGCTATTGGTTGTATATTGTATGAATATTATTTTTGCTTGTTATATATGTTATATGTTATATTATGTTATTATTGTTTGTAGTGCGTTATAATGTAAATTTTCACTGTAACATAACATATTATGTATGATTTTTGTTCAGTTTTTTGTGCTCTTTTACAAGGTGTAATTAAAAAAAATATATAAAAATACTATATACACAAAATTTTTGTCCAAACTTGAAAATTTAGAATTTTTTAATTTTTTTATTTGTAGTTATAACTCATAATTTTTTATATAAATAAATTTAGAAGAAAGGATTTACAGTACACTCTCGTTCATCGGAACTAATGTGGCGGACGGCCGGTTCGGATGTCGAAAAATTCCGATAAAGCGGAGTCCGTCGTGAGTCATCATTTCCGCCCGTACGGTGACCTATCGTGATTGTATTCACTCTTGTTTTTAAGATAACACAAGAGATTTTATGAAAATAAGGCACTCAAACTTTGAACATGGTAACAATGAACCTATAGGAATAAAAACAACGCAGGAAATAAAGATCCAAAATCTTTATTCTCATATTCCAGCAGTCAACTGACTTCCACGTAACACAGGTGTAGTCGCGACGCGAGATATACTGAATGACAGTTTGGGAAACGGTCGACGCGGATGTTCACTTCCTGCCCTCTTCCCCTTTCTATTGTTGTGCGAATACTCCACGGCCTCGTAAATCACATCGATTGGTACAGATTATGGAAAACGCCTGATGACTTTTGATGCAAAATGTGATACTTCACTGTTGTGCGGATAGAACAAAAGGAAATTGAAGGCGCTAAAACGGAAAAATTATTTATTTCGTAAGAAAAAAAATTAATAATATCCAGATTTTCAGTTCCGATGAAGCGGAGTTCCGATGTCGCCGAGTCCGATGAACGAGAGTGTACTGTATATGTAATATGTTACCCCATTTTATTACAAAGAAAATAAAAAAAGAATTATTAAAATCTGTTGAATACTTTTTTTATACACATTTTTTCCAAAACCCTTGCAAAATTGTATGGAAAAATTGTTTTAGCACGGCAATTTATGCATATGACTTGGGAGAATGGCTGCGGCACTCAAAGGGTTACTCACACCAATGCTCATTTTCAGAAAAACCGTTTTTTAGATATTTGAGTTTAAAATTTTTAAATAGCTGCCATTTTGAAAATATACATTGGAAAAAAATGATATTTTTTCTGAAAATGAGCATTGGTGTGATTAAGGTAAACTTACATGCCAAATATAAACTCAATACAACAAACCGTTACGGAAATAAAAATTCATAAGTGTAAAAAACAAAATGGAGGTTAGCGGCTTAACGAGGCATTTTACGACATCATGTTTAAATTATCTTTCTGTTTTTTTTTTGTTTTTTTTTGGCATGCTTAATAATCTGTAAAAGTTTTTAAAGGTGGAAGTTGGACACCCTGTATTACTCACTGTGAAGTCGCGAAGTAAATTGATTTTTCTTAGTAATATTTGTAAAATTTTCAAAATTTTGAGGTATGAGGAACTTATATAATTATTCAACCGGAAAATGTTATTTCACCATACAACTTGCATGTTAATTTATTGGTATGGCAACAATGGAAGAAGGACTGCCATACTATCATGTCCTGGATAATTAACAAGCAAATCATTTGGGAAATGACATTTTACGCTATTACTACAAAACCAAAAGAGATAGGGCATTAGTGTAAATTACAAAGTTGCTCAGTTCAACAAGAGCTTTAAGATAATATACAAAATGACATGGGTTGGCATTTAAAATTTTTGAGTTTTTTTATGTAAACATTTTTAAAAATATTAAATTTTTGAAATTTTAGTTTTTAAATAAATGTGATCTTGTGGCATATCATTTTAAAGCTTAGCTTATTTAAAATAAGTATTTTGAATCAGAAGTCATTTATAACAAATAATAAAAGAATTACAGGGTATTCCGTAACTTTTGATTTTGGCTACAATAATGGACGCCATTTGAAACCAATAAAGTTAGCTAAATTCTGCTTTCACCAAAATGTTTGTATTAAATAGACCTTTCTAATGATATATAATATGACATATGTTTGTATTTGAAATTTCCAAGATTCGAACCTGTGACCCTCAGTTTTTAGTACACCCTGTATTTATACAACGTTAACAATATTTAAAATTATTCCTTAGTGTCAATTTAGTGGGAAATAATTTTGTTTGAAGGATGTAGCGTAAAGTGTTTGTCTGTAATCCATTTAGGACACCTTACGAGATTCACCCTGTATATGTACATGATGACATGGGGGTGACAACAAGGTATCTCAAAGAAGGAATTTTATGTAGAATACAAATATGTATACAGGGTGTCTGTGAACTCTCTACTGACCTTTTCAGGTAGGTATTGTTCCTGGACCAAAGACAAGTCAAAATATCATTAAGGTAAACTGCCTAAATGCCGTGAACATACCAAACGCCGTGATTCCTCACTTTACGTGCGTCATTAACGACTGCTTTAACGACGTCACTTTCACTCAAAAACTCTTTGTTTACTAAACTTACTCTGTGTGTTTCTTGGCAGGACGCGGCGGCTAAATTTTCGTCAGTTGGCGGTCAAACGTTGCCCCGTGCAGAAGTGCTTACTTTCTTAGCTTCTTTACCAAGGATACAGGAGAGCCAACCAAGTTATTGACGCTGTATATTTCATATAAATAGGGGTTTTCATCGATTTAAACATTGTTTATAATCTTTTCTATCTTAAAACTGCTTCATTAAGACGATTTCAATTCTGAATGTCTTTAAAATAACTGACACGGGATTTAAACTGTAAATCATTCAGTTTTCAAAACCCGTGATAACGACCACGGAAATTGATTTTTGTATGTGCCTGTTCAGTAATGCATTAAAATAGTTTTTTTACGTGTCAAACGAGTTATAATTTATGAAATGTTAGATAAAGAGCTAATTTATATAAATACTAAACTGCGTGGTTGATATTTTAACTTTTACTTAAGTAAATAACTTGTTTCTTGTCAAAGAATCTACTAAGACGTTTAAGCTTTGAATATTGAGGGTGTTATTTATTTGTCTTTTAAATTCTTTTTAATTGTAAAAAAATATTTTTACTCAGGGCATTTTTCAGATAAGGATTTTAATAAATAAATTGTTTAAAATGTGATCTAACCTTTTTATTTCCAATTATCAATGGTCACGGGATTTGAATGACAGATAATGCATTTTTCAAATTCCGTGCTTGGAGTCACAGATTAATGCTTTTGATGACGTGGTTTTTAGTAACGAAATATCTAACTTTTTCCACATTTTGATCCAAGTTTAGTCGAAAAAAAATGTTTAATTAGGCCTATAACACTAAAATACACAAATCCCAAAATCCGTGGTCGACATTTTGGTATTTAACATTACTGAAAATACGTTTGTTGTACAAGGTTTTCAACAAGATGTTTAACACATTAAAGCAATGTAGGAGTAGAAATAGTGTCTTAACTTTTTAATGACCTTAAATATTTCGTATGTCAATGCTCTTTTGAAAAAATGTAGTCATTTCTTGGCCAAAGATATAAGCATTGACAAAAAATGGTTTATGTTACCTGCCTATAAATGATCCAATTTAGTTGCAATATCACAACAGCTGTTTCGTGCCCTTCATGAGCACATCTTCAAGGTGAAGAACACAAATTAACACATTTCACTCGCGGAAGAGCTCGTCAAAAAACATAAAAAGTACATAAAGTTCACAAAAAACACATTCATTATTAAAAGTACACTTGGCCAAGTAAACGCGGTCAACGTACGCGATGCGGCGCCGGTGGTCGGTATGTCATGACTGACGCGTGTTGATAACGGAGGTATTCACCCCCTCCCCATCACCTGTTGTCTTGTCAGGGCCTTTCTTTTGATTGGTTGTATTCATTATGCGGATGGCGGTGTTGTATATTATATTAGATTTGAATGACAGCTGTTCGTTTAAGATGTGGTCGGGATGTTCTTTAGCTGCTCTATAGATCTCAAACTCTTCAATAGTATCCATGCGTCTCTTGTTGTTGCAAAAATGCATAACTTCCAAATTTGTTTCTATGTTTGTATAGTTATGGTTGTGGTTTGTGAGATGGTCAGCGAAAGCAGATTTGTTATATCTTTTCGGTAAATGTTCATTAAATCTGGCTTTAAACGAGCGAGCAGTTTGTCCGATGTAGAAACTCGGACAGTTGTCACATTTTATTTTGTAAACACCTGTACCATTTATTTTACTATGGGGTTTGTTTTTGGGCTGTTGGAGGAGGTTGAATAGTTTATTAGATGTTCTGTAGGCTATTGTGACATTATTTTGAGCCATCTGTTTTGATAGGGTATTATTTAAGACTACACCATATTCAGCGCTAACATATTGTTTATCGGTTGATTCGTTTTGTCTTATCTTATTTTTGTGTTTTTTTATCAGCTTGTCAATCAAGGAGCTATTGTAACCATTAGCTACTGCAATATGTTTTAAGGTGTCAACTTCATTTCTATAGTTTTCTGTATTTAATGGTACGGAAAGTAATCTGTGTACGTAACTGTTAAAAGCTGCTGTTTTGTGGTTGTGGGGATGGTGTGAGGATGAATGAATAGTCTGATCTGTCGTTGTCGGCTTCCTGTAAATATTAAAATCAAATCTTTTATCTGTTCTGGTAATCAATACATCTAAAAAGTTGATGGATTTATTGTTCTGAGTTTCCAGGGTGAATGTTATGTTACGGTGGATGGTATTCAAATAATTTGCTAGCAAAATGATCTGTCTTTCGTTTCCATTAAATAGAACCAGTGTATCATCAACATATCGACTATAATGTATGATTTTGTTCTTGTGTCGGTTCAAATTAGACCATAAAAATTCATTTTCTATGTGATTCATAAATAACTCGGAGAGAATGCTTGAAAGGGGGCAGCCCATGGTTAATCCTTCGTTTTGTTTGTAAAATTCACCATTGAATGTAAAATAATTCTGACTTAAGATGCATTCTGTTAATTTGATTAATTCGTTTTTAGCAGTAGTCGACAAAGAAGAATTTTTGTGTAAGTTATTTTCTAGGATGTGGATGGTCTCTTTAACAGGCACGTTCGTAAACAAATTTACGACATCAAAGGATGCGAGCATGTATGATCTTTTTAATTCGATGTTTGCTATCTTGTTAACTAGGTCGACAGTATTTTTCGCACTATTATCGTTTTCAAGAACTATTTCACTTCTGATTATTTTATCCAGTTTTTGTGAAATTTTGTATGCGGGAGAAGACTTAAAATTAACTAGGGCCCTTAGTTAATTTTTTAGGGGCCCTAGGGGTCGTATTGGTACATTGGGCTTATGGATCTTTGGTAGTCCTCTTAAAACGGGAGCCTGGGGGTCAGAGGCGGATTTGGAAATTTGCCGCCCCTGGGCTATTTAAAAAGTGCCGCCCTCCCCCCCCCCCACCCCCCACCACAACAATTACTTAATTTATATCCACAGTACATCACTTACTGTCCAAATTTCCATGCTATTTCGACGAGTGTGGACACAAAAAGCCGAAATTATATAAGGAGCTTAACAACTAGAACAATTTAAAACATTTGCTTTGCAATGCAAGAACTACCAAAGCATTGACTTTACATACTAAAGTAAACTTTACATACTAAAGTAACTTTAGTATGTAAAATCAATGACCTTTACGTAAAGTGTGACTCAAAAAGAGCTTAACTATTAGTGGGTTTGGCTGGTCCTTTGACAATTCCGAGACACAATAAATAACAAATGCCGTTGCTAACAGTCGAAAACTGGCCTGTAGGCGCGTGCATTATCGAGTTCACGGCCGGTGGAGGACGGTGTGTGAGAGCTCCTTTTTGTTATTCTCCTCTATACAAAATAAACTGAAAACACACAGATTGTTTGCTTAAAGTTAGAACCTTGCAACAAACAATGCACAGTTATGTAGGCTAGGTTATAATAAATAGTATACTAAATTTCAATCTTAAATTTTATTGTATCTGATTGAAAGCATCTTTTTAAATAATTTTTACATTTATTTTTTACACCTTCTCGTGTCCTTTAACAGATAAATGATTCAAATTTTAATAAATGGTATTTGTGTGTAAAATTCTACTAGAATCCTAGTAATTCACGCACGTCATTTAAACAATAATTTAAAGGTTAATTTAGGCCAAAGATTAGGCCTAGTATTTATTTCTATTTATTCAACGTTTGATAAGTATTTGATCGCATTTTTTATAAATGTAAATGTTATCGCAATCAACAAGGAAGACCAAAACTGACTTTCCTAATCCAAACAGGTGAGCGCGACCAAGAGAAGGGAAAACAGATTAATTTGACAGGACGTGAGTTTTGGGATAGAGGAAGGAAAGGGGATAGGGAGTAGAAGTGTTTTGACTAATGAAATAATGCATTATATAAAAAAAATCATTGTTTGTGCTTCTGATCGGCATGACCGCCGGTGGGACCAAGGAATATAGAATAGGCCCCGTCCACACTTGGAGACTGTGTATGCAGCCAATCCTCCGACTGTCAGCTGACTGTCGGTCGAATGTCTTCAGACTGTCTGCAGACTGTATGCATACACAGTTTTTGTTTCAAGTTTTCGACTTGTTTTGCGTCCACACTAGAAAAAAATACAATTAACTATTTTCTACTTATCAGCAACTCTCTCAATAACCTCAAATCACCCACCCTGAATGCACTGCCAGCACCTGCGGTGGTGCAGCTCGGCAGTGGTGGATGGTTCCTTTGCGCCGACGGACGCACGGGTCGCTACCGTCGTGACAGATCAACGTAGTGCTGAGTACTCCCAGCTCCCCTTTAAAGCTCTTGAATGATGCCTTGCTCTAAGATATTATGATATCGCTTAGAAAATAGTCACTTTCAATTCAAAAATTTTCTGTTAAATTCTTACAAACATTTTTCCCCCTCCAAAAATTTGAGTTTTTTAATATTGAAGCCTAAAAAATTTGCCTTTTTCAAATTTGCCGCCCCCCGGATTCTGCCGCCCTGGGCTATAGCCCATTTAGCCCATATGTAAATACACCCCTGCTGGGGGTTTGTAACTTTAACTTGTTTTATTTCCTCTGGTGATAAAGATCAGTGCTAGATGAAATCAATTTATTGATGATTTTGGAAAATGACGTCGTCGGGTCCTGAGTGAGGGTGTCAATGTTATTGTTTTCAATGAAGTCATGTACTTTCTTAACGTAGTCCTGTCGATTGAGGATGACGATACAGTTGCCCTTATCGGCCTTGGTGATAACGGCGTCGTTCTGTTGCAACTTGTACCTAATGCTAGCCGCAACCTGTTTTAAAGATCTGTATTTAGACAAATACTTGTTTCTGGGGATTGGATTATTCAAAGTCTTGTTTAATTTGTTTGAAATGACTACCCTAGTTGAATCTCTTGCGTCATATGACTTTAATTGTTTAACAGCTGTTTCAGCATTGGGGAGGGGGTGAATACCTCCGTTATCAACACGCGTCAGTCATGACATACCGACCACCGGCGCCGCATCGCGTACGTTGACCGCGTTTACTTGGCCAAGTGTACTTTTAATAATGAATGTGTTTTTTGTGAACTTTATGTACTTTTTATGTTTTTTGACGAGCTCTTCCGCGAGTGAAATGTGTTAATTTGTGTTCTTCACCTTGAAGATGTGCTCATGAAGGGCACGAAACAGCTGTTGTGATATTGCAACTAAATTGGATCATTTATAGGCAGGTAACATAAACCATTTTTTGCTAATTTTTATGATCCAGAGGCTATCCATCATGAAATTAGCATTGAATATGTATACTATAGAATCCATAGTCAATGATGTAAGTACTTAGCAAAAAATGTTTTCTCCTTTTGCAATAAATGTTGATGTAACTTACTTCAACTGCCGTTCTAATGTATTGTGTAAATAAACTTGGATTCAATTTAAGAGGCTATTAATCTGGTAAAATGAAACGAATTTTATTTAATATAACTTTTTTATTTGCGTTTCTTTTATTTTATTCCTCTATGAGAAGAAATTTTTTACTCTATGCAGTCTTGACATCATATGCTCTAAACTGCCAAAAGACATTTCTTATATGGGTGTAAGTATTGTTTTAGCAATAATAAGTAGTTATATTGCTAAAGTAACATCTTAAAAAAAAGTTTCTGACCATAATATGGGTACAGCAGGATGGTCACGGAATTGGGCTGACATATCACAGAGTTATGTATCGTTTTCACGGAATTATGTAAATGGTGCAAAAATGACTTGCTCTCTTAACCCGGGATCACTCGCGCTATTATAGATTGATTCTAACATTTTTAGTTCCTCTGAAGAAAATTTTTTTAATAATGATTTCTTGCGACTGAGCTTTTAAGAATGCTTTCCTCAGTATTCTATGCACCCGCTACAGCAGTTTGGGGTGGGTAGTGTGGTGGGGAGGGTAGTTTTAGAGGGGAAAAGGCTCGCACCTCCACCCTTGTTAGCGCCCGCCTAACTGCACGAGCGTTCGCGTGACTGTCTATGTTAGTATAGTTCTAACGGCGCGAGTGATTGCGGAACTGCCGGAGTCTTACTTTTTGTGTAAAAAAAAGTTGTAAATTACAATAAATATGTTATTATTTTATTTTAAATGTGTAGCGATTTATTTATTTCATCTACCAAACAAATATTATGATAATTACTTTGAAGTGTAAGATGCTTTTAAATGTTAGGAGCGCTCTAACGGTGCGAGTGACCGCGGGACTTTCGATAGCGCGAGTTGTCCCGGGTTAAATTTTATAGGCTAGTTAATCACATTTTTAAGTTATTTACCACCTGAAAACAGTAAATTGAAGGGGAAATAATGAGGAGTAAAAAAATAATACAACATACAACCTTACTTATGGAAAAAGGTGTTTAATGGTTGAAAAGAAACTTAACCAGGCTGAAGGATGCTTAAGGTCACGGCATTTAGGCAGTTTACCTTATTAAAATTTCCAAAACTAAAACTGGCGGCTGCTCAGTTTTACCTGTGCAGCCGCCATTTTGTATTTTTAAGGAATAATTTTTAATTTAAAAGCGGCTCAACGTAATAAAATGAAATTTGGTACACAGCTTTTTAAAGTAAAGACATAGTTGGGAAAAAATAATCAATGTTTAATCATTGATATTTTTAAAATGGTGCGTGTTTAAAATCTTTAACCTTAAATTGCATGAAAACTACACAAGGTAGCAAAGGTTAAATGTTCTGATGTGTTTTTTGGAAAATTTAATTAAAAATCCAATGATGTAAAAGTTATGAAAATCAGTTCATAAATAAGCGAGATAGAGCGATAGTCACGGTCGTACTGCTTCACCGGGAGCAGTTTTGGACAACATCCATTGTTGAGCCGGCACAGCGACCGCGCTTTTCGCGTGGCAACGCGCTCAGAGGCGTGACTATCTGTATTAAAATCGCTCTTGTTGCTTATTTATGAACCAATTTTCATAATTTTTACATCGTTGTATTTTAAATTAATTTTTCCGAATATCATATAAACTTTGCTACTTTTAGTAGTTTTCATGCAATTTAAGATTTTAAACAACCGCCATTTTGAAAATAAGAGTGATGAAAAAATTATTATTTTATTCCAGCTAGGTCTTCACTTAAATAAGTTGTGTTCCGAATTTCAAATTAACTTATTACTTTAAGCCGTTCATAAATTAAAAATTGTTCTTTAACTTAAATACAATATTGCGGTTGTACGGGTAAGCTTAACTATGGAGTTTTGGAAATTTTAAATATGTTACAGTAGGCCTGTTTTGGCATTTCTTTGGTCCAGGAATAATACCTGAAAAAGTCGGTAGTAGAGAGTTCAGAGACACCCGTCATAGGCCTATTACGATGTTTTTCAGTAATTTTATGGATGTAAGTTAATTAACATTTATTCCCTCTGAAATTAGGCATCACGGATTTTAGCAGCACAATCACGGACATTGGTCGCATGAATCCACGGAGATATGTCAGAATGGCAAAACAATGAAATGGCATTATTTAGGGTGATAGTAAAATTAATCTCATATAATGTTACAAACAAATACTGGCGAAACTTCGTTATCCGTCTCCACCGTTATTATCGATGTGGAAATTTCGATATTGCGATTGAAATTGAGCGATGAAAACAATCGAATCAACAACGATACTGAGAAAAGATATGTATCATAATAATAATCTAACCTAACAGTGTAACCGTAAACCTCCGTCAATTTAATTGACAGCGATGTTTATAACAACAAAATCAATGGTGTTTGGAAACATTTAAAATGCATATTCCCTCAATTCAACAGCAAAAAAAAACCTTTTTGATTTGTATTTGACAGCATTTGTGTGACGCCATTTTAGATTTAATGAAGTCTGCTTCTCACAATTTGAATTTAGATACAGCTACACGACAACACAACAAACTTGGTTAGTTTAACTTATTTTGTGTTGTTCTTTGTTACAGGTTACATTAGCTACAATTTTTACTTTTTCTGTTGTTATTTTCAGTTACGGTACTTGTTTGAATATATACGATATTTGTTTTATTGTCAAAAGGTTTATTTCATTATATTAGAACGAGAAACTGAATCAGGTGATAAAATCGTAATCGTATCGTGTAATTGTATTATCGATACAATAGCAATATTATTGCAATATCAAAATTTCCACATCGATAATAACGGTGGAGACGGATAACGAAGTTTCGCCCAAATACCATACCATAGATTTATTTAGAATTTGATAAAAAAATTGGTGGGCCCTAGTATGATATAATTTTTTTAAGCATAATTTATTTTTTCGTTTAAGTAAGTTATGCCTACAGAAAAAGAGATGGACTTCCCTTAAGGTCACGGCATTTAGGCAGTTTACCTTATTTATGAGCACAGTGGCTTTTTTAAACTACGCCTATCATAAGAGTTAATTAGGGCCCAGGATTAAAATTATCCAATAAATGGTTGTAGGCTATAGAAATACTTTTACAGGGGTACCGGTAACTTAGTGCTGAAGGTAGGCTAGTTTTGATTTTATTTTAAATAGACCAAGGGCCTACTTGTGTTTTTATAAATAGGAATAGAGGCTAATAAACTAAAACTAAAAAAAAACTTTATTATTTTCCAATGTTTCATTGTAAGCTGTTGAGTTTCAGGACAAAGCCATATAACTTATGCCACTTATCTTCGGGGGAAGAGAACAAAAACACTTCAAAATCACGTAAAGCAATGCTAATGTAACCATCATGTAGCCTTGATGTAGGAATTTTGTAGCCTAGGTAAGTTACTGAGCCTAGGCCTATATTTTATTTAATATATTATGTCAAATGTTAAAATGTAATAGGACAGACCTACATCAAAGGTAGGACTTGCTTTTCTCTTTGACTAAATTGTCATAACTTACCACTATCCCTCCTTTCTTCACCATCAATTACTCGTTCTATGTCATCAGGATCATCAATAAGGTTTTCCGAAAAGATATCTTCAATCATTGTTAGCAAGTTACTCTTAAATAGAGTTGTAAACTAATTTATACCTAAATGAGATAAGCCACTGTTTGATTTAACATAATAATCCTTTATTAAATGAACTTCAAGAGATGTAGTGGAATTCCAATTTTTT
Source organism: Neoaliturus tenellus (assembly GCA_030545055.2). Lineage (NCBI taxonomy): Eukaryota > Metazoa > Arthropoda > Insecta > Hemiptera > Cicadellidae > Neoaliturus > Neoaliturus tenellus. The sequence goes on along the minus strand of CM061533.1, from coordinate 52,910,195 downwards.
ACCAACACTACTTAGGCCTTTATACAGATACAACTAAGAATCAAACTGATTTTCCTTTGAATCTGTTTCCTGAGTATTTTCAGGTACAACACGGGAGAATACGGAGTTATTATCTGAATTCACAAAGTTCAAACAAGACATTAATAGCCTTTTGTTAAGGTGGTCTGTTTGGGTGATTTCCCTCTCAAACTTTCTGTCGTGTTCAGTATTTTTTTGGGGGGTAGATCCGTTTTTCTCAGGCATTACTGATGATGATAGTTTTGCTGCAAAACGAATAGGCCTAGCAGTTTAGTATTTACTTAAAATTACTAAAATACCGGGAAGGGATAATATCAATTAAAAACAAAATCTGTTGACACAAACACGTTACTTCAGCACAATAAGACATTAGACGATGAGCAAACTATACTTAACCCTAAAACAAAAACAAAACAAAACTATAAGTACGATACGACGAAGCAAGGTGAAGAGGTAGGCCAGGGCCAGGTGAGCCGCATCCCATAAGAGCAATGTGTCACTTTCTGCGACATCCATGGATGTCGCCTACCGGCGAGTGTTGCCAACAAAACAGCAAACAACAATCGTTCTCGTTTGCGTTGGGAATTTTTTGTCTCAACAATTACTAAAATAAGGAATTTCAAATCAAAATAGGGTAGAATTTATGGTTTTAGATTTACCTTGATTGATAGTTTGTAATTTGGTCATTACCTAATGGTTTGTTATCAACTAATAATCCAAATTAATATGGTATCGTTTAGATAAATATCGTACTCATGGCAAGACTGCTTCATTCTCTTTTTCAATCAGCTGTGAAATGGTAAATATTATAACGTAACTTGACTTCCGTTTTAGTTTAGACCAGGTTTAGACACTTCATATCCGGAACACCAAAAAAAAAGCTATTCGACTGACCTGGGAAGAAGTTATGCTTCTTCCTTTACAGACCTTGAGTACGAAGTACGAACGAGTAGGAAGGAGTAGAGTGGAGTCAGTGGAGTAGATTGGAGTAGAGAGTAAGGAAAAGTTTAAAACCAAGGTCTGTAGCAAGATGACTGTAGTGCCAGGTCAAGATGACTGTAGTGTCATGTGAGCTGCATCACTTAAGAGCAAATGTGTAAGTTTCTGCGACATTTGTGGATGTCACCACAGAGTTTTTGTTGGTTTTAAAAGTGTTAAAAACCACCATTTTACTCTTTGTTACCTGCAAGTGTTGCCAACGCTGCAGGAAACAACTATCGTTCTCGTTTGAGTTGGAGATTTTTTGTCTCAACTATTACTAAAATAAGGAATTTCAAAGAAAACTAGGGTAGAATTTATGGTTTTATCATTTACTATGAATACACAAGTGTATTTTTGTATTCATAGTCAATGGTTTTATATTAAACTTGATTGATAATTAATTGTTAATTTTGTCATTACCTAATGCAGTGGCGGCTTCAGGGGGGGCCATGGGGGCCATGGCCCCCCCCCCCCCGAGAATTTTCGGCCAGTAATTTTTGGTTGGCTTAAAAAATAATACGTTATAATTTAGTCACAAAAACTATCTATTTTTAATGAAATTTTGACATTGTTTAATTATATTTATCTTTAATTTGTATTAATTGAGATTAATAACAACATTATTACATTTTGAGGACGTTTTGGAGGTACTTAAATTGCGTGCGCCCGCGGCAGACGACACGGACAACGGGATGAGGGACGAGAAGACTGTGACGTGAATGCCATCAGCTGATCGGGACTGTTGGCAGTGGGGTGGGGCAGACGATAGCCATGCGGAGCCAAAATGTCGTCATTAATAGTTGCGCGCGCATACACCGTTCAAAAATTGCTACCTTAGTAATGACATCACATCCTCAGCACTTCGATATTCAGTTCGATTAGTTAGATTATGATTCAGAATCGATATTCCAATTCGTTATTCGTTGTAGTTATAAATTACAACTTGTAATCGTGTAATCGTGTTCCTTTCAATCCTTTCGTTGTTCGTTGGTTTGGTTATGCCTTTCATTTTTTTAACGAAAACAACTATTATGGGAAGAATATTAATCCTTCATTTATTGATAAGTCACTTAATTGAGTACTAATTGATTTCACTACCTTTAAAATTAAAATCGTCCCTTTAAGGATTCATTTTTACTCAAATTTGGATTAAAATATTCACTATTTTGGTAGGTGACCAAGGTTTCTCTTTTGGGGTAGTGAATTTTCACTCTGAAAGAATGACTCAATTTCAACTCTTTAGAAGAGTGGTGAAATGACTCAACCAGAGTGAAAATATCTCCTTTCACTTTTACAGTGTGGGTGTAATTAAAAAACTTATATCAGTCTAACTTAGTCCAAAGGAAACTTAAGATATTTTTTTTAATTCTTACTTAATCTGGGAAAAATTTCTTTTCATAAGATATGTTAGTTAGGTAAGATCCATAAGTTGTAAGTTATTTATAACTTTGTTTGGCAGTTTGAACTTGGTTATTAAACACTTTATTTAAAAGACAGTTTCGCATTTTTTTTAATGAATAAGCAACTAAAAGAAAAAAACATAACTTAAGTAATAAAATCATTCTCCTATTTTCTATTAGGCCCGAGTCGAGTCTAACCAATACCAAACGATCTGGAGTCACGATAAGATATCGTATCGGTAAAGATATTCAATCGGTTCAATCGTATCTCCTGGGAAACGAAATTATTTTGCTCTCCTGCAGATGCGCGCGCAACTAATAATGACGACATTTTGGCTCCGCATGGCTATCGTCAGCCCCACCCGTTGGCAGTGGCTTCATGGGGGGAGGGCGATCGAGCCATGGCCTCTTTCCCCTCAAGAAGTTTATGCTAGTAAATATTTGGGAGTTTAAAAATAAAACGTTATATTCAGTGTCAAAACCCTGCTTATTGGTTTTAATTTACTTTTGTTATAAGTCATGCAAATCAGGCTATTAATATTACAACAATCAACTATAGGCTATCTCTTTACAGTTAACAGATTCAATAAGAATGCTTAAAAGTAGTATTGTTTTATTTTTGATAACCTTTCATTGTTATTCCGTTACAAAAATGGCAACCCATTTTTAAACTTAATTTTAGACATTTGATTTTTGCTGGGGATGAGGCTATTTATTAACTTATTTTTGGCCCGAAACACTATTACACGCAAAGTTCAAACAAAATCTACCCGCTTTATTTCAAGGTTGTGGAAAATACATCGCCATATAGACACTCCTCGTAATAAGATTTGCGCGCAGCAGACGATACGGGCAAAGTGACGAGAAGGACAACTCGTCAATGAGTATTATTGATTATTGTGAAGGTACCGGGTTCCAGATAAGACTAATTTTGATCAATTTCTTGAACATTTAGGTAATGTTCTATGTATTTTAGATGCTAATAATAAGTCAAATGCTTCAGTCATACTTTGTGGTGACTTTAATGTGGATCTCCTTGTTAATGAGGTACATAAATCAGTTTTTGTCCATTTGTTAAAAAGTTTCAATTTAAAATGTACCGTTTTAGATATTACTAGGCCTAGTAGAATTTCTGGTGGAAAAGGTTCTTGTATTGACAACATAGCAACTTCATTGCATGAAGATAACATAAATAAGGTTTTTGTGGAACCAACTATAGGCTCAGATCATCACTCTGTTGTTGGGCTTTTCAATTTGTATAAACAAGAAAACAAAAATCAAAAAGCCCCTGTTTTCACAAGAATTACTCGGCCCATTCATGATATTAACATTACCTATTTTGTCTCATTAATTAGTAAAGTAAATTGGTTGTTTCTGTATACTTTAGGTTGTTTAGATGATAAGTTTGATAATTTTTTAAGTATATTTGTGAACATTGTAGATATTGCTTTTCCTGTCAAGTATGTCAAAACCGGAATAGTCAGAAATAGGCCATATAAGCCTAATTGGTTTAATGAAAATCTTTTAATGCTCAGAGAGCAATGTTTCTTTGTATATAATTTGTTTAAGAGTACTAATCTAGAATTTTATAGAGACTCTTACAAACTATTAAGATCAAGGTATAAATATGAAGTAGATCAAGCGAAGAGAGATCATTATGACAGTAAAGTTCTACAGGCTAATAATAAGCCTAGAGCTATTTGGTCAATTATTAAAGCAAATTTAAATGTGAATGAGAAGTCTTCAAGCAACAAACCAGTCCCTGGTTTGAATTGTGACACATTTAATAATTTTTTCTTGAATAATATCCAGACAATTAAGCAAAGTATTCCTAGTTCAAAGTATGATATGTCACATTATTTGAATAAGGTACAGATTAATGGTACTGATAATAGTCCTAGCTTTTCTGTGGGTAATATAAGTGTGCAAGAGGTATATAGCGCTATTTTTTCCTTAAGTAACAGTGTCAGCCTAGATGTTTATTGTATTAACTCGTCATTTGTGAAATTTGCTGCACCATATATAGTTGAAGTTTTAACTTATTTGTTCAATGAATGTATTGAAAAGTGTGTATTTCCTTCTTGCCTTAAGATGTCTAAAGTTATTCCTTTGTTTAAAAAAGGTGTAAAAACTGATTGTACTAACTACCGTCCTGTGTCAATTATACCTGTTTTTGCGAAGGTCTTTGAGATTTTGCTGAATAGTAGAATTGTTAAATATTTTGAAGATAATATCTTGTTTTCAGAAGATCAATTTGGGTTTAGGCCTAATAGGGGCACATGCAATGCTATTGTCGAGTTTATGAAACATTGTGTAAATAATTTAGATAATAGATACAAGATCTGTGGTAATTTTTATGATATGTCGAAAGCCTTCGACACCATTTCTCATGATTTATTGGTAAAGAAACTAGAATATTATGGCTTTGATCAATCTTCTCTCAGATTAGTACAATCATACCTTTCAGAAAGAAGCCAGACTGTGTATTACAACGGTTGCTTTTCTTCATATTTAAGTGTGGATACAGGTATTCCTCAAGGCTCAATATTGGGGCCTACCATGTTTATAATTTATGTTAATGACTTAACTTCTGCTGTTAAAAAAGATAATGTTAAAGCCTTCATGTATGCTGATGATCTTGCAGTTCAGGTACATTATAAACTTCCTGGCCTATTAAATTATATTGTCAATGATGTTAACTTAACTATAGAAGATTGGACTTCTGCCAATTCACTTTGTCTAAACACCAGTAAAACTCAGAGTATGGAATTTAGCCTTGGGATCTCAAAGCCGAATGAAGTCAGTGTTTCATTTTTAGGTGTTTCTGTTCAAAATAATGTTAAGTGGAATATTCATATTGAAGTTGTGTGTAATAGAGTCGCCAAAGGTATTTTTATTCTGAGAAAATTTAGATCTTTTGTAAGTATTGATGTATTAAAGTCTATATATTTTGGTCATATTCAGAGTCATTTATCATATGGTATTATTGTATGGGGCCATTCTGGAGAATTAGGCAAACTCTTGATTTTACAAAAAAGAGCTGTCAGGACAATTTGTAATGTTAATAATAGAACGCATTGTAAGCCATTATTTAAGCAGCTTGGGATTCTAACTGTACCTTCTTTGTATATTTTAAATTGTTTATTGTATATTAAGTGCAATTTAGAAGATTTTCCGTCTAATTGTTTAGTTCACAATCATTTCACGAGACAGAGCTCTTATCTTCGACCAACGCAATGTAACCTGGAAATGTCTAAGAAAAATTTTATCGAATTTGGCAAAAAGATTTATAATTTGTTACCAAGTCATATCAAATGTTTAGAATTAAGTAAATTTAAGGTTAGCGTTAGGAAAATTCTCTGTGATTTATGTGTTTATAATGTTCAAGAATTTATTGAGTCCATGACCCCTGTGTACTCTAGATTAGCCTATTGATAAAAAAAAAAAAATGTTATTGACGTTGCTGTACATGAATTTGTTGTTGGCAATAAATGGATTTGATTTGATTTGATTTGATTTGATTTGGTAGGTCATCGTCTGGTCGAGATTGTTGAATAGAGTCATAGCCATAGATTGTTTTAAAACAGTACGGTATTTCAAACAGTTTTAATTTTGTATTAAGTGCTGAGAATAAAGTTTGAGCTGTGATCATTTAGAATTGATGGAATAGGCCAACCGTAGGCGTAGGCCTACTTTTGTTTTACTATGGGGTAGATCGTGAAGCTACATATGTCGGATTTTTATGATCACTTGGAAACCATAAGGGACTAAAGCCGTGTTAGAGGGGGAAAATAAATTTCAAATCTCGTTTTTATGAAAATAATACCTGATAAGGGGAGAGCTCAAAGTCAGAGTTAATTTCGAATGTCATGACGACATTGGCCCAAGGGTTTGTTTTTTTACCGCTAAGAGCATTTAACAAATTAACACCTATCTGATTTAGTATTGTAACACAAATTGTTTTTTTTTTTTTTTTATAAAACACAAAATGACTATAATAATTTAACCATTTACTTTATTTTATATCAGTCTCTTTAGTTCTACTGCTTAAGAAAAGCATGTAAAATCAGAGTCTCGACATTATAACTCCAACTGACTGAAGTTATTTACGTGATGTGTACTTGGTTTCTGCTGCAACCCACCAGATTGTCCAAATACAGAAACAGGAATGAAAATACCCCATTTGATTTACATTTAAAAAAATTCCCTTTAAAACTAGTTATGTATTTATGAAGATACATAATCACTCAAACCTTAAAATTAACAATTGTTAGACTGGATTTTAGTTAATCTTTATAAAAAACAGTGATTTGAGAAATTGAGAGAGATTAGGAGTATTCCTGTCAATTTGTGTCTTCTTTTACTGAAGTTAGCATTTAACAAATTAACACCTATCTGATTTAGTATTGTAACACAAATTGTTTTTTTTTTTTATATAAAACACAAAATGACTATAATAATTTAACCATTTACTTTATTTTATATCAGTCTCTTTAGTTCTACTGCTTAAGAAAAGCATGTAAAATCAGAGTCTCGACATTATAACTCCAACTGACTGAAGTTATTTACGTGATGTGTACTTGGTTTCTGCTGCAACCCACCAGATTGTCCAAATACAGAAACAGGAATGAAAATACCCCATTTGATTTACATTTAAAAAATTCCCTTTAAAACTAGTTATGTATTTATGAAGATACATAATCACTCAAACCTTAAAATTAACAATTGTTAGACTGGATTTTAGTTAATCTTTATAAAAAACAGTGATTTGAGAAATTGAGAGAGATTAGGAGTATTCCTGTCAATTTGTGTCTTCTTTTACTGAAGTTAGGTTTCAATGAGATAGGTAAAATAATATAGTTAGACTTATCAAATAGTTTAAAGTAGGCTATCATCCCTATATCCCTTTCATCTGGGAAAATAATACTGTTCTAGGCCTATTTATAATAGAAAATAATAATACCAGTGATCAGCAATTTATACTACCCCCCCCCCCCCGTCACGATTTCCTACCCACCATCCTTCACGATACCCACGGCCACCCCCCCCCCTCACCGGAGGCAATGGCTCCCCCCGAAAATCGGCTCTGGAGCCGCCACTGACCTAATGGTTTGATATTAGATAATAATCCAAATGTAAAATAGAGTAATATGGCGTCGTTGCGATAAAAATATCGTACCCATGGCAAGACTGCTCTTAAAGTAAAGTAAATACTATTATAATAAAAACAATTTTGTTTTATTTATCCTTTGTTCTATACCCTAGATATAATTTAGTGTTTGATATTTTTGCTTTAAGTAATTTGCTAATAACTGCTATAACCAACAAAAAGTAATAAAAATGACAAGAATTAAAGTTATATGTAGGCTACAACACGAATACAGACATAGCGGATACAAAAGTAATCAGTTACACACGAGGTACATGGTCAAGATTTTAGAGAGTACTCGTGATTACAAAGTAATCAGTATTTGAAACCAGTATCAAAAAGTAACGGTAATCAATATAATCGGTACTCAAAAGTAATCATTTAGCACATCACTACCGGTGGGGCAGACGGGAGACATAAGGAGCAGCTTAATGACGTCGCTTCACTGTGTGACGGCTATGATGCTGACGTCATAACATTAAAGTTTCTATATTTTGCCGCTATTCCGCTAGTCTCGCTTGGTACTCTTAGATTGGCACTCTTAAATGTATTGTTAATTTAACTTGGGTGTGTGATAGATTGGTGTAGGATTCTGCAATCCAAACCTTGCACCTAAAATTTGGTTCCACAAAATTTGATCAAATTTCAAGCTTACTACCGGTACTGTAACTACATCTTACTGAATCCGACAAGGATTCGTTTGTGGGGGATTAAGGAATAGGCTAACTGTTGAGACAAGACAGTCAAACTTAGTTGCATAAAATTACGTTTCATAGCCTACTAACCAAAAATATGGCCTAGCTAGGCCTAAAATGTTGAACGCTTTGAATCTTTTTATATCAAAACTAAAGCAGGCCCAAGTTTATGTAAGCTAGGCCTGATAAAAACAAAACAAAAATACCTATAACAAGAATAAACACCTTTAATTTTATAGGACCTTTTAGGATTTTTCGCTTAAGTTTTATTTATTTATTAATCTTTATTCGATACGGTAACAAAAAGTTTCAATGGCAGTCGTGGTCATCTTCATCATAGTTTGGTTAAACAAAAGACAATACAAAAGCTATGCTTTATCCATGGTTAAATCTTTGAAATATTTATAAGCAATAAAATTCTTTTTTTTTTTAATAAAGAGGTTGGCGGGCTTCTTTTTTGCCTTACTTTGCCCCGTCCACATAGACTGTGAAAGGTACTGATAAAAGTCACTGGCAGAACGCGGATTGGAACCCACGACATCGCTGCCATATGGTTCCGAAGTCCGGAGCGCTAACCACTACGCCACCGACTAACCCATTTTTGTTAACGCAATTGTAAACATTTTTGTTACCAATTGTTTCAGTAGCCATTGAAGATGTCTACAGTGTCCCCTAGTGAAAAAGTCAATAGAAAATCACTAAAAAAATACGTAGTGACAATTGGGCCAACTAGACATCGCTAGACTGCTTAGTGATTTCAGATCATTAAACATCACTAGGTATTGTAATGATGTCTTGGCCCAATTGTCACTACGTATCACTACGCAGGTTGATCTAGTGATTGATATCACTAGATACTGTATAGTGATGTCTAGTTGGCCCAATTGTCACTACGTATCACTACGCAGGTAGTATCTAGTGATATCAATCACTAGATACTACCTGCGTAGTGACAATTGGGCCAAGTAGACATCACTACAGTATCTAGTGATATCAATCACTAGATCAACCTGCTTGTAGTGATATCTACAAGGGGTCTTTTGAGGGGTTATAATTCGCGTTAAAAAGTCAAATCGTCAAAAAATATATTTTACTTGAAACAAAAACAAAATAGGTTTCACATAAAAAAATTAAAATAATTATAATTTAAGGCTAAGGATGAGATTTTAATAAAAATACTTGTAAAACGAAAGACAGCCTATGATTACAAAATAGATATTAAAAATATAAATAGCATAGGCCTAAAAAAATTATAAACATATTTTTAACAACTTTTAAAATATGAATTTAAAAATTAATCGAATTAAATAAATTACCAACTTTTAATGAACAACTATAGGCCTATAAAACAAAAACATAACCCATCATCTAACAAAATGGCCACTTTCCACCACCACCTCCTTATCCCCACCACTGGGCCGGGTACCTGGGAAACCGCCTGTGTCCAAGTCAGTATCCCTTCGGACGCGGTGCTGTTCGGATCGCATGTCGTTTGTCGCACTGTCGGGCGTTTGAAGAAATTATTCTTCGGCTATCAGTCTCGGTGGGTAAGTCAAATATAATTTTATTTTTTTTATTTACCGGTTCTGGGGTAAGGTCAATGACCTCTGGCGGATATATTAGGTCTAGAGTATAATCGCTAGGGAATAAAAAATATATTTTTTGCACTTTTGTGATTCCTCGAGAAATTTCAATTTCTCGCCGTACACGGAGGAATCGCAAAAGTACAATTTTTTTTGTATTCTTGCGTGACCTTGACCTAATTAACGTCAGTGACGTCATCATGATGACGTCAGCGATAATGACGTCAGCATGAAGTAATTTGTATGACGTCATGTGACGTCATATGACATCATTGGTGACGTCATCAGTGACGTCTTTGATGACGTCATCACTGCTGACGTCATCATGATGACGTCATGGCCTAGAACCGGTAAAAAGCACTACTGACATGAACATTAAGTACAGTCATGGCGTCATTATTTTTCTTCTTCAGTGATGTGGTTGGCCTCGTCCCTCCAGGCATTCTTCATCAGAGAAAAAATTCTTTTTCAGTAGTCAGTCGAGAACAGCTCCTTTGAAGCTCCGGTTGTTTTTTTGTTCTTTCAGTGCAGGTGGAAGGGTGTTGAATAGTTTTGCTCCGATGTAGCTGGGTTTTTTTTCATAGGCTGACAGAAATGATGTGCAGGGAGTATGTAGTTGATTTGGTTTTGGGTGTCATAATGATGAGCCTCTGAGAAAGTGAAAAATTATTTGACCAACCGAAAGCAAATAAATAGTCTCCGTCAAGGGAGCGTCCTCCAGTCCTGGAAATATTCCTCACGGGGTCCCCCAGGGTTCGGTGCTTGGCCCTCCGCTCTTCGCTGTCATGATAAATGACTTGGCACTAACAATCAAATGTTGCTTTTTGCAGATGATACGACCCTCATCACTAGAGGTGCCATCGGTGGATCGGGCCATGGAGTGGTTCGTTACAAACCGACTGAAAATAAATGAGGAAAAAACACAGACCATATTGTGTACCCTAAAAACAAATGCACTGGAAGCAGCGGCCGTCAAACTACTGCGCGGTTTTGGGTGGATTCCAAAAACAAGTGGAATTTTCACGTCGACCACGTATGTGTAAAACTATCTAGAGTCCTATACCTGCTAAGGAAGCCGAGACAGGTAATCACCCAACCCTTCTTGCTGACGGCCTACCACTCACTTTTCCACAGCCAAATTACATATGGGTTGGTGTTGGTATCCTCTGGGGCCATTGCCGGCAGCGAGTAAAATACTGCTCCTACAGAAGAAGGCGGTGAGGTTAATTGCATCATCGGGATCGGGCTATATCGGGATCATTGTCGACCCATCTTTCAACAACTTGGCATCCTCACGGTCTTCAGTTAATATGTCCTCAATGATCTGGTCTTGTTGAAGGAGAATATTGACCACTTTGATATTAGGGGAGTGCACCACAACTATGGGACTCGCAGGGTGATTGACTTGGGTATATGCCACGCTGCCGCCTTAGTCGCTCCCTGAAGAGCTACCCCCGCTCTGCGATAAGGATTTATAATACCCTCCCTGAAAGAGTAAAAATGTTGGACTTGCCATCCTTCAAGCGTGTAGTGCGGGAGAGCCTTGTCAGCAGGCCACTGTACAAACTCAATGAGTTGAGCGAGGGACCGTTAATCACGTCCGCCATGTAATTAGTAGTATGTAAATATTATTTTTAGTAGTTTCTGAAGTCTGTAAATATATGTTAAATAACGACGCAATCAATCCAACAGTGTCGGTCAATGATGTAGATAACAAATATTCAAGTATTCAAGTAAGTATTCATTTGATATGACTCGGTCTGCTTTCCTCTGTAGCAGTAGTATCTTGCTAACACTTAATTAGTAGCCCCATAAGATGAAGCCATAAGCCACATGACTCTAAAAAATGCAAAAAAGGCTTTTCTCACAAAGCCGATTGACATATCATTATTAGCAAGCCTTCCTCAAAAAGTACACAACACGACTGAGTTTGACACAAAGTTGCTCTATGTGGGCATCCCAAGATATTTTAGTGGCCAGCGTATAATTCCCAAACGCTTGACTGGTTCACTGTCTATATCATTGTTGCATAAACTGGAAATTATTTCCTGAGTTTTAGCATTGTTCAGCGCTAATTTATTTGTTTCCCAAGAACCACTGAGATGCCACATTAAAGATTTCTGTAGTTGCAGTTACAGCTGTTTGCAGATTGACATGGCTAGAAAGTAGGGTAGTGTCATCTGGGAAAAGAAAAATACCACTTCCCACGTCATATAATAAAAATTAAATTATTGATTGATATAATAAATAGTAGGGGCCCTGGCACGGATCCTTGCGGGACTCTGTGTTTGCATGCATAGGATTGGACAACCTTCCGTCCCAACTTACAACCTGCTGACAATTTTAAAGATATCTATATATATGATATCATATGATGCTAAAAATTTGATTGCGGCACCCTCTAAACCATACCTTTCGAGTTTATCAAGCAAAATTTTGTGCTGGACGCAGTCAAAAGCTTACGGAAGCCGTGAAGGGCCAAAGAGAAAGCATGAATTTTTTACACAGCCGTGTTTCAAAGACGGCGAGCCGTCTTTAAAAGTCGGCGAGCCGTGTTTGAAAGTCGGCGAGCCGCGTTAGAAAGTCGGCGAGCCGTGTTTATAAGTCGGCGAGCCGTGTTTGAAAGTCGGCGACGGCTCGCCGTTTTATAAACACGGATCGCCGTCTTTTAAACACAGCTCGCCGTGTTTCAAAAACGGCGGTGTAAAAAATTTATACTTACTCTTTGACCCTTCAGGGCTTCCATACAGGGCTTCCGTAAAACCTCGTGATAAATCAAAGAGCATTGCAAAAGTAGATTGCTTGTTTTCAAAAGCTTTCATGATTTCTTTGACAAGTTCTTCGACAGCTAGAACAGTTGATATGGATTTACGAAAACCGTATTGTGCTGGTACCCAGTAAATTGGTAAATATTCATTAAAAAGAAGGACTCTACAAGTCCTTAAAGTTCGACATTTTCCCATTTGATTAACATTAGTAAGGAAATTGATTGATTTTTCAAGTAAACAGCTGAAAAGTGTAAACATCGGACATCAGCGAAAATACTACCGTAATTACTTTTCACAGACAGTGGTTCTACATATACAGTTGATTTCCCAAGGATGGTCTGATGCCAGAGTGAACCAACTCCATTTTGTTTGTTTTTTAAATAATATAATTTTATACTTAAGAAATACATTATAATCTTATGCCAGAGTGAACCATCTCAATAACAGTTGTGGTTGCTAGGGAAATTTGTTTTTTTTTTTTTTTTTTTTTTTTTTTTTTTTCCCAAACATGGAATTTTACTACTGTTTGTGTGCCAGACTGCACCAACTCTTGAAAAACATGCCCGACGCATGCGAGTTAGTTCCCAGTGCTTCAACTTCTTTTGATGATAATGAGTTAATTAACTCTAGTTTATCGGACCTATTTGAAGATTCTGGTGATGACTTCATTCCACACCTTTCAAATGATACAAGTGATGGAAATTACAACATTTATTACCTATTTATGCCCTTTTTTGCTAACCTGCAATTGGTTACTTTACAGTATAGCTTTCATTCTTATGCCAGAGTGAACCAAATTTTTGCCTCCATATTTTCAGCTGTGGTGAGTGTTTTTTGTGCCACAGAGTAATTTTATATAATTCTAATAGTGATAATAACAGGTATCTACATTGAAACAGACAAGACTTCCATGTTCTAACATATATTTTGGAGTTAGTTCACTCTGGCAAACAAAGTTCAGAAAATTGTATGATTTGGTTCATTCTGGCAGACGAGGAAATGGAAAGTCTGCCTTTTTTATGATACTAGTTTACTTAAATTTCACCAAGCTTACAGACAATAAGTTTATTTTTTATTTTAAATAAATACAGAATTTTATTTGTGAAATAAAATAATGGTAACTGATCATTTTCAACTACAATGTTAAATATCGTAAACAACAATCCATATGGGATCCATAGGTTATTAACTTTGTTTTGTCAAATGTTGAATTTTCAATACTGTAGTTCTTAATGATTAAAAATAAACATTTTCAAGAATAAGTACAGTAGTAGACTTATTATTTTGCGTTGTTTTACATTTTTTTATTTTTAAAACCGCACAAAAATGTTTATTTCAACAAAAATTTTCTAGAAAACATAAAATTTTAATATTTTACATGAACGTAATCATAACAACTTAAACACATTTAAGCAAATTAATGATTCATAATGAAATTAAAATGTTAAGGTTTAAGGTAGTTTATTGAACCTTTAATCATTAGTTCACTTTAGCACTTAATTGCAATGTCAATTTTGTCTTGAACCAGACTGAACCATGTCGGGGCACTTAAAAAGAAAAAAATGTTATTTTTTATTATTTTTTATTATTATATTTTAATGTTATTGATAAAACACTATGTTACCTTTAAAATTAAGCACATAAGAACTACATATAGTTCAATAAGTATGTGCAATTCAGCATCAAACATTAAAAACATATTCCGGCTTGTTCTGAAAAATTAAATAAATAGACTTGGTTCACTCTGGCATCAGGCCATCCAATTATTGTAGGGTACTTCATAAAAACAGTTACGAGCCAACTAACCCTCTTATAATCGCTTATTAACCGCTTATCTCTCGAATAAGAGGTACAACCAATATTCTAGATACTGTGGGTACAACCCGTACAACCACAGAGGTTCAAACAGCTAGCGGTGCCGGTGACATCAATAGAGTTTATTATGTCCGGTACCTGGTGGAATATTTTCATTACCTTGGTATAATGTGGTACGCCTGACGGTATCTCTGCAACTAACAGCTGTTAAGCTTTTTTTTCTTTAACTTAACCTCTCTTTTTCTAATTTCATAGTTGCTGTTGCTTTTGCTGAGTCAAAGTTGGAGTTAGTTTTGTGCTTAATACAGCCAAATATATTTAAGTACAGCCATTATATCCATTGGCTACATATTTTATTGAAAATCTAAATGTCGGTTTGTTTCTGATATTTTTATTCCTAGGGCCTAGGTACATTTCCTCTGATTCGTGACCTGGTGTTATGGCTGCAAATCTCAGTATGATTTTATCCAGATCAATAATGGTATGGTAACTAAGCCTAACTCCTTTTTATGATATTTTGTAGGCAAGTCCTAGGTCTAAGAAGTTTTCCCGGTAGGACTAAAGCTGCTAAGGGCCTAAGACATGTTGGTCATCAGGATGCTAAAAAGCTATTTATTCTTTATCTATTTTACCCAGTTGCAAGAACATTGCCAAAAAATGTTGCTAAAAAAGTTTTATCTCATATGATAGTTTTGCGCCAGAAATAAACGTTTTAGTAGCAGAAAAAGTATACTTTGAACCTTAAAACGTGAATAAAAGACTAAGACTTAATCGCCATTCAGTCTATGATCGGAGACAGCAGCAACCAGAATGTTATAATTTTAATGTTTTTCTTTAACTAAATATAAGGCTAAGAAAATTTAATGGGTTTTTAAACCTTATGGGACCAAAACTTGCCAAAAGCATAGGACGAATGCCAACACCCCGGATTTTAAGGGCAGTCTCTTATTTAGTAAATTTTTCCACCGTCCCGGATAGAAGTCATCCGTACTTGGCCAAAATCAGAACAAATTTAGGCCTACTCAGGACAATTTAGTCACGATGTGAATATTAATCAAACCTCAAAATAACAAAACTGTTGCTTATTGTGCATGAAAACAGTTCCAACTAAAATAACAAGTGTCTGCCGTTGTTACCATTGATTTTTTTCAACTTCTTGTGGTGCCTGAGAGAGTTCAAGTCTTGGTCTTGGAAAAACTTCCATCTGCACAGCGTGCGTACTGTGAACTCATCTCAGGCCTCGCTAAGTCGTCGCCGCCCCATCTGGATGATACGTAAATGTCATTTTTATTACAACTGTCTCTCATTTACAGTAGGTCTTAAGTGTAACAATTAAAAATGTATACTAGTGTGATTGTGTCGTTATAAGCATAGGCCTATATTGTTTCAAAATAAATCTTTTTGTTTTAAAAATGCAACCAAACTAAAATATGAACATTGGGAAATGTTTAAGCTTACACGTTAAATAAATATTTCAATCTTTGCTTTTACATTATAAGTTATAGTGTAGTGTGAAAATTGTTGATTAATTTATTAATTAACTTTAATATTGGACTCTAATATGCAAGATTTAAGCAATAAAATAAACTCATTAAACTTAGTAAACATTTTCTTTTATTTCTACTAGTACCTATTAAGTGCTGGTGTTGGTATTTTTTACCGGGGATTAAACATATATTTTATTCTTAAAATTTTAAAACTCCCTTTCTAAAAGGCCCATGGATAGGACTAAGATGTAGCCTATTTAAAGTACGTGATATGTGTTGACAGAACAATTTAAACACATACTATCAATAATATCAAATAATTAATTATTGATTTTTAACATTTATTTTGGACTATGGATTAGTGTAGGCTTGATTACAAAACCGTCCCTTATTTTCGGGAGCTTTATTTAGCAACCCTGGACCAATGTTTGTATTCAAGTGAGAGAAAAATAATATTTTCAGAATTTTTTTTGATTTATCTCCTATTGCCCTCTTATATTTTACATTACTTAGTTCAATATGTGAAAGAAGAGCCATGTCTCTTAATACCCTGGCTGGGTAAAATGAGATTTTTTTTTTTTTTTTTAAAGAGGTTGGCGGACCTCTTTTTTGCCTTACTTTGCCCCGTCCACATAGACTATTGATCTGTGCGTAGATCGTATTAGACAAAGTAAGGGGGTGAGCCGCTACAGTACAAGGTGAAAGGTACTGATAAAAGTCACTGGCAGAACGCGGATTCGAACCCACGACATCGCTGCCATGGTTCCGAAGTCCGGCGCGCTAACCACTACGCCACCGACTCACCCAACTCGGTTAAGGAGAAAATTCAATACTGTAATTTGTTTTGATAACTTTTTAGGCCTATATAATTAAAATATACCAGATTTTTTTAGTATAACAACATATTTAGGCCTATTTGAATTCAATCAATCGAATATTATCTGAAATAGAATTTATTTTTGCATCTTATTACCCCTTCAGTCTCTTACTACCCCGATTGTCATCTGATTTTTAGTTTTGTGTAGGTCTGGCACAGGGGTAATCATTTAGGCGTAGTATAAAAAATCTCAATTTTGAAAAATCAAGGATTGGTTCTTATAAAAAAGGGCTACAGTATAAATATCTGAAAAAATTATCCTAATGATATATTTAGAGGACATTTTAATGCTTTAATGCCCTTTATCCCTACTATCATTGTATCATTATATTGTTTAACCTATAACTTAAATCTAAGCATTTTATTTATTACTTCAATTATTAAAGTTAAGTGTTAAGAGATAAAATGTTTGTTACTTTAAAGTTTCTTTTGTTTTGGAATAATCAGAATGCTTCCTCATTATTTTTTTCCAGACCATCAAACCCCATGTACCAATGATTAAATTCAGGAAAGGAGGGTCTCCACAGAAGCATACTGAGGGTAAGACTAAATCAAAATAAAAAAATTCTTTATCTATCACATGTAAATCATTTATGCTCTACCAAGAATATAGTCAGTCAGTACTAAACCATAGAATAATATTACAAAATAAATATATAAAATAACCATTCCAAGAATACTCAGGATAAAATTGAAATAAGGTCCTTACAGATTGTGATGCATATGTAACAAGATACCTAATGGTAATATTTTTTATATTTTATAAGTAGGGGTCTTTAATTAATTATTCACAAAATCAACAAAAGGGTTAATAAAATAAAAATCTATAAAAAGTTTAATAAATAAGAAGCTTTATTCAAAATGAAATTGGGTTCCCAAGCCACAATAGAAAAAAATTACATATTTTGATCATTTAATGACCAAACTCAAGTAAAATACGTTTATTTATTCATCGTAAATTTATACAAAAATGCAAGATATTTTTCAAACAATTTACAGAACATAAATAAATTTGAAGTTACACAGAGTGAATACATATCTATAACATTTATAATATTTTATGGTACCGGTAGATGAATAAATAAAGGGACCTCCTTGGCAATGCCCGTTTTGAGGCTTCCATCGCTAGTGGAATAAATATGGCTGAATGTGATTGGTTGCATAATTTTAACATATTTAATACAGTACACTCTCGTTTATCGGACTCGGCGACATCGGAACTCCGCTTCATCGGAACTGAAAATCTGGATATCACTAATTTTTTTTTCTTACAAAATAAATAATTTTTCCGTTTTAGCGCCTTCAATTTCCATTCGTTCTATCTGCACAACAGTGAAGTATCACATTTTGCATCAAACGTCATCAGGCGTTTTCCATAATCTGTACCCATCGATGTGATTTACGAGGCCGTGGTATTCGCACAAAAATAGAAAGAGGAAGGGGGCAGGAAGTGAACATCCGTTTCGACCGCTTCCCAAACTCAAACTGTCATTCAGTCTGTCTCGCGTCGCGACTGCACCTGTGTTACGTGGAAGTCAGTTGACTGCTAGAATATGGGTAGAATATGAATATGGCATATGAGATTAAAGATTTTATATCTTTATTTGCTGCGTTGTTTTTATTCCTATAGGTTCATTGTTACATGTTCAAAGTTTGAGTGCCTTATTTTCATAAAATCTCTTGTGTTATCTTAAAAACAAAAGTGAATACAATCACGATAGGTCACAGTACGGGCGGAAATGATGACTCACAACGGACTCCGCTTCATCGGAATTTTTTTACATCCGAACAGGCCGTCCGCCACATTAGTTCCGATGAACGAGAGTGTACTGTAATCTTATATCTTATTATTATTTTTTATATATTCTTATCTTATACTCTAAAACAAGCTCCGTTTGTCCGGGCAAAGTTTTTTTTCGCTCCAAGGATTTTTGATTTTTTTTATTGAATATGGGGGTTTTGGCCACCAGAAATCGATTGGAGCTGGTCCCATGTCTGGGAAAAATCTGGTTTTCGTGCTAGAGCCCTTCAAAGTTTCCATGTTATCCTTATAGAGATTTTATTTGTGGAACAAAAATCAGCTGATAACTGTAGATATAAACCAATGTATTACATATTTAACCTGTAGTTTAAGACAATTATACCAAAGTGCAGCACCCGTCGGCTTGGCGAGTGAGTGAAGCGAACGAGCTCGTCTTTAAAATGGAAGAGGGCGAGTGAGCGGAGCAAACGAGCTTTGTGTGACCGAGCTTAAGCTCGGTCCCCCTGGTACTATACTCTAAAACAAGCTCCGTTTGTACAGGGAAAGTTTTTTTTTCGCTCCAAGGTTTTTTGATTTTTTTATTGAATATGGGGGTTTTGGCCACCAGAAATCGATTAGAGCTGGTCCCATAGCTGGGAAAAATCCGGTTTTCGTCCTATAGCCCTTTAAAGTCTTCATGTTATCCTTATGGAGATTTTTAAATTAAACAAAAATCAGCTGATAACTGTAGATAAAATAAATCAATGTGTTACATCTTTAGTGGTTTACGAAAATTACACCAAAGTGCAGCACCCGTCGGTCTGGCGAGTGAGCAAAGCGAACGAGCTTTGTGTGAGATGAAAGTAATAATTTTACCGAGCATAAGCTCGGTCCCCCTGGTACTATACTCTAAAACAAGCTCCGTTTGTACGGGCAAACTTTTTTTTCGCTCCAAGGATTTTTTATTTTTTGGGTGATTATGGGGGTTTTCGCCACAAGGAATCGATTGGCGTTGGTCCCATAGCTGGGAAAAATCTGGTTTTCGCGCTAGAGCCCTTCAAAGTTCCCATGCTATCCTTATGGAGGTTTTTAAATTGAACAAAAATCAGCTGATAACTGTAGATAAAAACAATCTACTATATCTTTAAAGGCAAATTATACCAAAGTGCAGCACCCTGCGGCCTGGCGAGTGAGCGAAGCGAACGAGCTCGTGTTAAAAATTAAGAGGGCAAGTGAGCGGATCGAACAAGCTTTGCGTGAGAACGAAAGTAATATTTTACCGAGCCTAAGCTCGGTCCCCCTGGTACTACAAAAATAAACTCGATTTCTGCAAATAGTGACTGTTTTTTTAACACGTTGGCTACCGACAGTAGGAAATTCGGGTCACCGGGACTTCCCAGCAGACCGATCCTAGTACTCGATCTCTCACCACAGACCGAGTCATTGTGACTAACACTAACCCAGAGACCAAAAATTTTGTTTCGCTATTTTAATATACTTTGATGTGTAAATATATTTGCTCATAAAAGTTGGGAAAAAAATTTATTTTAGTACTCTTTTAGCATTTTTATTGCGTCACATATGTGTGCTGTTGGTCTATAGTAATATTTTGTATTATGTTTGTTTGCTATAGACCGACTGTCTCACATATGTGTCATGAGTTGGATGACTGGGAAATAAATGAAAAACAGTTTTACTACACTAAAAAATACTAAAATATACAGGACAATGTGTCACGCAATAAAAAACGCCATCTGGAATGTTTAGTAAACAAACACTAATGGCAGCATGTGAGCAGACCATATGGCCAACTTTGAAAATCTGTAAAAAATCAAATTGAGGTCCTACCCAGAGACCAAGCGACACACATGTGTGTCACACATTCCTATAGACCGATAAACAGGTTTTAGGTCGATTCAGTGGACCAAATGGGCGTGGCGAGTTCATTTAACTGAACCGTGACTGCGTCCCATATATGTGTCGTCGGTACACTGGATTTGACCTGAGCGTCCCATATATGTGTCGTCGGTACACTGGAAACACCTTGAGCGACACATATATGTGACGCTGGTCTATATTTAAGGTTTTCTTTTAACATTACGTCACATATGTGTGACGTTCGGTAGCCAATGTGTTAATTATAAAAATTCATTGTTGATGGAGAATTCCCTCAACCCTCAACTCATCAAATGAATATAGGCTTAATGTTAACAGGTAGTTCTTAAGTGTTTTTTTTTTTTTTCAAACATGTTGGCAGCAGTCTCTACCCTCGGTCTGTTTGTTTGCAGCAGGTCACAGTTCGAGTCCACATGTCCAAGCGAAGGCGGCCGCCCAGCCCAAGGCTACCCCGGGCCGCGTAGTGTCACGTCCACTCATCGAGGACTACCAGCTGCCAGCCAGATACCGTCGTCTGGCACTCGACCAGGCCGAGATTGACGCCATCAATGTGAGTTGAACAGGGGGTTGAATAGCATAATTCTAATCTAATCAAAAGAACAATAAATTAAATAACCATAAATAAAATTTCAAATTCTTAATTTGGTAGGTGTTATGTTCTTATTAAATTCACCTTCAGCTGGAAAACAGTAAAACATATTTTTAGAAGAACTACATTCAAATACTGTATATCTTTCTACAAAAAGGGTGCTCAGTGTCATCTTTAATTGATAATTTTTCATTGTAGCAGCCCTTTAATCTTTACATCACAATGAAATGTCTCTCGCCAACTCTAAATTCATGAGACCATGGATTTTCTTTTTCTTTGGGTTATGCATAGGTTGACTTCGTAATATTTCAAGTAAGAGTTGCAGAGGTAATTGATGCCAACTTTGAGTTACAGAAGTAACATTCAGGTAGGCAGTGCAGAATTGTGACAGCGGACAAACACTCGGAGTTACGGATAACTTATTTTGTTACTTACACAGAAAGTAGGTGATTGAAAATACGAGGCATGTTTTTAAAGTAAGTAACATTATTAAATCCCGCCAGCTGTGGTCGGCGTTTATTGCATTCACACTGTGTACCTACATATGTCAGAAACACAAGGACGCCATTACGGCATTTTTCGCCGCTGTGTTTGGACCAAGGAGGTTATATTCTAATACTGGAGGTAACACTGATAGGTTAATTTTGGCGAAAAAGCGCGCCGGTGATTTTGTTTAGTTGGCAATCCTGAAGTACCGTTTTGTCGTTCTTTGAACGGTAGCTAAAAGATATTCGAATCAACGAAATGGTTCGAATCTTCGGGGAACAATGAGCGAATGAATAGGTACGCTAACCGGCAAACGGTAAAGGAATCAAGAGTCTTGAATAATAATTACGTGTGTGTTTCTAATTTCCTTGAATGTAACCAATTTTGAATTTGATTAGTTTGGTATTTAACAGAATAAGGGATTTTTATTTGATTTGTAGTTGTCAATAGTGGTTTCATAAATAGCCTAAGAAATATAATCATAATTAATAACTTATTTAGGCCACAAATTTTATGTTCTGAAATTTTATTTTATTGGGACTTTTCTGAAATGTAACTTATATGATAGTTAATTATAATTGACACCTAGTAGAATTGGAGGAGAATTTTCTTTTAATACAAAAACTATCCTCTATATTATCTGCAATTAAAATAGTTTAATTTATTAAAATAGTTTTATCTTATTAAAAAAATAAAAATAAACATGTTTTCCATAACTTGAAACTAATTACCAAACTTCTTAAATAAATTTTCATATATAAAATTTATTTTCTGTTTTTGTTTGTTTTCCCCTTGCATATTTGCTTACCAATAATTGCTCATTAAAACCGATTCTCCAGGCAATTGATTCACAATTCATTTGACTCCCTTAGCTGACTCGTTCATTTCGTCAAACAGTTCAAATTGGTACTTCAGGATTGCCAACCAAACAAAATCAGCGGCTCGCTTTTTTAGCATTGTGTGTTACCTCCAGTATTAGAATATAACCTCCTTGGTTTGGACTATTCCAAATGTTTAAAGAGCCTTTGCTCATGGCGATTCCTGCCGACTGCGATGTACGGTCTGTTATCCTTTTCTGTAGGCTAAAGGCCTGAAATCAGTCAGTACGAGAAAAGTGGTTATGGCATTTAAAGATGGCCGCACAAATGTGCATGATGGTTAATGGTGTCATTTTGCTTTACGATAATGCCCGTCCACATGTCACTTATCGAACCCAGGATTTGATCAGAGAATTTGTTTGAGAACAACATGATCATCCTTCCTACAGTCCCGATCTAGCGCTATGTGACTATCAATTGTTCATTTGAAGAAACACCTAAGTGGTGTGCGCCTCAACAATGACAACGATGTCAAAACTGTTTGGGAGTGTGTCTTATGGCAGGCGGCAGAATTCTATGACAGCAAAATTGTAAAGCTAAATGTACGATGTGACAAGTGCCTTAATAATTGCAGAAATTATGTGGAAAAGGATATTAAAGTACAGACTTTTTTTTTCAAAACGGTACTTACTTAAAAAAACACACCTCGTAATTTGAGATACCGAATATTTAGAGTTAACGAGAGTCGAGTGCACTGTTGAGGTGTTTAAAATCCCTTAGTTGCTCCTGCCACCAACTAGTGGGTCACAACTATGTGTGCAAGTATTGGGCAGAAGACAGGTTTTTTTATAATCCTGCTTACCGTATAGAATTGAAGTAAAACTGAATTATGAATTGTGTTTATTTTTTATTTTTAGAGTGGTGGAGCGTTTTAGGAGGCCACGTCTTATCACCATAGTATGAATGCCTGGACTGAAGTACCCATGAGTTCTCCATCAAGTATTCTACTGAAATATTTAACAAGTATTTTTGTTAGTCTTGATTATTTATTAAATTAACTGTAAATTACTATTTGTTATTGTTATTAAAAATCTGTATAAAAACATTAATATTGTTGGTTTTTGAAAACCTGCATTCTATTAGGTATCAAGCCTGAGCCTAAAATAAACCTAAACTAAAACCTATATATTCAAAAAATTTTGTTTTTCTTTCCGGTAATGTTTGGCTCTTCTAATAAAAGGTATTTATTCAATGGAGCAATATTCAGTTACGATCTATTGCAGGATGGCTTTGTTGCATAGCACTGATAGGCATGTAAATCACAGTGAAGGTATTCACAGATTTGCCGTCAAGCAATGGAATTCACTTTCCTATCATATTACTCAATTTACTAATAAAGTAAATTTCTTCCCTGTACATTTATTATGGGAGTTATATTTCAATTGCCTTTTCCGGATTCATTTGGCTATTCTAATCGATTTATTTTGATAATTTTGGTCTCAAATAAAAGGTAAGAATGCTCAGATTTTGCCATGAAACATTTGTATTCAGTTATCTACTATATTACTCGACCTAAAAACATAAATGTGATATATTCCAGAATTTGGTATTGAATTAAAGATAAAATTTTCCAGTTATAGTTATGTTATGCTATATGTTTTGGTCTAAGAACCATCTCTGGAATACCAGCTTTCATATGAGCCTTTGAATATAAAAATCGGACGAAATTGAAGCTCGCTACTGCATGCCAAACAACATCAGTTTTTTTGTTTTTTTTTTTTATATATATATAACTTATCTGCAATCAATAATACATAACTCCATTTATTTTTTTTTTAATATTTTAAATATTTTCGTCTTCAAATAATCCTTGAAATCTTGGCTTTCTTTTGAGGTATTGATCGTTAGAATCAGTATTCATTTACCTATTATATTACTCGACCTAAAAACATAAATTTGATGATTTCTAGAATTAGGAATTGAATTAAAGATAAATTTTTACAGTTATAATTATGTTAAGCTGTATGTTGTGGTCCAAGAACCATCTCTGGAATACCAGCTTTCATATGAGCCATCGAAAATAAAAATCGGACAAAATTGAAGCTCGCTTCTGCATTCTAAACAACACAAATTGTAATTTTTTATGACTTATCTGCAATTGACGATTCATAACTCCATTTCTATTTTAGATATTTTAAATGTTCTTGAAAATGTATTTAAAATCCTTGAAGTCTTGGCTTTCTTTTGAGATATTGATTGTTAGAATCAGTTAATTTTGAGACATTATAATTTGTTTTAAAAATTGTATTATATTTAAGTGCAATACATTTAATCATAGGTTAGAAATTCTGTTTATTTGGGTCTAAAAAATTGAGGATCATTCAGCTTCCATTAAGCTCCTGATGATAATAAAAATCGGACAAGGTCATGATGCGCTATATAATTTTATCCAATATAATTTTTAATCATGGTTTTCTGGAATTTGAATTTAGTTGAAGGCATTTTTATCCAGATCTAATTAGGTTATGGTATTATTTTCGGTCTGAGAATCTTAAATAAATTGCTGACTTCCAATGATAACTTCGTTTA
Organism: Neoaliturus tenellus; assembly: GCA_030545055.2. Lineage (NCBI taxonomy): Eukaryota > Metazoa > Arthropoda > Insecta > Hemiptera > Cicadellidae > Neoaliturus > Neoaliturus tenellus. The sequence continues at coordinate 52,885,303 of CM061533.1, read as the reverse complement.
ATAAACGCAAGAAGGATAACCAATGTAAAGTTTTCTTAATGTATGCCCTTTTATTAAATAAAACTTATTATTAGCTACATTTTTAAATCATTTGTAAACTTCTGTAAATAATGATTGGCTTTAATCTATTTTTTATATTTTATGAACATTTACTTTTTACATACTTAAGTTTATACTGAGTGAACGCGTGCGAATTTGCACGAAAATCAACAGTACACTTTTCCTCCAAATAACTGCATTGTAGTGTAACCTTCTGAGTAAATAGCATCCTTGGTTTGGCCATAAGTCTGTGTGTTGATTCTCCTGTCAGCTGGTTTTCTGTAAATTTCTATTCCAATGTAAAAACCTATGAACCGGGCTTTTGATTTTAAATTTATTTATTTATTTATACACGGCAACGCCATTTTTACAGAGAGAATGAACATAATCATTACATTTATATGCAACATAATATCACACTATGCCACTACAGGAGATATTTCTAAAGACTAATGACATGCAAATCAAGAAAGAATATGCAATACAACACTACCAAGAATCGAAAACTAATATAGTCAATTTGCATTCCATTAGATGACAACAAAATAATTTCAAATCATTCAACACAACTTTATAGTTAACAACAAAAAGTGCAAGTGCAAGAAACATGCTAGACAAGTAGCAATTTTTACTGATGATATTGATTATTAACAACAACAAAAAACTAACAACAAACATAACAGAAACAAGAATTGATGCATGATATGCAAAGAAACAAGTGGTAATTAATATTCATTATTATATGCTCGAAACAATAACCTAACAATAACAATAACAAACTTAACAATAACAATTAACGAAGCAAAAGGAACAGTTTTATCACAGACTTGATGATCAAGCGTAGAAGAGACTCTTCAAAGATGAAATGCTACCGCAGAAGAAGTCGAAGTCGCTGGAAAGTCTATTTCCTAGGCGATGCAATCTAGGAACTGGGGCATGCAGCAAGTAGTTCGCAGAATGAGAGCGGCAGAAGAACATGTGCTGAGAGCGAGTGTGCCTAGACGCTCGAAGTTCAAATTGCTGAAGAAGATCAGGGCAATCAATAGTACTGTTGAGGACTCTGTGGAGCAGAACAGCATCAGCCTGTTGCCATATTACAAATTCATATTACAAAAAATTAATCAGTTTTACAGCTATTGTTGTTTGGAAAGAATTCAGGTTGAAATAATAAAACGTCTTCCAACACTACTCGATATATTTACACTTATACTGTAAATGTTGTACTGTAAATGTACAGACGGTAAATATACATAAAAGATCTTATAATGGCGATCGATTTTGACCAGTCACACCGGTCATCATCAGGCCCAATCAGTCTCTGATTGGGCCTGATGATGACCGGTAGTCATGCTTTGTTAACCCGCTGATGGCAGCTAGCGGGTTAACAAAGCATTTTAGGACATATGTTTATATAAACTTTTTTGTTTATATTGGCTTTCTGAACAACATGGTAAAGTTTCGGACAGTTGAAGGTGGACACCCTGTATGTACTTTTACTAAGAATAATTAATTTCATTATTAGTATTATTAAGTTATTACTATGTGTATCCATTGTCAATGCTGCGGAGCAGCACAGGTTCTCTAGTTGGTTTAATAATTTAAGTATGTGTTCCCCAGATTTGCGATCAGGGCTACGCAATTTTTAAAGCCACCCATGGTGTTTTTTTATTTATTTTTTTATTCATGTTGATTTTAATTTTTTTTATATTTAAATCCAGAGGTTTTTAAATAGATTTTTTTGTTATATGACGTACAGCATATGGAAACAAGCTTTTTACCATATTAAAAGGTAAACAATTATTTCTTAAAGTGTAATTTTGTAAAGAGGTGAGTCTTACTATGAAGATGGCTTGAAGAAGAGTTAAAAATTATTATTATTTGAAATTTCCACAATATGCACTGGTATTTGTCTGTAAGCTTTACACAAATAAGATGACAATGTGGCAATAGAAACAGCAAATAGTAGCAAGATTCAAATGAAGCAAAAAATAGTAATAATTACATTTGGTTAACTTGCTCTATGATGACTTAGGTCAGAAATAGAATGAATTGCATGAAAAATGCAATTTATGGAAGTGTAAATGGGATAATCACTTGACGAGAAAAGGAAGAGACGATTGTTGATGTATTGTGGGTTGATTGGACGTCGTCATTGTACAAATGGGCTCCAAGTGACAACCACTCAACACTTTGTGCTGTGTTTATCTTTATGGTTGTGAATTTAGCTCTTTGTTATGCAATATATTTTTATTACACTCCTTTTAATTTTAGGTAAGTATTCATTAAAGTAGGCATTATAAACAAGTTTATTCTTTTAAACAAAGTTACTTATGTCTGTTAGTTATCTATAATTATTTTGTAGCTTGCGTATTTAAAAAAGCCTACTTTGTTAGATTTTGACAGTAAAATTTATAATTTTAAACATCCATTTTGCCTTTTATTACTTCATTTTGTGATGCAATATGATTTTTTATACCTGATGGGGTAAGGTCCACTAGATTTAAATTTGAATTTGATTTCTTTATTCGTATAATACATCTTCGTACATTGATTGTTCTTTGTCATAACAAACTGAAGTAAATGTAAAATTAATCATCCTAGCTTTTACGGTACACAAATAGTGATATTTTACACATTTTTACAACAATCAAATCAATTTTTTTTTTTTGAAAGGCTAAAAGGCTTATGTTTTTTTTATTTTTATTTTATTACTAGCAGTTACCCAGCGCGCGTTGCTGCGCTCAAATTAAAGTTGTTAACATAAATAAAGCCATTTTAATATAACAAAAAAAAAGATAAGTTAAGTTTTAAGTTTTTTAATGTAACAAAAAAAAGTCGATGGCATAGAAAGTAAGTATATTAATATCACTGTAAGGCCAAAGGATAAACAGGCATTTTGCAAATTTAAACCCAGAATAGTCAAAGTTTGCCTTGTATCTTATTGATCGTAATTGCAAATGCAAGAGCACCTATGAGCAAAGAGGCACGTCCATGTCAAATTTCAAATCCAGAGGCCCTAAATTAATTTTAAAGTCCAGTGGAGCACAGCCCTCTAAAAAATATATTTGCAAAACCATTTTTGGTGAGTACCTATGAGCAAAGAGGCATGTCCAAGTAAAATTTCAACCATGGTGGCCCTAAAGTAATTTAAAGTCCAGTGGGGCGGAGCCCTAAAGAGCTTCAAAATTATATTTGCAAACCCGTTTCCTAGTGAGTAGCTATGAATAAAAAGAATCGTACATCAAATTTCAACCCCGGTGGCCCTAAAGTAATTTTAAAGTCCAATGGGGCAGAGCCCTAAAGTGCTTAAAAACGATATGTGCAAAACCGTTTCTTAGTGAGCACCTTTGAACAAAAAGAATCATCCATATAATTTCAACCCTGGTGGCCCTAAAGTGATTTTAAAGTCCCGTGGGGCGGAGCTCTAAAGATCTTAAAAAACTATTTTTGCAAAACTGTTTCTTAGTAAGCACCTAAGAGTAAAGATCATCGTCCATCAAATTTCAACCCCGATTGCCCTAAAGTAATTTTGAAGTCCAGTGGGGTGGAGACCTAAAGAGCCTAAAAAACTATATTTGCAAAACCATTTCCTAGTGAGTACCAATGAGCAAAGAGAATCGTCTGTGTCAAATTTCAGCTCCGGAGGTCTTAAAGTAATTTCAATGTCCCCAGTGAGGCGGAGCCCTAAAGTGGTTAAATAACTACATTTGCAAAATCGTTTCTTAGTGAGTACCTATGGTTCAAGAGCATCGTCCATCAAATTTCAACCCCGGTGGCCCTAAAGTAATTTTGAAGTCCAGTGGGGTGGAGTCCTAAAGAGCTTAAAAAACTGTATTTGCAAAACCGTTTCTTAGTGAGTACCTATGAGCAAAGAGAATCGTCCATGTCAAATTTCAGGTCCGGATGTCCTAAAGTAATTTCAATGTCCAGTGAGGCGGAGCCCTAAAGTGCTTAAAAAACTATTTTTGCAAAACTGTTTCTTAGTAAGCACCTAAGAGTAAAGATCATCGTTCATCAAATTTCAACCCCGGTGGCCCTAAAGTAATTTTGAAGTCCAGCGGGGTGGAGCCCTAAAGAGCTTAAAAATCAATATTTGCAAAACCATCTCCTAGTGAGTACCTATGAGCAAAGAGAATCGTCCATGTCAAATTTCAGCTCTGGAGGTCTTAAAGTAATTTCAATGTCCAGTGAGGCGGAGCCCTAAAGTGCTTAAAAAACTATATTTGCAAAATCGTTTCTTAGTGAGTACCTATGGGTAAAGAGCATCGTCCATCAAATTTCAACCCCGGTGGCCCTAAAGTAATTTTGAAGTCCAGTGGGGTGGAGCCCTAAATAGCTTAAAAAATTATATTTGCAAAACCGTTTCCTAGTGAGTAAAGAGAATCGTCCATGTCAAATTTAACCACCTGTAGGCTTTTAGTGTAATTGTGAGCTTCCATAGGGCGGAGCCATAAAGACAACACAAACATCAACATTATACCTCACACCTGGTTACTTCTATGATTATAAGCATCTGCTTGAATGAAACTTTCAAATTTTTTAATTACAGCAGTTTATTTTGTAAACACTAAATTTCTAAAACCTGACACTGCACCATTGTATGCCCTCTGGCTCAGAGCCCTTTGGACAGATTTTCACCAAACTTCACTCAAACCATCCTTGAATACTGCTTAATAATGCCTGAAAGTTTCATTAGGATCTGTTGAGTGGTTTCAGAGTCTATAGGCAACATACATATATATATATATATATATATATATATATATATATATATATATATATATATATATACATACTTCCTCTTTTATAGATATAGATTTATTTCATCTAATATATAAAGAGCCAAGTTGATTAGATATTCATTTAATCTAGTTTTAAATTTTGTGTTGTTTGCTTCACTTTTCACATTACCTCTGAAATTTTGTTTTAAAATCCCAGTATAAGTGTTTTTTTCTTAAATTCTCATATTTCTAGGCAATGCTTGGGGATGGGTCTTTTTACCCGTATTGTACTGAAGTGCGGTTTCTAATTTAGTGTTCTGATTGCATCCCTTTACAAACATAATGGTAGCAAAATTTAAGTCCAAAAACTGTCTTTATTTTAAAATTTTTTGAAGTGTTCCCTTGCCAAGTCTTGAAAATTTTAACTTTAAAATTATTCTGATGAATTTGTTAATACTCGTATTTTTAATTTTTTTTTAACCAACCACATACTCCATAGTTCATAAAACTATGAATAAGAGCAAAGTATATGGATCGCAATACATCTTTACTACAGTAGCATCCCTCAAGTCTAGCCTCGGATGGTTCGGCCACCTCATAATCCGGCCGAGGTCTGCCGGACATTCCGCCCCAGACATTTCCCACAGTGGAAAAAATACACATGGGTAACTAGTTTTCTTGTACAATCACTAGTACATTTGATTTAAATTGTGGATTTACTGACGATTCAGTTTCAGACGTCTTATGAAATATTGTGCTCTTGTACAGCTTTTAGCGTGATCTTTATTAACACCATTTTTGCGGCCCACTTGTCCAAATTTACACGGATGTTATGGTCAGCAGACAGATTCCATCACTATTGCAGTCTCATTTCTATGTTAGGACCTTTGTTGATAGCCGAAAATACATTTGCTCGTTATTCGTTCATTTAACACAGTTTTATCACTTGTCCAATGTCCTATCATATTTTGGCCTTATTACCTACGTCTGAGTGAGTAAATTATGTCTTTTAGGTGTAAAGTATATAGCAAAACATTAATTAATTAAGTGGATCGCTATTCTTTGTACTTAATAGTAACTTGTTCAATAAACCACAGGTTTATCCGACCATTTTTTAAACCGGCTGGTAGTCCAATCCCGAGTTGGCCCTATTTGACGGTGTCTAATGTACACAGCTTAGACATTTTTCAAGTGGCAAACAAGCCAGGATAAGCTTTCTTTAGAATGTGTTTAACATGATCGTCCCGACATTACATCAGGTTTGATTTCAAGCCCACATTCCATTTATTTGTCCTATGGACTATTGTCATTCGGACTGAACAAATTAACATTAGATAGTAAAAAGTTAAAGGTTTGAAAAATTCACTATTGAAAACGCCACTGGCAATATTCCCACTGGTTTTGTGGGACTATACACACAAAAAATAAGAAAAAAGAAGGAATGATTCATTTATTTTTATTTATTCAATTCCAATACTGTACGTACTCGTATTCTGTGCAGTTGACCAATAAAAGCAGACTGTTCAAACCTTGTTGTTACTTTAAAAACAATTTTTAAGTGTAGACAGTTTTACCAAAATGAGATACAAGTCCAAAGTATATGGATCACAACTCGCCTACGGCTCGATGGGGGCTCCGCCCCCATGCCCCCTTAGGGGTTGCCCTAAATTTGTAGAATAATTAAAAGTCAAGTATGTAATAACTTAGATCCACGGAAGAGCTATACGTTGAAGACAGTAACAAAACGGTTTAATACACAAAATTCACAATCAATAGTAAAAAAAGCTTTGAAAACTCCTATAAATCGGTTTTAGTACCCCTTCGTAATTAAAATTCGCTAACAAGATTTTAACTGCGTAATTACAATAATTTACGTAATATATGTAAATATTCTAGGTAAATATTTCTAGGTTATGCTGGATGTAGGGTCCACCCCCTAATTGGTTACCCCAATTCCGTAATTACTATAAAAATTACTATAAAACTCTCATGCAATGAGGCTAGTTGAGGGCTCCACTCCAATACCACTCATTGTGTTCGCTGAATAACCTACGGCTCTTCGTTTAAATCCCCTTCTTAGTTCCCCTCATTTCAATATAAAAAATAAAAATAAAAAAATTGAGAGTTGTGAAATAATAACTATGTATTATTCTAGGTCTTACGATCAGAATTGTATGTGTTAAAAAAAATTGGAGTTACTATTATGATAACTTATGACTGGAGTGTATTTCAGAAAGAATGGAAGTGGGGAAAAATATCTGTTTTGATGGAAGTAGGTTGTACCACAAAACAGGAAGGCAAAAGAACGATATTTTTAGTTTAATAAATATATTGGCATTCATTACAATTCCTTCATTTCAGTTTTTAATGGTGTAAAACTTTTAAATTTACCTAATTTCCTAAAATATTACTGTCAAGGCAAATAAAAAAAAAAACTTCAAGCTTCTAAATACAATAATACAGTAGTTACTAACAAAAGTATGTTAAATAATGGTTAAAATATTAAAATTACCATACACATCAAAGGACGTATTCTTTAGCCGTAGGACCAGGTCAGTAAATAACAATCAAAGTAAAACAATCAGTTGCTTGATATAGCAATTCGTTCCGACTCACAGTCAAAAGAATAATACGTGATATTGAAAATCATCATGATAATTTTTAAGTTTGATAATTTAATTGATATTGGTACTGTGCAAGATATGTCTATGTGCAAAGTGAAGGTTCTGAGTAAAATATTATAGTAGTTGTAAAATTACATCTACATGGGGTAAAATTCCCCGCAAAAATAAATAAACATTTAATTATGTTTAATTGTGTGGACTGGGGGGCAAAAATTCATAGAACCAAACTTGTAGTAACTTGAAAGATGTTCGCGAAGATTGCCTCAGATGTTATAATTTGGCCGCTAGAGTAGAAAAAAATAATGTCATATTTATTTTGGGTAAGAATGTTTGGTCGCTAAATTTTGAAATCAGATAGTTTTCTGGGGCAGGAAATAAAAAAGCTTTTTTATTTTAAATGAAAATACTGTACTGCCACCTTTTTAAATTAAACATTAACTTAGTACGCACTAAAAGATAAATCAATTGTGTAATCTGCAATTTTAGTTAAAATTTTTGTTGAATTGTAAAATTTAAATTAGCATGCTATCAGGTAAAGTCAATGATGTACTTCCTAATGAGTTCGTTAGAAATTAAGTGCCATCCCAAATAAAGAACCAATTTTTGGGAGGACTATCGTGCAAATATGATACTGTCTTACCGGGTGTCCCATACCAAAAATACCGGGCACCTCTTTTAAAATTGTACAGAAAAAAAATAGTGCCGTTGTAGGTAAACATATTTTGCTCTGTTGATTGACACTGATTTCAATACAGAGGGGACCAGACGTTATTTTGAAGCAACTTTAAATTTAATATTTAAAAACCCTAATCATACTGATTTAGAATAATAAATAGCATGATATTATTTTTTTTAACTGGGGGAAATTTAACATATATTATGTCTGAACATTTTACATATAACAGAACTTACCAAACATGTAAATGTCTAAGACCCTCATTTAAAATAATATACCATCATAAAACATCAATTATCACCTGATTAGTTTTACTAAACATTTAAGGCCCGTGTACACGTGGCTAATAGCAGCTAATATTCGCTATTAGCACAAGCTAGGCCAATTAGCGCGAATGTTCCAATATAGCCTACACGTGTCTAGTAGAAATGGCGCTAATTTTAGCGCTAGTAAGCTGCAGAAGTAAATTCAGTGGACGCAGTTGTTAGTGCAGCTTTTACATAAATGTCTTCTGTTAATTCAAATCGCAGTGTTTTGAGACAGATTTTAAGAATATATATTTTTAATTTTGATCAGTTCAATCCTGTACCAGTCTTTAAGTGATTTAATTTTTTTCAAAGCAACTTGATACACTGCCATCATCGTTAACAGAAGCGGCTCTAACTAGATAATATATATATATAGATAATAATAGTGTGTCTAACTAGATAATATATTTTAATTGTGATACGGTAATTTTTAAATATTTTAATTATAGATTCTTAGGCAAATTACGCACAAACACTTTGCGTAATAGAAATATAGATTTCACAGAATTTTTGTCATTCTTTCTATATTATACCTTGTTATGTATATGTGCACAAGGGCCGCACGGGCCACGAGCCGCTTCTGATCGTTAATTATAAATCTTCTAATAATTTATTGATTTATGGCCATTTCTCTTGACTCTTTTGTTATAACTAGTATACGTGTTGCTCGTAATCGAGCAGTTTACTTAAATACAATACAAATATTACTTTTAGCTCAAAATCAATGACATCCGGCCAGTCCACTATTGTGAATATCTTTAAAACAACACGTATTTACATGTACTAACAGATGTTTAAAATGCTTTATTCAATCCCAATGTTATTTTAATGGGAAATTTTGAGATTTCAATCGTGGATAGTGCCTTTATTTTTAGTCCGATTCTCATCAGTTTTTGGCGGAAACAACTACAGACCTAGCCCTATCCAATGACACCAAAAACTTGAAAATTGGTTGAAAACTGTAGGAGGAGTTCTCAAGACAAAAAAATTCTAAGCGTATTAAATAAGTATACATTTGTATCTGAAGTATCAGACAAACAAGGATGAGTTTTTAATGTTTATATTTGTAAAATAACAACTGAATAACCCTGCCAACATTCCATTTTAGTTCAGATTTTCTTACCATCGTGCTTAACAAACAACAATGGCGTGTGGCGATTAGCGCTATAGATCGTCCACACGCCGCTAATAACGCGCTAATTCGCTAACGCTAGTGGTCACGTGACTACCCCCTCCACTTATTAGCGCTTTTATTATTAAACATGTCAAAAGCAACTAGCGGCGAGTAAACTGTTAGCGTGCTAGTAGTCCTTTTCGCTAGTTGAAGCGTTTACACGGTGCTAGTTTAGAAGCGCTAATAAATTAGCTGCTAATATTAGCCACGTGTACATGGGCCTTTAAATACATGTTCATTAATCTCCGTCATGTTGTAAATTTAATAAAAAAAACATTTTGGACCAAACTGACAATTATGTTGGAAACGTATTTAAAAGAGTCTAAGACATTTTTGTGCCAAGACATTTTTGCTTAAAATCTAAATTTCAACCTCAAATATTCAATAAACTGCTAAAATTACGCGTACAAGATCAAATTGTAAAGTTTTCTTACAAACCGTGTAAAACTAAAAAAAAATTATTTTTTTTAATAATTTTTAAATGCGACTTCCAGTATGTTGGCAATTTTCTCAGTAATACAGGTCGGTAAGTTTAGTTCTCGCTTGGGAATCACTCTGTAGTAAGTGATATATAGGAGATCTACTTTACCGACATTTGACGAATTTCTGATACCCCGATGAGTGAGTTACACATTCGGGAGTATATAATTTAGACTCGCCTACGGCTCGATGGGGGCTCCGCCCCCATGCCCCCTCAGGGGTTGCCCAGAAATTCGTTAATTGTTGTTTAAGTCGCATATATTGAACAGAATACATATAAATATAAAAGTTTGTAAATGAGCAAAATAGCAAAATAAATGAGTTTGTCTTTTATTTATAACATAAATTAACTCCCACGACTGCAGAAATAACCTAAATTTGAACTTATGCAACTAACTCAATCTAAGGAATGAATATATATTCGCCTACGGCTCGTTTTCAGAGACTCTTTCCCCAAACCCCCACCCTAATTCCCCCGAATTCTATAAAGGTTAATGGAGTTGTGAATAAATTTATTATGTAGGTATTGTATAAGTATTTAATTAAAATTATAAAATACGTATAAATAAATATATGAAAAAATTAAATGGATTAACTGCATAAAAAATGTGCAGTAGATCATCGAAAACAATGATAAATTCCATTAAAACAAAATAATTGGAAATCTTAACAAAGTGGATAAAATTTGCCAAAAACCCCTTTTATTTACAAAAATACTATTCCAGTTACTATCCTCCAATTAGTTGTGTTGAAATTCCAGGGAATAACATAACGATCCAGTAATATTGAACATTTCAGTTTTTAATGGTGTAAAACTTTTAAATTTACCTAATTTCCTAAAAAATTACTGTCAAGGCAAATAAAAAAAAACTTCAAACTTCTAAATACAATAATACAGTAGTTACTAACAAAAGTATGTTAAATAATGGTTAAAATATTAAAATTACCATACACATCAAAGGACGTATGTTTTAGCCGTAGGACCAGGTCAGTAAATAACAACCAAAGTAAAACAATCAGTTGCTTGATATAGCAATTCGTTCCGACTCACAGTCAAAAGAATAATACGTGATATTGAAAATCATCATGATAATTTTTAAGTTTGATAATTTAATTGATATTGGTACTGTGCAAGATATGTCTATGTGCAAAGTAAAGGTTCTGAGTAAAATATTATAGTAGTTGTAAAATTACGTCTACATAGGGTAAAATTCCCCGCAAAAATAAATAAACATTTAATTATGTTTAATTGTGTGGACTGGGGGGCAAAAATTCATAGAACCAAACTTGTAGTAACTTGAAAGATGTTCACGAGGATTGCCTCAGATGTTATAATTTGGCCGCTAGAGTAGAAAAAAATAGTGTCATATTTATTTTGGGTAAAAATGTTTGGTCGCTAAATTTTGAAATCAGATAGTTTTCTAGGGCAGGAAATAAAAAAGCTTTTTTATTTTAAATGAAAATACTGTACTGCCACCTTTTTAAACTAAACATTAACTTAGTACGCACTAAAAGATAAATCAATTGTGTAATCTGCTATTTTAGTTAAAATTTTTGTTGAATGGTAAAATTTAAATTAGCATGCTATTAGGTAAAGTCAATGATGTACTTCCTAATGAGTTCGTTAGAAATTAAGTGCCATCCCAAATAAAGAACCAATTTTTGGGAGGACTATCGTGCAAATATGATACTGTCTTATCGGGTGTCCCATACCAACCTTGCACCTCTTTTAAAATTGTACAAAAAACAAAAACAAATTGTGCCGTTGTAGGTAAACATATTTTGCTCTGTTGATTGACACTGATTTCAATACAGAGGGGACCAGACGTAATTTTGAAGCAACTTTAAAATTTAATATTTTAAACCCTAATCATACTGATTTAGAATAATAAATAGCATTACATTATTTTTTTTTAACTGGGGAAAATTTAACATATATTATGTCTGAGCATTTTACATATAACAGAACTTACCAAACATGTAAATGTCTAAGAACCTCATTTAAAATAATATACCACCATAAAACATCAATTATCACGTGATTAGTTTTACTAAACATTAAAATACATGTTCATTAATCTTCGTTATGTTGTAAATTTAATAAAAAAACATTTTGGACCAAACTTACAATTTTTGTTGGAAACGTATTTAAAAGAGTCTAAGACATTTTTGTGCCGAGACATTTTTTCTTAACCTAAAATGCTCAGAGAAGAATGAGGAAAATCTAAATTTCAACCTCAAATATTCAATAAACTGCTAAAATTACGCGTACAAGATCAAATGGTAAAGTTTTCTTAAAAACCGTGTAAAACTAAAAAAATTATTTAAAGTGAGGGTTTGTATTTGACATCAGTGACTTCCGGTCTGGAGAGGTAATTTCAGATACACCCTGTACATTGAAATTACTCTCGGTGGATAGACCGCTTTACCTATAAAGGCACAATTGGTTAATGTTAAAAAATTTCTTAAAAAGGGTGTTTCGGTAATCCGCGACTCCCAGTATGTTGGCAATTTTCTCAATAATACAGGTCGGTAAGTTTAGTTCTCGCTTGGGAATCACTCTGTAGTAAGTGATATATAGGAGATCTACTTTACCGACATTTGACGAATTTCTGATACCCCGATGAGTGAGTCAGTTACACATTGGAGAGTATATAATTTAGATTTAGATTGTATTATACATCTTTACTACAGCAGCAGAACTCGGATAGTAGCCCAGTGTAACTTAGAAATGATTGTTGTTTTCAAATTGAAAATTAATATCTAAAGGTGTTGTTGGGGCCCTTCCTGAGAAGCCAGAGAAGACATCTCAGTCAGAGTCATGCGATGACACTCCAAAGACTAATACAGGTACTCTGAAAAAAAACTAATAACGCCTAACAGTTTACAGAGTCTATGATGTAAACATAAGAATATAACATGGTAAACATATTTTTGGATTATCTCCATAACCATTTAAGCTAAGTCAAAAGTTAAAATTAATAAATTGTTTGTTTTTTAAGCTCTTTTATATTGTTTCAGTTAAAAATGTTGATTTTTGAAAACTGAGATAAAAAAATGCCAAAAACAAATTTTGACCCTTTTGAAACCCCATTCCCAAAACCCGATTACGCTAGTTCAAACAATGAAAATAGACCTGGTCCTTCACCTTCATACCAAATTTAATGAAAATCAGCTAGAGGTCCCTTTCAAAAGTTATCAGTGCCACACAGGGACATAAATATATTCAGTATCTAGATATATATTTACATAAATGAACGAATGGTGTTTTTGGCTTTAGAGGACCTCAAAATTAAGAAGTAACATGGCCCCGGTCTTAGGTCTTACCATATGTATAATACAATACAACACATATGTATACAACATATGTATAATATAATATAACACAATACCGTAACAGTGTATTCCCTACAGGGGAATTCATTAATATAGTTATAATACAGGGTGTCCAGCTTCCACCTTTACAAACTTTTACAGGTTATTAGGCATGCCAAAACTAACAGAAAAATCATATAAACATATGTCCGGAAATGCTTCGTTAAGCCGCTAGCCGCCATTTTGTTTTTTACACTTAAGAATTTTTATTTCCGTAACGGGTTGCTGTATGGAGTTCATATTTGGCATGTACCTTAATCACACCAATGCTCATTTTTAGGAAAAATATTATTTTTTTCCGATGTATATTTTCAAAATGGCGGCCATTTTAAATTTTTAAACTCAAATATCTCAAAAACGGTAAATTTTATTAAAATATCACTAGACACAAAAAAGTTGAAAAATTAAATTATCTAAACAGTGACACCAAGTTTGTAAGGATCCGACAACAAATAAGGGAAATATTGTAGTTTTCCTGTACAAAAACCCTGATTTTGCACTATGATTAATAAAAATTTTGGTTATTTTAAGAGAAAAATCTCATTAACTCCGTTATTTGTTGTCGGATCCTTACAAACTTGGTATCACTGTTTAGATAATTTAATTTGTCAACTTTTTTGTGTCTAGTAAAATTTTTTAAAAATTTACGGTTTTTGAGATATTTGAGTTTAAAAATTTAAAATGGCCGCCATTTTGAAAATATACATCGAAAAAAAATAATATTTTTTCTAAAAATGAGCATTTGTGTGATTAAGGTACATGCCTAATATGAGCTCCACACAACAACCCGTTACGGAAATAAAAATTCTTAAGTGTAAAAAACAAAATGGTGGCTAGCGGCTTAACAAAGCATTTCCGGACACATGTTTATATGATTTTTCTGTTGGTTTTGGCATGCCTAATAACCTGGAAAAGTTTGTAAAGGTGGAAGCTGGACACCCTGTATATGGCCGGATGAATGTTTTTGTATGTCTCTATAATGACATACAAATTACCTCTCTGAGAGTTATAGAATTAAGAATTTTAATGTTTTATTGTGATTTTGATATCCAACCTTTGCCTATTACATATTTTGTGTTATGTTTAACGTAAATAAAAGTTTTGTCTTTAGTAGTGACAACCTCAGCAGACGGTCTCTTGTGACCATTGCTAATGTGTTAGTTGATAAGAAATATTGTAATCTCTTAACTGAAAATGCAATAAAAACACTTTTTCATTCATTCATTCATTCTTTGTCTACTAAGTTAATTTTTAGTTAGGATCTTTTAAATACGAATAAAACAGAAAAATAGAACCCAGTTCATAGACACTTTGATGGGAAAATTACATGATTCTATATTGAACAATTTTTTATTGTGATTCCCAAAAGGCATGGGAGGCTGCATTCACACGGTACGACTTTTGGCCGTGTGCCGTGGACGGCACGGCGCTGTGTAGGTTAAATTACATTGAAGTATATGCATGTGTTCACACGCTCCATGCCGTCCACGGTGGCCGTGCTTGGCAAATGTGCTTATTAATTATATTCAACCAGCTCGCATAATACAAACATAAATTAGTATCTTATATAAAAGTGTACCTTAAATTTTTTGCTTAAGAGGGGTCTAAAGGGCCCCTTTCAGACCCCCTTTTTGCACCTTTATTTTAAATCTGCTAAAAGTGATAGAGTTTTTAAATATAAGATAAGACTAAGGCTGTTTGATTCGCTTTGGATTTTTTTATATATATATATATTTGGAACCATAAGCTATGGATAGTCTAAAGTTGTTTAACTTTGAACCATTATAGAGTGATATGAATTCAAAATATAAGGAAATCCAAAAGCAAATAAAAATAGTCCAAGCAAGTCTTTATCTTTCATTAAAATCTTCTCTCACTTTTATCGGACGTTAAAGACATAAAATGGGACCAGGCGAAGCACTGCATGATGTTCTGAGAGGAGCACTTTCACCCCCTCTTAAAAACAGTCTTACAAAATAGAGGTAAACACATTAAATAATTAAAACTAAATCAATTATTCACTAACTATTGATGCAGCATCGCAACTTATTTAGGTAGGTTTTACTATAAATTGAGTCTTTATTTAATGGTGGGATTGTAATTAAAGCAATTTACTGCTTTCACTACGATAAGAGATTAAACTTACAACTGTTTTAACGATGCGGCCGACACGGTGACGGCACAAACCATATGGTCCACACGGCTGAGGTCGAGGAATGGCGCACGGGGAAAAGTCGTATTGTGTGAACGCAGCCTCTGAGGATCTTGATAAATGCAACTCTGCTGCCTGTGACCACGACACCGACGAACCACATGTAGCCTACTGAGCCAATTTACACACCGAGAAGTAATTCATGATGCAGCTGTTAAGTCAGGTTTTTAATTGGTCAATATGTCAGAAACGCTTACAAATGTTATTCACAGCTAAGATAACACAAACACCTATAGACCTGTTACAATATTCCGTGACTGCAAAGCGGTGGAAAGAAAGTCCAGATTTAAGCCTAATTCAAGCTGTCCAGATGGCCAGATGGTCGTGTATGACCAGGGGACTTTATTTGTATTATATACTTATTTATATAATACAATAATTAATATTACTTTATTAATAATATAATATTAATTATTAATTAAATATTTAACTAATGGTTGCCCATCACGGCTTTGCCCGTGATAGAAGTTATTTTACAGGTAATAAAATCTTTTTAAAGAGTAACAAAACCTTCTTCCTTAAGAACGACATTGAAACAATGAAGTATGTAATTGGAGGAATTTTGCAAAACCTTCTTAATGAGAACCTATGGACAAATATGAACGACCTTGCCAAATTTCAACCCTGTAGGAAATACAGTCATTTTAAAGTCATGTGGGGCGGAGCTCTAAAGAACATCAAAAACTATATTTGCGTAACTGTGTCTTATGTACTGTTCTGAGCACCTATTAGCAAAATGGAACATCCACATTAAATTTAAATCCCTTGGGATCTTTGTAGGAGGAGTTCTCAAGACAAAAAAACCCTTAGCGTATTAAATAAGTATAGATAAATTAAAAGTATTTCTGACATATTGAGCAATAAAATATCTAACTTAACCAAAGCAGAATGGTGCAAACTATCTGGCATCTGTATAACAAATAAGAATAAAATATAAAAAAGGCTATCCAAACTTGATTATGTAGTCACTAATAAATGTTATTGTTTTTAAGTTTTTCCCCTCAATTTACATATACCTTTTTTATTTTACAGGCAGGTTAAAGAAGAAAATTTTCTGTGGATATGACCCTTCTGTGCGGCCTGTTGCACACCACTCTAACCAGACATCTGTCAAGATGGCTGCATTTCCTGTCAATATTGGCTGGATGGTATAAAGTTTTCAGGTCTTTAAAAAAATTGGAATGGTCAAACGCGTGTCTGATGTCCCGTCATTCACTCTTTCTCTTCCTTCAATATTCTACCCTTCCGGGGGCTTACGTGAAATGCCCATTAGAGGCAGATGTGCTTAACTGTTCGGCCGGGGTCTCCTTATCCACCAATAACAACAACAACAGCCTGTGCGACCAGCATTTTCAGCGGCCGCCGTTAGAGCCCATCAGTATCGGGGCATCGGGGGTCTCATGGATAAAAAAATTCATCGTGCAGTGCTTCACCTGTTCCCATTTGCGTCTTTATTTTAAAACCCATTTATGCCCGCTGCCCTTTTTTTTGGGGCAGTTAGATGAATCAAGACTGGTGTAAAATATTATATGATACATCATTAGAAATGAATTTATTGGCATTTGGGATTGAAAGTATATCTTTCAGATTTCAAAGCCGAAGCGGCACACAGACAAAGTAAACAGTAAGCTTAGTAAAATCAGTGTTGACCAAGGTTAAACTCTCAAAAAACCAACACCGATCCCGTCAACTTCCATGCAAGCCTGCCACTGGTAATTTAACCTGGGGCCTCCCTTCAACGTTGTTACAGAACCCTTATAAGAGTTGCACCACCATGTCAGGTTTGGTCGTGAGTGGGAATCGTACCCGCGCTGGCGTACGCCTTAGCCATCTCAGCTATCACGTTCGGCATCCTAGGTACGGGTTTTGAATAGTGCACGTTCCTAGCGAGGAAAGTTGTAGGCCGTGAATAAGCTAGTTTGCTACTAGAGCGCTGCACTAAATTTAAAAGAAATAATTTGGGATATTATGGGTAAAGTCCAATAAAGGTGAGAGAGGTTTTAAATAAAAAATAAAAAAAATATGGGCTATTTGATTTGCTTTTTGATATTTTTTATATTTTGAATCCAAATTAAGTCATCTTTACCTTTGGACTAGTAGTGCAGTCATCAATGTTAACCATCCGGTGTTTATGTAAAACCATGTGTTTATGCAAAACATGGTATTTTATTTCCCTGTTTTGAATGCCGTTTTGTGACCGATTTTCTTAAAGCTTGGTAAGTGTTTAGTTGAATCGTTATATTAGGTCCCTCATGCCTCATAATTTTAAAAATGTGAAAATATATTTCTCTCTGTGACGTAAAGTAACCCAATTTTCCTTTCTTTTAAGGTTTTTTTCTACTTATACCACTTATTTTTACTGATATATCAGGTATGAGGGACCTAGATCTAACCTTAATGTATAATAAAATTTTATCAATAAATATAAAAAAAAAATACCGTCCAAAACAGGGGAATGCGGAGGCATGTTTTCAATGTTTTTACAAGGAAGAAGATGACTCTTAAGCTATGATGGTATAAAGTTGATCTAAAATTAATTAACTTTGAACCATTATCCAGCTCAATATGGATATGAATTAATAAAAAATTAATCAAATAGCCCAAGTATTTATCTTTCATTCAAAACTCCGCCTACCTTACAGACTTAAACTAAAGGTGCAAAATGGGAGCAGGTGAAGCACTACATGATATTTGGTGAGGGGACAAATAAATAACCCCAAAACTTCTATTTTTTTGCAGTCCTATAAATAGATCATTAATATGAGGTATCAACTCATGGATCACATAGCCACCGAGTGCCCACTATGTGCTTTCCCTGAAGGATTGATCGGTCTACAAAGTGCAAGTGAAGCAATGGCTTAGTGCCCTGGATTTAGCTGTATAGAGAGATCAGTAATTTTACTTAAAGTTTATTTTTACATACAAGGATGCAGGTGCTCTGCACCTCAGAATGTATTTTGTTACTTTTAAAATTTGTAGGCTGGCCAAAAAAACCAATATAACTATAAACAATATTTTTAATTAATTTTGTTATAATAGAGCGATGAGAGTTACTTTAATAAAAATTAACTTGCAAACTTTTACAGATGGAAGAGAGGAATTCAGTTTGGATGTCATTCTGGTTGATAATGGTAAGTTTTGATGGGGTACACACTCTCGTAATGTATACAGACTTTGACTTTTGTAGTTCTTGAAAATAGTTAATTAGGCTTAAGTCAAACTTTTTTGCAAGATTTAACACTTATGCTTTGACTATGACTGAGAATCTAAAATAGACTTAGACTCATATTATTTTTCTTTATGGCCATAAGAGTTTCCTTAAAACCCAAATCAATATGAAATACAATGTAAAAGACATAGCATGTTCACAAGCTGATAAAAAGGAGGAAAATAAACATGCTTGCCAATTAATATATAGATAAATAACCGGATAGAGATTAAGCTCTAGACCTACACAAGTCAAAACTAAAATTAATTTCTGACATTTAGTTTTCAATTGTAAACGAGGATTGTAGCAAAGAGAGTTATATAAAAAAGACATCTAATTTTCTATTTTAGCAATGGAAAGATGACCTTTTGACATGGAACAGTTCAAACTATGATGGTTTGGAAGAGTTTCACACGGATGGAAACATGGTGTGGGTTCCAGAGATCTTTGTTAGTGATCCGTAAGTATAAGAGCTAGGAGCATTAACAGAAGCTTTTAACTGATTCAGCACTTATTGTGAGTAAATGCTCACAATTACTGAGCTGTGTAGATAACAAGACAAGTCTCGCATGCAAAATAATGACGTGAGGGAGATAATTTCAAAATCAAACACACTTTTTTATAATATTTTGAGCTTTTGGGCTCAGAAAGGGTCAATAATGCCCATACCTATAGAGATTGACTTTTTAAAAATAATTTCAAATCAAACAAATTTTTTAGCTTTTTCTCAGTATATTTTCAAATACATTTCCTGGGTTGCTATAAAATAATAAAAAAAATCATAAAACAATTTATTCTTTAGTGAAATTACATTTTCCATATGATCTATAGAAATATTTGTGTAGGAAACTGGGAGAGGTTATTTTGTAAGCAACTCAAAATGTGAAAAAGGGTCATACTAGAACTTCTATGGCGGTTGCAGGCTTGTGATGCCAATAGCTTACTTCCCCATGATGAAATTCACTAACAATGTACGAAACTACTTTCTATACGCAATATATTGCTGTGACTATTCTTTCAGTTGAATTTTTAAGTTTCCAGGGCAAATCAGTTTTTGTTCCTCATACATCAAATGTTCTTAGGGTTTGTAGTGTATCGCTACTCACCACAGTACTGACATAACAAATATTGAAAACTAATATTGTTTAATGAATAAAATAACACCATTAGAATAATGTGTATTTTTTTAAATCAAAATTACGTTTTTTTAAGTATGACATATGATGATTTTTAATTTAAGTTATTTGCAGCCCACAATCGCAGATTTCACGCCAGATGAGTTGTAGTGTGCGCTCCAATGGTTACGTAGATTGTTCCAAGAACATGGGTGTCACTGCTCGTTGTACTATTGACCTGACATACTTCCCACATGACCGACATCACTGCAAAGTTGTGTTCCGTCCACGGACCTACAAGAACAACGCCCTTGACTTGAACTTCATGAATGTTGAGGTGCAGTTGAAATTGACACGTGTTGTATAAAATAACATTAGGCTAAAGTAAATCAAAACCCATCAGAACAAGTAAAATGGTAGAATATAATTAATAATACAATGTGGTAAAATGTCCCGGAATGGCTTATTAAATTCTTAACTAATTTGGTCAGACTTTGTACATGCACATGTAACATTTAAATTATGTACCAAATACAAACTCCCTAGTATAATGGGAAGTTGGAGAGTTAGTGAACCAGTAAGCCAGTGCTTTGCTCTTTATAGATATAGATTATACACATGGTAAACATTATAATAAATGACCACGTTGCAGAATGTTGAGGGGGGGCTCAGTTTTAATAGGACAATTTTCATGAAATTTACTATACAGTACACTCGTTCATCGTAACTAATGTGGCAGACGGTCGGTTCTGATGTAAAAAAATTCCGATGAAGCGGAATGCATCGTGAGTCATCATATTTCCGCCCGTACGGTGACCTATCGTGATTGTATTCACTCTTGTTTTTATGATAACACAAGAGATTTTATGAAAATAAGGCACTCAAACTTTGAACATGGTAACAATGAGCCTATAGGAATAAAAACAATGCAGGAAATAAAGATCCAAAATCTTTATTCTCATATTCCATATTCATATTCCACTCATATTCCAGCAGTCAACTGACTTCTACGTAACCCAGGTGCAGTCGCGACTCGAGACAGACTGAATGACAGTTTGGGAAACGGTCGAAGCGGATGTTCACTTCATGCCCGTTTCCTCTTTCTACTCCACGGCCTCGTAAATCACATCAATGGGTACAGATTATGGAAAACGCCTGATGAAATTTTATGCAAAATGTGATACTAAGATGGAAAAATTGGGATTAACAAATACTGCATTGAATTTACTTAAATCCTACCTTTCAGATAGGCATCAATTTGTAGAAATTATACACCACAACAACAAAAATTACAAAATTCCATATCAATCATCTGTTACAAAAGTACTTGGAGTTCCTCAGGGATCCATCTTAGGACCACTTTTATTCATCTGTTACTTGAGAAATTTCCCACAACTCAGTGACTGCAAATTGTGTTTATATGCTGATGATACAAATTTAAAAATCACAGCTCCAACTTATGGTGAACTAGAAATTAAGGCCAACTCTGACATGCTTCTGTTAAGTAATTTTTTTAATTAAAATCATTTACTTTTAAATCCTGAAAAAACTAATTTAATCAATTTTCAATCTAAGTCAAATAAAAACAAAACTCAACCAATAATTAGATTTCTAGACAAAACTATTGATGTCAAGGATAAAATAAAATTTTTGGGGCTACTGGTTGACAAATCGCTTAAATGGGATTGTCATGTTGAATAATTGCTTTCTAGAATTTCATCTGGGTTATATTGTTTAATAAGGTTAAACTATTTCTGTGAAAAAGAAACCTTGAAAGTAATTTACTTTTCTTATATCCATTCTATTATATCATTTGGGATCTCTCTTTACGGGGCCACGACCAAAAACAATTTAAATTCCATTCTAAAAATGCAAAAAAAAGCTTTGAGAATAATTTGTAATCTTCCGTTTAAAACTTCAGTAAAAGAGTATTTCAAATCAGAAAATATTATGACAGTATATGGAATGTACGTATATGAAACAGTTTTATCTGTAAATGGTTGGCGACAATCATGAATATCTCACAAGAAGTCGTGGCATTCTCACAATAGACAAATTAAAACTTTTTGAAAAAAAACCTAGGTATGCTGGTTCAAAATTTTTCAATAAGCTCCCAATTGGTATTAGATCAGAGGTTTCACTGAAAAAATTTAAAACTGAACTCAAGAAATTTCTCATCAACAAGGCAATGTACTCCTTTGAGGAATTGTGACAGTTTCTTCCATTTTTATCTCTCTTTTTTTTGTCCATTCAACTTTCACATTTTAAGTAGGCCTCATTAATATTTGTTATAATTCTCACTAAATTTGTATATTTTATTTTTACTATCTCTCCCTTATTCATTTTTTATTTCTTATTTGTTCATTATCTTGCAAAATGTTGACCCTATTCATGTATAATTGCTTGTACATTTGACTAAAGATGATTTGATTTGATATGATTTGATACTTCACTGTTGTGCAGATAGAACGAATAGAAATTGAAGGCACTAAAACGGACAAATGATTTATTTTGTAAAAAAAAATTAATCATCTCCAGATTTTCAGTTCTGATGAAGCGGAGTTCCGATGTCGCCAAGTTCGATGAACGAGAGTGTACTGTAGTAACAATATGAACAAGGGTTCATATATTTTCATCTCCGCTTATCATTTGCAGCATATCAAAAAACAATATTTTCATTTCTGATTCCAGGGAACGAACCCATTCAAGTTTTACAGGTCACACGGTACATGGAACATGGTTTCGCTAAATGCAAATCGCAATGTAACCAAGCTATTTGATGACATTTATACTATTGACATGGAGTACACATTTTTAATAGAAAGGCGAAGTTCAGTCTATCACAGCGCCACTCCACTTGCTGGTAAGTAAATAAATAAACTATCTCAAAAGTATGATTTAATTTAAATTAGGCATTAACATTGAGCTATGTTTGCATAAATTATGGAATCATCATTTGCATTAGTTTGAAGATAAAAACCCCATAAACTTGACTCCTAAAAGCCAACACCTATGTAGGTACGTACAATGATCGACCGCGCGTTTCGTGACTCACTATTTGTAGTGTTTTTTTGCCTGGCGATCATTAATACTAGACAAAATTTACAGTAGTTATACGTGATTTTGGCAGGGTTGCAGGCGCTTCTTTACTTTATAAAATCGTTGACAACTAACATTAAAATTTTAGTTCAGTATTTTGTACTTTCTGCTGTTCAATCATACTTGAGAGCCGATGTTACAACATATGAACAGCGAGTAGACAGTGTGAGTAAAATAGAATCCATAAAACACGGCTATTACAAAATTTAACAGTGCCTTAGTAAAAAATAGGCCGATTTTAAGGCATTTTACAACAATGCTACAGTAGAGTTTTTCTATGAGAAGATCGTTATGTAGTTGAGGCATCTTTAAAACTGGTTTCTAAAACAATGTTTTGTAAACGATAGGTTATTTATTTACAGGTGTAAAAGACACTTCTTCTTAAAAAATAGAATTATAACCAAGGTGTTGTTCCCTAGCCCCATCTTTCCTACAGGTATATGTATTTTGATGCTTTTTTGGGTAGCCACCTCAAATCATTGATGCTGATGATTGTGTTGCAGTGATGATGATGATGGTACTAAGTGTATTCTGGCTGGAATCGCAATGCTCCGCTCGCATCATCCTGCCTGGGTTGGCAATTCTTTGTCACATGATAGTGATGCGGTGGCTCATGGATGTTGTCAGCCACAACTTTGAAAATCTCCCTGTCATTAGTAAGTATGGTTTCGAAAAACACTCAAGGGAAATAATTCAAAGAGGTTTCACCGAGATTGTTCCTTATTACAACACATAATTTGTAATTAATCATTAGAATTTATAATGTTGGGATTGTTATGTATTTAACTCATTTCTGCAGTTACATCACTACAATACCTTTGTAAGGAGTGTTGCCTTTCACTTAACCCCCAAATGTTACAGTCCTGGTGATCCGTAACTCTCTGCTGCTGACTGGGCTGGCGCTCGTGTGGAGTGTTGCCTGTCGCGCCCTCTGCCCATATCTTGTCTTTCACTTAACCCCCGAATGTTACAGTCCTGGTGATCCGTAACTCTCTGCTGCTGACTGGGCTGGCGCTCGTGTGGAGTGTTGCCTGTCGCACCCTCTGCTCATGTTCCTTTGCCCCCCACTGGCTGTACAAGGCTACAATCAACATCAACAACAATCAAGCTATTAAGTTGTTCCTCCCCCATGATATCTTTATCAAGGTCAGTACCGGTAGATTCACAATTTAAAGTCCCAGTAATCCAAACCCCGTTAATCTGAATTTTGAAATAATCCAAACCATTGGAAATAAAATATTTTTTTATTCAGTAAAAGTTAATGTAAAGGAATGGAAATGAACAAATACATATTTCTGGATAGAAAACATGGCTTTAGTTGACCCAGGGTATCAGATGATCTATAACAATTCTGTAACGTATTACTAAAGGTTAGTTACATCTCACTAAATTTGATCTGTTATTTACTTCCAGTGTGCTTGGCTGTCTTTTATTGGCTCACATTTTTCATCTAATCTTCTCAAATTAAATAAAACATCAAAGAAAGTTGTGTGACACTCCGTTCAAGAGATAATTGGAAAAATTTTATTCAAAGGTGACTCAAATATGGTACAAGTTATTAGCTGTTTGTAACATTTCCCTTTCATTCATCATTTGAATGATATGTTTAGATAAAGTGGATTTTTATATACTTTGTAGTATTGTCCTGTAAACATGTTTTTGTTACTTATTTTCCTTTAGAAACATAGTTATTCAATTAATTTGAACATTCAATTACAAACCAGGCCCGCACCTAATTCAGATTAGCAGGGTTTTAGTTTATAATATAAAAATACACAACCAACATGACAGCCGCATGACCAACGTGATGGGTCTTGGATTTCATTTTCTATGTTAGAAAAGTAGCTTGGCAACAAATATTTAAAATGTTAACCCCGTTCCCCACCACGGCTGTTAAGCAAGTTTTTGTGACCCTTAGAGTAATATTAAGTGGTTTAGTAATTTTTATTCTATGTCAATCTAAGTTCATAAAAAAAAATTATGAGTGCATGAGGTCTAGAGCCATGAATCTTTTTAGAGCATCTTTTTAAGAGAAGAAAAAAATCGTTTGACACAGCAGAACTGCGCGTTTTTTGGTGGATTTTTAAAAATTTGGCATAATTGAATGTGTTTTGGTTGACACTAGCAAGGATGATTAAGAATGAGTCGCTCGCTGCCAGCCACCCATAACAAAGTTGGTATGATTTAGTTCGGTTTGTTTGCTTGTAGAGTGGCCTCTTGAAAGCCTGACAATTCTTTGGCCTGACATATCCAATAATCATGGGCGGATTTACGGGGGTGCCTGGCACCCCCTGGTTTTTATGATAAAAAATTCTATCATATTTTTGTAATGTTTTGGTATTGGATAAAAAATTCTGGACAGTAAATATTTTTAACAAGTAAGAATTAAGCAGTAAAATCACGTAATCGAAACAAAGATAATAAAATAAAATAATATTTTTATTACAAAGCGCATGTGTGAGTACGATGACCGACGTTTCCGGTTAACTACGCTGCACGGTTATTGGCGAAGGCGATTACCGACCCTGCTCTGATCTCACGCTCTCTCTCTCACCCTCCCCCCTTATCCTTTATCTCTGGTGACTTGATTTCTCGGAATGTGATGCACATCAGCAATATAGGTAGTTATTTTATTTTTTACAGGACAGGTGTAGAATCATGTTGCTCAGTGACCAGTAGGCTACTGTATATGGTTTGGTTATTAGTTCGCGCAATTTGTGCAGCAATTTACTTTATTTTTTTAATAGTTTATTACAAGTAATAAACTAGGGCATAGTATTTATATTGCAATTTATAAGCGAAATATCATGCGTTTTAGTTTTGGCACAGACGAACTACAGACAAACATAGGCCTATACTAGTAACGTAAACGCTGGTCTCCAAGGCAGGGGGAGTGGCCGTGGTATAATTATAAGGACAGGGACCTCGGTTATGATACACTTGCAGACTTTTATGTTTTGAAACATTGACGAATATAAGCCTTACTGTCAAAAACATTTTGCTTAAACTACTGTATGAAGAATAACACGATTTTATTTACACAGCAATCACTAACAAAACAATCTTTTGATGTAACTTACCTTTTTTCTTGTTAAAGTTTTCACAGTAGGATATCATAAAATAGTGTTACTTTTAATTTAATTCATTATGACCATTTTTATATTCCTTAGTTCTTTCGTATGGTAATTAATTGAACAAATCAAATTGACTTGAAGGTTACATATAGGTTAACAATCAATCTTCATTAAAAACAAATTAAAACCTAAAGATTCTAAAAACGCTTTGTAGCAAAAGCAATATTATATGGTGGTCTTTATAGTAAAATTCTAAAGTAGAAAGACAGTTGTTTTCTCGACTAAAATGGATATATTAATAAAATGGAATATTTATGTTATAGGCCCTATTAAATGAAAAAAGCAGGGGCATACTTGAGATAGGCCTTAAAACGGGCCTTTTAAATAGGATTTCGGTGTTTGAATGAGCATAGACTCATATTTTAGGATAGCTGGCACCCCCAAAAACTTTGACCTAAATCCGCCCATGCCAATAATCCGTCAACGCCTCAGCGGCAATATCTCTCGTAATTACAACTTTCGCAAAATGTTTTTGTATTACATTTTAAAGACTTAAATTATGTTGCTCAATTAATTTAACAAATTTACATTCTATTGAAGTGGGTTGTTTTCAACCTCTTTGAAAATTTTGAGCATATTCTACCCTTTCCTGGTGGGCTATTTGACTTTTATATTGATACCTATAGTAATCTGTGATCTTCAGTACCGTAATCCATCAGTATCCTGGTCCCAAAGTTGTCAATTGAGTGTCAACTGTTGTGGGTGGATAAAAAACCCAAAGTTACTGTATTAAAACATTTTAACTTATCATTTTTAATCAGTGCAGTATATTATTCTTGATGGTGGATTGTACTTCTGTACTAAAATTGTTAAGCAAGTAAATGTTTTTTCTAACAGAGAAGAACCTTTTCAACTAATATTTCTCAGGCTGTAATTGGCAAATTTTCAAAAACTGGACAGAAAAAAGCGTGAAGCTAAAATACTTTAATAAAAGATTGGATTTAAACCTAAAATCATAGATCACAGACCATCTAACATCTAGCCAGATACTGTTAAATGGGGTGAATAGAAACACTTTTCTTCCTTTTGACTCCCGTACTTACTTTATTTTTCAAGTTTACATTTTCAATACTAGTTCATTTTTTTGGTCTTGGTCTCCTCTACACAAACCACTATCAAACATTTTTTAGACAAAGCAATAAGCAGAAAAAAAATAAAATATGACAGTTTCCATTCACCTCACGATTTGAAGTGAATAGAAACGCTTTGCTAAAAAAATTATTGTTGCTTTTCTTCAGTCAACAGGATCAATAGAAACATTACACACGGTTTATCACTCACATTCTTGTAAAACACCCCACATTGGGAACTAAATTTAATTTTTTCCTAAAATAATTCAAAATTTATAAATTTATACAAAATATAATTTGTAAACTTAAATGACATGCTTGAATAAGAATGAAACTATAGGTGCATGGTTGAAAAAAAGATAATAAAGTCATATCAATAAAAAAAAGGATTCATAATTAACTCATAAAGAGTGTTGATATTGACCATTGTTTTCCAAAATCATGACTTGCACAAAATTTAAAAATAATTAATTGTTTATTCTTAGGCCTCTTCAGACAATAAATCCAGGTTCTTGTATAAAGAAAAACGCTTAGGGAAATGAACAAATTTTTTTGTACAAAATTTGCAGCAAAATCTCTTATAAAATAATCAAAACCTTAACTGCGATGTTTAGTTTTGAATAATGGTAGGGCCATAGCTTAAATAATCGATGTACATAAACTTAAGATTCAAGTCAGATGGATCCTCCTAAAAATAAAATAAACCCCGTCGCAGCAGACCTGTGTACTCAGCGAATTTCCAAATTAGTAATATTAATTTTGACCCGATAAATCTGTTAACAAAATTTAATGTGCTCATAAATAGGGAAATAAATGTCTATTCTCCTGTTAAATATAGGGAAAGAGTATGCAGGTATGTTGCCATGGGGAACACTAAAAGTACGTTTTTAGCATAAAAAAATTTATCTCGACCATATGAAGCCATAAACTTAGTTTCATCTATATCTGTCCATAAATGAACAACTTTGCCTATTTTCCATATGATTAACATTGGAAAAGAGTATGCAGGTTTGCTGCCATGATAAGCACAAAAACCAAGATTTTTTACCATAAATAAATGAAGCTCAACCAAATGAAGCTAAATACCAAGTTTCACCCAAAAATATTGGTTAATAAGTAAAATATTAACAAATCCTTATCCTCCATAAGATTAACATTGGAGCCCCAAAATACAATGTACTGTCTTTAGACTTTTTAATATCTCGATAACCAATGGAGATAGAGCAAAGCTTCAAAATACTAAATTGTATGTTTTTTTGAGCTAAATCCAATGGTGAAAATAAAAATTAAATATTTAAAAAAATTATACATGAAAAATGCAAAAATCTCATTTTTGGGGTACAAAACCCCCCAAAACTACCCCTTCCGGTAGGTCGATATGTCTGGTTTACGAACTCATCCGAATAAACGTAGGATTACACATCTCTACCAAATTTGGTGTCGATCGGACCATTTGTACGAGAGTTATCGTGTCTAGGGACACATACATACATACACACATACATAATATGTATATATATATATATATATATATATATATATATATATAAATTTTAATGACTATTATTTTTGGTCTCTGGGCACCTCAAAACGAAAAAGTAATGTGGTCCCGGGCTTAGATCTTACCATGAGACCTACGGTAATAGCTTATTCCTTATAGGAAATTCGCTAATAGTCTCTCAAAAAAGTCCATCCCTAAAAAATAAAGTGTTTCTATTGACCCCTTGTTTTGAAAAATCATGACTTAACTTACAAAAATAATAAGTAAAAATATATAATTTATAATTAGACTAAACTACTTCAGTAATTGTTGTTAGATAGCTCATACTACATAAAAATGGTTATCACATGACTATATCTAACACCAGTTCATACTAATAAATGAACTGGAGAGAATGTCTTTTAGCAAAAAATTATTGACACAGAAATAATTATAAAACAACCAGAAACATTGATATTAACATGCCAAAAATAGGTTTCCCAGATAGACAGTTTATTGTTGTAATGGGGAAAAAATAACTCACTAATATATTTTCATCATTAGCCGAGCAGTGAAAATTTTCTTTACTCATTGAATTTTTTTCTTTTTACCATTTTACGGTAACCATTTACCACAGCATGACACAGTGTTGATCTATCTTTTGTTCTCCCAGTCTGGCACGTCGGGTGACGAGGATGAGTCGTCCCTCGTGGTTCACCGAGACTGCACGGAGCAGCAATGGCGCATCCTCATCATCCTCCTCGACCGTGTATTTTTTGGACTCTATTTGCTCCTCTACATGTATTTCTTCATGACCCTCACTCCCTGATGTTAGTGTCTTAGAAAAGTTTTCAGCTTCAAATATGAAAATAATCTTCCCTCTTTGCCTTTCATAGTAGTGCTAAAGCACATTTTTTGCACACTTCTATCATTTTGTCAAAGTCAACAAGTCATACAAACAGTCAAAATAGATTCAGGCTTTGTGTCTCTGGTGCATTTTAATACTTGCCAGTACTTCTGTCACAGTATATTTTCAATAATACTTGGTAAACATAGGTTTTAGTATTAAAACAGCTTCAAACGGTTGATAGGATTTTTGTATTGTTATTTTTATTTACCAATTTTGTTTTTACATCCAACCAAAACAGAAAAATAGTTGTTAAGAAGAATGTGGTACTCTGTTCCTTCTGAAATTATTTTAAAATCTTCTTCTTTTAAAATTATGTAAAAGTGATCCAATATTTGTCGAATTTGTATATATTATTTCTCCATTTATAAGTGAAAGTATTTTGTACAATGTGATCAAGGATATAAATGCCTTTTTTCAAATAAAATCATACACCTTATCTTTTTCCCCCTCAATAAATAATAAAAAGTGTACCAAAACCAATCTGATTATACAGGGTGTCCAGCTTCGACTGTCTGAAACTTTTCCATGTTGTTCAGCAAGCCAAAAGAAACAAAAAAAGTTTATGTAAATATATGTCTTAAAATGATTTGTTAACCCGGTAGCCGCCATTTTGTTTTTTACACTTAGAAAAATTTTTATTTTCGTAACGGATAAATGGATTGGGTTCATATTTAGCATGGACCTTAACTAGAACAATGTTTATTAAAAGAGAAAAAAAATGATTTTTTTCCAATGTGTATTTTCAAAATGGTGGCCATTTTTAGTTTTAAAACTCAAATATCTAAAAAACGGTAAATTTAAAAAAATTTTACAAAAGACAAAAAAGTTGAAAAATTAACTTATTTAACCAATGAAACCAAATTTGTAAATATCTGACAGTAAATAACAGTTTTGTCACTTGTGAAATTTTTCTAAAATTTACCGTTTTTGAGATATTTGAGTTTGAAAATTTCAAATGGCCGCCGTTTTGAAAATACACACTGGAAAAAAATATTTTTTTTATAAACATTGTTTTATTTAAGGTTCATGCCATATATGAACCCAATCCATTTATCCGTTACAGAAATAAAAATTATTAAGTGTAAAAAACAAAAAGGCGGCTAGCGGGTTAACGACGCATTTTAGGACATATGAACTTTTTTGTTTCTTTTGGCTTGCTGAACAACACGGAAACGTTTCGGACAGTCGAAGCTGGACACCCTGTATAATGTTTCCAAACAATGTACTTAAAATTTAAAATTTATCTGATTACAAAAAATAAGAATAGAAAAATTATTTCACTATTAAGGCATATTTTGAGGTAACTCAAGTAAATACTTTTAGAAGTAATTATAAATTATATTTCCTTAAAAGTAACAAAACATAAATATATGAATGGAGGAGCATGTCAATTCTGAAACAAACACAATATTTCTACATTAAAATATATCAGTAAAATTTTATTTACCAGTAATTAAAATATGAATTTTTTGTACTGAATTTGTAATTGTCATGTTAACTTTTGATTTTTATTTTAAGCGTTTCAAGTTACAAACTTACCATAGTCAAATAAAAAAAAAAAGCTTCTCTTTGTTTGATGACTAATGATAATTTGGTTAAAAATTATTCATAGCTGCTTTGGTTCTTGACTCTAGGTTAGATGATAAATTAAAATTATTTGGAAACTTGCTCTTTTTTCCATACAAAGAATTGTTGATCCTACACATTAACATTTTCAAGTCAAAAGTTATTATGAAACAGCCTTTAAATTCAGAGTGTTAATTTATCAGGGCTGATTAATTTTATAGTTTTCTTGTTCTTTTTAGAGGCTAAATTAAAAAATAATGGAATTTTAATTCATTAGCTTTACTAATTTTAAAGGTATATTTTAAGGCTTTTAGTAAATTAGGGGTACTGGAATTCTACCTCCAGGAAAAGTAACCCCATCAAAAAACGCTACGACATTTTGATGTCACGAGGGGTGGAGCTTAAAGTGGCATGGAGTTTAGCTCGCGCCTGGAAAAGTTCCTCCATAACTGTGACGCCAAAATGACATAGAGTTTTTCATGGGGATATTTTTTTTAAGGATATAATTCCAGTGCCCTGTAATAATAATAGTTCAAATCAAAGATGTTTTGGAATCTAGAATTTTAATCAATACATTCTCATCAGTAAAATGCCTGGACTGAAATCGAACGGAAAGGTAAAGTTCATTACCATATTAAGCATAGTAGTTGAGGTTAGCCTTTTTCTTGGCCTGCACTTCGAGGATGGCGTCCATGAAGTCTTCGTGGGTAACAGCAGCCGCACCTCGCCTCAGGGCGATCATTCCCTGCAAGATTAAACCTATATTGAAACACCCCATGGCAACAAAAACATTAAGTACTGGACCTAATTTGAATTCAAAAATATACAAAATTTAAAAAATCCAATACTTTTTAGACAGTCTAATTCATCAGTAGCCCAAGGGTAAGATATCTATCTCAATGTTGAAGGCTGTAAACTAAACACTTGAAAAAAAAAATTACAATGAAACCCAATTTGAAGATGTATTTTTGTATAGCACAATTAACTAATTACTCCAACTTCCTTATAATGTTGTAATTAACAAAAATCAATCGATTCAACTGGTTCAATTTATGTAAAGGTACAATAACAGCGGCATTGGCTTAACTATCTACAAGTACGTTTTATGTGGTTTACAATCCTATAAACATTAAAATACAGTACCAGTAACTCTAAAGAATAATAATGATGAATAAAATATATACAAATATAATTCTGAGCGAATGAACAATCTTTATTTTACAGGTGGATCAGTTGTGATTAATTTGAAAAAAAAACTCCTCAAAGGATTGAAAAGAAAAATTTAATTAATATTCTCTCAATTGTTCTTAAAAAGAATTCATATTGGTTTTGTCCATAAAGTGTTGAGGTAAATAATAAATCAATCTAGTGCCTAAATAAGTATTTTTTCCCTTGAAATTATAGGGATGAACTTGACGATTTTACTGTGTTTCGTATAGTATGTGGTATGGTATGTTCGTATAGTACTTGCTGCGACTGAATTGGAAAAATGTTTTTAACTTCAAGACGATCGTAGACGATTCAAGAATAACTGAGTTACACAGTTATAATGCCCAATTCAGTAAAAATATGTTTTACAACTTCAGTATTTTTAAATTTTAAAGTTATTCTTACTCTTATTGATCTCTTTTGTTGTAAATAAAAGTAATCTATCTAAGTTTCTTTAGGAAGTAGCTCCATAAATATAAATTATAATTACTAGATATTATAGCTACTCATGAATATATAAAAACAATTTTTGTAAAAAATTATTTTTATAAAATCATGAGTAGCTATAATATCTAATAATTATTATTTACCATGGAGAAAAATACATTTCGCAAGGAATTATTAGAAATTCTATAAGATAAAGGTGAATGGATTAGAGAATCTGCTAGAGAATACTGGAAAATATTTTGTGACAAATATAGGAAATATGACTATCCCAAATTAAACTTTAATCTATTATCCAGCCTGGAAATTTTTATGAAGAACTTGCTCTAAAGCATCTTCATCTAAAACAATTTTTGGCAACATTTTATTCACTTTATTTTTGATCGAAAAAGAGATAAATTGGATTTGCTGGAATTTAGAAGATTTTTATTGTCTGGTAGCTGACCCATCGCACGTTGCTGCGAACTCTAAATAAATGATCACAGGAAAGAATTGTAGCTACCTAATCAGAATCAGAATCAATACCTTTTTTGTTGCAAAAAAAGTTTTGTGTAGCTAGCATAGCTATAAAACAGGTAACATTGTCAATAAAACTTAAAATAAGGCTTGGTGAAGTATGTTACAATACTTAGTCAACTTAACTAATGTTTCACAGGGCTTAAAGTAAGTCACAATGAGTAAAAAAATTTGTTAAATGCTTAATTAAATTGAACTGTCATTTAAATATTCCTGAACTGAATAATACACCTTAGACAGCATGCAATATTTTTAAATCATGTTGATTTACTTGAAGCTAGAGAAAAATGTTTTTCAGCGTTGTACCTAATATAAAAGAAATGTAATTAATGAATGGTATAATTTCTTCTAAATCCTTTTAAATCACCTTACTGTTGTACAGGTTTAACATTATTTCTGTTATCCATCTATTCCCTTACCCGTCATAGTCCCGGTCCCAAGGGCGACAGTTAATATAGGTTCTACTATACTGAATTGTGCATTATAGTATATTTTTGCTCACATGATAAGGATGCCAGATAGATTAGGCCTATTTTATTATGCTATGCTTCAGGGAGGATTAAAGCATATAAAGGCCTTAAATTTGAAATAAAGAAATAAAATTAAAGATTGCAAAAACTCTTACCGCTTCGACACAAACGGCTTTGCATTGTGCTCCATTAAAGTCATCTGTTGACCGAGAGAGCTCCTCAAAGTTGACGTCAGGGCTGACGTTCATCTTACGGGAGTGAATCTGCATGATTCGAGCTCTAGCCTCTTCATTGGGGTGGGGGAACTCAATCTTCCTATCCAGACGTCCCGACCGCAGCAGTGCGGGGTCTAGAATGTCTACACGGTTTGTGGCTGCAATCACCTGTCATGAAACACATTCATTTGAAGGAATTCGGTAGTTTGTGCTGAAAACAATTTCAAAGCTCTCAGTTTGTTCACTAGTGTTAGTAACAATGGTTATTGATAAAAAAATTATCAAATTATTTGGTTTACAACCTATTATAGTAGAAAATTTGTAATGAAAATAGATTAGTTGATTGTACACAATACAATAAGGACTGTCACTTCGTGATTTAGAAGTACAATTGACTCCCCCATAACTGGCCACCTCAGGACTAAATTAGGCTGAATATAACGGATTGGCTAGCTAAACCAACGTACGTTTAGATATGTTAAAATAGGCCTAAATTTTTCTATAATGTTAATACAATAATAAATGGCTAAATAAAAACGAACCCATGAATAAATATGTCTATGATGTAACTCTCAAGATCATGTGTGAAAAAGAGCTGGTTAAAAAGAAGTTGTTTTTCTGACTTGGTAATGACAGCAAGGTAGGTTCAGCTGGTCACTTGAAATGTGGCCAGTTAAAAAGAGGAAGTCTATCGTAAATCATTAACAATTCATGTTAACTCAATGATGATCCCCTAAATTACTAACGTCTACAAATTACATTAGCTTACAGGTTTGTACACAAAAAAACTAAACAACCCACTGGATACCTTAACTTTTGCTAAATTAAATAAAAAAATCTTTAGTCAATCGTTCAAGAATAGAAAATAAATTATTTTTATCTAATGTTGCAAAAAGCACAAAAAATGATTATTACAAGTTATAACATCATAAAGCAAAACATTATTGAACCAAACGCACATAAGCTGATTGTTCCATTATAATTCAGGTTTTAAATTTCTCTGACATACCTCAAAATAATTTGATATCATATGTGAGTGAG
The DNA here is from genome assembly GCA_030545055.2 of Neoaliturus tenellus. Lineage (NCBI taxonomy): Eukaryota > Metazoa > Arthropoda > Insecta > Hemiptera > Cicadellidae > Neoaliturus > Neoaliturus tenellus. The sequence continues at coordinate 52,850,217 of CM061533.1, read as the reverse complement.
TGAGACTGAAGATTAGGTCACGCGGCATCTATGTGGCTTGGTTTTGGATGGGCGATCGCATTTAGCCTATGAATTTTTGACATGTTTATTACAATGATTTACCATAATTTTGGTCATCTGTAATGTTTATGCAACAATAGTATTGAACCTTTAAGCCACTCTGGAGATATTTAGCTTAAAGGGCTCCATAATATAATCTGCTACAATTATCTCTAATAAAACTACTATTATCTCCCATGTATCATAATCTACCTTGATATCGGCAGTGGAGCTGAAACCATCAAGCTGGTTGAGCAATTCCAACATAGTCCTCTGCACCTCACGATCCCCGGCCTTCTCCGAGTCGAACCTCTTGGTTCCGATGGCGTCCAGTTCGTCAATGAAGATGATGGCTGGTGCCTTCTCCTTTGCGAGGGCAAACGCATCTCGTACTAGCTTGGCTCCGTCTCCGATAAACATCTGGACCAACTGTGGGCCAGCCAGCTTCAGGAAGGTAGATTTGGTTTGAGCAGCGCACGCACGAGCGAGCAGTGTCTTTCCTGCAACAAATAAGAGACCAATGTAGAGTAGTAGATAGAATAAGAATGGGGAATGAGATTCGTTGTATGCCGAAAAATAGCTATTACTAGTTAGCCTAGTTGTTTTTGGTACCAGCACAGGTTGTATTATTATGCTGAGTAAAAAACTGTATACATTTTGCTTTTAATTTATTTGTTTTTTTATTTTGTTTCCTTAGATCGTCAAACCAAGTAAGTGACCTGTGATCTACAATATTTTCAGCATTTTGTATAATATAATCATCCATATACTAAAAATGATTTAAAAAATTAAAAAATACTGGGGGAATACCTCTTTCTAATAATTTTTCAAGGTAAAAATTTTTTTAACAATTTAGAGATTAAGGCTGTCAATATGTTCTTGGAGTGTTGTTGCCAAATATGAGAAACAGACTGGCACAAATGTAGTAAAAAAAATCCATTTCTCAGAATCGTGATCTATTTTATAGTCATACTTTAAAAATCCCACATCTTGGTAAAAAACTTCTACTTATTTAATTTGAAATTGCTTTCGTAAATGCGGCAAATTTAACTAGCCAGACCTGGGATGATTGTACTTATCCTGTAGTAATACATTGTTTAAGGCTTACCAGTTCCAGGAGGGCCGTACAACAGGACGCCTTTTGGAGGCTGGATCCCGAGATTCTCAAACTTCTCCTTGTGTGTCATCGGGAGGACAACTGCTTCAATCAGCTGAAAAAGAAATATTGTTGAAAGATGTTCAATTTAAAGTTTCACTTGAAGGCTACATTCCTTCAGTATTTAAAGTTCTTAAAAGCATACAGACTTGTAAATTTATAAATACCAAACAGTGATATTTATAGACAGGGTTAACCACCTCCAATTGAGGCCCACTATATCCCTCTTTATGATACTTATGCTATCTATAACTTTTATATTACAATTGTATTGTTATCTTCCTAGATCCGTGGACGTCCTTAATTTTTTAATTGATTTCCGTTTAACTTTTTATCTTTCGTTAGTAAAAAAAAGACATATGTTATCAATTCTCGGTTATAGTTTTTTTTCTATAAAAAATAATAAAACCGACAACCGACTTTAACAACCGACCAATTACTAGTTAAAAACCAATCATAAGCCATCATATGTTTCTAGACTATTGGATTAAAAGTGGATTGATACGTGGACACTGCTAAGATTATACAAAAATATCTGCCAAGAAAGTTTTCCGCCTGGTTTGCTCACCTCTTGTATCTGCTTGTCCAGCCCTCCGATGTCAGAATACTGCTCTGTGGGCCGCTCATCCACCTCCATAGCCTTGACTCTGGCGTCATACTCCGCGGGAAGGGTCTCCAAGATGAGATACGAGTCTTTATTCACACCTACTAGATCTCCGGGCTTCAACTTTTCAACATCAACGAGCCCAATCACAGGGAGGAAATAAGTCTGGAAATATATTTAATGCTTACTAATCCCACAATAACTGAAACAAAAGCTCAATAAATAGCCTGACATCCACCATAACAGGCTAGATAAATACAGTATGTGATGATGTTTCATCCAATGAAAAAATAAGGAAATCGTGCGCAAATAAAATGAAACATTGCTAATATTAAATATAATTTAGTTTGAGCGGGAAAATAGTGATGTAACAATGGACCTGTACTGTATTACTAAATGGACACTAGATTCCCAGTATTTAGCCTTCACTAGAGACAGTGAGTTTTATAAATAAAATGCATGCCGGAGGCTCAATAAAACCATTGACTTTGTACACTACGTGAGTAGACTTCTCATAGCATAGGCGTGTGTGAGGCATATTGACGGTGGTGCGATCTCGTGCGGCATCCATCGAAGTACACGTAACATATGATAGATAAATCAGTACTACCACTCTTCTAAACCAAGGATGAAACTATAACTATTTTATAACTGAAAGTTATGTTTATGTTTTGGTAAAATGTTTTGGCAGCACTGTAAATTCAGCTGAATAATAACATCGATGGCAGCGACTCTGGTGCGGCGTCCACCGAACTTCCAAATTTTTGCCTCAAACTAAATGCATTGGATGAGAGGTCTATTAACGTTAGTGTACATAGTCAATGATAAAACTTAAGTTTAAAGAAAATGCATATTGTAAATTAAACGCTTTCTCAACCCCAACTGCAGCCATTAATTGCAAACTTTTACAGCCTTAAGAACAAAAATAAATATAACTGTTAAGGGTTTTACAGGAAATTGGACAGAATACATTCATATGACAGGCAATCTAATGCACATCTGTAGTAGGTAGTCATAAATTATAGGCCTATAGATTTTTAATTTTTTGCAAATTTATAGTAATATTAAGTATGGTAACAAATAATGAACAGAGTGAATACCACAAATGATAGAGTGGACTAAAGGATCTTAAAAACAAACCTGACGAGTAGATGTTTTGATAACGGCGCACTTTCCTTTTCGTTGGGCGTCAAGATCTACAACAGCGCCATCCTCTTCTGTATCTTGAGGATCTACATCAAGTAGCTGAACAGAAAACCATCATTGTTATTGTAACAATTATTATTATTAACAACAAATAAATTTAGGCATATCTAAAAATGTTTTTAAAATACATTAAGTTAGACTCCTTACAATCATCGGCCGAACTATAACCGTTTCATGTTTCGCTTATCAATGGCAAACCCGACATTATTATAATTAAAGAGAATAGTTTGGTTTTTAAAAGTTTATCTATATTAGAAGTTAGAAAGTCATTATGTTAGATGTAAGAAACGTTTCAAGCTAACCTACTATACCTCTTGCCTCTGCTTTTTTGGGCTCTTATCTTCAGATGTGTGAGTTATGGATTTTGATCATCTTATGATATTTTAAAATTAATAATATTTTTTTAAATGGGCTAAAGGAATAGAGCAATTATTTTGCCTGTAAAGTCAAGTGGCCACTGCTCAAACCACCTTAATAGTTTCACATGTTCTCAGCCATACTGAGTGCAGGAAACAGCATCCAGTCCGGTGTCATGTACTGTGACTAAAGAAACGCCGCTGGACTTTAGTACGTGTGAGACCCGAGACTCTAGTGGATGATGGTGAGGTAGACTTGGCCGTTGAAAGTAGGCATTTCAATTAATACATGATATTCAATGACTACATTTATAGCATGCGTTGCTAGCAGTTTCAGCAGCTGCCGATAGAGATAGGTCTTATCGGGGGTCTCGCGGATAAAAAATTGATTGTGCAGTGCTTCACCTGCTCCTGTTTTACGTCCTAATTTTAAGTCCAAAAAAGGTTGATGAGGCTTTAACTTAAAGATAAAGACTGGGGCTACTTGATTCAATTTTTAAATTTTTAATCCATATTAAGCTATGATAGTCTAATAAAGTTGATTTAAAGGTAATCAAATTTGAACCATTATACCTTAATATAGATTCAAAATATAAATAAAGCAAAAAGCGAACCTTTACCTTTCATTTAAAACCTCTCCCACCTTTATCAGACATTTAAAATAAAGGCGCAAGATGGGAGTAGTTAAGCACTGCACGATGAATATTTTATCCGCCGAATCTCCGATATTGACAGCCTCGATAAGCAGCCGCTGAAACTGCTGGGACGTGCAGGCTATGAACGTAGTCAAAGCTAATTAATGCCTGGCATGTATTAATTAAAAGGCTTACTTTCCGCAGCCAAATCTCGTCCCTCAACATCATCTGCCTGAGTCTTGGGTCTCACTCGTGCTGAAGTGCAGCAGTGTTTCTTTAGCCACAGTGCTTTACCCCGAGTGCTGGATATTGTTTCTCCTCCCTCAATATGGTTATGACCAATGCTAAACGTATTCAGATTGTTTCCACAGTGGCTACTTGACTGCGCAGGCAAAATAATGGCTCTATCCCTTTAGCTCCCTCATAAGGATAGACAGTTAACAAGCAGAATTATCCAAAACGTAAGCTGTGTAAACTACTATTTCCTCTTTTCTGACTATATAAACCTGAATGATACGTAAAGACCCACTAATTTTTCTTTTCTTTTAAGGAACTAAGATGTTTTTACTTTGATGGATATATGAGTATATAATTTGATTTTATAATTGTAATTCATAATTTCCCAGCTCAATTTTTAAGTATCAGCTTTTTTGTTCACTAAACTAACATCACTACACTTTCAACATTAAATAATTTTTCAGGCTGTTAAATGATGTTTACATGAGTTGCCATGATGTGAGTTACCATCCCATGATAGGGTTTTAGCTTAAATGTACTAGGCCTAGTTTTTTTCAGTAAGTCAGCAAGCACCAAAGCAATAGAGCCCTTATCCTCGAACGTGTCCTATCAGCTCAGAAATAGCAGAGATGGTTGAGCGACCTTTGGCTGAACCCATATTGTGAATCCACAAGCTGGGAGTTGCGTTCCAAATAGTCCACAACTTGCATCTTAATAACAGTATCGAACACCTTTGCGATGACTGGTATTATCAAGATGGGCCGATAACTACTGACCGATGTTGGGTCAACCTTTCGCAAGACTGGAACCGTTCATGACACTTTCAGTGATTAGGAAAAACTCTACACTGCAGACATGCATTGATAGTTTTGGCCAGAGGTAAGGTATGGCTATATCATCCGACACATATTTCAAAATGGTGACAGTCAAGTCATGCCATGAACATCTGGCCTGTGGGAGTTTTTAAAGTTGTCGATAATTCACCTGACTTTGCTAGGTTTTACAATGCGCCATCTCGTGAACCTGCTGCCAGTTTGATTTGACAAGTCATTAGAGAGCGGAGCCATGGAGTAGTCATCAGTCGAAGGGTCTTCATGATTCGGTCAACTTCACCGAGGAGAAAATTGTTAAACTCATCAGGGCTAGCCATACATTTCATCTCTGACTTCCTACTTTGTACCTGGTTCAACAAACCCCAAGCAGCCTTACAAGTATTCTTTGCCGTACTTATTACAGCCTTATTGGCCTTTTTTTTGCTAAGTCTACCTGGAACCTATAAAGCCTTTTGGCCTTGATGTACAGAGCATTAAACCTTTTTTTATTGGAGAAGCACATGCCTTATAACTATCATGCAATGAGAATGATTACTTTCCTTAAGCCTGCCAATTCACCAGTTTACCAGGATTTATCATTAGGTCTAGACTTACCTTTATGCTTCTGGTCCAGGATTACAAGGAGGCCTAAGTAAATGTTTTACAGCGAAAATACTATCTAAGGTATCGAACACGTTCGCGGCGGCATGGGAGCGATCGCTCCCACGCGGAACCCTAATGCCATCCTGATGGGTGCGATCGCTCCCAAGCTGCAATGCTTTACAACGTGATTTATTTTTAAGCCAGGATCTGAGCTAGAAATCTGATACTTTTCACAGCACTGCTCAATAGTATAATGTATTTCAGGACCACGTGGGTTTTCAATGGGCAGTGCTGCTGCTACGGCGGGGTGACGAAATTATTACTTCTAGGATGGAGAGGAGGTTCGAGCAAAAACCTCACCGTTGCGAACGTGTTAAACGTGTCAAAAAATGAGTCAAAAACCATTTCCGGATCGTTCCCAAGTAAATATTTCTAACTAAGCCTGTTTATTTGATATGGAATGATCCCTAAACTAGAAAATATATTTGGAAAAGAAAAATTTGGCTGCCACCGTTAAGCTGCAAGCTGATTTCATGCTCAAATGGGGAGTCTTCTTTAGATCAAATTCATTTTATTTTGACCATTTCATTAGTTTTTAAAAACATCTAGTGGTTTTTTAAATTATTTTCCCATGGTAAATTATTTGTAAAAAAAGCAAACTAAAAAAGTAGAGTAAAAATAAGAAGAAAGTATGAAGTGAAATAATGATCACGATTAATTTTAAAATACTCAGTTATGTTACGGTAGCTAAATAAACTTATGAGTTTATTAACTCAAAGAATTAAATGTAATTTAAAAAAATTAGTAAAATGGCAAAATAATTTGTAAACAGCTAGAGATTTTGATTTTAAATGTTATTTAAAATAGTATTTTTAATTAATATAATATAAAGTAAAATGGTAGCACGAATAAAGCACGTGATTCTAGAGAGTTCAGTTCAAGGGACTTTCAAACGTTGCTTGTAAGCGACAAAAATAAGATAATATTTCCCCTTTCTGTGTCAAAAGACACACAAGCACTGCTTGTAAGCAATTGAAAGTAAGGTTAATTTACAGGCCTGCTTTATATTGAGTAGCTTAGTCCTTGATAAAATTTTGTTTGTTTAACCCTCCAACTGGTCATTATAACTTCCTTTACTGGTAAGGTTTTTTTGGCCGCCGCGCAAACATTTAGTACAAACAACATAAAACATATAAATTAGTATATAAAACATACAAATTATATATCAATTTTTTCAGAATGAAATGGGCTATTCAAAACAATATTGTTTTTAGTGTACTTACAAAAATTTATTATGTTAATCCTCCTATTTTGTAACAATAAAGATTTTTTAGCCCATACAACAAAACTAAGATAGCCAAAATGACCACAATTTTATTGGCTTTTTACTGATGTATAACACTTGATTGTTTATATTATAAATAAAATATTACAAAGCAAATATGTGAGGTAAACACAAACCACCTTTTCACCGCCATATTTTTAAAAAATTTTTATTTTATTAATTTTTTATGATAAAATTTTTACTAGGCCTAGGCCTATTTATTATGTACTAGTGCACGTGTTGCTCAACATTGAGCAATATATTTTCATACAATACAAAATTTACATTTAGTTCTAGATCAATGAAATCCGACCAATCCAATATTGTGAATGATCACCAAAAACTACAGCTGTACGTTAACAGATCTTTAAAATGCTCAAACCAATCTCAATGTTATTCTAATGGGAAAATTTCAAATTTAATTTGTTGATAGCGCCCTTACTTTAAGTCCGATTTTCATCAATTTTTGGTGGAAACAACTTCATACTAAGCCCTATCCAACGACACCAAAAACTTGAAAATCGGTTGAGAATTGTAGGAGGAGTTCTCAAGACAAAAAAAGCCTTAGCGTATTAAATAAGTATAGATATAAAACAAATAAATAAAGTTATTACTAGGCCTATTCACTCACCTAGGCCTAGGCCTAACTCACAACTTTCATGTTCACTGACAACTTCACTTTGTACACTGAATCTTGTAGCATTGTCTTGGAGCATTGTAGTGATTTTTTTAAGCAATCCAACATTCTAACTGTTCCATGCCTTTTCATCTTTGAATTGGTAATGTACATAAAAAGCCAAGATCTTTCTTGTTACAATCAACGTTCTCACAAGTATAACACTAGACATAAGCATAAATTCTCTGAGTACCATAGGCTCTCCATTTTTGAAAAGAAACCATTGTATCTTGGCCTAAAATTTTTTCAAGCTCTGCCTTCTTTTGTAACTGACATTCTCAATCCAAATAGTTTTCGCACTGGTTTAAAGAATTATCTTTTGCTTCATTCGTATTATGATTTAGATAGCTTCTTTGAGCATTCTAAAATTTGTAACCCCTCTTGTCCATACCTCACCCAACCCAACCCATCCTATGGTGGCTAACAACAGAGTTGGCACCTTGACCTGTTCAACGCTTCGAAGGAAGCCCACGGACGGAGACTATAAGTGAATAAGTAAGTAAGTGAATCTTCATTTATAAGGCCCTAATAGCACTATAATTACTCAACTCACTCATTATTACATTGCAAACTAACTATAATTCACTAATATTTGCATTTCAAGTAAAAACATAACCACAAAACAGCGACGTCTCTGCAATACACGTAGGCCTAAACAAAAACAAACACCAGAAATTCAGTCTTACCAACATACTGATATTTCAACAAATACAGCTGAACATACGATGACTAGATTGCGCATTGTTTCCTCTTTAATACTATATACAAAACATTGATATTGACCATAAAATAACTGAGTAGAATGCATTTTCCTGAATCCTTGCAAATGGATTGTGATCGCGATCTTACCAGTACACAAACACCTAATTGCGCCGCGATCACAACCTTTACCAGTTGGAGGGTTTCTTAGAAGGCAGTCAAGGAAGATTCCTGACCAGAGTTAACTAAACTTATATACTACTACTACGAGCACTCTAAATAAAATACAAAACTATTAATAATAAATATGCTACACAATAGGTTACTACTAGTGTTAAGCATTAAGGTGATCATAGGCCTACTAATTACAGACATGTTAAGGTTAAAAGCTGGAGATGATCAGTAAACTACTGCATTTTTTCAGGTACAATAACTCCCTTTAAGTTTAGATAAACTAAAACTTAGCTAATATTTTTCAAGATTTTATATAAGTGCAGCCTAGGCCTATATGTTGCTGTAGGATCCCTGGTGATATGCTTTAAAGCAGTAGCTTAATATAACAGTGATGAATCTTCAGAATTTGGAATACCGTAGCTTAATCTGGCAAGTCTAATTTATTGCTAAGTTCACCTTATTGTACTAAAATATTTTGGTTACAGTACCTCAATCACATTGGAGACCAAATACGGAAGAGTTTTGTTGACTTTAATTTTTTCTGTGTTTTCCTTAATTTTCTCATTCTGCGCTTGTAGTTCATGAGATATACGCATAACATCACTTTTCATTATTTTTATCTCATTGTCTAAGAGGCGAGTTCTGCTGACGATCTCATCTGTAGACATGCGTAACACTTCTTCTCCCAAGGACTCCTGTATTGAACAAATAGTGTGGTTATCTTACTAATGTTCACTTAAAAAAAATTATTACATTTATTTTTATTTTTTTGGAGATAAGTGGATGACATTTTTGTTGTCTTCCCTCATGGTGACAGTAAATTGAGTTACTGTCTTGTGTAACTCAGAGTTCTTAGAGTATCATTTCTAATTTCATCCAACTAATAATGGAAGAAGAGGTCCAAAAATAAAGTAGCTTTTTGGATTTATGTGAAAAAACAGATAAGGTTCGGAATTTCCGAGCCTCTTCTTTTTGTCCTCTTTTAGAGCATAAAATGCTTCCGGGCGGATTTTTGGAGAACCCTCCATTTTCCAGCTTTTGGGAAGCAGCAAAATGGAGGTCCTAATTATGTTTCTAATAACTCTAATGATAGGCCTAGTCGCTGGGTAATGTTTTATGTATAAAAATGAATCCTCAGAATCTCCTCTTTCCCATGGTATAAGTAACTTAACTTATCATTTAGCGTTTTGCAACTGTTTTCTGGCTTACAAATTTATCGTTGTTTTATAACATTTCAAAATGATCCGTGCACTAGGACCATGCCAGTTCACAGTTGAAAAATAGTGGTCCGTAGGCCATCCTTTGCCAGACATATAGAGTTAACATTATGGTAATAGGCTACAGATAATCAATTAGACATGTTTATTTCTCATAAGATTGTAATATCGAAATTGCAAAAATAAAAAATACGTTGGAATGGAGTAAAATAACATAGTTTTACAAGGCTTGGCCTACTGTACCATAACAAGTAACTTATAGACATTGATTTATTTGTCGGCCTAATGAAGAAATATGCTTAAGTTAAATCATAGTTATTCCATTTTCAAACTCTGGGATTTGCAAGATAAAGGAACAGGCCTAGCCTACTCAATTAAGTCCTCCTAATTAAAAAATCTGAGTGATTTAAGATGTGGTACCGGTACAAGTTTACAAGTCATGCTCATTTTAACACAAAGTGCAGGCTACTTGAATTGATGTAGTGCATCACGAGCACTCCTACCGACCTAAATCTAAAGATGTAGTCGCGCCACACCACTCCTATTTTAATAGTTCTGTATGACCTCGGCCATTGACTGGGAATGTTATATGGCTTTGTCGCCTGTTGTGCACGGACACGCGTTCATTTAAGCATGAATAGTTTTTTAGCTCCGAGATTTCTGTTTGGGACGGGACCGTGAGAACTTCATACTTTTGTATAGTGTGTATAACGTATTTGTCTTCATATTTACTTACTTTGCCATTCTATTATTCCCTAGGTAATTGTTGTGTTGAAAAACAAGTTGTGGGTCACTAGAAACAACTGTGCAACTGTGGCAGTAAGGGGGCTACTTCATCCTTGCGGTGACTCAAGCTAGGCCTACATCAATAACCGTGTCGGAAGTGACGTCAACAATAATGACCGAAATGGACGCCTGGCGATATAACATTTTGAATGAATTCATCTCATTTACTCGGTGTCTAAGCAATTATTATATTTTAGTTACATCAACAGGCCTTGCTATTGCCTTGCAACAGGCCTTGCGGTGACTCACGCGACCGGCGGACGACATCAATATACATCCTGGAAGTGAAGTAGTCAATAATGACTAAAATGGAGGCTTAGTGATCTTATGTTGACATTTTGGATGCATTCATATCATTTAGGCCTAGGCCTAGTTGGCGGGTAATTTATAATTATGGGCTATTTCAGCCACTGGCATAAGCAATAGGCCTATTCAGGATAAACCACATTAGTATTACTACAGTCAGTTAAAAAACTAATTTTATTTCCTGATAAAAGTAAACAGTTTAAGTTTTACATCTTTTCACTATAAAAGTACAAGTCATCCAATAACCTTAAAACCATGTCAAATAACAACTTCTATGTGGGTAACTAAAGCCTCAGTGGTACTTAAAAAATAACTCACTTCACCATCCTCCCACATAAATTTATCTTCCAGTGTTTTACTAGAACTTGCCATTGTTATTTTTCTAAATGCAAATAAATATTATATCAATAAAATAATAAACTTAGTGGATCGGATAAGAAAAATGACCCAAACACAAAAAAACAATCTCCTACTCCTACTCTACTAATACTTTCTTCTTCCTCTCTTCCATATGCCTTCACCGAGTAAATATGTACGTTGTACGTTATTTCACAATAAACGTCATATATGGATAAATTAATACGCAAGCATGTTTCATTTCCTCCTTTTTTCTCAGCTCGTGTGCATCGTAGGAGATATCGTTAGAAAGGTATAGTCCTGTAGATGAGCAGAATCACATTCTAATTCACATCGGACTCCAGGTTTACGCCCCAGAGGCTTTCAAAGTTCCAATGTTAATCTTATGGAAAAGGATAATTGATTAAATAATTTGACAGCTGTTGTACTAACATCTGATAGAAAAACAGGAAGAACAGATGTTTTAATTATAAAATGATTTACACTTCTTGGGTCCAGGTCAACTGAAATTTTGATCGAATTTCGATCAGGAGGCGATCTCTAGTATGGATAAATATGTGAGGAGCTAACATGCAAATCGTGTTTTGTCCATTGTTTTTGGGAAATTGAGCAAACAATGTATTTGACTGATGACAATGTATACAGAACCGAATATGTGGGGACATCCTTATGGGGAAGTGAGAACGCCAAGAATCAAGAATCGTTTATTTGCCATTGACAAGTAATACATGTATTGGCAAAAGTCTTAAGTCTAGCATTTGGCTACGGTCAAAACAATATAATACAATATCTTAATTTAGGTACCAGAGATTTTTTTTATTGAATTTTTACTATATGGAACATAGAGTATAAAATTCTTTTAGATCGACTTTAAATTTCTCTTAGGCGAATTTTTGACCCCCAAAAGGCTTTTTTATTACTAATTTGATTTCAATGAAATTCTCAGGTTAGATTTTAAGTATTTTAAACTAGGTAATAAACTATAACCGAGCAATTATTTCAAGTATTAAAAAAGCTTATTTTTCGGAATTTTTGACAGAACTTTAGTTGTTTAGGCTACATGATTTGACTAATGTAGTTGCTATGATCAGTTTATTTTCCCCATCGCAGCTGAGTTGTCGCTGTATGCTGAAAACAACATAACCTTTACTTGTTTATATCTGCTCGCCGTTATGTTATGTTTTGAAATAAAATTTAATTGATATTTTGACAGACCTATTTGTTAAATTAAATAGATCAACATTGATGTTTACTTGTTGAAGTTATAAATTTTACCAAAAGATAGGCATGTTGATGTGGAATGAATTGCTGTCGTACGGAATTGTGCGATTAACTAATTTATGGGATACAACTAATATCTATTTGGGAGAAAGATTTAAATTGAACAACTAATTAGAATGTGTTGTGCCATTGTAGCCTATGTCCCAGGTAACAAAATATGCATTAAGTGTTAAGTAAGCGTAATTCTACAATACTTACATTACTTGATTTTTATTAATTTGCAATCATGGATTTTAAATTGAATTGTTTTTTTTTCACTCTACAATCTATTTACCTTTAATATTGTAAGCATAATTATTATTAAGTTACTTGCTTGTTTTGAGGTCTTAGCTAAAATCATTCTTTGTATGTATTTATTTGTAGGCTAGGCCTAGGATGTACGCCGGTTGACTTCGGACGGTTAGATGACTTTCCACTCTTCACATTCGAAGAGAAGGAAACCTCCGTTCTCTCCCTAAAGAGCAACGAGGCTCCTGACCCGGACGGGATTCCCAGCGAGGCTTTAAAAAAGTATTTTCAATTAATGCTGACTTGTTGTTGAGAATGTACAACGCCTGTTTGGTAGAAGGGGTGTTTCCGGCTCCCTATGGAAAACCGCAAGACTTAATTGTACGGATCAGCAAGGGCAAAGGTGATCCCGAGCTGTCGTCGTCCCACAGGCCATTCTACACGTTAGACACGGCTGGGAAGCTGTTCGAGAAGCTGATCCGTTCCCGCCTGACCTCTGCCGTGGACGCTGCCGGGGACTCATGCCCCCGTCAGTATGGCTTCAGAAAGGGATGGTCAACGATTGACGCTATCACCAAAGTCCATGGAGAGCTGTGAAGAGAGCCGAGAGCCACAACCATTTCTCTCGCTGAGTAGAGCTTCTTGTTAAGCTTATGTCAAGAATGCCTTTAACTCGGCGAGGTGGTTCGATATGTTGGATGCGCTTCACAACACCTTTCACGTTCCTGCATATCTGTTGCGACTCATCGAGGATTATCTCCGCTCTCAAAGCCTTATTTACGACACAAGGGACGGAACGTGGACGATGGAAGTCACTTCTGGTGCCGCGCAAGATTCAATACTCGGCCAGGATCTCTGGAATGTTGCCTATGACAGCCTCCTGAGGTCGGAGATGCCTGAGAAAACCACTTTGGTTGGGTACGCCGATGATGTCACAGCTCTCATTGTCGCACGCAACGTTGAGCTGGCCCAACTAAAGTTGAACCGAGTCATGAGTGTGGTCAACACATGGATGTTCGATCACGGTCTCTCGCTTGTTCTCCGTAAGACGGGGAGTGTAATCCTTACGAAGAAGAGGATAGACACCGTCATTCTGTTCCGAGTGGGAAGGGAGGTGGTCCAATCAACTCGTGCTGCCAAGTACTTCGGGATTATGGTGGACACCAAGATAAGCTGGAGGGATCAGATATTCCGTACGGCGGACAAGGCCGCTAAGGTAGTCACTTACCTTAGTAGGCTGATGGCCAATGTCGGGGTTCCACGATCCAGCAGAAGACGTCTGTTGATGTCCGCGGTTCAGTTCGTGCTTCTTTATGGAGCAGAGGTGTGGGCAGACGCTCTCGATAAAGAATAGTACAGGTTGCGACTCGCCCGGGTTCAACGTCGAGCGGCGCTCGGGGTGTGTTCCGCCTACCGGACAGTGTCCGAGCCTGCCGTCCTGGTGGTCTCCGGAGTATCCCTGTCAAGCTCTTGGCAGGAGAGAGGAAGGCAATTTATCAGAGACAGACAATGCGAGATTGGCAAGGACACGGCAAGAACAGCAGAGCACTCCCGAACCTTCCAGCAGTGGCAACACAGCTGGGAGCACGACACCCGAGGACGATGGACTGCGCGACTTATCAAGAACGTCCAACCATGGGTGGAACGGCGGCCAATTCTTGACAATTCACGGCTATTTTCGGTCGTACCTGAACCGGATGTTTAAGACCGGTTCACCGGACTGCATTTATTGACCGGGCGTTCCCGACGATGCGGAACACACCTTCTTCCGCTGCCCCCGTTGGGAAGGGCCCCGCCTGGAGGCCACACAAATTTTTGGTGCATTTTCGGTGGACTCGGTCTGCCAAAAGATCTTGGTGGATGAGGGCAACTGGGATTGTTTATTACAGTTCGTCCGGGGCATCCTCCTGGAAAAGAAACCCGATCTGGACCGCGAAGTGGCCTAGATCCCTTGATCAAGTGGCTTGATAAGGAGCGAGCCCCACCGGCGTTAGCCAAATTTAGGCCTAGCCTGACGTAATGTGATAAACAATTCCAGGTTAGAATCCTGAAGAGTAGAGGAGGTTTTTTAGTGGGTAAGCCCGTTTTTTAGGGGAGCCCTACACTATAGGCTTGCAACCTGTGTGCGAAATGCATTTTTCTCACCTCTCCCTAAAAAAAATCATAAAAAAGCGTCACCTAATAACGTAAAAAGTGAGTAAAAATTCTCGTACGGGATGGACATCGGAGCGTATTCCTAGTTTACTAAATATATAAAGTTGCTCTGTGGATTCAAAATTAAGGATAAAAATAATCAACTAAACAATGAGGACAAGTTGGACAGATAAATTCGCCGCCCTCGAAACACTGATAGCACCACCAAGACGTAATTTTTATTCAAGGATCATGCTGATTGTTTGAATGGAAACAGATGGCTAGAATAATTTTGCGTTTGTTATTGTTTTGATTTTTTTGTAAACAAATACGCTCATTCTGACATTTAAGAGGTCGAAAGAGCGCTTCCTGTGACAATAAGGAGAAGTAATCCTAGCATCAGCGCTTTATTTTAGTCTGGTTTTCGGGGGCCAAACTAAAATTTCTTAACATGGGATGTCCCCGATGTCCCTACCTATTTGGTTCTGTATACATTGCTGATGATAGTTTTTACTAAAGTGAAAAGAACATTGTTACAAAGAGAAGATTGCCATATCTTCAAACATCAACAGAACCCGTTAAAATAATGTAAATTCTGAAACTGTAAAATATTTGCTGTTACTTTGATTCATTTGATTGATTTGTAGTGCAGCCTTGCTATGGCTGCACTTCCGTCATGTTGTTGTTATTTTGGTAACGAAATAACAACGAAAGGTAAGTTATACAGAAATGAAAGAACAGTAATGTTAAGCAGACCTTTTGAAACAGCTGTTAACTATGAAGAGGTATAGTTGGTTGTAAGAATAAGAATAAGAATCACTTTATTGTCCTTAAATTTTGTTCTTACAATGCTAGCAGAGCTAGCACAGAACATAAGACATTGTCAAAAACTTAAACACAAGACAATAAGACAATAAACCTTACAACTAACTTCACGTAAATTACTCAACACATTTTCCTAGACATAAATTTGAAGTAAAATAATAGTAACAATAAAAGCATCTTTCTAAACAAAAAATTCCCCAATTGAATATAGCATTTTATTTATTAAAAATGATTTCAATTCTCTTTTAAACTTTTCTTCCCTAATTATTGTTTTCAACGTGCTTAGCAAATGGTGAAAAAGCTTTCTTCCCATATACAGCGGGGTTTTTTGAAATAGGGTTAAGCGGTGTCTTGGATACTGGAAATCCCTGCAAAACCGTGTGTTATAGCCATGTTCATGTTGGGTATTTTCCAAATTATTTCTCAAGAACATCAAACATTTAAATATATATAGTGAGGGAACAGTTAACAAACCAAAATCTTTAAAAAAAGATTTACAAGATTTTCTTTTTGAAGAAAAAGTCATAATTCTAATGAACTTTTTTTGCATTTTAAATACCTGATCTAAAAGAGAAGATGCCCCCCATAATTTAATGCCATAACTTATAACAGGAAAAAAAAGACCATAATAAACCATAAATTTTGTTGGAGTATCAATTACTTCACGTAGAATAATCATTTGAAAACAAATTGAATTTAACCTTTTAATTATTTTACTGACACAGACTTTCCAACTTAAATTTGAATCAATTTCTAATCCTAAAAAGTTGACAGAGTTTTCAGTTGAGAAAGAACTTCCTTTAAACGAAAAATTGCTTTCAGAGCTATCCCTACTTTGAGCAGTTTGAAATTTAACTATTTGAGTTTTAGAATTGTTGAGCAATAACCCATTCACTGAGAACCAATTATGTAATTCTTTAAATGCATTTTGAAATATAAATTTTAAATCATGGGTTGAGTTTGCATTCAAAATTGCTGAGGTGTCATCTGCGTAAAAGAACAAGTTTTGGCGATACATTATCCGGTAAATCATTTATGTACAACAAAAATAGTAGTGGACCTAAAATTGAACCCTGAGGTACTCCAAATTTTATTTCACACCAATCTGAAATATATTTCAAGTTTTCCTTATACACTATTGTCCTTTGATAACGGGATGACAAATATGATTTGATCCAAGACACCACTGAGTCACTAAAATTATAGTATTTAAGTTTCTCACAAAGTATATCATGTTGAACACAATCAAAAGCCTTGGTTAGATCGCAGAACACCCCTAAAGTGCTCTGCGATCTATCCAAGGCAGCGGCAACCTGATCTACAAAATCAGCAATAGCCGAAACAGAATTTTGTCCTCTTCGAAAGCCAAATTGTTCCTTTACAAAAAATTTATTTTCTTCCAAAAAATTAATAATTTGATTTGATGCAATTTTTTCCAAGACTTTTGAAAAACAAGGTAATATTGATATAGGACGATAGTTATCAAACAAATCCTTTCTCCCCTTTTTGTACAATGGTTTTACTTCAGCATATTTTAGTTTAGACGGAAACAATCCACAATCAAAAGACTGATTTATAATGAAAGTAAATGGCTTACAGATCGATTCAGTATACTAATTTTCATTATATTTTGAGGAATTTCATCCCAACCTGCACATTTTTTATTCTTCAAAGAATTTATAACACTCTTAACTTCAACAGCAGAAACTAAGGAAAAAGAAAACTCTTTTCCGCACTGAATTTTATTTTGCATTAAATTTAAAGCATGAGAATTTGAAGGGAGCAGTTTTAATAATTGTGGTATATTCGAGAATTTTTTATTGAAACTATCAGATATTTCTTTACCATCAGAAATCACTTTATTTTCTCCACAAAAATCAGGAAAATTTTGAATGCTTTTCTTTAATCCTAGCTCATTATTAACAATCGACCAGGCCGCCTTGGTCTTTTTCTCTGATTTCCTTATTATATCACAATTATACAACTTCTTTGCTTTTTTACAAACTGCCTTAAAAATTTTTTTATAAGAACTGACATAGGATAAGAAACCCAAATCATTTGACTCCCTAGCCATTTTGCCAAGCACTCTCTTTTTTGCACTAGACACTTTTATTCCAGTAGTTACCCAACAATTGTTTTTTCCATTAACAGATTTCTTAGAATGAAACTTTAAAGGAAAACAACTATCAAAAATTTGTTTATAATTTTGCAAATTTTGTTGTTGGTGGAAATTTAATAGCTTTATTACCATGACACTATATCAAAACTGAATTAAAACCAACGAGCGAAGCTCGGTTAACCTGGTACTTCAGCATAATATAGGATAAATAACACTATACCAGACTGCAGCATATTAATCAATTAATTATTAGGTTACTCAATTTACCCTATCAATTTTTTACATTTGATTTTCATAGAAAAACCGGCCATTTTTAATGTTTCTGCAAAAAGCATTCAGAAATTTTTGCCTTTGTCATCTCAGAACATTTTAAACACTCCTTTGGAAATAAAATCACAAGTTTGGTCGCAGCGGAAGGTTATTAGTATTGGTTTAAACAGGAAATTACGAATGCCACCATATTGGTGTATGGTTAAGACGGAACGTAATCTGTATTTGTTTACATGGAAGGTGACTAAAGTCACTGTTTAATTGTAGATGTGGTGGAACGATATCATTGTTCATTTGGAAAAGAAGTGACAAATGTAACTCATTTGACCCGGCCTCCTCGAAACGTAAGCAGTATTCGTTTAAAAGGCTACGTTACTTAATTCACTGTTCAATTGTAGAAGCTGCGGAATGCTGGGTATATTAGTTTAGAATAAAATTGACGAATGTAACTCTTTCGACTCGGCTACTGTAGAACGTTCCCAGTATTTGTTTAGGAAGGACGTTACAAAATTTACTGGTTTATTATTGTTCGCCATGGAATTAAACAAAACATTCCAAGTGCGGCCGACTCGAGGCGAGGGTATCATCTCGATTCTTTATTTACTTTTCTTTGTTGGAGGGTGGGGAGAGGTAAACCAAACTTTAACTGTAGAGTTCCTTCAGGAGACAGGAAATGCAATGACATTGGCGATTCATATGTCAGTTTTACGATAATCATTGGGTTGTAGCATGGCTAAACTGCTTTCATAAATATTGTAAAATTCCTGTGCAAGCATTGTCGAACATAATATATTTCATGCTGTAACTACTCAATGTACAATAGTTGATAATTAAATTGTTAAATTTATTTCTTAGCCAACAAAATAATAATTTTTGTTAACTATCACTACCCAATTATTAATTCAGACTATAATAATAAAATTAATTTAATTTGTAAAGGGCCTAATAAATATTATTTGACAGTCAGAAACACAGACTAACTTGTTCAATTGATGTTGTTGGTTAAGGCTAAGGTTACAAAATTAATAGCTTTGGTCACCTATTACTGGAAGCTCCGAGTAATGTTGCAGCCTACTACCGAAAAGTAGCTGGAATTCCCACCTCTATATTGCTGGGCCCTTCTCTTCTCCTTCACCTGCCTTCTCTGCCCTTTCATCCCTGCCACCGTTGATGAGTTGAGACAGGGACATCTCCCACTACCGTTAAAGCCGCTCACATCAGCTATCTCTGTCCCAAAATTTTTTTTTAAAGCAAGTACAGTGTTATAAAATGTCCTCTCCTGGGATTCTATCCAAGGTCGCAACTACTTTTTGATAGCTGTCTCAACCATAGCAATAGGTGGGATGATTTTTTCTCGGAAGCGGCTTTACTCATAGTGATATCTATATATACTCAATTGTTATCGTACTGGAGTGGGAAAATGTAATTATAGGAAGTACAACTAGTTACAGGACAATTCGTGCGACTGCGGAGCGGAGCATCAAACTTACTGGATCACAAAGTCACAGAATGCTTTCCCCGAAGTATTGATCGGTCTGCATAGCGCAAGGGAAGCTAAGCTGCAATTGCTAAGCGCCCTACATTTAGCTTTATAAAGATCAGCAATTTCATCTTTCATCTTACATAGCCTCAGGTATGAAAGACATAAAATGTATATTGCACTAGTTTTTCTTTTAAATTTTCTTTAAAACGACATTTTGTGTTATTTCATAAGACGCTGCATTCCCCGCCACCTTGGATTTTTATTCCCATAAGACTAATGTTAAATTTGAAACGTTTGCTAGGTACACGCCTTTAATATTAGTTGAAAACAATTCATCTTAGAGTCATTTTAAAGAAAATTTTGATAAATATGGGACTATAAAACAAAAATCACGATTATTGGGTGATTTATGATATTATACAGAAATAAGCCTCCATCGGCAAACAAAAAATTTTGATAATACTTTGTTGTTTATTTATTAATCAAACAATCAACAATATTAAACTTTTGATTTCTAAAATCTAAAATGGTTGGTACTAAAGACTCAAAAGTTAACATTTTAAATTTTATGTTAACTATAAGAAAGGACCATGTGGTTTTAAAAATCTTCGCCTCCCTCAATAAAGAAGAATTTTCATTCATTCATTTTAGGACATTCAGTGGCTTAACAAAAACTATGCGTGGGTCTCCACTATAAAGATACCGTAACACCTCCAGTCTTTTATTTTCTGAGACTCAGGTCAAGTCTGGCTGTGTGTATGTGGTGGACAGAGACAAAATTTAATTTAATTTAAAACCAACTTCAAATCATGAATGTTTAAGTAAAAATTAACTTAATTAAATTAACAATGTACATAATAATATATCATATGCCTTTTGGAAGAGTGAGGTCAGCTGTTAACTGACAATTCTCCTTGCCTCAACAGCATGCATTTTTGTTTTCCATGCAGGAACCAATTATTTATGGCTTAGTGTGACTTCTGTTCTGAATCACAGGAGCGGTCAAACAATCTTCCAGCCTTGAGTTGAACCCGAGAATTGGGCTTGTTGGGTGATAACCCAGTGATAGGGCAATCTAAAAATTGATTGGCAGTGGCCAATCTAAAAATCCATAGATAAAATTCATGTGTTAATAACATTATTTTAAAAGATCCCAAATATCTTCCAATACAGTAGATTGTCGATAATCCGGTTTAATTGGTACCAAACACCCCCTCCCTATTTTGATCAGTAACACTCATTTGATGGGACCACACTAAAAAGAAAATGGACAATTAAGTCTCACATCAAGCCACTTTCCTCAGGGATTGAAACAAATTAAAATTGATCTATTACTCAAATTCGAGGCATTTACCGTATTTGTGAATTTTTTTGAAATCAGGAAATACTATATATGAGGGATTACAAAACAACAACTTTAGAACATTAATTTTGTTTATTTGTTGAGAATACAGTTTATAACTAAACTTAAAACTTATCGTCTTAGGCTTAGCTTGAGAGGTAAGGCTGGCAGTCGCCTTTGAACAATTAATTAAGAAAAACATTTAAAGAATTAAATTAAATCTAAATGTAGTGACTTATGAGGGTTTTTAGAGTGCAAAGAAAATTTGCTTGTGCTCTGTATGCCTCATGGGCTCTGCAATACTGTGGCCAAGTCCTCTCCAGTTATAACTTGCACACTGTAAATTGTGCCAATGTAATTAGGACATTGTAAATGATCACATGTATATATTGTAATTGATGGTGTAAATACCTGATCAATTATAATCCTATTGTTGTGACAGCAAGTAGTTTCGACTAACGTTGGATTCATCATCGGGCTTCAACTAAGATGTAAATTCTCTTCAAATGAAGGTAGTCAAAATGATAAAAAGTTTATTAAACATAGTCACTATTACACAGAACAAACGTCACGATGGTCACAAAAACGTTAAAAGTGACGCAATCTTGGCGGCAGTATATACTAGACTGGCCAGTCTCTATCACCGCCAGGATTACATCTCTTTTAACTGGTTGTTCATACATCTGTGTTCGTGTCCCTTGTGTTGTTTGTTTTGTGTAACATGTGTCCGTGTTTTTATAATTTGACAACCATAATATGAAGAGAATTCACATCTTTGTTAAAGCTCGATGATGACTCTGATGTGAGTTGAAACTAGTTGCTGTAACAATAGGATTATCATTAATCAGGTATTTACATCATTAATTGTATTGCTTAGTAATCCGGAGGATAAATTCCATGTATTTATTCTTATGACAATTAAGATTTATTTATTATTATTTATTAAGAATTCAGGCCTTAGTCAAAGCTGGAGGGTCATAAAAGTAAATAATTGGGTTAAATATAAAAAAATGTATTTCAAGGAAATATACAATTTTTATTAGTTTTACAATAGCTTAAGTTAATTTTCCATTTTTATTATAAATTCAACAAGGATTAAGCTTTAGTGGTCCCAAACAAACACTACTCAATTTAGTATGCGACTTTATGACTTTATGACCATTTTTAGTTATGAAGACATGTAATACAGCTAAATAATGATCATATCTGCTTAAACTGCAAGAAAAGACGAAGCTAAAAGGTGAGCGTGTGGGTGGGTGTGGAGTGACGGTATACAGAGCACATACAGCAGTCTCTCAATAAGCCAACATGTAAGGGACTACAACCCTGTTGGATTATAAAAGATACCTGTACTGGTGGTATTATAAAAATGCTAAATAACTCAGACTCCCGAAAAGAGTAAAACAAAGACAACTGTTTAAATACGATACAAGCAACTAATCAATTTAATAAAATGTGTTAAATTACTATAGAAATACAATTTCAATTTTGAAAATGTATTACCAAAATATTTTGTACGTAACCAGTCATTGTCGGGTTACGTAACCAGTTGGACTAAAGAACGCGTGACTAAGGAGAGTCCACTATCCCTTTACTTTCTACATAACCCTCACAAGTTTAGTTAAAGCCTGTGATATAAGTTTATTTGCTTATTTGCCAACATACGAGGGTCACATTACGTACAAGGGATTGATACAAGGTGACACTCATGTTAGACAAAACTATCTTGAGCAATAAATGCCAATGTTACACCCATGGTTTTAAACAAATGTATGATACTTATCAACTACCTTAAAAACCATGTGTAATGACAGAGCTACAGAAGTATAAATGTGCCCTACCAATGTTGAAGCTATTTTAAATTAAAAGTAGTGTGCATACATGTATCAAGGTAAACAATTAAGTGCCCAACTAAACATTTTAGCAATGACATTTCTGATAAGATCTATTGAAATAAATAAAAGATTTTTATAAAACTAATACAGTAGACCCGAACTTATCTGACCTTAGCAGCAGATGGACTGCCAATGACACTGGACAACGTTTTTCATCTTTCTCAAACTAAATTATGTAAATTAAATTATAATAAGTTACATTCCTGCAGGAGAGCGTTTTCTGTTGTTCTATCTATTCAATAAATTACTTATTTTAACAAAATTAATGGCTTAAGTTGAAATTATTAGCAATCTAACAAATAAATACAGTACAGGAAGTGGTAACAAGAATTATGAAGATGTACAATTAAAAAGGATGA
Source organism: Neoaliturus tenellus (assembly GCA_030545055.2). Classification (NCBI taxonomy): domain Eukaryota; kingdom Metazoa; phylum Arthropoda; class Insecta; order Hemiptera; family Cicadellidae; genus Neoaliturus; species Neoaliturus tenellus. The sequence continues at coordinate 52,827,095 of CM061533.1, read as the reverse complement.
TTAGAATCTCTTATTGTTAAATATCAAACATATCGAAAAATACAAAAAAAAAAAAAATACCGATGTTGAGTGCACCACTAACAACTGCTTAAACATAGTGGCAAGAGCAAGAGCGGAAGCAACAGTTAACAAGTCAACAACAAGGCACCAACAAACAGATAGTGCTGGAGGACAACCTCTTTAAACCAACTGCATATATCTGAGGAAAATATTTTTACATTGTTTTTTTTTCATAGAACAGTAATTTCTGATGATTGTAACAGATATTGTGTGAGTATGGAGGGTGAATAAGTTTGATAAGCCAGATAAGAGAGTGTCTACTCAGACTTGATGTACTGGGTGAATACACACTTGAAAAATTAAATGTTAGATAAGAAGTTAGTACACAATATGCTTTTGTTATTTCTCTTCCACTAGATTCCAAAAAAAGTATATCAGTTACTATTAGCCTTAAGTTCCTCTAAAAAATCCTGGTTGTATATAAAAACTAGCAAAATAGTAAAAGGTGGCGCAAAAAAGAATGGGGATTTAAATTGCATGCCAGTAGTGATGGGAAGGGAGAAGTGACATCCAACGGCCGTCTTCTTGTCAACCATTTTAGATAGTTTGCCATGGGATGGCTCAGTGGACAGGAGATCAACATGTTTTCACTATCAAGCAGTTTTTTCTTTCTTTCTTTCTTTAGAAGCAGCATTTTCATGTTACACGAGATGGACAAATTCCTAATCGCTGATCAATAAGGCTATGGGTCACTGCATTTTGGACTGCAGGGTAAATGAAGTAAAAAGTTATAAAATCTACTGTGCATCCACGTTCAGTGGTCACGCTTGAAAACAATTACAGTGTGAAAGCATCTGTGCTCCAGAGTTCCCCAGTGGCGGTTCACTAGAGGGGGGGGGGGGTGCTTCAACTGTAGGAGTTAAAGTTAAAATTGTGTAAAAGACAGAACATTTATTGCCATTTTTAAGATTGTTGGGTTAAATTGGGAAGAATACTAAACCCTATAAATTAAAAAAATCATGTGGTTTTGAAAAATGCCTAAGTTAAATTAATTTAAAATGTGACCATGCTTTTGTGCCACCCTTTATAACAAGTAATTAATTACAATATTCGTAACATAATACTACATTGTATCGATACTCCTTATATATAATTTAATGGGCTAAAACAGTTAACAGGGATTATCTATAAACCCCTGCAGTTACTAACCTCAAGTTTCTCTAAAACTATCTGGTGAAATATAAAATCATTAAGATTAGTACATGAATTGTAATAAATTAATATTACACTAACTATAATAATTAATCAATCAAAGCATTTTAAGGTTTCCAGATAAAGAATAACTGATGTCTTTCAAACAGAGAACCAGACTGTTTTACAGGCTTAACATGTTATTATTTTTGCGAAGAACACATGGATGGATAGTTAAACCCATCCCCATTACCAGATGAGTATTGAAACTGATATTCTAATAATCTTTTTCTGGTAAATAATAATTTTCTGAGAAACCTTTTTATCCTATTTTTATGGCAACAAAGTTTGATGTAAGTTCTCAAGCAAACAAAAGGGCTCTCTGTTGCCAAGCATATGCCTTAAAGTTACAGATTTTTTTACCATCAATGTAATGAAAAGATTTGAAGCACGGCTCGCACATCAAATTGATGTCACATACCATGCGCTCACTTCCATAGACAATCCACCTGCAAAAATGAGTAAAATAGTTTGTTTTGTAAGCAATATAGGTTTTAAGTCCACTATAAAGTTAAAAAATATAATCAAACCCAACCAATACAATTAGAGAAATGTGATTCTAACACAACTGAAATGAATGTTCAGATATAGGATGCAATGTTTTTCATGAATAATTTACATAGGAGGAATAAACCATTAACAATTAGTTGTGTAGATTATCTAAAACATTAATCTTTATCAGGTACCTGATAATTGAGTCAGTTATTGCATATTAGTTATTTTTATAGATATGGTGGTGCGAAACTTTGGTGTCATCCACATTTAGATCTTTGAAAAGCACCATTTGAGGCTCTTTATGGCTCTTTGATCCATCTAATCAAAATTTAATTGGAATGTTACTAACTTCCACTTTTTGCTCTTAATATGAGGTTTAGACCACAAATTAATCTCCGATTCTTCACACGTGGAGTCTTCAGCGCAACCTCTAGCATTAGGATACATCAGACTGGTTGGTATCCAAAAGTTTGAAGGTTGCGATTAATTATTTTACTTATTTCACCAAGTGTAAAGTTCATATATATGCTGTTATTAAGAAATTAAAAGCTGATCTTTGTTTGGTATGATATTAAAATTTTTTTTCTTTACTCTAACACAAGCAATGTTTGCACGGTAAGAAATTTTATTTCTGTTCAAGAATTTCTGATTTTGGTTTAATATAAGAGTTTTTGGTAATGAAGAATTTATTGGAGTTAGTCCCATGACTGTGAAAAATTTTGTTTTCCTCCTAGAAAGCTTCAAAGTACCCATGTTATCATTATGGGAATTTTTTGTAGCTGATGACGTGAACAGAAAAATCAGCTGACAAAACCCGTGGTTCCAAAATTTTTTATCAAAGTGTACTTATTGGCCTAGCATGTGAGCAAAGCAAACAAGCTCGTTTGGAAAAGAAAGAGGGCGAGTGAGTGGGGAGCGAACAAGCTTTGTCTATTAAGGGGGAGTGACGATTAATAATTTTACCAAGCAAAAGCTCGGTGTCCCTGGTACTTATTATACTTTAAAACAAGCACCGTTTGTACCGGAAAATTTTTTTTCTGTCTGATTTTTAATTTTTTTGTAGACTATGGGGGTTTTGACCACAAAGAATCGGTTGGAGTTAATTGCCATGGCTAAGCAAATACAGTATAATTGTCTGAAAACAGCATCTGTTTTTTTTACTTTATTTTAATTCAACCATATGTTTTTAATAATTTTGTTTCTGGTTATTTTTTATTACAATAAATAAATACAGTCCACTTCTTCAATTATTATCTTTTTATTTTATTCATTTACATTGGTTCTTCGAGCCGGCTATCAATCATGCATTTTTACAGATTAATAATTAATTCAGTTTAGTGTTTTTTGTTTACATTTTCAATTTAAATATTAAATGACGACAAATAGTCAATCAATGGATGCTCTAATCAAAAGGAGGAGCACAATCAAGGCTCAATTAACTAGGTTTGAACATTTCATCGAGAATTCACTGTCTTCAGTTACCTTTTTGGAGGAACTAGCAGTCAGAATCCCCAAAGCAGAACTTCTAATTGAAAAATTTGATGAAATACAACAGGAAATAGAGTTAGGGACTGACGTTGATGATGATGCTCAGGTATTGGAGAGGGAGAACTTTGAGGCGGCATACTACAGGACAATTGGTAAGACAAAATCATTTCTACATAAAAGCCAGGACCCTATTCAACTAACTTCAGATAGTATCCCGTTCCAAGTTCAAAATATTGATCCTCAACCAAAGATCAATCTACCAAAACTTGATCTACCATCCTTCGATGGTTCATTTGATCATTGGTTTTCTTTTCATGACATGTTCAAGGTAACGATTAAAGAAAATTCAAAACTTGCAGATATTCAAAAGCTACAGTACCTCAAATCATGCCTGAAAAACGAGGCATTTGATGTCATTTCTTCATTAGAATTGACATCAAATAACTATGATGTAGCCTGGAACTTGTTACAAGATAGATACAACAATAAAACCTTGATTATCCAAAAACATGTTCATTCTCTGTTTAACCTGACTAAAATTGAAAAAGAGTCCGTCCAAGCTCGAAGGGAACTGATCAATAGTTCTAATAAGCACATTCGGGCTTTGAATGCACTTGGAGAGCCTACCGACAAATGGTACACTCTACTCATTCACTTGGTCTCATCAAAGTTTGACCAAAACACGTTCAGAGAGTGGCAGGACACTCTTAAAACTTCACAGCTTCCAACTATGGAAGACCTAAATGAGTTTTTAAACCATAGGTTTCACATGCTTGATACAATTCATCAAGCTAGTAAGCAATCATCAAGTATGTCAGTTCCTAAGCATAAGGATCATTTTGTTATTAAACACAAACATTATGTTCTGCCTAGCAAGTCCAGCCATGTCAATCAGCCATGTCTGATAACTCATGGACCAAAGTGCGAACTTTGTCAATCATCACACCGTTTGTTTCAATGTGAGGATTTCTTGAAACTACCAATATCGGGCAGAATAACCAAGGTAAGAAGTCTAAAACTTTGTATTAATTGTTTGAAACACCACAAAATTTCTAAGTGCCAAAGCAAGAATGTTTGTAATACCAGTGGCGGCTCGCCCATAAGGACTCCCGGACGCCGCCCCCCCCCCCCCCCCCCCCAAAGAATTTATTAAAAAACCAAAATAAATAAATTAACAAAAATATTATTATAAGAATATTTAACAGAATGACAATTGTATAGGTCATAAGTTGAAGATAGAAACAGATCGTACCGAAATACCGTAAATGAAAATCAACGACGATTGTGGCTCTAATTCTATCGCGGCCGGCTCGGGCCGGAGCAACGGCCGCCGGACGCCGGCCACGGCGTCCTAGCGCTCTTGTAAAATCAAATGGAGACGCGCATACGCGCACCTCACTCACACAGGCACACACAACGGCTGCTTAATGCAATGCTCCGCCCGGCGCCCTAGGCTGCGCGCGCCACTGCTACCAACCGAGCAGTGCCAAAAATGTGACTGTCAGTTCCCTCGCGTTTCAGTCGTCCGTCTGGGTTCTTTTGAGCGTAATGTTGTACGTGTTGGTGTATGTTGTGTTGAAATAGTGAATTATATAGATTTGTGAGGAAATGTAAATGGATGATAGTGAAATGGGTGATGTTGGAGATGAGCAACATTTACACCAGGTAAATCGTATAGTAGGTAATAGAACGGGGGAAAAACATTGAATATTAGAATTAATTTGAAGAACCCGTGGATTCCAAGGCCCAATTCAGTTTTAATCAAATGCAAAATTGAAGAAAGAGAAAAAATAGTTTTAATCAAAGGGTTTTAGAAATTTATACAATTAGGCCAATTGGCTCTGTGGCTGTAAAATTACAAACTCGTTTTTCTGTAACACTTGCTTGATTATAGAGATTCAGGATCTTGACTTAACTGTTGCTGGTATTTCAGAGATTAAACATTTGAACTAAAAAGTTAAGAAATATAAAACGAGTGACAAACACATCAATGCGTGTATAGAATTTGATTAAGTATTTGGAAGGATTGACATTAGATTTGCGACATTAAATAAAACTATAGGCCTACAAAATGTCTTGAGAAATGCAGATTTTTGATTTATATTTATTTATTTATTTTTGGTCCGGATTTCGCTTAGCAAAATCATTGACTATGTATTCATAGTCAATTGCAAAATAATCCCAAAATGTGATGTGTCCTTTAAAGTCAATAAAACAATTGGTTGTGTTAAGGCTTTCAGGTACGATAATGAATTTAAATCTGAAGTACAAAAAATAAGAAACTCCCCTGAACTGGATTAGTCCAGTGTGTGAACAATAGCGTAACTGAACCAGACGTAAACATGGTTTGAAGACCGGAAATATATTGTCGCAAAGGAATGTGACATCTTAACTTCCGGGGTTCGTAGCGGACCGCTTTCAATTCTTAGAACACACCTGTCCGCGGCAAAACTATTTCAGTCTGATTTGTTTCCTCAATTAAAAAACAAATGTCACAAAAAAGAAATAGGCCCATGCATTTAAACGTATTCATATCAATGAATAAAATTGACAGAAAACCAATGCTTGTTTTAGGTCTAATTGACCTAAAAATGTCATCTCTGTTGTACATAACTGATAACTGCAGGGTGATAACTTTTCGTCAGTAATTGTGATACAGGTATTAAGATTTTTAGGCTATATTGCAATTTAATTCACCTTTGTGATCGAATTATACCTGTTTGATGGAGTAAATATTATTTATGACACAAGAGATAACCGTTTTTCCTGAAGAAGAGACATTACTTATCTTCACTTTCGTAAATATAAATAAAATAATGATAAAAGCCCCTCCACCGTCCCTAACCACCGGCCGCCACTGTGTAATACTTGTGGTAACAAGCACAACACACTCTTATGCTTAAAATCAGCAAATGTTTCTAAGGATGACTGTGGCCAAGGCAACAATCATTCTCCTGACAACAGCAAACAGGTATTGTCCATAGGATCAATCGCAAACCACAAAACAACTTCTCAAACCGTCCTTTCCACCGCTATTGTTGATGTCATTAACCCTAGTGGTAGAATTGTTTCATGTAAGGCACTTCTCGATTGTGGATCACAATCAAACTTCATTACAGAATCCATGTGTAAAAGATTGCAACTCAACAAAAAGCAGTCATCTATTTCAATAACAGGTATCAATTATTGCTCATCAACATCAGTTAACCATGTTGTTAATGCTACAGTCAAGTCTAGGATTTCAGAATTCAGTTCACACATGGAATTCTTAGTTCTTCCTAAACTCACAGAAAAGTTACCCGGTAATGTTTTGTTCGACTATTCCAACCAACTTCCTCCTAATGTTTTCTTAGCAGATCCATTTTACAACATTCCTTCCAAAATAGACATGATTCTTGGAGCTCAATTCTTCTGGAATGTATTGTGCAATGCAACAGTCAAACTGTCAAATAATGGCCCTACCTTGAGAGAAACTAAATTGGGCTGGATATTCACTGATAATGTTGAAATTTCTAAGTCCATATGTGATAAAACTAACACCTACTTTGTATCATTACTTGATTCATTGGACAACAACATCCAACGTTTCTGGGAATTAGAAAATTGCGATTCACAAACTGCTTTGACTGGGGAGGACTTAATGTGCGAACAGCACTACCAAAACACAACACAACGTGATTCAAACGGGAGATATATCGTTCAAATTCCTCTCAAGGAGGATGTGTCAGCTCTAGGAGACAGCAAATCTATGGCCATTAAAAGATTTGTTTCTCTAGAAAACAGGCTTAATCGTAAATCAAAATTGTACGATGATTACAGATCATTCATGCTAGAATATGAAAGGCTAAATCATATGGAATGTGTAGGTGAACTAGATTCAAAAATCACTTCACAACATCCTCAAGTATCATATTTCATTCCTCACCATGGAGTAGTCAAAGAATCATCTTCAACAACAAAACTTCGCGTAGTTTTTGACGCATCTGCTAAATCATCCAATGGTTTTTCACTAAATGACATTTCGATGAATGGCCCACGAACTCAAGATGAATTATTTTCCATCATTTCTAGATTCAAGTTGCATAAATATGTCTTCACTGCCGACATTAAAAAAATGTATCGTCAAATACAAATTGATTCTTCTCAGCATTGCCTCCAATCAATCTTATGGAGATCACATCCGTCTGAGCCAATTAAGATTTATCACCTCAAAACTGTAACATATGGCACAAAGAGCGCACCTTTTTTGGCGACTCGAACACTTAAGCAACTTGCTGTGGATGAATCATCGAATTTTCCAAGTGCATGTCAGAAGTTGTTACATGATTTCTATGTTGATGATGTTCTTAGTGGAGCCCAAACAATTGAATCAGCTCTGCAACTTCAGGAGGAATTAATCCATCTGCTTGAAAGAGGTGGGTTCAATCTTAGAAAATGGTCAGCTAACCACATAGATCTGTTAGCCAACATTTCTCCATCAAACATTGAAACATATCCATTGTATAACTTTGATTCAAAGAGTCCAATTGTGAAGACCTTAAATCTTATGTGGGACACAGCTAAAGATGTGTTCAAATATGTTGTATCACATGACAATCAATGTCGTAACATAACAAAAAGGCTAGTTCTTTATGAAATAGCTAAGATATTTGACCCTTTAGGGCTATTAGGGCCTGTTATTCTCTCTGCAAAGCTTTCAATGCAACAACTATGGAGAGAAAAGTTGGACTGGAATGACACGCTTCTCCAATATCTCATAAAAAAATGGTGTGATTTGTACAATTCTCTCACTCATTTGAATGACTTATCCATAAACAGATACGTGTTAGGATCAAATACTCCTATAACAGTTGAACTACATGGTTTTTGTGATGGATCTATGTCTGCTTATGGAGCATGAGTCTATCTTCGTTGCCAAGATGAGTTAGGACAAACAAAGGTGGGTCTAATTGCCCCAAAGTCACGAGTTGCTCCATTGAAGGTAACGACACTTCCCAGACTAGAACTTTGTGGTGCCTTGTTACTTTCACATCTAACTCAAACTCTCATTAAGGCATTAAACATTGATACCACAAATGTTTATTATTACACAGACTCCACTATTGTTATATCATGGATTAATTCTCCGTCGTCTCATTATAATACATTTGCCGCAAACAGAATTGCTATGATTCAATCTTTGACAGACAAGGATCACTGGAATCATGTAGCTGGTACCGAAAACCCTGCAGATCTGGTATCTTGTGGATCATTAGTTCAACCTCTTTTGTCTTCTTCTTTGTGGTGGAATGGACATCAATGGTTATCACAGCAACACCAGTTCTGGAGGAAGGTTCAAACTTTCAGACTGATGAAATCATGAACATCAACTCACTTCCAGAGTTACGCAAAGTAAGTACTGTTACAGCAGTTTCTTTTCAAATACATGGATAAGATATTTTTCACAAATACTCTTCATTTAAAAAACTCATTAACGTGGTATCATACTGCAAACGATTTTGTAGAAATGCAAGAACTCAGAATCGTGAAAATCGTCTTAAAGGACCATTTACTTGTTCCGAATTAAATGATTCCAAAACTGCAATCTTGAAATTAGCCCAAGCTCAATCATTTCCTCACGAATTAAAGGCCTTATCCCAAAATAATCCAATCAATAAACCAAGCAAACTTTTGCAACTCAATCCTTTCATTGGTGATTTAGGTTTGATTCGAGTTGGCGGTAGACTCCAAAATTCAGAGTTAAGTGATGACATGAAACATCCAATCGTTCTTGACCATAAACATCCACTGACTAGGTTGATTACAGGAAGACCTGCACATACAATTATTACATGCCGGACCTAAACTTCTGTTGAGTTCTCTTAGAGAACATTACTGGCCACTAAATGGTAGAAGTTCAGTCAGAAGTGTCGTACATAGGTGTTTGCAATGTTTCAAGGCCAAACCTAAAATCACCAAACAACTTATGGGTCAGTTACCATGCCACAGAGTGCATCCTTTAAGACCATTTTCATACTGTGGAGTAGACTATTTTGGGCCTATATTAATTCATTATAGTAACAAAAATAGGGCTAAAAGCACAAAGGCTTATGTTGCACTTTTCATTTGCCTCTCCACTAAGGCAATTCATCTTGAATTGGTGGAGGACTTAACTTCAGAGGCATTAATTGCGGCATGGAAAATGTTCATATCAAGAAGAGGCAAACCTCATAAGATGTATTCAGACAATTCCAAAACGTTTGTTGGAGCTGACAAGGATCTACAGAATCTGAGAAATCTCTGGCTGTCACAGCATCACAAGGATTCGGTCCAGTCATTTGCAGCTGAACAAGTAATCAGTTGGAGCTTCATCCCCCTCATTCTTCCCATTTCGGAGGTTTATGGGAATCAGGAGTTCGTTCAGTCAAATATCATATGAAACGAGTACTTCAAAACACCAGATTAACATTTAACGAACTGTACACAGTCCTTGTTCAAATTGAAGCATGTGTAAATTCAAGACCTATAACACCTTTGTCTGGCGGGCCAAGCGATCTGACTGCTTTGACACCAGCTCATTTTCTCATAGGAAGTTCACTCACAAGTCCCTGTGAACCAGCTTGACAGAACTTCAATTAACCGACTATCTCGCTGGCAATATGCACAACAGCTGTCTCAACACTTTTGGAACAGATGGTCAAAGGATTACTTCCATCAACTTAAAAAAATGTCAAAGTGGAACAAGACAAGTCCCAATATCAAAATTGGCGACTTAATGCTGATAGAGGACAAAAACCTATCACCATGCCAATGGAAGCTCGGACGTGTTACAGAACTCCACCCAGGATTGGATAAATTGGTGCGAGTTGTCACAATCCAAACAAATAATGAACTCAAGAAGCTGTCAATTTCCAAGCTGTGCCCCCTACCAACAAATATTGATCAGGAATTATAAAGTGAATTTTGAAATATATTTCAAGTTTTAATATTTCAAGGGGACCGGAATGTCTGAAAACAGCCTCTGTTTTTTTACTTTATTTTAATTCAACCATATGTTTTTTATAATTTTGTTTTTGGTTATTGTTTATTACAAGAAATAAATACAGTCCACTTCTTCAATTATTATCTTTTTATTTATCCATTTACAATGGTTTTCATCCTAGAGACATTCAAAGTTCCCTTGTTATTCTCATAGAGATTTTTTGTTCCTATTAAATTGAACAAGAAGCAGATGATAATTGTAGATATAAAGTTCTGTATAGCCTATATTGAATAAACCACTGTGTTACATTTTTAACCTGTGATTCAACAAATTTATATCAAAGTGCAGCACCTATTGGCCTGACGAGTGAGCAAAGCGAACAACCTCGTCTTAAAAAGTAAGAGGGCGAGTGAACCGAGCAAACAAGCTTTGTCTTAGAAAGGAGAGTGACACTTGGTAATTTTACCGATCATAAGGGGGCTCCCCTAAGCCAGTATTTTTTAGCACGATCAAACAACATGTAACAGGATAATGAGATTTACTCTTATCATTCATCCTTTGATACAGCAGTGGTTAAAGTGGGATGAGATGAAAATGGGTGGTGCCAAAAGTAATCTATATTACGGTATATATATGCTGAATTTCAACAGTGTAGTAATTTTAAGTAGGCCTATTTTGTGAAAATTATGTTCAGTCGGACGGATATTAAATAAAACATTTTAGGAAGTAAGAAAACATTAAATTATATATAATGAAATTCCTGAATAATTTTTTTTAAATCTCTTTATGTAGCTATCTTCTAGTTTTCTAATTAGTTAAAGTAGCGTCCCGCTATTCAAAAATATTTTCTCTTACGTACACATTTAATCAGAAAAATGCCTTTTTTAACTCTACTGAGGAACAAAGGAAAGCCCAATTGACGATATTACACAGAATTTTCTTTCAATAGACACGATTCCATCACAACTTTGGTTGATTTTTAATCATTAAATTGTTGTTGACAAATTGTTTTACACCAGACTCCCTCTTAATTAACTAGCCACCTTTTAACTGGCCTACCTTGTCAAAGAAATTAACTTTCTTTTAACCAGCCATTTTAACATATAACATCGCTTTAACAGGTCTTGGTATGCCGTAAATGTTGTTTTTATATCTATATCTTTCAAAAGTTTTTCACTTCATATTGAAGTCAGTTACAGAAAACAGTTCAAGCAAACTTCTCTGAATGGAAGTGAACATGGGCGCAAATATGAAAATTTGTGGGGGGGGGGGGAGGGGGAAATTGAAAAAATTAAGCAGCTAACAAATTTAAGTTGAAGTAAAAATAAAAAATTACCAGGTTACTTGTAAAACACTAAATTAGGAAATGATATTTAAAATAAAATAAACACATTACGGTGGAAGCTCTATTAAACGACCTCATATCAACCGCCCGTCGGATTAACCAACTGTCTTCCAGGAATATACATCTTCCGCTGTGCCAGCCAATGTTGCGATAATGATATAAAAATAACTTTCATGTTTCAAAAGGTTGATCATACGTTTTGTAGCAAATAAAATTTAGTTGGTGGCTATATTTAGTGCAGGCATTGTTTACCATGCCAACTGTGCTAAATTTGTTATTTAGCAGTTTTTTATACCATAACTAAATTCAGAATGTGGGCAATATAAAATAGACAAATCTTTATTGTACGTATGTTTGATACATATTACAAAGGCAATACTCTAAGAGGTGCAATGTCAGGAAAAAAATCTTCCTAGCATTAAAACTAATTAGCATTACAGGACATCTATATACAGGCAAAGTAAAGTAGTTCAATCATGACTGTTACCAAAATTCTTGTTAAAAAATTCATTCAAGTTAGGCTTATAATACGATTTTTCAAGTAAGTTGTATTTTATAGAAGATAAACTTTAATGGAGAAAGCTTTTCATAACAACCACGAATCTTATTATATATTTTTAATCCCATATATATAGTGGACTTTTTATACTTTGATAAACTATGTAGGGTATATTGAAATGAGTTTTGGTTTCTTGTGTTGTAATTACGCCTGAAACTATATTTTTAAAAAATGTTGGATTCTTAAGAAAAGTTTTCAAAGTTTCTAGAATAAAAATTGAACAGTTAAAACATAAAATTTTCGGAAAAGTGGTTTGCATTTTGTTTTTGGTGCGCTCTGAGCCAAAATTCTTATAATTGATTTTTGACATTTCAATACTCTATGTGCATCTACTGCTGTGCCCCAGAGCACAATTCCATAACTTAGGAGAGAGTATACACAGGCATAATATACAGCCTTACAAACATCTGCAGATACCTTACCTTAATACATATAATGCAGATACATGCCTTAATAAGAATACTCAGTGCATATTTTATTGAACTAAGTTTTCTTGTTACTAATTTTCTTGTAGTAGTTACGTTTAATTTATTAACTAATTGATTGCGTTAGGAACAATTGATTACCTTGCAACAATTTTTAACATTTTTTCACTTGTTTAAGTGATTTAAACATGTATTTTTGGTATTATTTGGGTTACTAACCGACCTTTCACGTGATCCGACCATCCTATAGGGGTTGGTTAAGAGAGCTTCTACTGTACTCTAATTACTCAAACTTTGTATAGAAACCAAGTGGTACATAGAATTAGAGTTAATCTTTGGAATGCTGCCATTATTTCTCACCTTAATTGCTTACCGGTATTTAATTTGCTTATTTAATTGCTTATTCATTGTTTTTTATTTTAAGAGCAACATTAATGTTATCTTCCCCATTTGTCATATAATTTTTTTCTTTTTTTCTCGTCCCATTGGATTAGAATAAATTGTATTTAAATTTAAATTAAATTTACCATTCCTTTGGCAAGATCAATTCTTTGTAAAGATTTAGTTAAATCCCATAAAAAGTTTATTCGTTTATTTGCATCAATGGACAAACCATTTTACAGAAATCAAAGATAAAGAAGTGGTGGCCTTATTGCTATTAATATCATAACAAAAGGAATGAAATCATAATGTACTGTAATGTAGTAATACATGCAGTAATGTTATAATCAACAAATCATAATACCCAATGTGAGAGCTAGGCAAGATAAACATGCAAGATTGTGATGAATACATTGAAAAGAACAGTTATAAGCGTGCTAGTTTACAAACAAAGTGACATGTATGAAAATTGAATTATAAGAATACATTGTAATGGGACATTATAAACTAAATAACAACTATATAAATAACATGCAAAAATTTATAAATGATATGGCAAGCAAAACATAAGTGTGAAAGTGACTAGAAAAGAGAATGACTTTAAAGTTTTTTATAGTGTCTTTAAAAGTGTTTAAAAGCTGTAAAAAATTTGATTTGTTATTTCTATTAAAAAAAAAAAAAAAAAAAAAAAAAAAAAAATACTTTGTTACAAAAAATAACCCTCACAAACCATTTCCGTCTTAATGAACCCTTTATTTAGAGTTACAAACCATAATTTTCTGATTCCAAATAAAGGAGTAATTGGGTTTCCGTTTAACATACTCTTTATAGGGAATATACTGAATCGCTATTGACTTCAACGCCCTCTTATGTTTGACTCCCTCTCATAAATTGTAGGTACCTAGAAACTCACACTTCAAGGATTTTTGGTTGTTTCTCATCAAGACATTTTTAACGGCCATGAAGTTTGTATGTATATGTCACCAACTTTTAGTGGACAAGGAATAAAATCCAATGACACTCAAAACTGCTATTTAAGGTTCCTACAGCTTTGCTATTGATGAACCAAAAACTTCAATTTCTAACTATTGGGAAACACCCACCTGGTTTAAGTAGTGAAAGCGATGATCTTTGGTCAAGTTTTAAAATCACAATTACACACAACATAAAAATCGGATCACTCGCTAACTCGCTACCGGTACTGTCTCGCTACATCCGGTTTTTGTGCTGTGTGTAATTGCGATTTTAAAACTTGACCAAGGATCATCGCTTCAACTACTTAACTAAACTGAAACAGTGTGATATACTTGACACATTTCAATGAAATAAAATTCAATATTGGCTAGCTAAACACATTCTTGGACACTACACTTTGTATGAAATAATTGAGAACTTAACACATCAACATTTTTATAAACTTTTGGTGATTTTCTTGACTTTTAACCTCAGAACTAAAGAGAAACAACACTGACGATGAATGAGTGACAAGTTTTGACGTGTGGAGCTTATTGGTAGGATGCCTCAACATCATCCAGTAGGGAGTAGGGAAGAGATTGCCGCATCAAGGTCGCTTGACTACCCTGAATGTCTTTTCCCATACCTTAAGGAGCAGTGAATTATTAACTTTTAAAAACAATGGACCGATGCAAATATTCATATCAATTATAATCATACATTGCTTGTGTAAGTTTTGCTATCATAAACCCCCCCCCTTGCCCATAAGTACGCTCATATAAGCTATGTAGCGCCCTTGGAAGTGAACGCTACCGGAAGTGAGTACGTTTGTTTACCTCCATTCCAGTAGATCACAATACCAAATTTTTAAAGATTAGTCTTATCAGTATATGTTTAGAGGGTATGTTTTGTTTATTTCTGTTACGATACACCGTGGGTAGGTAGATATAAATTCCATAGAGTATTTAGTGTTATTTTTCATTATATTACACCAATGGAGAACTACAATTTAATGTTTTTAAATGGTCAACGGTTTAACTGGACAGTTCTGAGGTCCTGAGGTTCTGATCTGGACTCATAGCATTGGCACTCGATGATTTTGGACGACAGAAATATTGGTCGCTCAAATGGTGGCCAATGCGATCAGTAAACTTTGTACAGCAGACTCCCTACTAACCGGTTAGTAGGGAGTCTGCTGTACATATTAATACAGGTTATAATATCGACACGGCCATAATCCGGCTACTAACCGGTTAGTAGGGAGTCTGCTGTACAAAGTTTACTGATCGTATTGGCCACCATTTGAGCGACCAATATTTCTGTCGTCCAAAATCATCGAGTGCCAATGCTATGAGTCCAGATCGAGTGAATGGCAAATTAAATGAGATTTACGTCTTCCATTATTTATTAAATCCGCGTATCCCGAAAACTCCCTAAACCTAAGTGTCCAGTCCCAATCAGCTCGGAATAGCATGGCCCTACTGTATTTACTCGATGAGTTGTTTAAATTACCAATCATACCAGATATATTAAAAATGTTATGAAACATTTTAAAAATGTAAAACTTACTCAGCTGGTTTTTTGAAACAAGTCTGGCAGGTTTCCAGCATGGTTCTGGTTATCTTAGTCATGTTTGGGTAGTCAGAAGAGTATAAGGAGTCAGTTGGGTTTAGCAACCTGAAACACACACAAGGGGTGTTACTTTGCAAATTTAATAATGGTACTAGGAAAGTGATATTTATACTAAAATTTTCCAAGGTTTCCTTGAAGAATAAAAGCCTGACTTTCAACAGACTTGCGCACAAAGTATTTTCCTTAAAGATTTTTTTTTTTAAGTTGCAATGATCTGTCTACATTTGTCATTATTATTATTTATTTATTTATTTATTTTTAGGGAGAGGCAGGAAAAATATAATTATGCACACAGGTGGCCAGCCTGTAGTGTGGGACTCCCCTAAAAAACGGGTTTACCCACTCCAAAACCTCATCATCTACTCTTAAGGACTTTAGTATGGTATTGTTCCCTAGCCACTTCGCGTTCCAGTTGGGTTTTCTTTTACAGAAGGATGCTATAGACAAACTGTGATAAAAAATCCCAGCTGTCCTCATCGTCCATAATCTTTTCACAGACCGTGTCCACCAAAAAAACACTGAGTCTTCTTGAGGCCTCCAGGCGGGGCTTTTCCCAACGCGGACAGCATAAAATTGTCATGAGGATGTTGTATGCAATCATTCTATTAACTTTTCCTTTTTTTCTCAGCTCGTGTGCCTCTTAAGGAAAACATGTGCATACTAGAAAGATAGATTAGAAGAAACCCATTATATTTCACATCGGCCCTCAGGCCTACGCCCTATAGGCTTTTAAAGTTCCAATGTTAATCTTGTGGAAGAAGGGTAATTAACTGAATCATTACACAACTATTGTAATATATCAAACGCTATCAAATCATTAAAAAACGAGATGCTTCAGCTATAACATTTTTGTACTAATTGGGTCCAGAACAACTTAGACTTTAGTTCAATTTAGACCAGTGAGTGATCTTGCACTTGGACTAGGCCTACTGAAATGTCAACCCAAACTGATTCATGCGGCGCACTGCTCTACATTGGAACCCTTAGTACTAAGTATTACTATGTAACAGAAATGGATATATGCAATAGAAAAGAGAATCGTGTAACAGATAAATAGAACTGACTGGAGGGTCTATTGTCGTACCTTGCATTACTGATGATGACGAGGTGCTCGCATGAGCCCTGGTGCTTGTACACGTACGGATATCCCATTCTCACCCTCAGGTCTTCCACCCTCATCTGGTCCATCCGCATAGTTCCACCAACCTTTATACCGCGTGCATGTGCCCATTTTCGGATGACTTTTGAATAATCCTCCGCACCCTCTACATAGAAGGTGTTGTCGATGTAGAACATCCCTGACTTATATTTATCCTGTGGGGAAACAATGAATTGAGCATCATTTAAAAGTATTTAATTTTTTTAAAGACATTGTTTATACAGTACACTCTTGTTCATCGGACTCGGCAACATCGGAACTCCGCTTCATCGTAATTGAAAATCTTGATATTATTAATTTTTTTTCTTACGAAATAAATAATTTTTCCGTTTTAGCTCCTTCAATTTCCATTCGTTCTATCCGCACAACAGTGAAGTATCACATTTTGCGTCTAACGTCATCAGGCGTTTTCCATAATCTGTACGTATCGATGTGATTTACGAGGCCGTGGAGTATTCGCACAAAAATAGAAAGAGGAAGCGGGCAGGAAGTGAACATCCGTTTCGACCGCTTCCCTAACTGACAATTCAGTCTGTCTCGCGTCGCGACTGCACCTGTATTACGTGGAAGTCAGTTGACTGCTGGAATATGAGTGGAATATAAATATGGAATATGAGAATAACGATTTTGGATCTTTATTTCCTGCGTTGTTTTTATTCCTATAGGTTATTTGTTACCATGTTCAAAGTTTGAGTGCCTTAACTTTATAAAATCTCTAGTGTTGCCTTAAAAACAAGAGTAAATACAATCACGATAGGTCACCATACAGGCGGAAATGATGACTCACGACGGCCTCCGCTTCATCGGAATTTTTTGACATCCGAACCGGCCGTCCGCCACATTAGTTCCGATGAACGAGAGTGTACTGTATGGAAATTGAAGAAGTCTGTTTGGTTTATGTATTTGATTAATCCTGGTTGGATAAAAATAAGAAAAACAACCATTACTTTTTTCAAAGTTGTTAAATTTGAGTGTAATTTGAGGTAGTTATTGGTTTTGGAGCAAGATTCAGTGTGTAGGGGTAACTTTGCATTTATGGAAAAATGGGCTCCACAATAAATGTTTAAACATTTATGCCCCGCAAAAGCTAAAGCATGATACAACTGTAAACCTGAATGCAGGACTAAAAGTTATTATAGTAATAAGTAGATATTATAAAGAATCTCTAATTGTAGAGTTTCATACCCTAGACAATATTTCAACAATACAAATAAAGATCTTTCTTACCTTAGCCAACACTTCAAATGCCTTTTCTGGGTTTTCACTAATATTCCCTGGACAAAAAGGAAAATGTTTATTGACACAGAACTTAACACCAAAATATAACATGACAGTTAATTTGTAAACCATAATACAAAGCAAAAACTAATTCTAGTCATAAAAAACTAAATAATTGTAATCCTTTCTATAAAAGACATGTTTTCAGGTAGGGTACATTCCATTAATTCGTATTTTACCTTATTTTGAGCTCTCCCACCTCCAGAATATTGTGAAGTAGTCCGTTCTTTTCAGCGACGATCTTCGCACTTGTCAATATTTAAAAAAACCTAACACAAACACACAACACATACGAAAAAAAAACAAATGTGTTCGTGTTCGTTTATTTTAGTAATAGTCCAGTCACTTTGTACTTTTAAGGTGCATTATCCCTGATTTTTGGCTCAGTTGTTTAGGATGTTGGCCTGATGTTAAAACCAATTTTTCGCACACAGGTGACGAACGCATCATAATCAAAATTTGGGAAAACCTTCAAAAATTGGCACTTGTTTTACTTTTTCACAATTTTCATCATGAACGACTGGTTTCGCGAACAAAGGTGTGGAGAGCATTTTATTATAACATTAAATTCCCTGCAATTTGAGACCTAAATCATCCTGATATAACATATAGTTTTTATTTATGTATATTCAAAGTTTAGCTATTTTTTTGTTTTTGGGTAAAACGTGATTTTAGCGATTTTAAGTTAAGGAATATGCTATTACGATAGCAGCCGTGGTCCGAAATAGTGCCGGGACCATGACAAACTTTTATATTGAGGTCTCTAGATGCCAAAAACGCTGTTTATCTCATCTAGTTTATCTTCATATACATATATACAGTATATATACAAAACATTTACATATCTAATAAACTATCCAGCCCTATGTGTAACTGACTGACTGACTGACTCACTTATATAGGATATGAATATCTTACATAACGATTTATGACTTGAAATTTGGCATACGTCTAGCCTGAACGGTGAATGCTAAGTATAAAATCTTAAACTTGCAAATTTTTAGTTTTAACCTTCGAAAAAAATTCAAAATGGCGGATTTCTGAAATTGTAATTTTAGTTTTTTGGCTTTAGCGGCCAAACGCTTTGTCCTATCTAAAATCTGAGAACAATGCTTCGATAGGGAATTCAATTATCTACAATTTTGGTCCTGTGACTTTTTATTATATCTCGCACCATTAAGCCTCCAGAGCGTTTTTAATGAAACCCCATTTTCGGTTTTTGGGCTCTAGTGACTAAAAGGGTGGTCCTACGAAAAATCTTAAATTTTGATTGATCTTTTTAATATCTACAATTTTTATCCTTACATATTTTGCCGAATCTCTTCCCGCTTGCTCTCATAATACATTTTTTACTTTTTCCCAATTTTGTGAACATAAGTAGTGGTAAAAAAGTGGGTTCTGGTCCAATAGAGAAATAGTAGTACAGTACACTCTCGTTCATCGGACTCGGTGACATCGGAACTCCGCTTCATCGTAACTGAAAATCTGGATATTATTAATTTTTTTTCTTACGAAATAAATAATTTTTCCGTTTTAGCACCTTCAAATTCCATTCGTTCTATCCGCACAACAGTGAAGTATCACATTTTGCATCAAAAGTCATCAGGCGTTTTCCATAATCTGTACACATCGATGTGATTTACGAGACCGTGGAGTAGGTTATTCGCACAAAAATAGAAAGAGGAAGGGGCAGGAAGTGAACCATACATCCGCTTCGACCGCTTCCCAAACTGTCATTCAGTCTGTCTCTCGTCGCGACTACACCTGTGTTACGTGAAAGTCAGTTGTTTGCTGGGATATGAATATGGAATATGAGAATAAAGATTTTGGATCTTTATTTCCTGCGTTGTTTTTATTCCTATAGGTTCATTGTTACCATGTTCAAAGTTTGAGTGCCTTTATTTTCATAAAATCTCTTGTGTTATCTTAAAAACCAGAGTAAATACAATCACAATAGGTCACCGTACGGGCGGAAATGATGACTCACGACGGACTCCGCTTCATCGGAATTTTTTGACATCCGAACCGGCCGTCCGCCACATTAGTTCCGATGAACGAGAGTGTACTGTATTCTGTTTAAGCTAGAGACTTGAAATTTGGTATGGCCATACTTTGCACAGTTAATATTAAGGAAAAATTATAATATTAAGAATTTCAAATTTTAACCCATTCAAAATGGTGGATTTTTAAAATTGTGATTTTAGTTCTTTAGCTCTAGTGGAAAACGGTAGGTTTTTCAAAAAAAACCTATCAAAAATCTGATTGAAATATTGCGATAGGGAATTGGATGAACTAAAATTTTGGTCCTCTTACGACTTTTTGTCGTATACCTCTCAGCGTTAACCCTCCAGACCGATTTTTGTGAAATATAGTTTTATACTTTTGGGTCTAGCGACTAACCGGTTTGTCCTATTGTTGTGTCTGTCTGTGACACCTAGTATATAAAATAAATGTAAAAATGCACGCAACAAGAACTCTTTTAATAAAATATAGAATCAAAACGTTAAAAGTAAACATTAATAATTATAAAATAACAGAACATAATAACTACATCAGCTGATTAAACATTTGGTAAATTCATTATATTCTCCCCCACTTGAATTAAAACTCAGGAGAGTGTCGGAGAACCATTCAAGGTAAGTACATAATCTCTGAGGTGGGTAGGCGTTCGACGCTCTCTTGTTGATTGACGTGGAGTCGGTGGAGGAGGTGGCCTGGGTTGGTCTACTGGTGGCTCTGGTTGTCTAGGATTTGGAACTTGATTTTCCGGAGCTGGTACAGGTGGTAGTGGTGGAATTGCTCGACACGCCTTTTAGCTTGATCTTCCAGGATTGGAATACCACGTCTCTGCATGACTGTTGGTTGCTGCTCAAATGTCACTTGTTTTCTTGGCACTAGTGTAGCAATCAATTGGTTAATGTGCCGCTTTAGGCATCGACCTGAATCCAACTCTACAATGTAGTGATATTGTCCCAGTTTCTTTACTATCGTGCCGAACTGCCAGAGATCTTGGTTTCCAATGTGAACTTTTGACTGAACTCTCTCCCCCACTTGAAGAGAACGAACATGAGAAGCACTTGGAGTTGATGGAGTCCGTGCTTTCTCAAGACGTCAAGACGGATTCGAATCTTCCTTCCAAGATACAGTTCCGCCGGAGTTTTTCCCGATGCTAAAGGTGTTGAACGATACCGGAACATGATGTCTTGCAACTTTCTAGGCAGGGGAGCAGGATCGTCTGAAGCAGCCTTAAGTCTTCTTTTTAACGTCTGGATGCTGCGTTCGGCAAGGCCATTCGTTGCCGGATGATTTGGGGCACTGAATTTCTGGAAAATTCCGTGTTGTTTGCAATATTTCTGGAACTCGTCACTTTTAAATATTGCGGCATTGTTTGAGACTAAAACAAAAGGATATCCGTGTACAGAAAATATATTTTCCAACAGGCAAATGATTGTTGCAGAGGATGGAGCATTTTTAAGCATGCGAACTTTGGCCCACTTGGATTTTCCATCAACACACATGAGAAAGAAGTGGCCATCAAAAGGGCCAGCATAGTCGATATGCACTCTTTCCCAGTTTTCGTCCGGTTGATCCCATGGATGTAATGGCGCTTTTTGTGGAGTGTGACGTAATTTAGTGCAAGGTTCACAACTTTTAACAAGACGTTGGATGTCCTTGTCCAGGCCTTCCAAATAGACATATCTTCTGGCTAGCTGTTTCATCTTAGTGATTCCTAAGTGAGACGCATGAAGTTCATTGAGAATTGCTGTCTGAAGGGTTTTTGGAACTACCACTCTATTGGAGTGGAAAAGTGTATTACCCACAACTGTGTAGGAACTATCTGTGCAGCTGTTCCTGAGTTTGGATATAAGTGCGCTTAAAATAGGGTCTTTGGCTGTCTCTTTCTCGATTGTTTCTGCAGTGATTGCTGAGCTAGAAATATGAAGCAGGGTTTCATCATTGAGAGCGTTCACTTCTTCGTCCATTGATAGTGTTGCCTTGTTTGATGAGGCAATGGGAGAACGAGACAAACAGTTGACGCTTTCATTTTCTTTACCTTTCTTGCAACGAACTGAATAATCGAGTCCCCTAAGAAAAGAGGCATAACGCAATAAGCGTGATGAAGTCATCTGTGGCAGAGAACAATCTGGATGAAATATACGTGACAACGGTGCATTATCAGTTACAAGAATGAAACGTCTGCCGAAAATATAGTTGAAGAAGTGGGTAACTGCGTAGACGACGGCTAATGCCTCCCTATCTAGCTGGCTGTAATTGGTTTCAGCTTGAGTCAGAGCTCGTGAAGCGTAAGCAATTGGTCTTTCTTCTCCATTGATTTCATGGCTGAGTACAGCGGCAATTCCGACCGGGCTGGCATCTGTTGTAATTATGACTGGTTTCGATGGATCGAAAGGAATAAGTACTCTGTCACTGCACAATTCTGTTTTGAGTTTCAAGAATGCGGCTTCAGCATCCGCTGACCAGAAAAATTTAAATTTTACACCCTTTCGAAGCAGCTTTCGAAGTGGATAAGATTTGGAAGAAAAGTCCGGGATGAATTTTGAATAATAAGTGACCAGGCCCAGAAAGCGTCTCAATTCCTCAACATTTCGAGGTCGCGGCATCTGAGTAACTGCCTTAACTTTTGTTTGACACTTCTCAATCTTGTTAAATGAAACAACGTGACCAAGGTAGTTAATACTTTCTTTGAAAAATACACATTTGGCTCTGCTCAAGTGCAAATCATTGTCTTTGAGACGTTGTAAACATGTAATTAGATTCTTCTTGCACTCTTTCAATGTAGTTCTGTGACAAATTATGTCATCAAAGTATGCGTCAACCTTTGGCAATCCATACAATAATTGAGACAGGATCCGATTGAATTCTGATGGTGCTGTTTTTATTCCAAAACTCAAACAATTCATTCTGAATGTGCCTTTATGAGTTGATATAGTTTGAATTTTGCTTCCTTCTTCGTCAACTTTCAGACGCAAGTAAGCTTTATGAAGGTCCAACTTGCAGAAATATTTAGAACCTCTGAGACTATGTAGTACATCATCTATTCGGCGTATGGGGTGATTAGCTGAGACCAATTTTGGATTGACTCCAGATTTGTAATCCACACACAGTCTGACGCCACCATCTGGTTTTGCAATCACAACTAGGGGTGAGCCCCAATCACTTGTGGCGACTGGGCTGATAACTCCTTGTGCCTCGAGAGATTTCAGTTCTAGTTTGACTTTTTCCCGCAATGCAAAAGGAACATCCCGCTCACGGATAAACACTGGCTTTGCACCTTCTCTGAGTTGAAGTTTGACTTCTACGTTAGGAACACATCCGATTCTTTTATCAAAAACCGATGAGTATTTTCGAAAAATGTCTTCGAGTGACAGGTCTGTATTATCATCAACGGGATTCAGAACTGAGTGATTGCAACCATCTATATCACTGAGATTTATTTTCAGTCCCCGAATCCACATTCGTCCAAGTAAAGCAGCATGACCAGTGGGCACTATGAAAAGATCAGCCTCCATTGAGTTGTCACCATATGTAACTGAGACAGTAACTTTACCTTTAGGTTTTATAACATGATCTGAGTAGGATCGGAATGAGACACGGGTCGGTTGAAGGGGTATATTAAGACCAAGTCTATTGAAATCTGATTCTGAGAGCAAGGAAAAACGTGCACCTGAATCAACTTCAAATAACTGAGGTTTATTGTTCAAGGTGACAGTAATCATGTACTTATCATTATCTGGACCAACTTCATATAAATCTTCAATTTCATTGATTTCACTGATGCCGTACTCATCTGAATAAACATCCTCTTCATCCTGTGACTGTTGAAACAAGGTATTGGTTCTTGATTTTTGCAGGAGGGTGGTGATGCAGACCTTGGTTACATGTCCAGTTTTCCCACACGATTTACACTTAAGAGAATCTCTATCAGTCTTACACTCACGTGCGCGATGGTTTGACCGTCCACAATTAAAACAAAGACTATCTATACCCAATGATCTGTAATCAATGTGACCCCGTGAAGTTCGAGACTGGAATCGGTGACTAGAAGGGCTGGAACTGCGACTGTTATCATTTGATTGTGACTTCTTATAACTTTTTTTGTTACCTTGAAGGGACGTAAAACGTTTATCCACACGGTTGGATAAAGAACAGAAAGAACATCGGATGATATATCAGGAGGTTTGCTCAACTGTTTTGCTTCAAATCGGGACGCTTCCAACGCAGTTGCTTTCTTCAGAGTTGCGTCAAAACCATCAAGAGATGAATCATGTAGAAGTTGTTCGCGGATCCAATTGTCTTTCAAGCCCCTGATGAATTGTGTACGAAGAAACGAGTCAGCTATAGAGATTTTCTTTTTACACGTGGTGCAAGTCGTATAAAAATCACAATCTTTTAAATTTCCTTTTAATGTCACAACAAAATCTAAGATTGACTGGTGGGACTGTTGAATAACATTGAGGAAATAGTGTTGTGACACCGTGGTAGAGACTGTTGGGGATAACATCTTCGTAAAATTATCCACCAATTCAGAGAAATCAATATCTTTAATGGGCTTGTCAGGACCTGAAAGTGCCGCAAGGTTGTTGTAATGTTCTTTCCCAATTGAGGAGCACAATAGAAGAGCCCTTTTCTTGTCGTTAGTAATATTTTTAAGTTCACAATAATTTTCACTCCATGTATGAAGAAAACTTCTTATTTTTGGCATCATAGTTTTCAAAAGGTATGATCTGAGGTTCAGGAATAGGTTTGTTTCCGAGAGCAGTCGTTAGAACAGAAAGAAACCTTTCAAATTGATCTTCATCCATGGTAACAACACACTTGGCTGTTTACTTTTGGCAGACTTCAGAATTACTTTAAGTTTAAAAACTAACTAATTCTCATTTCACTTATTTCATTGTATTTTTTTCATCGTCGCCAACTTGTTGTGCCTGTCTGTGACACCTAGTATATAAAATAAATGTAAAAATGCACGTAACAAAAACTCTTTTAATAAAATATAGAATCAAAACATTACAAGTAAACATTAATTATAAAATAACAGAACATAAAAACTACATCAGCTGATTAAACATTTTTTGGTAAATTCATTATACCTATAAAATATTTTGCATTATAATTTTGATAGTTTTTTAGCGAATTTCCCTATAGGGAATACGCTATTACGGTAGTAGCCATGGTAAGACCTAAGCCCGGGACCACTTTACTTTTTCATTTTGAGGTCCCCAGAAGCCAAAAACACTATTCGTTCATTTTCATATATATATATATGAATAATGAACATAAGATTATTGGACAAGGTCAAATGTGACATACTGTGTCTGTCAGAGCATTGGTTGACAGAGGAAGAAAGCAATTATTACAGGACATTGCCAGGCCTACAACTTGTGAACATTTTTTGCCGCAAAGAGCACAAAAACGGTGGCTCTGCAATATATGCTGCAAGTAACCTTAAATGTAAACAAATCAATTTAGACAAATTTTGTTTAGAATTTGTACTGGAAGTGACAGCTGTGGAGATTTTGGACATCTCGCTTGTAGCGGTATCTGTTTACAGATCCCCAGACGGAGACTTTGATAGCTTTATCCACCAATTAGACCAGTGCCTAGAACATCTCACCAGGCTATCACCAAAAAATCTGGTGGTAAGTGGGGATTTCAACGTCCACCTGGAATGCGCTTCTAAGGAAGAAGCCATATTTGTAAATCTTCTGCGCAGCTACGGCCTGTACTTAACATCAAGACTTCCTACCCGAGTCAACGCATGCTTGGATGCTGTGGCCACTACTCTGGACTCGTGGGACTTCGAATCTGAGGTGGTTGACTCCCATGTTGCCGACCATGACGGTGCGGTAGTACTCAAAATTGGGACAGAAAAGGTAAGCACTCAACCTTCCTGGCTTAGTTCTTATGAGATGTTAAAGCGACCTATTAATAAGGAACATTTACCCTTGCTTCAAAATGAACTTTTGAAAGTAGACTGGTCTCCGGTAACAAAAATAGCTGATCCTGAGGCTGCTTTTGAAACCTTCTCTGATTTGTTTTCTGACAAGTTTAATATTGTTTTTCCTGCTAAGATCTGTAAAAATAAAACAAAATCTGCTCAAAGACCTAACGTAAAATGTAGGCCTAGTGCAACTAAAGATTGGTATACCCCTGAGCTTGATCGGCTACGTTCGTACATGGTGTTAGTACATGATCACTACAAAACCTCAGTGGATGAGTCATTAAAAGCAAAATATTATGCCCTATATACTAAGATTAAAAGGTCATACCGTACACAAATTGATGAAGCAAAAAAATTCCACAATGTTGAGTTTATTCTCAGTGCTCCAAATACATGTAAAGCTGCATGGGAAGTGGTGAATAAGCATCGAACCTCAAACCCTGGGCCTGGGACGGTAGCCTCTCCGGATGACTTCAACGACCATTTCGTCAATGCTGCTGATGACATCGTCTCGAGCCTACCTATGTTACAGGTGGATCCCGTGGACTCTCTGGACGATCTCGCTACCGTGTTCTCACTAAGCCAGTGGAGAGAGGTGAGTGTCACTGATATTATAAGGATTGTTAAAAAATTTAAGGATTCCCGTAGTCAGGACATAAATGGCGTTTCTTGTCATGTGTTGAAGGCTGTCATTAACGAAATAGCAATGCCACTCACTTTTGTTATCAACTTGTGCCTAAAGAGAGGTGTCTTTCCTGCTAGTTTGAAAACAGCCAAGGTCACTCCGATCTTTAAGAAAGGGGACCCTTCACTCTTGTGTAACTTCCGCCCAATAGCCATCTTGCCCGTGTTCTCAAAGATCATCGAGACGATCATGAAAAACCAACTAATAACTTACTTTGAGACCAACCTTATGCTTTCTACAGCTCAACATGGGTTCCGATCGGGGCGCTCGACCACCTCAGCTCTCCTGAGTCTTGTTGACTACATGACCAAGGCACTTGAGGACCAAGAGTCTGTACACCTGAGCCTTGTGGACCTCACCAAGGCTTTTGATGTGGTCCCCCATAACATCTTGTTGGCCAAACTCGGAAAGTACGGGGTGGGAGGGGTGGTCCTGGATTCCCTGACGAATTATTTGCAGAACCGAAAGCAGGTGGTGAACGTTAAAGGTGCTTTCTCGCGAGCCAAGCCGATCCTCCATGGAGTCCCGCAAGGTTCGGTTTTAGGACCGTTCCTATTCTCCGTTGCAATTAATGACTTGACACTAAATGGGCATACACTGCTTTTTGCAGACGACACCACCCTGTTCAACAAGGGCAAGGACATTGACAAATTGCGCTCGGATGCTGCCGAACTGCTGGAACAGGCCAGGACTTGGTTTACAGCAAATCGTCTCAAGATCAACGAAGAGAAGACCCAACACATGGTATGTTCACTTAAGCAGGGTGTGGAGAGGGACGAAGCTGTCAAGCTCCTTGGATTCTGGATCGACCCCCATCTTGACTGGAAACACCACATAGAAAAGGTATGTGTTAAACTCTCAAGAGTCCTCTACTTATTAAGAAAGTTAAGGTCTGTCCTCACTCAACCGTATTTAGTGACGGTTTACCACGCCTTGTTCCACAGCCACCTCATGTATGGCTTGGTGCTGTGGGGACATTCGCCGGCGACCCATGAGGTGCTGCTCCTGCAAAAAAAGGCCCTGCGAATAATAACGTCCTCGGATCGAAATGAGCACTGCCGCCCCATTTTCAGAGAACTTGGTGTGCTGACAATATATAGTCAGTATGTACTTAACAGCCTGGTACTACTCAAGGAAAATCTGGGGAACTTCGACCAGAGGAACAAGCAGCACAGCTACGGTACACGCAGGGCTGGTGACTTAGATATGCCGCGTTGCCGTCTCACTCGCACTTTGAAAAGCTACCCTAGGGCCACTATTTCACTTTTCAACACCCTTCCTCAAAGAGTGCGAGATTTGGACGTTAATGCTTTTAAGAAGGTGTTGCGCGAGTCTCTGCTAAATAGACCGCTGTATGGGCTTGACGAGATTAGTGAGGGACCTCTCGTTGAGTAGAATGCCAAGCCATTAAGTCACGTCCGCCAAGTGTCAAGTTGTAAATATATGTTATATGTATGTTTTTCCAGTAGTTTTAATAAATATGACGCAATCTATCCGACATCTGTCGGTCAACGATTAAGTAATCAAGTATTCAAGTAAGTAAGTAAGTAAGTATATATATATATATATATAGCTATCTATATATCTATCTATCTATCTATATATCTATGTGTCCGTGGTACTGATAACTTTTGAAGAGGACCTCCGATTTTGATGAAATTTGGTATGGAGGTGTAAGACCAGGTCTATTTTCATGAGTTCGCGAACCAGCATTGTCAGGTTATGGGAACGGGGTTTTATGGGGTTTCAAAGGGGTCAAAAATGGGGTTTTGGCATTTTTGGACCTTAATTTTTTTAATTCATCAATTTTAACCGAAACCATTTAAAAGAGCTTAAAAAAACAAACAATTTGGTATTTTGAATTTTTATCATAGCATAACTGGTTACGGGGCAAATCCAAAAATGTGTTTTCCATGTTATTCTTATGGGAAATCAAGAAAACCCTATATCTTGCTTATTTATTGACATAACTTATTCAAATTTGGTATGTACATTATCTATATAAGGTTTAACTTATACTTGCATACAAAACCCATAAGGCGGCAAACCTACATACTCACCTCTATGGGGTTTATGGGGAAAATAAAAAATTGCCAGAGCTTGACACAATTTTTTGTTTACATTCACCAATTATTGATTAACTTAGATTTTCTAACAACACCCAATGACAGCAAACCTACATACTCGATCCTATGGTGTTTTATGGGGAAAGTAAATAATCTGAAATTCCATTGGAAATTCGCTGAGTACGCAGGTCTGCTGCGACGGGGGTATTTTAATATCTACAATTTTGATCCTTACATATTTCGCCGTATCTCTTCTCGTTTACTCACAAAATACATTTTTCACTTTTTATTAATTTTGTGAGCATAAGCAGTGGGAAATTACGGGTTCTGGCCCACTAAAGAATGAAAAAAAACTAAATAAATTCTTGAAATAAAGTTTTAAGAGCTTTAACTCATAAATTATTATTTACGGATGAACTAAATAAATTATTTCCAATATAGCCGACAAAATATAAAATTTCTTAAATTTTGATGTTTTTATGAAACATGAACCTTAAGACATAAATTTAAGACATTTTTATTATTGAGTATATTTTATTATATTGAATGGTTTTGGAGATATAAGCAGAAAAAGTTTGTCCCAAGTTATTCTTATGGAACTTAAAATAAATGCCTCTAGCTAGCTGATTAACCGTTAGGTTTAGAGAAGAACGTTTAAAATTAGAAAAGTATTAAATTTCATTGATTAATCTGAATCTGTTTTAAAAAATGGGCTGTTCTTTAAAAAGCTCAAATTTAATCGTCATATAGGAAAATGGCGGCCAAATTTTCAAAATCTGATTCCATATTTTCAATGGTCTCTAAAAAGGAGGTAACGTCGAGCCTTTAAAGTTTTCTGTAACTATTCTACTTTACGAGATATAAATGGTGGAACCACTTGAGTTTCAGATCGTTATGTATATATTTTTTTTTGTGATTGAGAATTGGTTGTGTTAGCTACTTATGTAACTGTCAGAGCTGGTGGTAATAATTTATAAAAATTTTTGTGAGTTCCTTCATATATTTTAGGGAATCTTTTTAAAACCTAAGGGTCTTTGGTGTGTTCTCACCCATTTATCAGGTTTTCTATTATTTCGTTTTAATGTTATTTTATTATTTTCACTTATTTATTGCAACCGTTTTGTTTATATATAATGTATTTTATATATTGTAAAAATATTTTACATTTTTCATCCCTAGTGGCCAATTATTAGTCGTATAACAATCTGAGATATGATTAATCTCCTATTTAATTTATTTTTGTAATAGAATTGTGAAACAGAAAATGTTACTTCCCCGACGATTTTTTTGCTACTGATAAGTTGCCTAAATAAGCTATACAAACACAAATAACCTGATATAGTACTTACAAGTTACACACGTAAAACCTGCTCACTTTATTTAGAGTATCATACATCATTTACATTTTTAGCCCTAAAAATTGATATAACCAACTACGGGGCATGGGGGCGGAGCCCCCATCGAGACCCAGGCGACTTTATTTATACAGTGTGAATAAGTTTTTAACTAATTTAATTAAAGTAATTCAACTTTGTACATGAATATAAGCCATTCAAATCTACTTTTTCCGGCATATATAGGGTTTTTAACCCTACAGGGGGACGTCCCATAGGGAGTATGAAGAAAATCTTTAATGTAAGCATAGGTCAATATGTACATCAAATTAAAGGTCTCTTTAAATAGAGAACAGTGCCAGAAACCCGGCATTAAAAGGATGATCGAGTCAAAAATGGCAGGCAATCAAACTTTCCATTGAAATTGTATTAAAAAAAAAAAAATATAACTCAAGATACATTTTACATATTTTTTCCTTTTCGGGAAAAATAATATTTGAGCAATTGTAAATCAAGCAGTGTGCTTTTACGTTAAAGCAGCCGATATTAAGACAAACCTTCATGTTGATGTTTCTAAATATGTCAGAAACTCTGTTTATCTAATGTATTTTACCTTAGGGGCCGTCCATAAATTACGTCATCGCTTTTTGACCATTTTTGGACCCCCCTGCCTAAAATCATCCTGCCATCATAATTTGACTGACCCCCCTCCTTCTCGGAAAAATGACGTCATTTTTAACAAACCTCCGTTTTAAGTAAAAATAATGCTTTTTAATCACTACATAACAAACTAAAAAAATGTACCAATCAAATGTGAATTTACCTTCAGAAATTAGGCCAAAATGACTTCCTCAACGGAAAAATAAACTATAAAACAACGCCTTAAAATAGCCTAATGTATTTTATAGATAATTATTTTATAATAGTTGAGTTGTAATCGAATTTATCATTGTGTTACTCTTAAAATTTGATATAAAACATCATATTTACAATGACTTCATATCAAAGCCCCCCCCCCCCTGCACATCACCTTACCGTCATTTTCAATCTGGACCCTCCCCCCCTATTTTCAGATGACGTAATTTATGGACGACCCCTTATACATATACAAACATTTACTTAATTATCTATTTATATTTGTCTTTGGATCGTCCTGAAATTCGTGACCAATTCATATAAGATTTGGCATAGGGTGTATTATGAAATTATTTTTAATTAGTTTTTGGGTCATTATAATCTGACTTTGAGTCCAGGGGTCTTATGGTTTATGGGGTTTCAAATGGTACAAACATAAGGGTTTTAAGCTTTGAGTTCAATTATTAAAGTTAAACGATTGAATATTTTTTATAAATAAAATAAATAAAAACTGGTAAAAACGACAAGTATTATTTTTATTCTTTTAACTTTTAGAGTTAGTGATGTTATTTTTGTTTCTTCTGGAATGTCCCGGTTTAACCTAAATATCTCTTGCGCTGTCTTCCAGGTCTTAAGCAGAACTAATTTCTTACCACACCTTGTGGTGGATTGTTTAAGATGAATAATTCCGGTTCTGAATAATCACAATTTATGTTATGTTGTGGTCGGTTCTCACATGATAATATTTTCAAAAATAAAAAATGCAATAACTCCCTGTACAGTACACTATCGTTCATCGGAACTAATGTGGCGGACGGCCGGTTCGGATGTCAAAAAATTCCGATGAAGCGGAGTCCGTTGTGATTCATCATTTCCACCCGTACGGTGAACTATCGTGATCGTATTCTCTCTTGTTTTTAAGATAACACAAGAGGTTTTATGAAAATAACGCACTCAAACTTTGAACATGGTAAAAATTAATTAATAGATAGGAATAAAAACAACGCAGGAAATAAAGATCCAAAATCTTTATTCTCACATTCAACTCATATTTTACCAGTCAACTGACTTCCACGTAACACAGGTGCAGTCGCGACGCTACACAGACAGAATGACAGTGACAGTTTGGGAAGCGGTCGAACCGGATGTTCACTTCCTGCCTCTTCCTCCTTCAATTTTTGTGGGAATACTCCACGGCCTTGTAAATCACATCGATGGGTACAGATTATGGAAAACGCCTGATGACGTTTGATGCAAAATGTGATACTTCAATGTTATGCCAATAGAACGAATGGAAATTGAAGGCGCTAAAACGGAAAAATTATTTATTTTGTAAGAAAAAAAATTAGTAATATCCAGATTTTCCGTTCCGATGAAGCGGAGTTCCGATGTCGCCGAGTCCGATGAACGAGAGTGTACTGTACAATCGAAATTTTTAAGGGGAGTTTGGGGCAATAATTGCCTAGACTCACCTAATCCGGCAATTAATTGCAATAATTTTAACTGGCTGGGTAGCTGAATGGTTATAGTGCTCGCCTTTGAATCCAAAGATTGCGGTTCGATCCAGAGAAAAGTTAGTAGCTTTTTAAAGGTTCGATTCTGAACCCAGTTGCCATTTGTCATTGGAAAATTAATTAATGATGCTTCTTAACAACTGGTCGAGGTTAGATAGTAACAAGACTGGGGTTTGGACCGTTCCCCGTCAAAACGTAAAAAAATGCCCCTGGTGTAGATAGACGTAAAATAAAATAGAGTAGATAGTTTTTAAAAATTATGTATCATCCCTTCCAAATGATATTACCAAAAAAATTCCAAAATCTTTTATTGAAGATGCAGATCGCATAATTAAGAGTGCACTGAAAGAAATTTTACATCTGCCAATTGACACCCCGGACCATATGTTATATTCAAATAAAGAGTACAAAGGTAAAAAAGGAGTCACAGAGAACGGTGGGACTAGAAGGATCGATATAATAGCGATAAATAAATTGACAAGAACTGGCACCGTCATAGATCCTACAATTCGGTTTGAGTCCCACCTTGGGCAACCCGAAGAAATAAATGAAGAAAAAAAGCTAATTTATACTCCTACCACACACTATTACAAAGAAAAATATAAACTTGAGAGTATTGAAGTGGTAGGAGTAATGATTGGAGCCAGGGGCACAATAACTAAGCAAACCAAAGAACTAATGAAAAAGTTTAAAATTCCGAAAAAGATTTTAAAAGAACTGTCACTGAATGCACTGAAGGACTCCATCAAAATTAAAAAAAAATCATCTTTATGCCATCTAAGGATATTCATTTCTAAATTTACTGTAACCTACTCTTCTTTTTTATATTTGTGTGTCATTTTTCTTTGTCCTACTGGGCAACCTCTAAATTGAGGAAGTGTTATTTTAGAATAAATATATATATAACGTAGGCCGTTTTCAAGACTTCATTTAGTCCCTATTGAAAGTAGTCGGGGAAACTGCATTGACCTACACGTCATATGATGGATATTTAAAAGGGCTTTCTACTTAGAGCAATTTGACATAAACCCAAAATAAAAAGGTGTAGTGTATCATGAGTTATTGATATATTTTTGTTTTATTCAATATAATTTTGTTGGAAAGTTTGATTGCCTGCCATTTTTGACTCGATCATCCTTAATGCGGGATTTGTCGCACTGTTCTTTATTTAAAGGGACCTTTGATTTGATGTACATATTGACCTATGCTTACATTAAAGATTTTCTTCATACTCCCTATGGGACGTCCCCCTGGAGGGTTAAAAGACCTATTAATGCCGGAAAAAGTAGATTTTAATGGCTTATATACATGTACAGAGTTAAACTGGCTGGGTAGCTGAGTGGTTATAGTGCTCGCCTTTGAATCCAAAGGTTGCCGGTTCGATCCTGAGGAAAGTTAGTAGCTTTTTAAAGGATTGATTCCGGACCCAGTTGCCATTTGTCATTGGGCTATTAATTAATGATGCTTTCTAACAACTGGTCGATGTTAGATAGTAACAAGACTGGGGTTCGGACCGTTCCCCGTCAAAACGTTAAAAAATGCCTCTGGCGTAGATAGACACAAAATACAAAAAAATACAAAATTACTTTAACTAAATTAGTTCAAAACTTATTAAGCCATTACGGGATTTTTTCCCACACTGTATGAATGAATACATGTAAATGTTCGTATATATACTGTATACATGTATAAATGAAGATAAACTAGTTGAGATAAACAGCGTTTTTGGCATTTAGAGACCTCAACATGAAAGTTTGTCTTGGTCCCTGAACTATTTTGGACCACGGGTGCTATCGTAATAGCATATTCCTTAACTTAAAATCGCTAAAATCACGTTTCACCCAAAAACAAAAAAATAACTAAACTTTGAATTTACATAAATAAAAGCTATATGTTATATCAGGATGATTTAGATCTCAAATTGCAGGGAATTTAATGTTGTACTAAAATGCTCTCCACACCTTTGTTCGCGAAACCAGTCCTTCATGATGAAAATTGTGAAAAAGTAAAACAAGTGCCAATTTTTGAAGGTTTTTCCAAATTTTGCATATGATGCGTTCGTCACCCGTGTGTGAAAAATTGGTTTTAACATCAGGCCAACATCCTAAACAATTGAGCAAAAAATCTGAGATAGGCTGGGCCTACCAGATTTAATGCACCAAACACCCCTTTTTGACGACAAGGTGACTGGACTATAATTGTGTTGTGTTTGTGTTTTGTTTTTTTAAAATATTGACAAGTGCGAAGATCTCCGCTAAAAAGAATGGACTACTGTACTTCACAATATCCTGGAGGTGGGAAAGCTCAAAATAAGGTAAAATAATTATAAACAAACTTGCACAGAATCTTACGTGTGACAGCAAAAACATTTATATTTAGATTTTTGTTATAATTTAAACTTGGTAGTTAAAAAATCACATATACTGTACTTAAATTGTTGGGTTCTTAGTTTTGAAGAAACGTTTCATTGTTACAAGTAAAAATTACCATCTTTTAATGAATGAAATAGGATAGTTAGTTTTTAAAACTTCTCTAAGATTTTGTTGAATTTGTGTCGGAATGGTAAGCAGAAAAGTCACTGTAGTTCTGGACACTGATCTCAGGATTAAGGATATAAAGGGGAGGAAAAGTTTGAATCCTCACATTATGATATGAAATCTACGATAGGCAGGAAATCTACTCTAATTCTTAATAAAAATAAAAACGTTTACTTTTTGATGTGTCAACATGTCTAACAAAAAATATTGTGCCATCTATTTCAACAAATAAATGCAAATTACAAATTCTTACAAATTTTTAAACAACAAATTCATATATCAGACTAAGCATATGAAAATGATAATGTTTCCTAACAATTTCAATGAGTTCCAACAACATACAAAATTCCAACATTCTACAAAACCTTAAAGGCATTAAGTTTGAAACTTGATTAAATATGTATTTACTTCATGTAGATTAGTAATGATTTTGATAATCCGATTTTCATGTCATTTGGTACTGTTGAGTTAAAAAACATTCAAGCTATTAAGAATATTAAAGACCTTCTTAATATAAGAGGATCAAATGTTCATGGATCAAAATGACAACATAAATATGGGGGGATCATTCAATTTACTAGGATATTGGTAACCATGTCCTCTGTCATTAGTTGTCATACAGTTTACGTTTCCTGAAAGTGGTTAATTCCTTAATTGTTTGTATTATTATTGTTGCAGCTAATTTGATTTATTTACTCTGAATATTCTATCAAAAAATATTAATCATGCTTTCAGACCTGATGTATCCTGGTAGTCCATTTCACAAACAATTTTTTCCCTGAGATCTGTCAGAGTTTGGAAATTCAGAACATCAATCTCTTGATAACATTTGCCAACTGCAGTCGAAATATTTTGGTCTGTTGTCGTATATTTAAAAGGTTTGTGAATGCGAAAAGAAACAACAAAATGTTTTCTTGCTATCAAATCTTTTGTCCCTTCTCTTTGAGTAGTATCCTGAAAATATTAAATATATCTTTTATTTCAATACAATTGTGTGTTAAAACATCTTGTTGAATTTAAAATTACGAAGGTTAAAAACTGGATCCAAAGGTTCACTTTCTCAGCGGAAGGCCCGGAAAACACTTTTTGAGGCCCTAGGCCAAAGGTCACAATTACGCCCCCCCTCCCTGAAAAAAAAAAACCCGATAAATATTGACTTATTTTAATTCTAATTACTTTGGCTGTAGTTTAAAAGCACAGAACTATTAAAGGAAAGTGATGATTGGCATTTTCGTCACTTTACTCTGAGGACGTATTTGAAACACAAGACGGAGTTATTGTGATTTTTCTGCTGAAAAACAATGATTTTGCATTAAAAGTAATTTAGGTTATTTTAAGAGATAAATCGCAATAACTCCATTATTTGTTGTCATATCCTTACAAACTTGGTATCCTTAGTTACATAATTTGATTTGTCAATTTTTTAGTCTCTAGTAAAAGTTTTGAAAACTTACCGTTTTTGAGAGATTTGAGCTTACAAATTTAAAATGGACGCCATTTTTTAAATACACATCGGAAAATAATGACTATTTTCTCTGGAAATGGACATTGGTGTGATAAAGATTCATGCCAAAACTGAACTCAATACAACCATCCATTGTGTAAATAAAAATTATGCCTAATATGTGTAAAAAACAACATTTCGGCTGTGTGGGTAACTGGCGGCATTTGGACTTTTTATTACTATGATTTTCATGTTTGTTTTTGGTCCAGGAACAATGGCCTAAAATGTTGGCAGGGAATTCTGAAACACCCTGTATAATTGTAATACAAAAATAAATTTAACCCTAGAAGGGTATCGTACGCAAAATTGACGTATAACCAGTTTTTTTTTTTTGTCGCCCCGCTCGTTACCCCCTTCACTGAGGTTCCCCTCCTTCCAGCAGTGCTCTCAGCAGTCAATTGCCGTGAGATGATTGCCGTGGTTATAATAATAATAATAACTTTATTGGACATCCAAGGATGTATCATACAAGATCGTAGTGCGTTTCTTTGAGTTCTTGCTGGTCAGTTTCTTGGAACGTGTACGTCAAACTTACGTGTCAATACCTTTATGAGGTATGCAAGTGTTTTGTAATATATGTTAACAATGTTGAAATAAAAGTGTAATTTGTGTAAATTTTGAGTTTATTGAACAATGAAGGATTATATAAGAACAAAAAGAAGAAGAAAAGCAACAAAAATACAAACATTGACTAAAAGCTGAAGCTATAAATTTGTTTTTGATGGTATTCAAGAATTCAAGTTCCCCAGTTATTTTATTATGTTTTAGCTGTATAATATATGACAATAAAACTTTTCCCTCTAATTATTTTCTTTTAATTGCCTTATTCTTGCCCTTGAATAAAAAAATAATAAAATATAAAAAAAAACACCTTGTAATGCATTTATATATATTATATATGTATATGTATAAACATGTATATATATTTATATAAACACACATAATATTAAAAAAATTAGCCTACAAAAACAATGGTTTATTTTTTGCAAATTATCAATTGCCATCCCCAACATTTATAGTCAAGAAACGCCAAATTTTGATATGTATATATATATTTTTTTTAACTCAAAGGAATATATATGTATATTAGCAAACTAAACTCTAAGACATTTTAAATGAGATTGTAATAAGCAAACTTTATCCCTAGAACATTTTATTTCGTAATTATATAGCTAAAAAAAATAAAAAACTATAAACGTCAAATTTGCGTATCGATACCTTTAGCGTCATACTGAAACACGATACCTTTCTAGGGTTAAATCCAGGGCAAAGGAACAAGGTCAAGGCAAACCTTACAAGGCGACGGTCAA
This sequence comes from Neoaliturus tenellus, assembly GCA_030545055.2. Taxonomy (NCBI): domain Eukaryota; kingdom Metazoa; phylum Arthropoda; class Insecta; order Hemiptera; family Cicadellidae; genus Neoaliturus; species Neoaliturus tenellus. Next base: position 52,789,399 of record CM061533.1, on the reverse strand, counting down.
GGCAAAGGGGCGCTGTTTATTGTGAATTAGGGGAATTTACCGCTTGTCGGGGGCGCTCTTTACCGCTGACCACAGGCGCTATTTATGCATATTTGGGGGCGCTCTTTACCGGCGGTCGGAGGCGTGATTTAACTCTGATCAAGGGTGATATTTACTGTCAATTACAGGGCGCTGCTTACCACCAGTCGGGGGTGATGCTCTTGACCCATAAGCAGGGACACTCTTTTATGGCAGATTAGGGGCGCTCGTTCGCGCCGCGAAGGCGCCCCTCGAGTCCCGGCAACTTAGGGGGCCTCTAGTTCACTTGAATAATTCTTTCTTCTCTCTATTTTGCCGAAAATTATTTACCCTTGTTATTAAAAAAATTAATAAAAAAAATGTGAAAACCCCAAAATTAAATTATATTTGCAGTTAAATAATTTTTGACTGAAAAAAGTATAAAAAAGGCCCGTTTGACACCCCCCTCTCGGCTGACGCCCTAGGCCATGGCCTAGGTTGGCCTAGTGGATAATCCGGGCCTGCTCAGCGGTAACCTCCTATTGGTGGATTATTTTTATGATTTATAGTGGAGAGGGAAAGGAAGAGGATGAGTGGGGTATTGCAGGAAGGAGGTTTGGCAACTAAAATTAGTGGTGAATCAAGATTTCCCGTGTTTGGGTATTTTAAGGAGAAAGAGTAATTGTAATACAGTTAATTTTTAATTTCTGAAAGTTACGGTTTAAAGTCTATTTTACAATAATGAAGCTTATTAGGTGATGAACCAATTATAATATATGCAATATATTAAGTTTAAGAAAGTTTTTTTTATAATTTCATGTTATTAAATTTTATGTTTTGTTATGTATATCAGTCATTTTCAACATCGTATGTGTTCATTGAAAAGATAAATTTATAATACGAGATCACTCATAGTAGTGCAATCTTTTGTCATAGATATAGGTAATTATTTAGTTGAGCGTCGCCAGGCACTAACTTTTTCCTATATTGATTAAACGTTCTAAATGTTGTTTAGTAATAAAAAATAAGCGGTATTAAAGTCTGCAAAAGCATGTTTGTTTTGATAGAACAAACTTGAAATAAAATAACCAAACCTAACAAAACATTAACGTATACGTTTAACGCTGAAAATTTAAGAACACCACATATTAAAATAAATTAATAACGAATTACTGACGAAATTATTTTAATCATCGTCATCAGATGTGGAAGTGGACTCAGTTTTCAAGTCAGGCTCTTTGGTGAAATTGTAATATTTCCGTTTAAACAAGAAATTGGCACGGTGGTAATGTAGTTAATGTTTTTTTGTTCCAGAACTGTTGTTTTTTCACTGGCCACACTGAAAGACGCTACTGATGAGTCACTGCTCACGCACAGATTGGCCGCGGCGGCGGTGCACCGGGAGCGGAGACAGCAGCTGCCGCTTTTCGCCTTATTGCATATTCAGGCTACTTATCTTACATACCAGTTGTGTACAGTTCATGGGCTTTATGTATTAATTCCAGGTATTAAAATGCATATTATAAAAAATATTGGTATTTATTGTATGTTTGTGCTTTTTCTACACATTTCACAAACCAATTTCAATACATGTTAAACCATCAAATTAAATTCATTAAATGTGATTTGTATGATCAGATTCTAACTTATTTGTTTTAAAACACAACATTCATAAGGTTTAATCAAGGTAGGAAAAAGTTAGAGCATGGCGACGCTCAACTAAATAATTACCTAGATGTAAAATCTTTTAGAGTTTAAAGACGGATTTAGAGTTTTTTTTTTTTTTAATATAATTATTGTTTCACGTACACTTCAGTAAGTTATTTATAACAAAACTAAAGCTTTATAAATCACACTATCTATATACCTATACATATTTAAAACCTACTCTAATTACAAAATTTCAAACTCATCTCGTGTATGTAATATGTTTAAGTCTACCACATGAACGTAGAACTAAATTGCAAAATTCAAGCAGCTGAATTGTCACCTGTTTCGCCATCTCCGCTGGGATTGTGAGATGGTTTGTGACAATAAAGTGATATTTATTTATTTAGGTCGGTTTAGAGAGCTTCTACTGTATTATAATAGGAGTGTCAGAAGCAATGTTTAAGTACCACGATCTCGAAATCTAGTGGGTGGTCTTTGTTTAAACTTTGCATTTAAGAGTGATTTGGCCCAAAAATAATTTTAGAAACAGCATAAACCAAAAAAATCTAATTTTTCTAAAATTAAGTTTAAACATCATAGTTTTTAGCATTGGTCTGATATAGGTTGCTATTTTGGCAATTAAATAACCATGAAAGGTAATAATAATAATAATAATATGAAAAGAAAGGTAAACAAAAATAAAGGAACATTAGTTTTAAGCAGTCTTTTTAAACTTAACTGGGTTAACCGTGAAGAGGTATAGTTGGTTGTTGGTGTAAATTTATTATTTAACCATGACACTATAACAAGAGCGAATTAAAACCAATGAGCAAAGCACGGTAAAGCTGGTACTAACACTTTAATCATTCAAATTGTTAAAATAATTAAAGCAAGGTATTATATCATATTTTAATTGTCTAAAGATATTCTAAATGGTTCTGCTGAGTTAAAAAGTACATATCAATTTGATTTATATTTACTCCAATAATTCAAACTCTCATTTCAATCATCCAATAATTCGCAATTAATTGTCTGTCCCCTGATTTTTGAATAAGTGAGGTTCTAGTGCAAGTATATTTGTTCACAAAAAGCAGTATGCATAAGGCCTGTTACACCTTACCTTACCTTTATTGAAATGGCGACCTAACTCAATAGGTAGTTTAAAGCCAAGTATGAATGGGAGATGAGTGTAGGATGATTGTGGCGCGATCTTGTAGTCGTTGAAGTGGCTCATCTGCTAAGCGTTGGCTCACTGCACACGTCTGCTACACCATGCGAAAACCAACCAATGCTTTTAAATGGGAGTTTACACACTGCAGTAGCAGAGGCGTGGCCGGGATGGCGCTACTGTAGTGTGTAAGCTCCCATTTAAAAGCATTGGTTGGTTTTCGTGTGGCATAGTAGTCGCGTGCAGCATGCCGCTGCGTAGCAGATGCGCCACTTCAATGTGTAACAGCCTAAAGTGACAAGAGCCATTGAACAGCTCTAACAGGGTTCAGTGACTGGTTGGGTTTTTGGCAGCAGGAAAAAAATGGGATGATTGAAATCCACTCTTCGATGGGCAGAACGTTAGATTGGAACAATCATTAATTTTAGTCCCTAAATTTCCATCGATCTTTAAAGAAATTGTGCATCACAAAGAGCTCAAGAGATGTGTCACAAACACCTCATCAACAGTACATAACTGCAAGACCATTACAATTTCCTCTTGACAGACTATTTCAGTCTAAACTTTTCTTTTTAAATAAGGACTTTCAGTAAAGTGATGCAACTAATATGAAACAGCATTGTGTTATAGGCAGGACAGAAAATTTTAGTGTTCACAATAATAGCTGAACCTTGCACTTAATTTATTAAACATGATTATCACGTATGTTAGTGTTTGCTTTTTGGACCTGACTTTAAGTAGAACAAATTGACTGGTTTGTTTCTAAAACTGAGAGGATCGAAAAGGAGTAAGAGAGAAAAATAATTTTCATTATTTCTCTGCAGGAAATAAAAAAAAAAAAAAAATGCTTAAAGTTGGCTGCACAGAATCTGGTGACATTGGTGGAAGGAGGAAGAATGTATAGACTGTTAGTTATCGTAGGCTTTTAAGGTCACATCTTAAATGTATATATCACACATCTTAATTGTATACATGACAAATGATTACAAAAACAAACAAAAGAACACCGGTTGTAGGATTGTGCATGAGAAGAGACATTTTGATGTAGGCTATTAAATACAACAAAAAATAAAGAAATAAAAAGAAATTAACTTTTTGCAAAGAAAATTTTTAGTAAAGATATAGACATTACTACTAAGTATGATATAATATATAAATTATAACATTAGCATATTAAAATTTTAAGCCAATCATGCTAGGGAAATGTTATGTTTATAAAAATATATCCATGTACTTACTACAACTATTTCTCCTGTTATGTTTCGTTTTTTCTTAATATTCCTCTTTAAAGGTCTGGCGTCAATCTTGCTTAATTCCTGACGCAGTCTTAAAACGGGATTATCAGAGATATCTTCATTTCTTAGTTCAAGATTTGTAATAGAAGCCTTTTTAATAGAACTTTCATTTCTTACAACAGTGGAGCTTCCATTTAATTTATCAGGCAACTGTAAGTCACCCATTTCAGCTTCTGCAAAATCAGCTTGAACATCAACTTCTTCATTTATCCTTTTATTAGGCAACTGAAAGTCAGTTATAGCAGGTTCTGGAAATTCAGCATTAATATCCACTTCTTCCTTTTCTTTCTTGATCACTGTTTTTGTGTTGATTTTCCTAGTTTGTGATATATTAACATTTTGGTTACTGTCATTACATTTTAACCTTGATTCACGATCAGATTTTAAATTTGATTTCGCTGGTTCATTGGCTTCAACGATTTTCTTATTTTTTTGCCTTGATTTATTTATAACAGGAAGTTCAGCATCAGATACCTGTACAGGTTTTTCTAACTGTGCATTATTCAGAATATTGTCTTCAATATTAGAATCTACATTTCTTACAACCGTGGAGCTTCCATTGAATTTGTTAACAAACTGAAAGTCAGCCACCACAGCTTCTGGAATTTCAGCATTAATCTCCACTTCTTCCTTTATCTTGGTCACTGTTTTGGTTTTCATTTTCCTAGTTTGTGATATATCAACATGTTTGATACTGCCATTACATTGTGACATGCAATCAAATTTTGAATTTAATGGCAAAAGTTTCTTGGAGTTAGAAGGCGAATTTACTTTTGAGGTAGATGGAATACCTTCATTGGAGATTATTTTTATACCCTCATTAGCACTTTTTAGGTTTTCACTCTTCATCTTGAAATTATTGGGACTGCAACATTAACACAACAAATTATTAATTAATTTTTAAATATTGATATATGTACACAATCCGATAGAGAGCAAACTAGCAGAGCTTCTACACTATGAACATAGGTTCAACATTACTTAAATGGCAAAAGAACAATAAATGTGGAATTTGTTTACGGGACAGATTTTTATAATAGGTATAGTTTTTTTAATAAATTTATTTATTTACTCCCAACGGTACAAATCATCATTTAAAAAAAATTGAACGTGTACATATTGTGGTTTTACAGCAACTTACAAACTTTCATAAAACCTTTATGCAAAATCAGTTTCGCAAACATAACACCAACATTTTATCAAGATTAAAACAGACTTAATTCAAAAGTAATAATCGGTTAATAAATTAAGGAGTTATATGACAACTGTTGCAGGCATATCGAACGGGCATCAATAGAAAACTTGATTGTTGGTTTGCCTGCGCTCTATCAGCAGGTATTAGAAATTTAAGTTAAGCAGTTTCCGAAGTGGTAGAACACAGTTTTTCACGTGCCACAAAAAAATCATTGTTTTAGAGTTTGATAATTTGGATACGATTTCTTCAATATCTTAAGATTTTATCTCTTTCCAATTAAAACTTAAATTATGGACTGAATTACAAAGAAATTCAAATGCTGATTTATTTGAGGGTATAATGATGTCCTTTAGCTCCTTTATTGAATTGATAAAATAATTGTTTATTCTGTCAGCATTCAAATCCACAGATTTAGATTGCATCATTGGCAAGTTTTTTACACAGTGACTTCCCAGGCAGCCTTGCATCGGTTGTTGCCCCCCTCAGTATGATCCTGTAAAGCTTTTCTTTTTGCTAATTTAAGTTCGTAGTTGTATGTTTTCTCACAATTTTGATAAGATAGAATGCATTATAGGAGTTTTCTGAATGACTATTAATACCAGAAAGATTTTGTTATACAGTAAAAATCCCACATTTTTGTCCTTGAGATTTCTAAGTTCATTATTTTATTATACCATTTTAATTTTCCTTTTGTTGTTAAATTTACTATGACAGCTGTGAACAAAGAGAAAAGAATGCCACAGATTAACGGTATTTTTTTTTACTCATCAAAGAGTGTTTTTATCTATACTTCCAATTAGATATTCATTTATAATTTCCATTTTTCAAGTTTAAGATTCTCTTATAACCCTCGCCACGTAACTTGACGAATGAATTTTTACTACTATTCAGATAAAATTATTGGATAATCAGCTGTTCTGTAAAAAATTGCATGTAACGTAAGCTTGATATTTTTGGAAAGGTACCCCCTCTCCTCCCCTCACCTGTCCCAGCTGTTTTTGGCCATTCATCAACTTATGTGGCGTGACGTATAAAAGGTCTTTATAAGTTACCATTTTCGCTAAAAATGTATTGTTTTGTTGCATTAATTGAGTTTTTAGGTATATATTTAATAAATTCAAAAATTAAAGTATCATAATCTGCGAAACATTGCCCTACCAGGTTAACTTCATACAAGTTGGAAGAAAGGTTTACGATAGCATTATCGATACAAGATTTACCACGAGTTGGCTTAGCATTTGTACAATCTAAATTGAGACTATTAAAGACATTAGCAAAGTCACTAGATTACTTTTTAACTACTTAACTAACCCATTTCAATACTAAAGTCACCACAGACACCAAGAAATTTACATATTTTTAAAACTTTCTTCATCACAAGTTAAAATTTTCTAAGAACAAATCTAAATTACCATTTGGTGACCTGTCGACGCTTAAGACAATTAGAAAGAAATTTAACTCTGCAATCCTGGTCTACTATAAAACACTGATTATCAACACAGTGCAAAATTCGATGACCCAATGACTCATATTAATCTGGCAGATATGTGGAAAGATTGTGCATTTGATGATAAAGATCTGAAATTTGGCACCACATGTACAAAGGCTTAAATTTAGATAGGCCAACCCAGATTTTCCATGTATTGGATTTTATGGGGTTTCAAATGAAGTTTTGCAATTTTTCACCCGTAAATTTAAAAATTACATAATTTTGAGTTACAAATCTTGCAAGAGCTCAAAAAGAGAAACAATTTAGTATTTCCTAACTGTTAAATTATCCTGAATTGTTGCAGAGAACACTCAAAAAGAAAATTTCATCTGATCCGATGAATACATCGATAATTTTTTATTCCATAGTTTTATTCGTGTAGTGCCTAAAATACTATCGAATGGAAAAACCTATCAACCCAATCGAAATATCACATCAGATCAAATATCAATATATCGAAAAAGATAAGATTTTCTTTTTGAAATTTCCCTGCAACAACTCAAGATAATTAATTAAACATTTAATCTCTTGCAAAGATATGTAACTCAAAATTATTTATTTACATAAATTTTATGGTAAAAAAATGGGACCCCATTTGAAACCCCCTAAAACCCCATAGGTACATGAAAAATCTAAGATAGCCTCCTATACAAATCCAAGCCTTCGAAAGTCAACAAAATCTATTTTTATAAAAGAGAAAGTATGTGTGTTAGATTTATGTTGCCTATGGACTCTGAAACCGCTCGAGAGATTGTAATTAAACTTTCTGGCAATATTAAGCATTATTCAAGGATGGTTTTTTGTTAAGTTTGGTGCAAATCTATCCAAAGGGCTCTGACCCAGAAGGCATACAATAGTTTGTAAAAAAATCTGAAAATCTCTATTTTACCTATTTTTATTGGTTGCTAAGAAACATATTCAATGAAAAATTCTAATTTTAGCTATTCCAGCGATTTCTTATATAAGGTGAGTGTGTCAGCGAGTCAGCGTAGCAAACGAGCTAAACCTGACGGCGAGTGAGCATAGCACATTCAATCATATTCATAGGCGAAGCCGTGACGGGAAACAGCTGGTATCCTCTAAGTTAAATGATACGAGTAGTTACGTTTAATATTAGTAATTTACACATTATATAGTCTGTCAATTACATGATACTCATGGAATCCACTTAATCTGGGAAATCGCTATTTCTAATTAGTTCTGATTAGCAGGACTCTACTGCAGTCATTTGTAAGAAAGTCCCTAATTTAACTTTATTTTTTAAGATAAATGGTGTTTTGTCCAAATGTTGTTTTCTAAAAGTTTGATTTTTATTTATTTATTTATTTTTCATTAAAAATAATATATCTCAGAAACTACTTGTTGGATTCTATTGAAATTTTTATCACTTACTCTAGATATATGCACCTAAAAAGTTAGGTATACTATAACTCTCATGGGTCACAAATTAATAATAATACAAATATTTAAAATTCTGAAAATTTTTGTTTTTAAAAATTTTATTCCCCTTTTGTTTTTATTGACGGGGAATGATACTTTCAATATAATACAATAGAGTAAATAATATCAATTAAAATATGCTAAGATCGTGCATTTTTGCTGAACACAGTATCAAATAGTGCTCTTATAGAGTCCCACCGTCTCAGTAAAACAGCAAACAGTCATATTATTTTATCAATCAAAATTTACAATGTTTTAAAAAATTCAATAAGTGCACATCCTTTCAAAACATTTCAAAAATTGCTTTACAGCTGGCTACTGGAAAACCCTTTCTATAGCTTGGACGATTTCCTTAATTTAAAAGATGTAATATTTTAGAAAAGTGAGGTAATAATACATTGCAATCATATTTTGATTGTATAATTGTACAATTTTGTATATTTATGTGTATATTAGTTTTTAGATTATTAACAAAAGCTTGTGACTTGGTTTTCTACTGTAAATCTGACATTGTCAATGATACTGTAATTGTGTCCAAACGACAAATAAAGAGATTATTATTATTATTATTATTATTATTAAATAAAAGTATATTGCATTATACAAAAAATATAAAAACAAAAATTCAGTTATGAAATTTTTTAAAAACCTTAGGTTAAAAGTGCCACTTTTTCAGAGAAACGCCCTTTTAATCTTTCATAAATTTGGTTTTGAGAACCAAATCAACTTGATTCTTCCTATATTTTTAGTAGATTATATGCCTTTTGAAGTAATGTAAAAGTCATTGAAACTGTGCAAAAACTTTTGGAGTTATATCGCTTACAAAATGACTGAAAATTCACCCAAAAACTTTTTTAATTCATTTTTTGATAGCATGTCCTGAATAAGAAAAAAAATGGTACAAGAAATATTTCCTATAAAAAATTGACACCAATTCAATCAAATCAATTCAAGCAAATTTTCCTAACTAGTCCTAGTCCACAACTGTTAATAATTTACCCATATTGTGAATTAGCCTGTCTTAAGAATTAACTTACTCTGTCCATCTATGGAGATCTTTCAATTCTTCTCGAGACAAATTTTTGCTTTCAGGGAGAATTTTATGCAGTATACTCAACGCTGAACATTCATCTTTTTCAAAAATATTTTCTAATTCCATAGAATAATCTTTGAAGTAGGTTTTGAATGTTCCTGGCATATTTTCCGAACACCAAGTTGGAGTTCTATTTGGGAGAGCTTTCTTACTTCTTAAGTATACAGCTTCTTCCATGCTGAAAATGTTATAAGTTATGCTTTAGAAAATGGTAAATACAATGGTTAAAATCAAGAACCAAATCCTACACCACTATATAACCACACCTGTTATAATCTCCCTATATATTAATTGGCCATGGATCCAATGATGTAGGCAAACCACTTTAGCGGGACCTTCTAAAAGAGCCTCCACATAAGGGGGGGGGGGGGGGGGGGGGGGAAGGCACAGTGGCATTTTGCCTCAGATTAGCCCCTGGCCACATAGAGAAAAGTAAGCATGCATAAATATGATGTAAGCATTTACTATGTATACTAACGTGAATAGACTTCTTATCCAATGCTTTTTATTTGAAACTAAAATTTGGAAAGTTTGTGTACGCAGTACCAGGTTCGCTGCCAGGGGCGAACCCAGGGGGGGATAAAGGGGATATATCCCCCCCCAAAATGTTGGAGGATAAAAAAATATGTTCAAAAAATAAAATAATCTATGACAAATGGTTAAAATATTATTTTCATACACCAGACTTTTATAAACAGATATAAATGCCAACTTATTTGAAGAATATTAGGGTTTTAATTGCACAATGCAAAAATATAAAACAGTAATATTACATAAAAACAGGTCAGTTTATTGGAAATGAAATAGATTATTTATTGGCATTACTGACGAGTTCATACGAAGTGTCACGTCCTTGCGTCGGCACTGTCGAGTTCTTGCAATTGGCACTAGCTCTAATTCACGTGCAGTGCTGCCACCCCTATTATTAGTTATTTTGTGGTTTTGCCGTATAGTTAGTCTAAACGTGTGTGTATCTTAGAGATAAAGATAACTCATATATTTTTTAATTTTAGGTAGTATTTATTTTGGTATCTACGATAAGGGTTTATTTGTGTAGAGAACTCCTCCTAATTCTCAACAGATTTCTAAGTTTTTGATGTCAATGGATAGGGCTTAATCTGTAGTTGTTTCCGCCAAAAATTTATAAGAATCAGGATTAAAATAAGGGCGCTATTCACAAGTTAAATTTTAAATTTTCCCATTAGAATAACATTGAGATTGGTTTGAGCATTTTAAACATCTTTAAACGTACAGCTGTAGTTTTTGGCGATCACTGATATTCACAATATTGGATTGGTCGGATTTCATTGATTTAATTAGAACTAAATGTAAATTTTGTATTGTATCAAAATAAATTGCTCGATGTCGAACAACACCTGCACTAGTTTCTTATAGACTGTAGACTATCATTTACTGTACTTCATTTGAATTTTGACAACTTCATCCTTTTTTTAAGAAAATGCAATATTTTTTTGCCTTGATATATGCATTGTTAAAATAATGTAATACTTTTAAGTTACAATTAATCGTATTACTGTATTAATTATTATTATAATTATATTTTATCCTTATACTAGCAGTTACCCGGCGCGCGTTGCTGCACTCAAATTAAGTTAATTACATAAATAAAGCTATTTTAATATAACAAAAAGAGATAAGTTAAGTTTTAATTTTTTTACTATAACAAAAAAAGTCAATGGCATAGAAAGTAAGTATATTAATATTACTGTAAGGCTAAAGGATAAACAGGCATTTTGCAAATTTAAACCCAGAATAGTCGAAGTTTTGAGTCGTATCTTATTGATCGTAATTGCAAATGAAAGAGCACCTATGAGCAAAGATGCACGTCCATGTCAAATTTCAACCCCCGAGGCCCTAAATTAATTTTAAAGTCCAGTGGAACGCAGTCCTACTAATAAATATATTTGCAAAACCATTCTTGGTGAGTACCTATGAGCAAAGAGACATGTCCAAGTAAAATTTCAACCATGGTGGCCATAAAGTAATTTAAAGTCCAGAGGGCCGGAGCCCTAAAGAGCTTAAAAATTATATTTGCAAAACCGTTTCGTAGTGAGTAGCTATGAACAAAAAGAATCGTACATCAAATTTCAACCCCGGTGGCCCTAAAGTAATTTTAAAGTCCAGTGGGGCGGAGCCCTAAAGTGATTAAAAACTATATTTGCAAAGTCGTTTCTTAGTGAGTACCTATGAGTAAAGAGCTTCGTCCATCAAATTTCAACCCCGGTGGCCCAAAAGTAATTTTGAAGTCCAGTGGGGTGGAGCCCTAAAGAGCTTAAAAAACTATATTTGCAAAACCGTTTCCTAGTGAGTACCTATGAGCAAAGAGAATCGTCCATGCCAAATTTCAGCTCCAGAGGTACTAAAATAATTTCAATGTCCAGTGACGCGGAGCCCTAAAGTGCTTAAAAAAACTATATTTGCAAAATCGTTTCTTGGTGAGTACCTTTGAGCAAAGAGAATCGTCAATGTCAAATTTCAGCTCCGGAAGTCCTAAAGTAATTTCAATGTCCAGTGAGGCGGAGCCCTATAGTGCTTAAAAAACTATATTTGCAAAATCGGTTCTTAGTGAGTACCTATGGGTAAATATCATCGTCCATCAAATTTCAACCCCGGTGGCCCTAAAGTAATTTTGAAGTCCATTGGGGGGTTGCAAAACCGTTTCCTAGTGAGTACCTATGAGCAAAGAGAATCGTCCATGTCAAATTTCAGCTCCGGAGGTCCTAAAGTAATTTCAATGTCCAGTGAGGCAGAGCCCTAAAGTGCTTAAAAAACTATATTTGCAAAATCGTTTTTTAGTGTGTACCTATGGGTAAAGAGAATCGTCCATCAAATTTCAACCCCGGTGGCCCTAAAGTAATTTTGAAGTTCAGTGGGGTGGAGCCCTAAAGAGCTTAAAAAACTATATTTGCAAAACCTATGGACCTATGTTGCACCTATGGACAAAGACAATCGTCCATGTCAAATTTCACCACCTGTAGGCTTTTAGTGTAATTGTGAGCTTCCGCAGAGCGGAGCCATAAAGACAACACAAACATCAACATTCTACCTCACACCTGGTTACTTCTATGATTATAAGCATCTGCTTGAGTGAAACTTTCAAATTTTTTAATTACAGCAGTTCATTTTGTAAACACTAAATTTCTAAAACCTGACACTGCACCAATGTATGCCCTCTGGGTCAGAGCCCTTTGGACAGATTTGCACCAAACTTCACACAAACCATCCTCGAATAATGCTTACTAATGTCTGAAAGTTTGATTACAATCTGTTGAGCGGTTTCGGAGTCTATAGGCAACAAACATATATATATATATATATATATATATATATATATATATATATATATATATATATATATATATATGTATATATATATTTGTATATATATATATATATATATATATACAAATATATATACATACTTCCTCTTTTATAGATATAGATTTCAAATAACTCTGATACTGAATTCTGTGACTTATAGATAAATTTTGTATTTACCTGTTGTAGGGTAATATATTTTGGTTTTTTTTAATAAACTTTAGACTATAACTTTATACTGTACTTCCCCTGAATGTTATTTATTTTCCATCGTAATATAAAGTCAATACATTTTTTCCAAGTTTAAATAATAGTCTGATCCCTTCATTTAATATTCGAAACCCTTTAGTTTCACTCCAAATTCTGATGGAGTAGAGGTCTGCATAAAATTTTATTTTAACTTCTGAAATTCATTTAAACTAACCTTTTAGCTTTAAAAATTCCAAAATTTTCCGGGAAGGCCCCCGGTCCCGCCGTGTTATTGGGGGTATTTCATATTTGGGGAGGGGGATATTACCCTTCCGTAAAAAATACTCCCCCCCCCCTGAAATTGAATCCTGGGTTTGCCCCTGTTCGCTGCAATTGATGTTGTTATTATTCAGCTGGATTTACAGTGCTGCAAAAACACTTTACCAAAACATAAACATAACCCTCAGTTATAAAATGTTTTATCCTTGCTTGAGAAGAGTGGTAATACAATTTAGCTATAATAGTAGGTCACTTGTACTTCATGTGCGCCGCATAAGATCGCACCACCGTCAATAGGTTTCAACCTTGCCTATGCTATTAGAAGTCTATTCACGTTAGTGTCAAAGGTTCATTATACCCACCCGTAGAAAAATGACGATATAAAATATCAAATTTATAAATACCTCCGTCGCAGCAGCAGACCTGTGTTCTCAGCGAATTTCCAATGAAATTTTGGTATTTTTTATTTTTTCTATATTCACTATGAGAGAGAGTAAGCAGGTATGCTGCCATGGAGAACAATAAAAGTAGGTAATTTTAGCATAAACAATTTATTTCGACCATATGAAGCCATATACTGAGTTTCATCAATATGTCCATAAATAAGGGAGTTTGCCTACTCTCCAACATATGAGTAACATGGGAAAAGAGTGTGCAGGTTTGCTTCCACGATAATTACAAATACCCCCGTTGCAGCACACCTGCATACTCAGCGACTTTCCAAAGGAATTTGAGATTTTGTATTTTCCCCATGGAAACCATAGGAATGAGTATGTAGGTTTATTGCCATGGGATGTTGTCAACAAATGTTTGTTGTTAGGAAAAGTAATGGTGGGGTAAGGTAAAAATCAAATTGTATCAATATTCGGCTCTTTTTAATATTCCCCATAAACCCCATGGGGTTGAGTATATAGGTTTGCCGCCACATGGGTGTTGTAAGCAAATATCAGTTTAACCCTACCTAGTGAATGTACATACCAATTTTATCATGTTATTCCAATAAATAAGCGAGATACAGGGTTTTGTTAATTTCCCATAAGATTAACATTGGAAACCTTTTTTTAGCTCTTCTACCTAACCTGTTAAGTCCGTTAAAAATTCAAAATACTAAATTGTTTGTTTTTTTAAGCTCTTTTAAATAGTTTTAGTTAAAATTGTTGAATTTTAAAATTAAAGTCCAAATATGCCAAAAACCCATTTTTGACCCCTTTGAAACCCTACAAAAACCCTGTTCCCATAACCCGATCATGCTGCTTCGCGAACTCATGAAAATAGACTTGGTGTTACACCTTCATACCAACTTCATAAAAATCAGAGGTCATCTTCAAAAGTTATCAGTATCACAGACACATTTATATATGATTAATTCCGACACAAACCTTTTTCTGGGCTATATTTCACACCACTACTGATATTGAAAATAGATTTAGTAAACAAGGAGACAACTCCATGATCATTGGATAATCTTACACGCTCAGTACACGCTCAATTGAGAATGTAAAGTGAAATATTAAAGATTCATTAATCACACATCAATATTTGACTTTACACGCTCAATCCGTATAGTGATCCAGGATTACGATCCAAAATATCGCGAGCCGTGTTGACCGTGTAAGATCCGCCAATGACAGATGATAACAAATGAATCAAAGAATATTGGAGTTACTATTTTGAAAGGGATGAAAGTAGTTAACAGCTGATGATTAAATAAAATTTTGGTAACTATATAAAGATAGTTTACTTATTGTAGATGATTGCATTTACTGTATTTTGACTTACTAGTGCTTGTTGCTCAATATCGAGCACTTAAGCGAATCACAGAACAGATGAACTTGAGCAATGAAGAAATTATAAATAAAAGGCTAATATATAAAAATTACATGGAAGCTAGGACTGGGACGGTGGAGACATCCTGTAATCCAGCTACTTGAAGGTCACGAATTGAGGATAGTTATAAGCGATGGCTTGTGAATGCGATATTCCCTGGTGGGGATTAACGTCCGCACTATTGAATATTAGTTCATCCATAGAAAAGACCATCCTCATAATTAGACCAATTCGTATATATGAGGTCGAAATTGTGGTTCGGATCCTACGTTAAACTGTATAGGTCCCTAGATACCATTGGCTGTTTGGCTGTGAATTAACAGTCCTGTCTCAGGAGAATGTCGGCCTTAGTCAGTAACAAGACTACAAGATTGCGCCACAATCACCCTACACTCATCCCTCATTCATACTTGGCTTTAAACTACCTATTGAGTTAGGTCGCGATTTCAGTAAAGGTGTTAAAGGAGTTGTAAATGAAGTACAATCAGAGACCAAGAAAAACAAACATAGTTATTTAGTGACAGTAAAAAAAATATATATATAATAATAATAATAATAATACGAATAGGTAAGACAACTGGAATGGAATGAATGGAAACATTGTAAAAAATCTGTTATCATCTTTGGTTTTTGTAAATTCCCATCCTATATTTTGAAACCATATGAAAGAATGAATTTTGACAGTGTTTATGTAGGATTACTGTTCACATTTTGCTAAAGAAATGGCAAATTTTAAGTTGATGTTAGCCTATTGTCAGTGATTTAAAAATGTTGATGCTTGATGCCATGGAAATTAAAAGAAGTATTTACTGTACCATAAAATGGGAGAATGGAAACCCTTTTCCACCTTTAGACTCCCGTATTTTCTTAAAGCTAATTCATTTTTCCGGTCTTGACCTTCTCTACACAAACTACTAAACAAACATTTTTTTTAAATAAAGGAATAAGCAGAAAAATCAAATAATTTATGTCTGTTTCTATTCACCTTAAAATTTGGGGTAAATAGAAACACTTGGCTAAATTAATTAATTTTCATTTTCTCCAGTCAACAAGGTCAATAGAAACATTAAATACGGCTCATATCATTCAAATTCTTGTAAAACATGCCACTTAGGCTAATAAACTTAAATTTTTTTCAAAAGAATTTCTCAAATTTATGCAAATGCTCACTTAAATAATTGTAAACTTAAATGCCATGCTTGAATAAGAATAAAACTATAGGTGCACAGTTGAAATAAATAAAAGATTAATAATAATGTCAGACCAGTAAAAAAGTAATATTAATAGTAAATAATAGTTTATTATTTCGACTCCTTAGACAATAAATCCAGGTTCTTGTATAAAGAAAAATACTTAAGGAATAAACAAATATTTTTATACAAAATGTACAGCGAAATCTCATCTAAAAAAATCAGAACCTCAAATGTGATGTTTAAATTTAAGAATGATAGTAAGGACATAGCTTAAATCTTCAAGGTACGTAAAATTGATTGAGATTAAAGTCAGATGGATCTTCCTAAAAATAAAATAGTCTCTCAAAATGTGTCCATCCCTAAAAAATAAAGTATTTCTATTGACCCTGGTTTTGCTAATTCGTAACTTAACTTACAAAAATAATAAAAAATAAGTTTATATCATTTATAGAGTTAGGCTAAACTACTTCTCAATAATTAAAATCAAAACTCTTTTGGGAATTTTCAGCTTATTTAATTTGTTTTAATTCTTACAGTTTCGGTGGCATCTTTGGCCACCTTCATTAGAGACATTATTTACAAATTAATATTAAATATAATATTAAAACAAATTAAATAAGCTGAAAATTCCTAAAAGAGTTTTGATTTTAATTTAATATGGCTTATTCAAGTTTAAGAACAGAAATACTTCAGTAATTGTTTGCAAGATAGCTCATACTATATAATACACCCCGTCACAGCAGACCTGCGTACTCAGCGAATTTCCAAATCTATATAAAAGAGGAAGTATGTATATATATTTATATATATATAAATATATATGTATGTTGCCTATAGACTCCGAAACCGCTCAACAGATTGCAACGAAACTTTCAGGCATTATTAAGCTTTATTCAAGGATGGTTTGTGTGAAGTTTAGTGCAAATCTGTCCAAAGGGCTCTGACCCAGAGGGCATACAATGGTGCAGTGTCAGGTTTTAGAAATTTAGTGTTTACAAAATGAACTGCTGTAATTAAAAAATTTGAAAGTTTCATTCAAGCAGATGCTTATAATCATAGAAGTAACCAGGTGTGAGGTATAATGTTGATGTTTGTGTTGTCTTTATGGCTCCGCCCTACGGAAGCTCACAATTACACTAAAAGCCTACAGGTGGTGAAATTTGACATGGACGATTCTCTATGTCCATAGGTGCACCATAGGTCCATAGGTTTAGCAAATATAGTTTTTTAAGCTCTTTAGGGCTCCACCCCACTGGACTTCAAAATTACTTTAGGGCCACCGGGATTGAAATTTGATGGACGATGCTCTTTACCCATAGGTACTCACTAAGAAACGATTTTGCCAACATATTTAAGCACTTTAGGGCTTCGCCTCACTGGACATTGAAATTACTTTAGGAAGTCCGGAGCTGAAATTTGACATGGACGATTCTCTTTGCTCATAGATACTCACTAGGAAACGGTTTTGGAAATATAGTTTTTTAAGCTCTTTAGGGCTCCACCCCACTGGACTTCAAAATTACTTTAGGGCCACCGGGGTTGAAATTTGATGGACGATGCTCTTTACCCATAGGTACTCACTAAGAAACGATTTTGCAAATATAGTTTTTTAAGCACTTTAGGGCTCCGCCACACTGGACATTGAAATTACTTTAGGACCTCTGGAGCTGAAATTTGACATGGTCGACTCTCTTTGCTCATAGGTACTCACTAGGAAACGGTTTTGCAAATATAGTTTTTTTAACCTCTTTAGGGCTCCACCCCACTGGACTTCAAAATTACTTCAGGGCCACCAGGGTTGAAATTTGACATGGACGATTCTCTTTGCTCATAGGTCCTCACTAGGAAACGGTTTTGCAAATATAGTTTTTTTAAGCTCTTTAGGCCTCCACCTCACTGGACTTCAAAATTACTTTAGGGCCACCGGGGTTGAAATTTGATGGACGATGCTCTTTACCGATAGGTACTCACTAAGAAACGATTTTGCAAATATAGTTTTTTAAGCACCTTAGGGCTCCGCCTTACTGGACATTGAAATAATTACTTTACTACCTCCGTAGCTGAAATTTGACATGGACGATTCTCTTTGCTCATAGGTACTCACTAGGAAACGGTTTTGCAAATATAGTTTTTTAAGCTCTTTAGGGTTCCACCCGCTGGACTTCAAAATTACTTTAGGGCCACCGGGGTTGAAATTTTTTGGGCGATGCTCTTTACCCATAGGCACTCACTAAGAAACGATTTTGCCAACATAGTTTTTTAAGCACTTTAGGGCTCCACCCCACTGGACCTCAAAATTACTTTAGGGCCACCGGGGTTGAAATTTGATGGACGATGCTCTTTACCCATAGGTACTCACTAAGAAACAATTTTGCAAATATAGTTTTTTAAGCACTTTAGGGCTCTGCTCCATTGGACTTCAAAATTACTTCTGGGCCACCAGGGTTGAAATTTAACATGGACGTGCCTCTTTGCTCATAGGTATTCACCAAGAATGGTTTTGCAAATATATTTCTTAGTAGGGCTGTGCTCCACTGGACTTTAAAATTAATTTACGGCCTCTGGGGTTGAAATTTGACAAGTACGTGCCTCTTTGCTCATAGGTGCTCTTACATTTGCAATTACGATCAATAAGATACAAGGCAAACTTTGACTACTCTGGGTTTAAATTTGCAAAATGCCTGTTTATCCTTTGGCCTTATTATTAATATACTTACTTTCTATGCCATTGACTTTTTTTGTTATATTAAAAAACTTAAAACTTAACTTATCTTTTTTTATATATTAAAATAGCTTTATTTATGTAAACAACATAATTTGAGCGCAGCAAAGCGCGCCGGGTAACTGCTAGTTAGTAATATTAATTTTGACCAGATAAATCTGTAAACAAGATTTAATCACGTGCTCATAAATAGGGAAATAAATGTCTATTCTCCTGATAAATGTAGGGAAAGAGTATGCAGGTTTGCTGCCATGATAAGCACAAAAACCAACATTTTTTACCATAAATAAATGAAGCTCAACCAAATTAAGCTGAATACCAAGTTTCACCCAAAAATATTGGTTAATAAGTGAAATATTAACAAATCCTTATTCTCCTTAACATTAACATTGGAGCACCAAAATACAATGTACTGTCTTTAGACTTTTTAATATCTTGATGGGGAATGGAGATAGAGCAAACCTTTAAAATACTAAATTGTGTGTTTTTTTTTTTTAGCTAAATCCAATGGTGAAAATAAAAATTAAAATTTTTAAATATTTACATATGAAAAATGCAAAAAACCCATTTTTGGGGTACAAAACCCCTCAAAACTACCGTTTCCGGTAGGTCGATATGTCTGGTTTACGAACTCATCTGAATAAACGTAGGATTACACATCTCTACCAAATTTGGTATCGATCGGACCATTTTTACGAGAGTTATTGTGTCTAGGGACACATACATACATACATACATACATATATATAAAAATTTTAATGACTATTATTTTTGGTCTCTGGTCACCTCAAAACAAAATTGTAACATGGTCCCGGGTTTAGGTCTTACCATGAGACCTACGGTAATAGCTTATTCCTTATAGGAAATTCGCTAAAAATGGCTATCACATGACTATCTCATGACAGTTCGAATACTTAATAGATGAACTTCAGGAGGGAATATTTTTCAACAAAAATGTGTTGACACACATATAATTATAAAACAACCAGAAACAGTGATACTAACATGCCAAAAATAGGTTTTTCAGGTAGACAGTTTATTGTTGTAATGGGAAAAAAATAACTCCCTAGCATATTTTCATCATAAGCCGAGCAGAGAAGATTTTCATTATTCATTGAAACCAGAGGTCAAATCTCTTAGGCCTAGTTCCAAATCAAGAGTGGAAAAAATTTTGTTTTTGAATAAGATTATTTTGGCAACAGGACTTTTCATCTTGTAAACAGCAGTTTTTTTGGTTTTGGAGAATTTAGCTTGGGTACAATAACAGTTCACTGCAGTAGTTTGAGCTATTTGGAAGATGGAACACATAACATTCTTATCCGAAATCCCCAATGCTACTAAAGTAAAAAACGGGCTTTTGAAAATTTATGATTACAAATACTGATGTACTGCCCGTTATCATGGGAGAAGAAGCCTGTGGTGATCTCAAAACAGAAAGCTACCATATTACCGCATTGAGGGGGTTCACATTCATCCACCGCAAAAGCGGTTTGTTTACGTTTTGCCTATCACGCGACCAATTCCAGGCATTTTATTTGTGGGATTTGTCACATGATAGGCAAAAACGTAAACAAACCGCTTAGCGGTGGATGCTTGTGCCCTCATTATGTCTCATGTTAGCCGGCCAGAGGTGACCGAGTATGTTTTTGCGTATTATGTCGACTCCCAGCTGAGTGAACGGGACCATCAGCTTGTTAGGCTAGAGAACTCTACCACTGAACTATCGCTCACTGTTGTTTTACTAGTAACGAACAATAAACCTTAGTTACAAAATTGTAGAGATGACGGTAAATTTAGGGTTACATGTTCTCTGGGATGAAAAAGAGGACACCTATAGTATCCATCGCGAGTCGGATTAGTGATTACCAAAAATCTTAGTTACTGATCCCCTCAAATTTAATATTAGAGACCAAAAATTCGTAAACAAACATATGTTTAAAAATAAAATTATTCACCTAAGTTACTCTAATTAAATTTCTCCTCATACTTGATGGTGCGAATTACAAATAGTTAAATTCACTAAAAGTCTTAAGATTTTACAAATTAGTAGGTTGTATTTTGTTATTTATTTAATATAATTTTAGAAGAAATACTTAGGTCTTCATCATAAGAGAGAGGTAAAATTGTAAGGTGAAGAGAAGTGAAGACAGTAAGGTTAATATCTACGCTAAGGGGTTTTTTGTCTTCAGAACTCCTCCCACAATTTTCAACTGATTTTCAAGTTTTTGGTGTCGTTGGATAGGGCTTAGTCTGTAGTTGTTTCCGCCGAGAACTGATGAGAATCTGACTGAAAATAAAGGCGCTATCCACCATTGAAATCTCAAAATTTAACATTAAAATAACATTGGGATTAAATAAAGCATTTTAAACATCTGTTAATAAATCAGCTGTAAATACGTGTAGTTATTGGTGATTATAGATATTCACATTATTGGATTGGTCGGATGTCATTGATTAAGAGCTTAAGTAACATTTGTACTGTATTAAAGTAAATTGCTAGATTTCGATCAATACGCATACTAGTACAATTAAATAAACGTAGGGTAAATTGTAATAAACAAGCAAATATTTAAGAGTTTTCCTTAAGGCCAAGAGAGAGGAACAGTTTCAATTAACTTATTCTCTCCTTACTATAGATCAAAATAAGTTAAGTAAATATTGAAGAAAAAATAATATGTTCATACTTCATTAAACTTAGAATTTGATAATGAAATAATTTATAATAATTTCAGGGACTGGCTCAATTACTTTCACAATAGTGACTTTTAGCTCTCCTTTAAAGTCTATTTTCTCTTGGCCTTAAACAAATAATCAAATTTTGTAAAAAAAACAAATAGGCCTACTCACATTAATCTTAGCCGGAATGAAACGGAAGCCGATTACTACACGTCTGCTAAAACATAACCTCTCTTGCTCACTCAATAGACTCAGGTTGCTCGCTGACATGTAGTAAACTAACTACTTGTGCTGACGTATCTATAGTTCCATAGAGTGAAAAGTAAAACTGGGATTACTTTTTACCCCATATTAAAAATTTTAAATAAAATAAATGACAATTTAATATTAATCTTGAAGGAGTAACAATATAAAAACTTTAAGGGGTTGATTTAAAACGCAAATACAGAAATTCCGTGTGCTGCTTCCAACAACCCAGACAAATGGAGGGTTTGTAAAAAATCCGCCCGGACTGTTCTTTATGCTTAAAAAAGAGGACATGTCCGGGGAAAAGAGGACGTATGGTAACCCTGGGTAATTTATTTAACATCTCATTAAATTTATTACCTCAACTTATAGAGGAAATGCCTTGAAAACACTGGACATCGGTGCGTTAAATTAGAGTGTTGCTGTCACCCATTAACCTGACCTGTACCTAATTCTTTTGCTGATTTCCGTTGATTTCTTTGTGGAGTGAAAGGGGGATCGTGATGTTGAGAAATATTTTCATAGATCGCTTCCTCTTTAACATAATTTGCAAAGTTTTTTTGCGCCAACCACTTTTTAAGTCAACCAGCGTTTAAATATGTCCTTAGACTGTCTAGGTGGGAGCTCTTTAACTAAGTTATCTAGAAATTTGATAGTAGGCCTATTTAAACTTAATGTCTTTGGCATGATAGGCCTATCCCACGACTCATGCTGAGTGATACTACGTTACTGTATGTTAACTATTTTTTTAATGATTAAAATCAATGTTTGTGTAACTTTTGGCACATTAAGCCTATTTGATAATATATTACAATAACACTTATATACGTTTATTAGGCTACAATCAACTATGACCCTAATCAATTCTTACTTTTGTTTGTGTTCATAATTTCTACCGGTTGTTGAAACAACTTAGGCCTAATTGCCGTAATATCTAAAGAGAGTGTGGGGAAGTCCCTAGGCCAGTAAATTTGAATGAGTGAACAATGGTTGCATATGATTCATATTGCTTCTTGGTAGTCCTTGAAAATTTTCTTGGTACCTACTTAACATTTCATAATGTGGTACTTCTTGTTAAGTCCACTCTAGGTCTCCATGAACTTTAATAAATTTGTTGCTTGATAAACTTCTTTATTTAATGGAATAACCTTAAGCTTGGCCAATTCCATTATAGGGCTAGAGTACAAAGAGTAGGCACCAAATAATTTACTAATAGCAAAACTAGGCATACTGTAGTCTACCTACTAGGCTAACTGTCTTTTTTTAACAAGATTGTTAATTCTACCGAGAGTTTTAACTAAGACTTAGCCGTACACATTTAGTAAACATTTGACAAATACCGTATCGTTGTGATTGGAGTTTGGCTACACATAGGCACAGTTAGGGATAAAAATATTACATTTAAAACAATATTCATAGGCCTGCCGACACTTACCTTGTATTTAAAATTACAAGACTGAGGGTGTGAGTGAGATCTAACTATATAGTAAGTAAGTAACTAAACTAGAAAGTCGGAATCCAAGGTCAAAACTGTCAAAACCAACCACTGTCAGATTCAGATTTGTTTCGCGCTCGGCAACACCCGGCAACAGTCATACCACCACTCACTCAATGTTGTTTCAAGGTTGTGTAGAACCATTGACTATAAAGTTAATGTTAGAACCAAAGAGCCATTCATTTGACTTTTATTACAAAATTGTGGTATTACAAGCGGAATCATTATAGTTGACATCTTTAGATAGAAAATTAAGAAGAAATTGCGTTATTGTTATTTTGTGTTTGATATTGCTTAAGTATGTCATGGCGTGTCTTGAGACATATACTGCTATTGTCTCTGTAAATGGCGTGAATTCTCAGGTAAGAAGTATTATGAGACCCCATAGTGTTCCGCAGGGATCTGTTTTATAGGCTCCTTGCTGTTCCTTATCATGGTAAATGACATTCAGGGTAGTGTCAATGCTAATTAGCTATGCTGATGACACTACGTTAGTACACGTTGGGGAAGATCTTCCAAATTTAGAAAACTCCATTGTGCAATCACTTGCTGAAAATGCTACCTGGTTCCGAGCTAACTTTTTTATGTTAAATAGAGGAAAACCCAAAAACACATTTTTACTCTAAGACAATTACAAAATGAATGTGAATCAGTTAAACTCTTAGTCTTATATCTTGATCAAAAATTGACCTAGAAAGTGCATGTAGATCATCTATGTGGGAAGCTATCGCGAGTTCTATATCTTCTAAGATCTTTGAAGTCCTGTGTACCTAAAGACTATTTAAAGAAAGGTTGCTTATATGTCATATTTTCAGAGTACCATTTTGTATGGTCTGAGGGTCTGGGGTTCATCACATGAAACATTAGGGTTACTACTGCTTCAAAAGAAAGCAGTTAGAACCCTTGTGGATGCCCCTTTTGATGCACACTGCAAGCCTATTTTTATTTCAGAAAAGATAATGACTGTTTTTTGCTTATTGTTTGTTTTTGCATGTATTGTACAAATGAAGAAAGTGCATGAAAACTTTGAGTTAAAAAGCAGTTATCACAGGTACAATAATAGATCGAATGACATGCTTGATGTCCCGTATGTAAGGTTAAGTATAAAAACTGTTTTTTAACAGCCAAGAGAAAATTTATTAATAATAATACAATTTAGATACAATTCTTTTTTATAGATTTAAATAGGGGAATCTATTTAATTTAAATTATATTTGGGAGGCCTGCCCCATCTTCGAACTCCCTGGCTGATCACCATTTTCTTCTTTACCTTCGGATGCACATGCTGGTGGCTCTTAATATCGAGGATGTCACCCTTACCCTCACCCAATTCATTATTGCACTGTAGGGTTTGTTCCATTTTTCACTTAGTCTTTCAGCTATAGCTCTTAGAAGTGTATGGAACTCTTTTCCCAAATATCCATCAACTGATGTGATGAGGGGGTGAATGAAGGATTTCTGTTTTCACAAGCTTGGAGATATTTTCTTTTTTTTCTTTTTCGGCGTTTTCAATGACCCTCTCGTAGGGCATGGAAATATGAGACGGAGCATCAGTGTCTAAGACACGTACATCAAACAATGCTTCCATATCTGACTTTCCCAAACCCCTCTACAAGCTAGGTCCGCTTTTAACGCTGGAGCAGTTTGATCTTTCTCCTCAGCTAGGGTTCTTTGATACAATTTCCCCAAGCTTGCTCCATAATGTTTCCTAGTGTGTCTCTGACTTCATTATGTCTTTTTATGATTAGGCCACCAATTCGACACTTTAAGGCATGCTCGGTATTGTAATCTTGTCCACATCCGTCACATTTTGCTGGAAGATGGATTGGTGTTCTACCATAGCGTAGAGCTAATGAGTCCCTGAATGCTTGAGGTGACATATCAAGATTAAGCTTTTTTAGCGGAACACACGATAGCCAACTTCCATGCTTTGCTTTAATTATCCGTATTTCTTAAAATTGCTCTTTGACGTTGCATAGGGAGGTGCTTAACCGAATTTTGTAATGTTTCTTTTTCTTCAATAATATCTTTTCTTCTTTGCATTTTTTCTGGGAACATTTAATAGCGTATTTGTGATGTACAAGATCAACTGCAGTCTTTGAATGTAGAGCATCAATTAGAATGTGGCATCCCCGTTTTCAGAAGATTTGAACATTGCTATTGCTTGTTTTGAAGGGTCAGATAATCCAATTCCTCCCGACTTCACTGTTAGGTAGGAGCTCACATTCTTCATTACTAACATCTGATCCAAACAAACTAGGGAATAGAGATGATCGAATTGCATTTGTAACGGGTAAGAACATTTCTGGTGGAATCTCAGTAACTAGCTGGAAAAATGTCAATTAGGCTTGCAGTGATTTTGTTGCAACTGTGTGGACGGATTGCGGGTGCTTATGTGTTCAATCGCAGCTAAGTTTTCAACGTGTTGTTTCCATTTTCTTACTTTTTCTTGGATAAATATTTTTTCTCCCCTTCACATCCAATGTAACCACCTAGAAAGTTACTCCCACTTACAATTTTCATACCTTTTATAATGTTCATGTCAAAGTCTGGTATTCTAAAATATTTATTTAAAATTAATTTAGTTTTACTTGTTTGCGGGTAATATCCATATTTTGGTCCAGTTTCGTTTAGTTTAAGGAACCACTTCATTACATTGTTGAATGTGCCTTGGCAAGAAGAGTCATCCGCATACCACATCTGATGTGTATTGTTTGTCTCTTTCAAAACAGTACTTGTATACTTAGTATTAAGTTTTTTACTTAGTATTAAGGATTCTTGTCAAGGCTCGGAACTAGCCCTTTTCAAAATTTAAAAACAAAACTTGAGGGATTTATTATTGGCCTATCCAATATACTCCATTCAGGAGTTTTTTTTATACCAGCAGCTGAAATAAGTACCTTTTTTGGTAGGTAATGTTTGACATTTTGATTTTTGTTTTGGTTTGATTTACCTGTGTGAGCTTGCTGTTTTATTTGCTTGAACTTGCATGTAGCATGTGCATTTCTTTTGAATTTTGCATGGTTTGCAAACTGTAGATTAATTAGAATTAAGGATTATGACGATTTCCAGTGCATGTTTGTAATGCTTGACGACAATACATATTGTTTATTGCTTATCAATGTTTGTAAATGGTTGTGAACCGTTGAAAGAGTCCCAGGACAGCTTTAAAACTAGTTTACTAGTTGTGAAGTTGACATTGGGTACAGCAAACGAAGTTGTCATAACACTGTGGTAAGTCTTTTGGCTGTCCACTATGACAATTTCCCTTCCTTCAAACCCCACTCATGTTCAAGATAGCGGGGGGTTAATGCGAACTGCATGGTTAATCCCTAGCTGGAATATATGTAGACGGCAGGGGGTGAGTAGAAATGCTATGGGCATGGAAACCCCTAGCCATGGAACATATGTTCAAGACAGCAGGGGGAGAGGAGTGCGACGGGCATAGAAACCCCTAACTGGAACATGAGTGGACAGTCTGTCCCGTGTCTCACCCTTTCTCTTCTTTCAAAATCCCATCCTTCCGGGGGCTTGCGCAAAATGCCCATTAGAGGCAGACGTGCTCAGCGGTTCGGCCGGGGTCTCCTTATCCACCAATAACAACAACAACCGTTGAAAGAATAAATAAAAAATAAAAAAATTTTCTATTCCAATCTTAGTGCATTAAAACTTACCGTCTGTGTAAAAACATACAGTCAAAATAAGATAAACATAAATTGTTACATGTAATAGTTGTTATAATGTGTTGATTAAAAATTATTTAGTTATATTTGTTTCTATGTACATACTGGATGTACATACCGTTTGTATGGACCTTTGGATGGTAATTAAATCCAATAGCCTGCTCACAGACCATCAAGCTTAAAAAATTACTAACGATAGTTTTGAAACATATGTTTATATGCTTTTTTATAATTAATTTGATTTGATGGTCTGTGAGCAGGCTATTGAAGTTTGTTTCCATCAACGAGTTTAAATAGATATAGAGTGCTCATCACATGTTAATTTTATGTCCCTTTTTGATTTGCGTCATTTTACCCATGATTCCCGCCGTTTCCTTGGCAACCATCCCACACTTTACTCTTGTTTCCTTGGTTACTAGTGTTAGCTATTCTAAATGGTCGCTACAAGCTTCAAAAATTACTGATGATATTTTTAAAACATATGTTTATTTGTTGTTTGTTTTTAAATTAGTTTGATTTGATGGTCTGTGAGCAGGCTATTGAAGTTGGTTACCATAGAAACGTTTGGGTAAAATGATAAATTACTGTTGGGAAAGTGTAAACAAAGGACTGGTTACCGGTTACCAAGGAAACGGCGGGAATCGTGGGTAACATGGCGCCAGTCAACAGGGGACACTTTTCCCTATCTGGTGAGCACTCTATATACAGGGTGTTCGGAAAAAACGTTTCAGGAATTCAGGAGGTTATTGCCCACATCAAAATGAGCAAAAAAGTTCCTGTAAACATATGTCCTAAAATGCCTCGTTAACCCGCTAGCCGCCATTTTGTTTTTTACACAAAATAATTTTTATTTCCGTAATGGATCATTGTATCAAGTTAATATTTGGCATGAACCTTCATCATAGCAATACCCATTTTCAAGAAAAAGGTTATTTTTTTCCAATGTGTATTTGCAAAATGGCGGCCATTTTAAAATTTTAAACTAAAATATCTCAAAACCGGTAAATTTTATAAACATTTTACTAGACACAAAAAAGTTGACAAATTTAATTATCTAACCAATGGTACCAAGTTTGTAAGGATCTGACAACAAGTAACGGAGTTATTGAGATTTTTCAATTAAAATTACCTTAATTTGCATTAATTACAATGCAAAATCAATGTTTTTATGCAGAAAAATCTCAATAACTCCGTTATTTATAGTCAGATCCTTACAAACTTGGTACCATTGGTTAGATAATTAAATTCGTCATCTTTTTTGTGTCTAATAAAATTTTTATAAAATTTACCGGTTTTGAGATATTTTAGTTTAAAATTTTAAAATGGCCGCCATTTTGAAAATACACATTGGAAAAAAATAAAATTTTTCTTCAAAATGGGTATTGCTATGATAAAGGTGCATGCCAAATATTAACTTGATACAATGATCCATTACGGAAATAAAAATTATTTAGTGTAAAAAACAAAATGGCGGCTAGTGGTTTAATGAAGCATTTTAGGACATATGTTTATAGGAACTTTTTTGCTTATTTTGATGTGGGCAATAACCTCTTGAATTCCTGAAACGTTTTTCCGAACACCCTGTATATTTAACCTCGTTGGGCCTGAGTCAACCTGAGTAATCTAGTATGAACTTAATAAATATTATTATGAAATAATCAATATATATATATATATATATATATATATATATATATATATATATATATATATATATTGATTGTTAATAGGTCTACTCATTAGCATATTTTAATTAATTTATTTTTATAACTAAATCATTTTCCATGACTTATAAAAATGGTCATTTAAATGTGCTTCTATATACTTAACAATTAGTTCAGACCTCCTGTTCTCACTGATATACAAAAGGGAGTGCAAAAAGAAGCTAGAGAAAAACTGCGAATAAATAAGACTCAAGAAGAAATACTATGAATAAGAGGAGGAGATGGGAACAAACTGCAAAAAAGAGACAGAGAAAAATAACAATATTTTGAATCTATGTGACAATAAAAACTAGTATGGATTTTTAAGATAACTGCAATGAATTAATTGAAATTATTAAAAAAATGTCTGTTATTTTTAGCGAATTTCCCATAGGGAATAAGCTATTACCGTAGGTCTCATGGTAAGACCTAAGCCCGGGACCATGTTACTTTTTCGTTTTAAGGTGCCCAGAGACCAAAAATAATAGCCATTATATATATATATATATATATATATATATATATATGTGTGTGTGTGTGTGTGTGTGTGTGTGTGTCCCTAGGCACGATAACTCTAGTAAAAAAGGTCCGATCGTCACCAAATTTGGTAGAGATGTGTAATCCTACGTTTATTCGGATGAGTTCGTAAACCAGACATATCGACCTGCCGGAAGGTGTAGTTTTGGGGGGTTTTGTACCCCAAAAATGGGTTTTTGCATTTTTCATATGTAATTGTAAAATTTTTTTAATTCTTTTTGACCATTGGATTTAGCTCAAAAAACAAACAATTTAGTATTTTGAAGTTTTGCTCTATCTCCATTGGTTACCGAGATATTAAAAAGTATAAAGAGTACATTGTATTTTGAAGCTCCAATGTTAATCTTATGGAGAATAAGGATGTGTTAATATTTCACTTATTAACCAATATTTTTTGATGAAACTTGGTATTTAGCATCATTTGGTTGAGATTTATCCATTTATGGTAAAAAAATCTTGGTTTTTTGCTTATCATGGCAGCAAACCTGCACACTCTTTTCCCATGTTATTCATATGGAGAATAGGCAAAATCCTTTAGCAATGGACAGATAGTGATGAAACTTAGTATATGGCTTTTATGGTTGAAATAAATTGTTTTTATGCTAAAAACCTACTTTTAGTGTTCCCCTTGGCAGCATACCTGCATACTCTTTTATATTTATCATAAGGAGACTAGACAATTATTTCCCTATTTATGAGCATGTGATGACATTTGCTTTACAGGTTTATCTGGTCAAAATTAATATTACTAATTTAGAAATTCGCTGAGTACGCAGGTCTGCTGCGACGGGGTGAATTTGCTTTTGTAAATGCTTTTAATATTGTAAGACCATTTATAAAAATAAAATATTGATATATTTACATCACTTTGTTCACGTTTCTGGACGTTATGTTTACATAGCTAAATACCCCCCGTCGCAGCAGACTTGCGTACTCAGCGAATTTCCACATTAGTAATATGAATTTTGACCACATAAACCTGTAAACTAAATATCATCACATGCTCATAAATAGGGAAATAAATGTCTATTCTCCTTATGATAAATGTAGGGAAAGAATATGCAGATATGCTGCCATGGGAAACACTAAAAGTAGGTTTATAGCATAAAAAAATTATTTCGACCGTATGAAGCCATGTACTGTTTCATCAATATCTGTCCATTGCTAAAGGAGTTTGCCGATTCTACATATGATTACAATGGGAAAAGAGTATGCAGGTTTGCTGCCATGATAAGCACAAAAACCAAGAATTTTTTTCCATAAATGGATGAATCTCAACAAAATGAAGCTGAATACCAAGTTTCATCCAAATCGTTTTTAATATCTCGGTAACCAATGGAGATAGAGCAAAGCTTAAAAATACTAAATTGTGTGTGTGTGTTTTTTTAGCTAAATCCAATGGTCAAAATAAAAATTAAAACTTTTTTTAAAATTACATATCAAAAATGCAAAAAAACGCATTTTTGGGGTACAAACCCCCCCCCCCCCCAAAACTACCCTTTCCGATAGGTCGATATGTCTGGTTTATGAACTCATCCGAATAATCGTAGGATTACACATCTCCACCAAATTTGGTGTCGATCGGACCATTTTTACGAGAGTTATTGGGTTTTGTACCCCAAAAATGGGTTTTTTTGCATTTTTCATATGTAAATTTTAAAAATTTTAAATTTTTATTTTGACCATTGGATTTAGCTCAAAAAAACACACAATTTAGTATCTTGAAGCTTTGCTCTATCTCCATTGGTTACCGAGATATTACAAAGTCTAAAGACAGTACATTTTCTTTTGGGGCTCCAATGTTAATCTTATGGAGAATAAGGATGTGTTAATATTTCACTTATTAACCAATATTTTTGGATGAAACTTAGTATTTAGCTCCATTTGGTTGAGATTCATCCATTTAAGGTAAAAAATCTTGGTTTTTGTACTTATCATGGCAGCAAATCTGCATACTCTTTTCCCATGTTAATCATATGGAGTATAGGCAAACTCTTTTATTTATGGACAGATATTGATGAAACTTACTATGTGGCTTTATATGGTCGAAATAAATTTTTTTCTATGCTAAAAACCCACTTTTAGTGTCCCCCATGGCAGCATACCTGCATACTCTTTCCCTATATCTTAAGGAGAATAGACATTTATTTCCCTATTTATGAGCACCTGATGAAATTTTGTTTACAAGTTTAGCTGGTCAAAATTAATATTACTAATTTGGAAATTCGCTGAGTACGCAGGTCTGCTGCGGCGGGGGGTATTTGATATATTATAAAAGGTATAAAGACTATAAAAATAATACATGAAAAGTAGGTATCATTTGAGTAAATAGCGACAGTATTATCGACTGCAGAATATTATAATGACTTCTTCCACTAATTTGGCATTATTAGTAATCTGGCACCACTGGACAGATATTGTTGCATTTGTGTGAGTCTACTGTGTATATTTTACCTGCAGCTTCTGCTGGTTCTGCTGGGCCTTCCCCCAGCGCTCGCGGAACACCTCCACCTCAATGTGCATGTTCTCGCGGTCGCGCTGCGCCTTGGTCAGCTGACTCTGCATCAGCTTCTCACACTCCTCCTGGAACCCGTCCCGCTCCTTCTGCAGCCGAGCAGTCATCATCTGCAACAGGCAACAGACGTCGTGCATCACGGGATTCTCCCTACAGGTGGCCCAGACAATCCCGTAGAGTCTACAAAGAGTCAGACATTCATATTGTAAAATAAATATATTCTATATCTATAAAAACTAATGTATGTATCTTTGTATCTTTTAATCATTGTGTGTCTTGGGAACAAAAACTACTTGACCGATCGATGTTGCAAGTTCCAATATTATTCTTATGGAGAAGATATTTTTTTGGGACTGTACATAAACAGATGTATTGTCTCTATTCAACAAATGAATATTTTAAAATAGTTGTAAATTAGCAGCCTATATGTGCATAAGTATTTATATATATATTGTAATGCATCAATGATGCCTTATACAATAAAGATTATCTATACAATAAAGATTATCTATTAAAAATTAGAAATTTTAACATGTTTACAACAGAATGCAGTACATATCAAGGCAATTAGAATATACTTCTAATGGACATGGTACATATTAACTGTTCACATTAAAGTACACTGTATTTAAATTCCTTTTATTTTTAATTCAATTTAAATAAAAAGTATGTGGAAGGGTTTTCTTGATTTTATACAGCAGGCCTTTTTGCCAAACCTTATCAAAGGCTTGACTTATGTCCAAGAATGCCGCTGTGCAGTATCGCTTATTTTCAAGGTCTTGTTTGATTACATTGGCTACCCTGTGGACTTGCTCGATCGTAGAGTGTTGCCGTCTAAATCCAAATTGGTGGCTAGGAATAATTTCTTGATCCTCAATAACAGGAAGTAAACGTTTCAAAAGAATTTTCTCGAAAACCTTTGACAGTAGGGGAAGAAGACTGATAGGTCGATAAGAAGACACTTGGTAAGGGGGTTTTCCAGGTTTCTGAATCACAACAATTTGGGAGAGCTTCCATGGGGTTGGGAAGTATTCTAGCATTAAAATGGCATTAAAAATTAATGTCAATAACACGAAGGCTTTTCTAGGAAGTTCTTGAAGGACCCTACCAGTTATTAAATCATATCCAGGGGATTTCCTTGGGTTCACTTCTTTAATAATTACAGTTTTGACCTCTAACTGCTGGAAGGGGTAAGTCCATCTGAGTTGGGGCTTCGAGAAGTTCATCAAGCTCGTCACTGATGTCAATTCCAGTATCATTAGGTTTGAAGACATTTTCAAAATATTCACAAAAAGCTTCACTCTTTTCCTTGTTACTCTTTGCCCAGGAGCCGTTAGATTTAGAAATGGGTGGGATTGGTGTTTTAGGTTGTTTGAAATTCTTGGTAGCTTTCCATAATGAGTAGTTGGTAGCTTCTGTTGGAGAAAGATTTTCTGTGAATTCCTTAAACCAGTCATTTTTTAGTTCTTTTGACATTGCAGTAAGTTGCCGTGATGCCCTTTTAAAGTTTGTCTTATCTACAGGATTTCTAGTGTTTTGCCAAATTCTCCTCAAACTCCTCTTTTCTGCTACTTTCCTTTTAATAAAAACTGGATAGTTTATTCTTTGGTTGTTTTTGCTTGTTTGTCTTGGTGTCGCAAGCCAGGCTGAATGTTGCACCAGTTGAGTGAATGTTTCAACAGAATTATCAACATCATCAGGTGTTTTTAGAGGGATTTTTAGATTAACTTCTTCAGAAATGAGATGCCGAAAGTAGTCCCAATCCGTAAATTTATTGCACAAACTAGGATTCTGCTCTTGTAAAATTATGGAGGTCCACATACTTTTTACAATATATTTCGATCTTACCTGAGTGACAGATTTTTTCAAATAAAGCTTAAAGACTTTCTCTCGGGCATCCACAGCATACAATCGGGAGTGCCACAAGGTAGTGTATTAGGACCTGTCCTGTATGTGATATACACAGCAGACATACCAACAAACCTCGAATCTGAAATGGCCATGCACCTTTGCAGATGACACTGCTGTTCTGGTTTCCCACCATGACAATGTGGCTGCTTCGGCAATCCTCCAAAGAACCTTAAATGATTTGTCGGAATGGCTGAAAAAGTGGCGCATAAAAGTAAATGAAGGAAAGTCAGCCCATGTTACATTTACCATTAAAACTGGTATCTGCCCTCCTGTTTCCTTAAATAATGTTCGTCTTCCGCAGCTAACAGAAGTGAAATATCTCGGCATGTATTTGGATAGTAAACTAACATGGAAATCTCACATCTGGAACAAACGGTTAAATCTGGACCTAAATTATAGGAAACTCTCCTGGCTTCTTAATAAAAATTCTAAATTATCAACACAGAACAAAATTCTCCTGTACAACGTAATTTTAAAACCTATCTGGACCTATGGAATTCAACTAAGGGGAACTTCTGCAAATTCTAACATTCAAATCATTCAACGTTTCCAATCTAAAATTCTACGGATTATTCTTCAAGCACCCTGGTTTGTCAGCAATGCTACCATTGACTATGTACACTAACGTGAATAGACCTCTCATCCAATGCACTTAGTTTGAGGCAAAAATTTGGAAGTTTGGTGGACACCGCACCAGAGTCGCTGCCATCGATGTTGTTGTTATTCAGCTGAATTTACATTGCTGCCAAAACATTTTACCAAAACATAAACATAACTTCCAGTTATAAAATGTTTCATCCTTGGTTTAGAAGAGTGGTTATACTGATTTATCTATTATACGTTACGTGCACTTCGATGGACGCCGCACGAGATCGCATTACCGTCAATATGCTTCAAACACGCCTATGCTATGAGAAGTCTACTCACGTAGTGTACAAAGTCAATGATGCTACTCTTCATACAGATACATCCATCCCTTTAGTTGTGACAGAAATAGAACACTTTAGTAAGAAATACCTATCAAAACTGGACAATCACCCAAATCACCTGGCCCTCAACCTCTTGGACAACAGCAATCATATCTACAGACTGAAACGCCACAACTTCCTGGACTTGACTTCCCGATCTAAACAATAGTATTCATGTTACTCTTTTTAATGTTATGTTAGGTTTGTTTCTGTTCGAATTCTAACTCATGTTCTTGTTTTAATTACCTCACATTTGCTTATTGTTTTGTGATGAAACAGATTGTAAATAAAAATTGTGTTAAAAAAATTTTAATAAACACCTGTTAAAATTTATTCTTCACAGTGTTGGATTGATTCGGTAAATAATTATATCCAGTTAAATGACAAAATACAATACAAAATGTTGTGTATTAGAGTGTTTTCTTATGTATATATATATATATATATATATATATATATATATATATATATATTGCATGGCATGAATAGCCAGCCACCAACTTCAGAAAAATATAAAACATTCTCTGAGGTGCTTAGCACCTGCGTCAAAACATTTAAAAAAAACTAAACTATAAAACAATAGACTAGCCCACCAAAAGCTTAAAATCGTATTTGACGGTTAAAGTTATGATCTCTCTTTATAAAGCTAAATCCAGGGCGCTAAGCCATTGCAGCCCAGCTTCACTTGCACAATGCAGCCCAATCTATCCTTCGGGGAAAGCACTCAAAGGGCACTCATTGACTATGTGAGTCGTAGTCTGGAACTCCGCTCCACAGCGGCATGACTGGTCTTCTGTCATTCCCCATTTGTATTTCCAATAATTACATCTTCCCACACCAGTGCGGAATCGATTGAGAACAGTCCACTGCTTCCGAGGAAGATCCATACCACTTACTGCTAAGGTTGGGTCAGCAATTAAAAATTGATTCCGTCCTTGGAAAGAGCCCCAGGAGGAAGTCCAGTCGGTATGGATGGAAAAGTTTGTCTCCGTCAACTGGGATGCTGTCCGCAGTGGTGGTCTTCGGGACCTCAATCTGCCCATCTCCTGGGGTAGGTAATCATGGATGGGTAGCTGTGGAGCGGATACAATCTTATTATATTCCCTAGTAAGTGCCTCCCTTCGTCTTATTTCAGGTGGAGCGATATTACACAGCACTGGGAGCCAGGGTACAGGTGTTGCCATGAGTGTACCACTTATGGCTCTCATAGGCCTGTTCAGTTGGACGTCGATCTCTCTGACATGCACACTGTTCAGCCACACGGGAGCACAGTACTCTGCGGTTGAGTAAACCAGGGGCAAAGCAGTTCGCAGAACTTGTGCATTAGCTCCCCATGTGGAGTCAACAAGGTGATGGACAATGTTAGTCCTAGCTCTCACCTTGGCTGCTGTCTTTTGTAGGTGGCTTTTGAATGTGAGAGACCGATCTAAAGTGACTCCCAGGTACTGTGGGTGATCATTGTGCTTTAGCTCAACACCGTCAAATACGATTTTAAGCTTTTGGTGGGCTAGTCTATTGTTCAAGTGAAAGCAAGATATCTCAGTCTTAGTTGGGTTTGGATTTAGCTTCCAGGCCTTAAAGTATTCACCGAGGGTCTTGAGGTCATTTGTTAGTATTTCCTCAGCATGTCGGAATTCCTGGTGCTGGTAAGCCAGTGCAATATCATTCGCATAGGCAAACTTTAAGGAGCAAGTGTCAGGCAAGTCGGCAGTATACACATTAAACAGCAGTGGGGCAAGCACTGACCCCCTGTGGCAGGCCATCTTTTAGTTGCCTAAAAGTACTTTCCTTACGTCCCAAATATGTACTTTAATCATCCTATTGGAGAGCATCGAGTTGAGGAGACGCAATAGGAAAGGGCAAGGAATCAGGTTATAAAATTTAATGAGAAGGCCTTTTCTCCAGACAGTGTCATAAGCTGCAGTAAGATCTAAGGAAGCAACAGAGGTTTTCAGTTTTCGCTCAAACCCATTCTCGATGAAGGAAGTAAGAGCTAGAACCTGGTCACAACAGTTGCGCCCAGGCCTAAACCCAGCTTGTTCGACGGGGATGCTGGAATCCAGAACAGGGAGGATTCTGTGTTGTATATCCACCTCTCGTGCAGCTTATAACAGACACTAAGAAGAGCTATGGGTCGGTAACTTTCTGGCAGTTGTGGATCTTTATTTGGCTTCAAGACAGCTATTATTTTCGATCTTCTAAATATACCAGGCAAGTCGCCGGTTTCCCTTATAGAATTAAAAACTGCAAGAAGCCACTGTCTAGCCTTTTGTTTTGTTATGGTTAAAATAATAGTTGAAACTATTAATATTATGCATTTTTCATCATTGTCAGTTCGGTACCCAAGCAAGTGATAGTGAAAATCAAGAACAATTGTGTTTTTGTTATTTTTTAGCGAATTTCCCAATAGGGAATACGCTATTACGGTAGTAGCCATGGTAAGACCTAAGCCTGGGACCATGTTACTTTTTCATTTTGAGGTCCCCAGAGGCCAAAAATACCGTTCGTTCATTTTCATTTATATGTATATATCTATAGATATATACATATATATGAAAATGAACGAACGGTTCATATAATATATATAACGGTATATATATATATATATATATATATATGTGTGTGTGTGTGTGTCTGTGTGTGTCCGTGGTACTGATAACTTTTGAAGGAGACCTCCGACTTTGATGAAATTTGGTATGAAGGTGTAAGAGCAGATCTATTTTCATGAGTTCGCAAACCAACATGATCGGGTTATGGGAACGGGGTTTTATGGGGTTTCAAAGGGGTCAAAAATGGGTTTTTTTAATTTTTGGACCTTAATTTTTAAAAATTCAACATTTTTAACTGAACCCATTTAAAAGAGCTTAAAAAACAAACAATTTAATATTTTGAATTTTTAACTTGGCTTAACAGGTTTCGGAGAAAAGCTAAAAATAGGTTTCCAATGTTAATCTTATGGGAAATCAACAAAACCCTGTATCTCGCTTATTTATCGGAATAACTTGATAAAATTTGTCACCTACATTCACTAGGTAGGGTTTAACTGATATTTGCTAACAACATCCATATGGCGGCAAACCTACATACTCACCCCCATGGGGTTATGGGGAAAATTTAAAAGTGTTGAATATTGATACAATGATATTTACCTTACCTAACTATTACATTTTCTAACAAAACTAACATTTTATAACAACATCCAATGCCAAAAAACCTACATACTCATTCCTATGGTGTTTATGGGGAAAATACAAAATCTCGAGATCCTTTGGAAATTCGCTGAGTACGCAGGTCTGCTGCAACGGGGGTATTAATATTATACCGTCGAGGCTTAAAATTAGTGACCATTAAACTTATATAAAATGTCACATCCATGAACAATATTCATAAATTTTTGACGGGCTGTTGGCTAGTTTTACAATAATTGTATTTTTGATGTCACCAAAAGGAATATAGGCCTAATGGTGCAAATCAGGCAAATGATAAATAAAAATAACCAGAATATGTATATTATAAGGACCGGTTTTTATTATTTACACATTTTTTAAATGGCCTATTAGGCCTATTTCTTTTGTTGACCTCAAAAATATCGTTGCCACTGACTGGAAAATTTGCTAATTTTGGTAAATAGAAAATACGCTCATTATTACACATAAAAAGTTAAAGATTATTTGAACTGAGTATCCGTAAACAATAATGAGTTTTATTTAACAATTCGAAACAAATACATAACTCCCCAAACATGAAATAGTACAATTAAACTTTAAACAATAGACAATCAGAACACACCGTTGTATCAGTCTTTATGAGTAAATACTTTTTTGTAGCCATTCTTCCAATGTAAAAGCCGCTTGATCTGTAAACTCGGGATCTTTATACCTATAATAATCAAAAACTGTTCTCAATTTAGAGGCGCAAATTAGAAAATCGTCAAATGGGATTACATTATCCTTATTGGTGTACCGGATTGCTAAACTACACAGGATATCATTGTTGAGTTGAAAACCTGCAGAGTCTAATGCCTCTCTTAGTTGTTCCTTGGGTAAGTAGCCATTATCGTCACTATATAGCTCATATATTTTTATCCATTGACGTATTTGAGCCCATAACCCCTGGAACTCCTGAAGTGTAAGCTTCCCAGAGTGATCAATGTCTGCAGTCGCAAGAAGGCTTCGTGCAACATCTTTTGAAAACTCTCTACTGTCCATCGTGTCAAAAACTGAACTTGAGGGGAAAACATAAGACATAAAACTGTTTCTAACAACGTAATTTTCAGACTTCGGCTTTTCGTAATCCATTGCAAAGTCAAGGACTCTTTTTAATTCTTTCCACCCTACCACTTTGTCCTCACCGCTAACTTCGTCAAAGAAGGCGTACACCTTCTTATCCGATTCTAGGACTGACCCCTGATCGTCCAAGAAAGGTAAACGACTAACCCTGACGTCAACGTCTTTTTGAGCAACTTTTTCATTTAATACAGACATTTCTAAAATTTGCTCTGAAAAAACTCGAAGAAGGAAATTTGCTTCTTGGTAAGATTCATTTGGCGCGACGACAATACAATACTCACCAGGAGAAATTCTGCAACGTCTTGTTATTTCTCTTGTTTCATTGCGAGGAAAACTATCCACAATGGGATTGCAATGTTTAAAAAAATCCCAGCTTAATCGTTCTTCTGGCTTATGTTTCAACTCAAAGATATAAAGATGCATCGGAACTCGGTCACTCTTATGAGTCTTCAACATTATGGAAGCGATTATGTTACAATCAGAGATACCACTATCTGGTAGTTTAAGAGAAATGGCATACTGTGGATTCAAGTAAAACGTAGTCTCTAAATAGTCATGTCTGTTCCCCCCACTAGTAACACCTTTAACCCATTTACCTACTGCTGAAGTCAAAAACCAAGTCGATGTTTTAAGTAAATCCTCACACATAGTTGCCATTATATTAGTTTTCCAATGAACAATGTATACGTCCCAGTCATGTTTCTTAAATTCAGAAAATGTCATCCAAAACTCATGACTTTGTACTTTGTTAAAAATGTCTTTCTTATCTTTTAAAATAGATTGCCATTCTTCGGAATTCTCACCTTGCCACTCTTTAACATCTGTTACAAAAGGCATAAATATTCGTAGCAACAATATTTGATCGAATTTCTCAGTATTTACGTAAGTAGCCTCTGTAATGCAATAAACGTTTGTCATTTCCATATTTACAACATCGGCGGGCCAGTGTCTTCCAAATATAATAATCGATTCTTTTTCAAGTGCTTTACAAAATATTTTATCAAGGTCATCAGCTAATAGTGGTTTAGTATGTCCCAAAGAAATGCATGTTTCAGAAATACCACCAGTCAGATCTACTAAAAGCTCCGGTATAGTCGTTTTTGTGAGAGACTCCGTCGAGCCAAAGAGTTTGGTGTACGCCTTTTCCAGTAGGAACGGCCAAAATTCACCTGGTTTTCCGTCTTTTAGAAATGAAACAAGTTTGCCTCCTCGAGTAGGCAGTCGATCGTCAACAACAATGTCATAGAATTTACCGTACCTCCAAAACCGAAAATGGAATAAGCCGACATAATCTTGATCGGAAAACTCCACATTATCTTCAGGCACAACGAATCGAAAAAGTCCTAACTTTAAGGATAACGCTGAAAGTGATGCCAAGTTGTTTTTTATTATGTATTTGTTGGCTGCTTCTTGAATGTTTAAGTTTTTCAGGTCAAATCTAATCGGTGCTTTGCCTGTGCTATTGTCAACGAACCTTGGATTTCCTACAATCTCTCCTGGTCTTTTCCAGTCCCAGTCAGGTCTTTCATCGTATGTAGCTTCGTAGGACACGTCTTCCCATAGTCGCTTTCCGCTTTTTAAACATTCTTCTTTAATTTTCTGATAGTTTTGATTATTTATAACAAAAAACGTCTCGTTTGAAGAAGTCATCTTTCTTCTTAAACTTTTGTCTATTTTTACATAAAATTAAATAATTAACGTTTTTAGTTGTTTTTGTAGGCTTGAACATTTAGTGGCTCAATATGTAATTAATTTACAAAATAGTTTGAAACAGCTGACCAGATTCGAAACCAGTTGGGCAAAGCTGTTAATGTAATAAAATAAACCTCTACTTTCTTTACAATTAATTAATAACAATTAATTAATAGTGCCAACCCACGTTGATTAGACGTGGCACAATAGACCATCATGTAATTTTGATATCAGGACATAAAACACACTGGGGTATCTCGTAGGAAAAATGATAATTTCTTCTAATAATTATTTTAACCTATGAAATTGGTATATTTGCAGGCTCTGTTTCATTTAAATAATTTTTAGGAAGATGAGTAACAATGCATTTTCGAACACAGGTGGTCAGACTGTTGGACACCTACAGCAAAATTAAGTAGAATACCCACTACAAAAGTCCTCTTTGACTTTCGGGCATAGCCTGGGACCAAATATCTATACAGCTACCCTGCATTAAGCGGTATTCTTGGATTGGAGAACTTTAACTTTCTAGACGGAATGCAAAAAGCAACCCCATAGTTTTGCTCACCCTAATATTTTCATGCAGACCAAGTCCACCGACAGTACTCCAAGATGACGCGCCATGACCCAACAAGAATTGAGTCAGGAAGTAGTCCGACTCACTATGCTACCATTCCACCTCTCCGTGATGAGTCTCGCAGTCCATTGTCCACGACTCTCCAGATTCCATAAATGCTGCCATGTTTGGTAGGTACCCTGGCGTGTCTGTGTCCTTGCCAGGTGCCGACATCAACTTGTGTCTGCTAGATCGCCTTTCTCTCCCTTGTAAAGAGATGGATACGGATAGCTCCAGTGATTACCCGAACAGCCGGCTCAGACACTGTACGATACGCGGATGTGACCCTGAGTGCTGCTTGGCGCTGCACTTGGGCGAGCATCATTAGGTAACTTCCGTAGAGAGAGCATCTGCCCACACCTCGGAGACTTACAGGAGCATTGAATGGACTTTAGAGATCAGCAATCTCTCTCATCTACTCGACCGGGGACCTCCCACATTTCCAAAAGCCCTGTAAGGTGAGCAAACCCAAGATATATAGCAGATCGCGTGGTATGGACCACACTTAACTCTTCACGTTCAATGAAACAGTGGTGTCAATTCGCTTCTTCGTGAGGACTACAACCTCTGTCTTGCTCGAGGCAAAAGAGAGTCCATGGTCACCCATCTAGTCGTTAACAACGCGCATGACTTGATTCAGCTTCAGGCTTCAGCTGGGCGAGCTTAACACGCTTTGTACAGCGATGAGTTCTGCAACGTCACTTGCGTACTCAACTAAAAATGCAGGGTTGGCAGAGTAGGTGACGTTCGAAAGGTCCGGGCCGAGCTAAGTATATAGCGAGAACTGCGAGACACAAGATGTAACATTATCGTCCTCTGTCCGCCTTCAGTGTCATATAAAGCAATGTTCTTGACGGCAAATGATCTCCGATAATCCTCAACAGATACCACTGCGGCCAAACGCGTCCAGCATATCGACCCATCTTGCCGAGTTGATTGCAATCTTGGAACCAAGCGTAACAAGAAGTGCCTCTACATGAGAAAAATGGTTGTGGCTATTGGCTCTTTTCGCTGCACTTTTCACTTCAGCTATTGCATCTACGATTGATCCCCCTTTCTGAATCTGTACTGTCGTTGAGATAATTCTATGGATAACGACACCAAATACAAGGTTATAATAATAATATTGAGGGAAAATAACTTGTCTGCAAAATAAACCTACTGCTGATTACAAATATAAAGCAGTTGTATATAGATGGCTCGGTGTATATCTGTGCTCATGCCTTTCTATTTTTGTATTGTTAAACTGATTTATTTCGCGTTTGATTCAGATCAAATACAACATTTTTGGATCTTGATAACAACTAACATAGTTGCAACAGACCGATATTTATAGAAATGTACCCCTGCCCCGTCCTTATTCAACCATCCCTTCTACTCGAAAGCCATGAATACAGATAGATCGAGCCATAAAGGTTTGCGAGTCCCTTAACTGTGTGTGGTAGATGTTAGACATGGGGCGAACTGAAGAGTACAATAATTAATTGAGAGACCCAAGACTGCTTTAAATAAAATGTACCGTGCATAAAAAAAATCAAAAATACATAGAAAGGGTAAAATACAAACAGGAAAAATATGTATTTACATGGTACAGTTAAGAATTATGTTTGCCCTTAAATAAACAAATACAAAAACAAGGAATTTAATATTAAATATTAATCAACTAGATTTAAAAATGTTTAGAACTAAATTGATTGGAACTTTGATTACCGTTTACTTAATTAATACTAAACAAAATCCTTTAAAATATACTTAAAATATATAGTTATCCTTTTTCACCGAAACACTCGTACAACACCACACACACACACCACAGTTCTCTTCAACCCCTAATAATTTCTTTCTGACCTTTTTTCCTGGCCATTGCGTCACGTCCCTCCTTGTCTATACCACAATGGTTGATTGACGGTTCCCAATGGCACCTGTGATTGTTCGTGTGTCAGTCAAGGTTCCCTCAGCTTCCCTTAATAATGATGGAGGGACTTTGGGCAGTGATGAATGCGTTCTCACGCCAAAAAAGAAAAGAAAGCCAAATACCTTTTGTTTTAATATCATAATAGCTTCAATCGAGAACCTCCACAACGAAATATTTCTAGTAATACGGGGAAGGCTGTAATTGAATGCCCGCAGGGTTTGGCAATACATAATATTTATTTTGGGTACTTAATATTTCTACAGTAGTAGTTGACAATGGCAAGTGAGCTGAAAGATAGAGCTCTTTTATTACGACGCTAGAAATGTGTGAATACTGACGGACAACAATAGCCCAAAGCTGTTGAACTCCAGCTCACGGACCAAAACCAAACATCTTCTTACAGTCTAAAGCCGCGTCCGCACTGGCCGAACATTCGTGGCGAACTTGTTCGGCGAACACAAAAAATCAACTAATATTCATAACGAAAAATTACCTGGCCATATGATTTACATTCTATAAGGTTAGCAACAAACAAACAAAAGTTCAGAAGAACTTTGTTCGGCGAACATGTTCGGCCAGTGCGGACGCGGCTTTAATATTTTGAAGCAGAACTCTTTCCTCTATATGTGACATAATAAAAGATCCAATGTCAATTCCGTAAATTTTGATTTAGAACCACAAAAATATGAAAATTAATATCCATATTTTTTTCCTTTTTTGTACTGAATAAAAAGTTTAAATGATACATATGAAATTTAAATTTCTAAAATTAAAATCAACTACTCTAAATTTTTTAACACTGATTGTATACGAAATTTAAACCTAAAATCCCTTCTATTTTTCTGAGAGTATATATATTTTTTTACGTTTGTAATTATGATTTAATCATAACTAGTATAAGCGTTGCTCGAAATCGAGCAATTTATTTTAATACAATACAAATGATACTTTTAGCTCTAAATCAATGACATCAGACCAATCCAATTTTGTGAATATCTTTTATCACCAAAACTACACGTATTTACAGCTGATTATTAACAGATGTTTAAAATGCTTTATATGATCCCAATGCTATTTAAATGGGAAATTTGAGTTTTGAATGGTGAATAGCGCCTTTATTTTCAGTCCGATTCTCATCAGTTTTTGGCGGAAACAACTACAGACCAAGCCCTATCCAACGACACCAAAACTTGAAAATCGGTTGAAAAATGTAGGAGGAGTTCTCAAGGCAAAAAAACCCTTCGCGTATTAAATGAGAAGTACTAGTATACGTGTTGCTCGAAATCGAGCAATTTACTTTAATACAATACAAATGTTACTTTTAGCTCAAAATCAACGACATCCGTCCAATCCACTAAGTTTTTGTGAATATCTTTTTAATCACCAAAACAACACGTATTTACAGCTGATTATTAACAGATGTTTAAAATGCTGTATTCAATCCCAATGTTATTTAAATGGGAAATTTTGAGATTTCAATGGTGGATAGCGCCTTTATTTTTAGTCCGATTCTCATCAGTTTTTGGCGGAAACAACTACAGACTAAGCCCTATCCAACGACACCAAAAACTTGAAAATCGGTTAAAAATTGTAGGAGGAGTTCTCAAGACAAAAAAAAAAACACTTAGCGTATTAAATAAGTACTAGAGATCGCCTCCTGATCAAAATTCGATCAAAATTTCGGTTGATCTGTACATTAGAAACTTAAAAACATGTTAGAACTAAAACATCTGTTCTTCCTAATTTTCTATCAGTTGTTTTTACAACAGCTGTCTAATGATTCATTTAAT
This sequence comes from Neoaliturus tenellus, assembly GCA_030545055.2. Taxonomy (NCBI): domain Eukaryota; kingdom Metazoa; phylum Arthropoda; class Insecta; order Hemiptera; family Cicadellidae; genus Neoaliturus; species Neoaliturus tenellus. The sequence goes on along the minus strand of CM061533.1, from coordinate 52,744,487 downwards.
TCTCCTTTCTCCATAAGATTAACATTGGAACTTTGAAAGCCTGTGGGGCACAGCCCTGGAGTCCGACGTGAATTAGAATGTGATTCTGCTCATCTACAGGACTATACCTTTCTAACGGTATGCGCGGATTTCTCCTACGATGCACATGAGCTGAGAAAAAAGGAGGAAATGAAACATGCTTGCGTATTAATATATAGATAGATAGATAGCTTTCCATTAATCTATCTTATATAATAAATGAGTGCATTTAGAGGAAACTACTGAACGAATCGTGGTCGCTTTGGTGTCAATGGATTTCTTATTGCCCCTAGATGATACAAAAAATATAGTATAAGTAGTGGTAATTGGTTACTCGAAAAAAATTAGTAAAATGAAAAAAATTAATAAATGTTTTAAAAAATGTTTTAAGAAAATTTTACTCATAAAAATTATTATTTGCGCATGAATTAAATTTTTTATAATATGGTGTGCAAAAAAATCAAAATTTCTAAAATGTTGAGGGTTTTATGAAGAAATTTCCTTAAGACATAAATTTAAGACATTTTTATCAATGAGTATACATTGAATGTTTTTGGAAATATGAACATTGTCCCAAGTTATTCTTATAAAACTAAAAATTAACTTTAAATGCCTCTAGCTGCCTAACCGTTAGAGTTACCACACGTTCTTAACATAACATTTCCGAATCCGAATTTGTAAGAACTAGAGACTAATACCGTTGACTTTACATATTAAGTAGTAAATATATAAAGTCAATGCTAATACCATTGAATATACATCTAAAGGTATACATTTAGGTATCCTTAGTCAATGACAGTAGTCAGCAACCATTAAAAGAACTACACAGTTGCATGAACATACCAAGTCTGCCACTGAAGAAAAAAAACAAATTAAAAAAAGTTGATAATTTGATAAAGAAGTTAGGTTAGGAGGTTCTAGTTCTAGTTTTACATTTTCTTTCTTAGCTGATGATTTTGTTGAATTATCAGAGTTGTTTTTTTAATAATGCCTTTTCTTTGTTGTAGTTAAGTTAAATTCGTAAACCCAATCGAGTTTTTGAATAAAGTTAAACAACAATGATTTGTGGAGTTGGTCTATTAGCAAGAAATTTTAGAAGTGGTGAGTTGCAATAATAATAATATCAACTTTTGATAATGATATGCTCGAATTAAGCTTTTAATACAAGTAGGGGTTTATTTATTTCAACGGAAGCTCCATTTTACATGAATACAAATACAAGATGACCCAAATTCTGCCTAGGCTAGTCCATGGACTAGATAACTTTTGAACACCCAAATATCTTCTGAACATTTTTTCCAAACTATCACCAAAACACTCTAGTGGTGTGTTTTGTCCTAAAATTCTGTAAGGAGGAAGTGGCAGTTCCTCTCACCCACATAGTAAGTTTTTCTTTAGCCTCTGGAATATTTCCTTAAAACTGCAAAACTTCAAAAGTGAGACCAATCAAATCTTTAAAAAGTCAGATATTACTGACCCGGGAAACTATCGTCCAATCTCTCTCCTGTAAGTCGTTTCAAAATTGATTGAAAAAGTTGTTTCGGAGCAACTTAGTAACTTCTTGGAGAAAAATTACTTACTGTGTGACAGACAGTATGGCTTCAGACGGAACAAATCAACTAAGTTGGCACTCGTTGATTTTGTTAATAGCAGTATTGATGCAATGGAGGCTGGGGAGGCAGTGGTTGGCTGCTTCGCAGATCTTTCCAAAGCATTCGATTGGGTTGATCCAGCTATTCTATTGGAAAAATTGGCTTCAATTGGAGTTTTGAGTTTGGCATTGAGGTGGCTCACTTCATTTATGAGCAACAGATACCAAATCACCGAAATTCAAAAAGTTCTTTCATCAAAAAAACTCATCACCAGTGGCGTTCCGCAAGGATCTGTCCTTGGGCCTCTCCTCTTCTTGGTGTACATTAACGACATAAAAGACTCTGTTCCGGAGAGCAACGTCTACCTCTTTGCGGATGACATAACATTGTTCGCAAGGGGATCAGACTACGCATTACTGGAAACGGAGTCAAATGAAAAAGCAAATAACTTGGCAGATTTCTTTTCTTCAAACAAATTGAAATTAAATTTTCAAAAAACAGGGTACATGTGTATCCAAACAGCACAGAGACAAAATTAAAAAAAATAATAGGACTCTGAACCTTTTTATTGGGGAGGACCAAATTAAAATCTCAAAAACTGCTGACTTCCTAGGGGTGAGATTGGATGATAGACTGGGTTGGGAAGAGCAAGTTAGGAAGTTGGAGGGGTCGCTGGCCCGAGGAGTCTTTGTCCTGCGAAGGATAAGGACTTTCGGAAGTCTTGATCTCTCCAAACTTGTTTATTTTGGGTTAATAGAACAACACATTTCTTATTCGATTATTTTATGGGGAGCTGGAAAGAAAATCATGGACCAGATCTTTTTTTGGCAAAAAAAAGCAATTAGAACAATGCTTGGTATGTCACCTCAAACTAGCTGCAGAAATGCATTCAAAAAACTTGGCCTTCTCACAGTCCCTTCACTTTACATCTTCGAATTAGTATGTTACATAAAATCCCAGAATATCACACCAATTTTCACAAATCACAACTACAACACCCGGAAAAAGGGCATGCATGCAATTCAACACAGATTAACCGCCTTTGAACATAAACCAGATTACATCGGAATGAAGTTGTACCAGGCCTTACCGGAAAAACTACTAGAGATACAAAACATAAAAAAAAATTAAATCAGAAGTTAAGAAATACTTGGTGGAATCTAGTTCTTACGATGTTGACAGTTACCTCAATGGTAATAATATTAATATAAATTAGACTAAGTTATTCTTTGTTATCGTGCTAACCTTGACCTATCCAATTCCTTATGGCAAAGGACCACGGATGGGAAAATCATGTATCATGTAGCCTATGTATAATGAAAGAATCCTTCAATTGCGATGAAATTTGGTATGAAGGTGTAGGGTAGCTTACTTCAGGGGAAGTTATATATATCTATGTGTCCGTGGTACTGATAACTTTTGAAGGGGACCTCCGATTTTGATGTAATTTGGTATGGAGGTGTAAGACCAGGTCTATTTTCATGAGTTCGCGAACCAGCATTGTCGGGTTATGGGAACGGGGTTTTATGGGGTTTCAAAGAGTTCAAAAATGGAAATTTTGCATTTTTGGACCTTAATTTTTAAAATTCATCAATTTTAACTGAAACCATTTAAAAGAGCTTAAAAAAACAAACAATTTGGTATTTGAATTTGGTGTGTTTTCCATGTTATTCTTATAGGAAATCAAGAAAACCCTATATCTTGCTTATATATATATATATATATATATATATATATATATATATATCCCTATATACACATATATATGAAAATGAACGAATGGTGTTTTTGTCTTCTGGGGACCTCAAAATGAAAAAGTAAAGTGGTCCTGGGCTTAGGTCTTACCATGGCTACCACCGTAATAGCGTATTCCCTATAGGGAAATTCGCCAAAAGAGCTTTAGGTTAACACGTTCGCTGCGGATGACGCACTTGTGCGTTATGCGCCAGCTCGCCGCGGCCACGTGAAGTGCGGGTGACGCGCAAGCGCGTTTCCCGCCAATTCTCAAGTCCCCGCCATTTTGCCTTTTTTTCGCTTAAGTTAGTGTTTTGACTACACATCAGTCCTATAATCTCGATTGCGATATTGCGATTGAAATTGAGTGATGAAAACAATCGAATCAACAACGATACTGAGAAAAGATATTTATCATCTAACCTAACAGTATAACCGTAAACCTCCGTCACTTTAATTGACATCGATGTTTATAACAACAAAATCAATGGTGTTCAGAAATATTTAAAATGCATATTCCCTTAATACAATAGCAAAAAAAAAAAAAAAAAACTTTCTGATGTGTATTTGGCAGCATTTGAGTGACGCCATTTTAGATCTAACGAAGTCTGCTTCTTCTCACAATTTGAATTTAGATACAGCTACACAACAAACTTGGTTAGTTTATTTTGTGTTGTTCTTTGTTACAGGTTACATTAGCTTCAATTTTTACTTTTTTCAGTCACTTGTTTGAATATATACGGTATTTGTTTTATTGTCAAAAGGTTTATTTCATTATATTAGAACGAGAAACTAAATCAGATGATAAAATCATAATCGTATTGTGTAATTGTATCATCGATATAATAGCAATATTATCGCAATATCGAAATTTTCACATCGATAATAACGGTGGCAGACGGATAACGAAGTTTCGCCATTAATTGGCGTAGCTTGGTAAAATTTGGTATTTACATTCACTAGGTAGGGTTTAACTGATATTTGCTTATGGTACAACATCCAAATCGTGGAAAACCATGGGGTTAATGGGAAAAATTAAAAAGTGCCGAATATTGGTATGTCTAGACAATTTTATATTTAAGTAAGTTTAGGCCAATTACCTTAACACTATTGCGATAATATTGCTATTATATCAACTATATAGGGTTACCATGCTTCCTCTTTTCCCCAGATTATGTCCTCTTTTTAGAGCATAAAAAAATTCCGGGCAGATTTTTGAAAATCAATCTTATTGTCCGGCTTTTTGGAAGCAGCAACTGAAAATCTGTATTTATATTTTTATCTAACCCTTTGTGTATTGTCATTTCGTCCAGTTTGTTATTAAATCGCATTTTAAATTGTTGAAGATGTTTAACCTTAAGTAAAAAGTTATACCATAGCTTATTTACTTTTTTCTCTATTAAAACAGTTTGTAGGATATTCCTTAGGCTATTCCTTTTAGTTAGACGTTTAAGCTCCAGTGTTGCCAATAGTCGAGTTGTATTTATCGCTGTCATTAGTTGATATTGAGTGAATGAGTGAAGTTATGTTTTAACAAATTATTGGCTTTTTATTTGTTACATCTGAGTTTGATTAGTGTGACCATTGGTTTTTGGATATGATTTGATTAGATTTTGATTTAATATAATCATTCTAATCCCTTTTTTTCTCATCTGTAATATTATAAGTTTAAAATGTATGTTTCTCGCATGTAAATTTTCTTTTCCGTTGGAAATAAATGAAATGAAATAAAACTACTGAGTAAACTTTAATTTAATTTAATTTAATTTACTTTAATTTAATTTAATCTTGTAATACCTCCTCTTAACTACAGTGTATGTAATAAACTAGGAGTACGCTTATTCTGCGCGTATGGGGATGAACGGACAATAAAGATAAGGCATAACTAAATTTAAGAATAAAAAACAAATAAAACACAACTAAATCCCCACACATTCTAAAATTTACTTTATTAGTTCTTGTACTCATTTCATTAAACCTTGGAAGTAGTTTATAAATAGCTTTATATTTCTGGGAGTACTAAGAAGGATTCTAAAATTTTTGCATTTCTGTTACGTCCATTTGATCCCACTTTGTGGTGGTTAAAAAACTGATATAATTCATAATTCGAAAATTCACTTGCCTCACATACATGCAATACATTGTTTTAAAATACTTTTAGTTAAATGGATTTTTATCATATATATATATTTTTTAATATACCACTTGATGTGTTGGGTCCTAAACATTTTTGCCAACGTTACAATTAACTTGGTTTATTATAATTATTTAAAAGATCAGTACAAATCAGCTTTGCTTGCTCCACGTAGTCTACTAAAAAAAAGCATTTATTTAGATTATTACTGTGTCCTTACCCCCATATTGGGTGATTCACGATGAAGTGCCGAAATTTCGGGAGCTGATTCAAAACATGAAAAATAAACAAAAAAAGTCATGTCAATATATGTTATAAAAATCCTCCGTTTAGCCGCTAGCCGCCATTTTGTTTCATACATGTAATCATTTTCAATGTATCTAGTTGATCATTTTTATTACCGTAACGGATTGATGGATTTACTTCATATTTGGTGTGAACCTTAATTACAACAATGTTAGTTTTCAGAAAAAAATTATTATTTCCTTAAGTGTATTTTAAAAATGACGCCCATTTAAAAACTTTAACCTAACATTTCTTAAAAACGGAAAGTTTCATAAAAGACCAAAAAGTTGACAAATTAAATCATTTAAACAATGATACCAAGTTTGTAAAGATCTGACAATAAATAGGTGATTTATTGTGATTTCCCTGTAGCAAAATATCGATTTTGCATTACAATCAATACAAATTGAATAAAATTTCTTTTAAAAAGCTCAATAACTCTGTTATTTGCTTTCAGATCTTCACAAACTTGTTATCATTGCTTAGATAATTTAATTTATCATTGGTTAGATAATTAATTTGTTAACATTTTGCCTTTTTTAAATTTTGTTGGAATTTGCCGTTTTTGTGAAATCTGAGTTCAAAATTTTAAAATGGCCGCCATTTTGAAAATACACATGGGAAAATAATATTTTTTCTGAAAACAAATTGATGTGATATGGGTCCACACCAAATATGAAGTAAATCCATCAACCCGTTACGGAAATAAAAATGATTACGTGTAAAAATAAAATGGCGGCTAGCGGCTTAAAGAAATATTTTCGGACATATGTTGACATGACTTTTTTGCTTATTTTTATGTGTAGAATTAGCTCCCAAAATTTCTGCACTTCGTCTTGAATCACTCTGTAAAATGGCTAATTTTTTTTATACAAAAATATGATAAGGCTATTTTGAGAAAACTATAATAATTAAGAGTCATATCTGTTTGTCAATAGGCCTACTACACAAGGGAACAATTCAAGTATGTTCACAAACTTACCAAAATTATTTAGTTCAGCTTAAAGATGTCAATCTTTGCTGCTTGTGAGTGGTTTCAGGTCATTAATAAAACATTCTCAGTCACTAAATCACAATCTTTTATAATTTATCTATATTTATGTCCACCTGCAGTTGTTTAGTATGCACGGTTTGTGTAGTGTCAATATTATTACTTAATACCTAAACCAATTAGGGAACATAAATGAAATGAACTCAAATGTGTCCTGGGCCGATTCGTGTTCAATTCTTGGGTTCTCTCACGTTATTTGATTCGTGTGATGAAGCACTGGCGATGCGAACCATGGCGAACTGAGTCGAGCACACCCAGTACACTATTGTGCTAGACCCTGCTTGCCTTGATTCAGTGATAGTCCTGATATTGTATCCAGGTAATATGGAATAATTCAAGATGTAAGATTGTGATATAAAGCAAATCAAGTATATATTTGTATTGTATCTAAAACGCTGTAAATCTAAAGAAATGCATGTATTGCAAGGTTATTTTGTAATTATTTATAGTCCCACAGATATGTAGTAATTATTGAAAAATTGTGCATTTGATTATGTATAGCGATTGAAAATTTGGGACACTAATTCTACAATACAAAATACAAAAGCTTAAATTTAGAGAAGAGGTGATCTTAGATTTTGCATATGGGGTTTCAACTGGCGTTTTTCCATTTTTTTACTATAAAGTTTCTTAATTACCTACATGAATTTGATTTCAAGTCTTGCTGGAGCTAGGCCTAAAAAATAAAAAGTGTAGAATTTTTAAGTGTTATGTTATCTTGAATTAATGCAGAAAGAATTCAAAAGAAAATCTGATATGATATAGGCCTATCAATATTCTATATGATGTGATATAAATCAAATCGATTGTATTGTTCTATAGTATTTTAGGCTCTATACGAACAAAAATTGATCAATGTATTGCTTTGGATCACATTTTGATATATCAGACCATATCAGATATTTTAATTATTTTCTCCGAAACAACTCAAGACAATTTAATGGTAATTGATAGTTAAATTGTTTATTTTATGTGTTCTTGCAAAATACTTTACTCACAATACTGTAATTTTTAAATTAAATGGTGAAAAATTGGAAAACCCTATTGATGGAAAATCTAAGTTGGCCTTCTATCTAAATTAAAGCCTTTGTTCATGAGGTATGTCTATTCAAAATTTGAGATCTCTATCATGAAACGCACAATCGGTCCATATAACTTGCAGACTATTAATCTTTAAAACGCATGGAACACCTACATTATAAAAAAACTGCTTAAAATTATATTTGAAATTAATTTCTTTATAAAAAACTTATTTTATTTTGGAGCACTGATTTCATGGAACATTATGAAAGCCAAATACCCCGTTGCAGCAAACCTGCGTACTCAGCAAATTTTCAACAGCATTCAATTTTTTTTTTTTTTTAACTCAACCCATAAACACCATGGGAACAAGGATGTAGGTTTGCTGCCTTAGGGTTATTGCAAGTAGATATAGGAAAATTCCCAGGGCGTAACCATAGAAAAACTATCGGTTAGGTAACTAAATTGCATCAAATTCTGATATTTTTAATTTTCCCATATATCCCATAGGGGTCTTGGGGTTGAGTAGGTAGGTTTGCCACCATAAGGTGCTGTAAGTAAATATAAGTTAAACCCTACCTAGTGAATGGACATATCAAATTTGATCAAGTTATGTCAACAAATAAGTGAGATACAGGATTTTGTTCATTCTCCATAAGAATAACATTGAAAACTTACAAAAACCAAATAAATATTTTGTTGATTAAACATAACAACCATTGGAAATTAACTAAGTATGCAGGTCTGCTGCGACGGTTGTATTGTTGATTGTAAAGTTTTGATAACACTTTCCAGTTTTGAAAAATTTGAGTTAAAAATATTTTCAAATTGCCGCCATGTTTAAAGTAAACATTGGTAAAATTAAAGTTTAACTAAAGGAAATTTAAAACTTCTGTTTCATGCCAAATATGAATCCAATACAACCATCCATAGCTCAAATTATGAGTGTAAAAAACAAATTGTGCTAGTGGCTTAAAGCATTTTAGGACAAATATTCACATGAACTTTTTTGTATATTTTGGATTGCTGATTAAGAGGCGGCAGGACTCAGACCGCGCGCTCACTGGCTACTGCAATCATTTAACATAGGGCACATTTAATAATTTCGCGTTTTCTACAAAGAAGAAATTTATTTTAAAGAATAAAAACAGTCATATTTTTATATGAACCTTCAGGAAGATGAAGGTCATATATAAAACTAAAACTAGTAGTAGTAAATATTTTATTTTTTTGAAATAAGAAATAAAATTTCCCATAAGGATTTCACAAAATTAGTTCTATTGTACAATAATTATCTGTCAGTGTAAAATTATTTTCTTTCGATTGATATTAAATTTACATATTCGCAATAAAGTTGAGTTTTACCATTTTCAAATATTAAACCGTTTTTTAGCGATTTATTCAGATTTAAAATTGCATTGCAACGACAGCGCTCGATTGTGATGCGCGGCGGGACCCAGCAGTTCACCGTTTCTCCGACATGTAGCGCCACCGCAGTGTCGGCACAGCAGTGCGGCGGCGGTTGACATGGTTTACATGTTCGCCCGTGTTGTTTGTGAGTGGACATTACTATTATGGGTCATCTCAAGAATATCTCAAGAATATACAAGTTATACGACAAAAGAAATTATAGCTTTTTAATATACTATTTTTGAGTTAATATAATTTGAGTTAGTTAACTCTCTTTAAAAATTGTAGGTTTGTTCCTTGTGTTGTATAAACAAAAAACATTGCACAAAGATGTGTATAAAATCCTTTGTTAAACCGCTTGCCGCCATTTTGTTTTATCACATAATTATTTTCATTTCAGTAACGGATGGTTGTATTGAGTTCATATTTGGTATGAAGCTTTATCATTCCAATGAATATTTTTAGAAACCCCATAATTTTTCCGAAGTGAATTTCAAAATGGCGGCAGTTTAAATTTTTTTAACTCAATTATCTCAAACCCGGTAAATTTTATAAAAGTTTACAACAAACAAAAAAGTTTCCAAATTAAGTAATCCATCGAATGGTACCAAGTTTGTAAGGATTTGACTACTAATAACGGAGTTATTGTGATTTTACTCCATAAAAACATAGATTTTTCATTAAGAATAATGAAAATTAAGGTCATTATAACGGAATAATCTCAATAACTCCGTTATTTGTTATCAAATCCTTACGAACTTGGCACCATTCGTCAGATGCCTTCATTTTTTTGCATCTTTATTGTCTCTTGTAAATTTTTGAAAATTTTACTGATCAGAGATATATGAGTTTTAAAATTCAAATAACCGCCGATTTTTTATTAATTTTTTATTTTGATTTTTTGTCAATGATATAAATTATAGTCTCATGACAATAAATATATTTGATTTTATTTTGAAATAGTTTGATACGAATCGGGAAAAATATGGACCCAAGAAACAAATCGACAGTTTTTTTTTTAAGAGAGTTCAATAACACCCTGTATAACTCCTAACTATATAACTTTTGATTTATGTCCAACCGAAGCCTATAAGATAAATAACAATTACTGTAGGATATTCCTATTATACTTTCCTAGTTTTTTTTGTGTATTTCAGGCAGCTATTGTGGGTCATTATATGAAGAAAGTGCTGTATATGGGAGTGAAAAATAAATACTGTACGGCTTGTGCCCGAGCAGCAACTTCGGGATAGGAAGTGAAAACGCACACATGTTATAAAAACTGGGGTACCACACAAAGTTCCTCTAGTATGGAACCTGCTATTATAGCATTCGGATTTCTTTTAAGTGAGGAAATGTATGTAGGGAGGTATGCTCGCTTGATAGCTGACGGAGACAGCAGGGTCTACAAAAATTTTTAGAAAGTAGGCCGCAAAAATCCACTACTGTTGAAAAAAATGAGTGTAAAAAATCATTTGTTACGGAATTTTTCAAATAAACTGAGACAGATTGCCACAACATCTACAAAGAACAAAAACACCATCATGATGCGCAAGAAGTTGGGTGAAAATATTCTTCGTTGCCGGATGGCTGTTCAAAAGACACTGGAATGTAGAAAAAAACAAGACGTGCCCGTTCCCGAAAAAATAAAAGATTTAAGATTAGACATACTAAACATCCCATGTTTTCGGCGAACACAGAAATTGCAAAGATAGGGGGTACTTTTGCAATAAAACAGTTCAAGATGCATCGTCAGAAGAAAACTTTGTGCCACGTTTGGTAACGACTGGTCTGTATAATGCAGTCGTTGACGTAGTCGTGATCTTAGCCGCCATTCACGAAGTTTGATCACGGACGTCACATCAAATCCAGTCGAACATTACAACTCAATCGTGGCCAAGTACATAGGAACTAAAAGGTAAAAGGGTCAACTTCGCGATGAGAGGGTAATACCAAGGTAGATGTTCTGCGGCGGTGCTTCAACACAACACCGGAAACACACATTTACTTGCTTATCAAGAACGTGTTATAAATAAATACAATACCTAATCAAGAACGTATTATAAATAAATACAATACCGGCTAATAATTTATGCATATATGATTAGGCTTTAATTTGTGTTTTTGTTTCGATTTCAACTTAGTACTTGTAAGTAGTACCTTACAACTTTTAAAGGAAAACTATTAGGCATAACACTAATACATATTTTATTAAATGGTCATTTATTGTTGTTATAGGCAACAATTTGGTAAAGTATTCATTTCGAAAACCTAACAGAGAATAAACACAAACTTAAAATTAAATACCAGTATATTCAGATGTAGACTTCTCTCGAACCTGAACCGGCCCTGCCAGACCGTACGCGTTATCTGGCGTTATCTCGCTCACACAGGTGTTCATGCTAGCAGTCGCCAAGTTGTCGCCAGTCGATAAGGAAGAATATTATGTAGTGCGGGTTGCGGAACGCTTCATTGCAGGCGACGCGTATAGACGGTTTTCGTTCTGACTCCTGCCGCCTCTTAACCTGGTAAAGTTTGGGACAGTTGAAGCTGGACACCCAGTATAAGTTTTAACAACCTTCAATACAATTTACATAGGTTTGCCTTGTACAGTCAAAATTTCCATTTATGACTCATTGATATACTGTGTAGGCTTATACCACATTCACATATAGACTGTTAGGCCGCTTTCACTTTGGGTCGCTTGGACCGAGTGGCAGCCACGCTTGTCATTTCACATATACGGTGGCTGCGACCAAGTTCTCAAGTTGCGAAAGTGATAGACACAGGGAAGGAGGCAGGCAGATGAGTAAACAAGCTGAGCGTGCATCCCGAAAGTGTGGTGGCAGGTTGAGTGGCAGTCACCGAGTGTGAAAGGCTCCGTATGTTTCAATGCCCCGCTAGCGACTTGAGTGCTAAGGAGCAGGGTTGCTGCCACCGCCTAGTGACGCACTAATGTGAAAGTCTCCATAAGGCTCAATGCATTTTTAACAGGTCAAGTGGCCGACGGGTAGCTGCCACTCGGTCGCAGCGACCCGATGTGAAAGCGGCCTTAATATGTACAAAAAATTACACATTATTTATTATATAGGACCTATTAATGCCCTATCATGTATATCTGGTGTCCAGACCACCCGTACACCCCTTTTAAAATCTACAAAATTCATTTTTCACTGAAACAAATTGTGTCATTGTAGGTAAACCAGTTGCGCTTTATCCATTGATGATAATTTCAATGTACAGGGTGTACTAGAAGTAATCTATTCAGACCAGAGGTCATTAATTTTAAATACAAACCCCCACTTTTTATGATATTTTGGATTCTAGACATAATTTCCCAGATAGCACATAAACGTAAAAAAGACGTGAAAATAACGTTTCCTTTTAACATTTTTGACGTTATTATTACGTCAAGAAACGGATTTATAACGTTTTTTTCACGTGATTATAACGTGCGAGTGTCACACTTTTTTACGTTAAAAAAACGTAAAAATACTACGTGAATATAACGTTTTTGTTTCACTTAATTTTTACCTTTTTAACTTATGTTTTACTGAACATTTTACAAATTTTTTTCAAAAATTTGTAAATGAATGCTTTTTTTCTAACCAACACATTAAAAAAATGTAAATAAAGTCGATCAAAAATTTCTTACCTCCACCTGGATTTGAACCCTCAACCTTTCTATCACTGTCCTAGCGCCTTTACCCTCTCGGCCACTTCTGCTGTACTTCAGATGGATTTAATTTACTATTTATACATTTAATACTCAACCTTCCTTGTACTTGAGAACAGATGGCTCGGTGTATCTGTGCTCATGGTTTTTGTTGAGTATATTTTAAAAATTGATTTTATTCGCGTTTCGTCTCAGATCAAAAACATTATTTTTGGATCTTGATGGCGGCATACCCAGATAGCACAAAAACGTTATTTTTACGTGAAAATAACGTTTTAAATTTTACTTTTAACGTTATTTTCACGTTAAAAAAAAGGTGAAAATCACGTTATTATAACGTGATTATAATGTGAAAAGCGCACTCAATTTCACGTTAAAATAACGTGAAAAAAAGACGTGAAAATGACGTTTTTGTTTCACTTAATTTTTACCTTTAAAACATTAAGTAAAAAAAGGTAAAAAAATTTTGGTGAAAATCACGTTTTAAATTTCACGTTTTTTTTACTTTCACATTTTTACGTTATTTTCACGCGAAAAAAACGTATTATTTTTTACTTTTACGTTTTCACCCTTTTTTCACGTGAAAAAAACGTGATTTTTACAATTTTGTGCTGACTGGGCTTAAGACTACTTTGTGAGGTCCGTGTCTCAAATTAGTGATTTAGTGATTTAGATTTAATGTATACCCGTAATCCTAACGGTTTGGGAGATCAGGATTCCCTCACTTTTAAAAACCTCAGGAACAGTCGGTTTTTATTTTATTTATTTATTTTTTTTTTGTTACAAAAGCTTTTAAATATGGTATATTTACAAAATAGTAGGACTTTCCTGTCCACACAATAAGCATTGGATAAAATATTATCGACGGAACTAAACGAAAACAAAATATGTGCATAGCTCCCTCTAACCTGACCGATCCTAAATGCTTTTCAGGCCAACAAAATGAGTGACAAACGTTAAAGGCAGTTTGTAACCAACTAAATAAGGAACATTTTTTCTAAATATATAGTGTTGTTTACTACTTATTATTGCATAGGCCATAGAAAACTGTAATTTGACATATTTAAACGTACTTCAGTTAACCAGCAAATTTGTTATCCACTCGGGGTCTGGTCCTGAAGTGGCCGTTTAAGTGAGGGTCCACTGTACTGTAAATCAAGTTCCTATATAGTATAGTTTGGTTATTTGGAGGGCTCGACAATACTGGTAACCCTCAATTTTAATACCTTGTAAAAAATAAAACGGTTGGGCCAAACATGGGTTTTTAAGTACAACCATGATGTATTAGTGGTGGGCTACACTTCCGTATACGCCCAGTGGAAATATCAATGAATCCGATAATTTATGGAAATAAAAAATTAAATTGTAAAAGAGTATCATTGTAAGTATCAAATGAAAAAATATTGATTTCATAAGAATATTTATATTCAGGATTACCGACTTTTTTTAAATGTGACTCCATAAACAAAACCATTTAACCTGATCCAAAATAAAATAATTGAAACAGACCCAATACAAATCATGATAACAGCATATATAGATGAAAACTTAACTGAAAACATTTCCTAAAAAACAAATACAATCACTGTGGGCTTACAGTACGGTAACTAATTTTTCCTATTATTTATATTTTTTATTTTCAAATTTATACATTCAACAACAAGTATAATGTAACATGACTTAAATTTAAAAAATTAAAAAGCTACTAATCATACAGTATAAACTAAAAAGTTTAACAAAATAAAATATAGACCACCTGACTAAGCGTCAGATATGGCTCAATGTTGGAAGGTTAATGATACCAGGTAGGCCTAAACAGTAAAAATTTCCATTTATGAACTTATAATAAGAAATTTTACATCCTTGTAATTTCAGCATCCTCCGGAATCAAATTGTAGCTAAGCACCGTTTGTAGTGTGGGTCTACGTGTATGGTAGTTTTTCTGCCTTTCTACACACATGGCAGCATTCCTTTAAGAGTAATTATAAAAGTACTTTTACAGTTACGGTACGGTGTAGAGTTAATATTTTTGTTAATGTTACTGCCCTATTGGCTAAGGAAAAAATTACCATACCATACCTATAGCCTATAATAGCCTACTTAATTTTGTTTGTTGCCTATTCTCACATTTACTTTCCTTTAAGCCTACATAGTTCTTCTAAGTGGAGTTTATCTTTACAATAGGTTAGATTAGTGTAAATTTTGTTGAGGTCAATTCATTTGATAGAGTTTTGGATACTATATGGGCGAAACTTTGTTATCCTACTCCACAGTTATTATTGATGTTAAAATTTCGAGTTTTCAATAATATTGCTATTTTATCAATGATACAATATTACACGATACGAATGTGACTATCACCTGATTTAGTTTTGTTCTAAGATAATCTAAAATACCTTTTGACAATAAAACAAATATAGGCCTATTGCAAACAAGTACAAATTTGAACTAATGTAGCCTTGAACATTATCAAAGAACAATAAAAAATACACTAACTTAAGTTATTTACCCAAGTTTATTTTGTAAGCCTAGCCTAATTGTATCTTAATTGTGAGAAGATGCACACTTCATTAGATCTAAAATTGTGTCACACAAATGATGCCAAATATGAATTAGAGAGGTATTTTTCTCTTTTGTACTAAGGGAACATAAATTTTAAAATTTTTCAAAAACCATTGATTTTGATAAACATCTCTGTTTATAAAAGTGACGCAGGTTTACGACTAGATTTTTATTACGGTTAGGTTTGATTATTATTACAATACTTTCAAATTCTTCTTACCTACCTCAATATCGTTGTTGATTCGATTGTTTTCATCACACAATTTTAATCGCAAACTCAAAAGGTTAACAACTGTAATAACGGTGGAGTAGCTTAACGAAGTTTCGGTTTTTAAGTTGATTCAATATTTATACAGATTTGATGCAATGAATATATTTTCATTTGATAGTTCCACCGGGCGTATACAGAAGTGCAGCCTAAAGGTGTCATAACACCAGAGGTTGACAACCTAAGTAGGGTTACCATACGTCCTCTTTTCCCCGGACATGTCCTCTTTTTAGAGCATAAAAAAACGTCCGGGCGGATTTTTGACAATCAGTCCGTTTGTCCGGCTTTTTGGAAGCAGCAAAATGAATATCTGTATTTATGGTTTTACCTAACCAATAAAGAGGTTTTGTTATTGTCACTGCGTCCATATTGTTAGTAAACCGCATTTTAATTGGTTTTAAAATGTTTAACCTAGAGTAAGAAGTAATACCATATGTACTTTAAAACAGTTTTTACAATAGGCTATTCCTTATTCCTTTCCGTTCAGAGTTAAGACGTAAGCTCCAGCAATGAATATACAATCCAGTGCCGCCAATAGTCGGGTTGCATTTGTTGCTGTCAGCAGTCTTTTGTCTATTGATTGAGGTTCTGTTTTAGCAGGTTATCGGCTTTTTATTTGCTACATCTTAGTTTGATTAATGCGACCATTGGTTTGGGAAATGATTTGATTAGTTATTATTGACAAGAGTTTATTCCTAATCGTGAAAAAGTAACCGAGTAATTGTTAAGGGACTATTGGAACTATATTTCATTATCTAAAACTAACTAATTATATTTTTTATACATTTTTTCCTTAACTTTGATTTAATTTAAGGTTAACCTTGAAAAACCTCCTCCTAACTACCGTGTACTACGGTAATAAATTATGAGCTCTAGACGTGTCACAATATTTTTCTCATATGTTTGTTGGTATGGTTCTTAGAAAATTATATCAAATAAATAACAAAATAAAACCTATACTGATTAGGTAAAACCCATCTATTTATTTCCTAAATATTAAATTTAATTATGGAAATTTGCACCCTCTTTAGTTTTTGAAGTTTAGGCCTAAATTAAAAAAGGTGAGATTTACAATAAATTGTACTAAAAACATTTTACTGTTTCTCACTCTTTTATATTTAATTATACATAGGGGGAGGGGGGTGTCAGGAATTAAGATTTTTGTGATTGATTAATCCGGCTCGTGACGAGTACTGGGTGTCCTCTTTTTCATCCCGGAGAGTATGGTAACCCTAAACCTAAGTTGTCGACCTAAGTCATATAGCCTAGCCCTAAATATGCTACATAAGTCAACAACTCTTTTTAGTTCTTTGGCAAAAGTTAACATCTTTTGATTGTCTACCTACCTCTGGGCTAAACACATTTTAAGATAGGCCTAGCTACATATTTCTTGAGACAAACTTTTGGTCTAGGCTTAAGGTAGCATAGGCCTATCTGTTATAGCCTGCCCTGTTGTAATAATTCTGTAATTGATGATGATGAAATGGGCCCTTGACAAGGGTAATCAGACACTTCTAGGCCTAAGCCAACCAATAAATTATGCGATTATGCCCTATAAGTTGCAACACATATAGCCTACCTAAAAGCCTACTCACTCTATAAATTAATATTAAGTTATATCACAAGACTTATTGAAAAGCAGGAGGGGCCTGAGCCTATTGATATTTTGAAGAGTTACTCTATAGTGCTTATTACAACATCGTGTGGGGTAATAGATTGAATTTATTTGAAAACTGGAGAGTAATTCGACTGATGCTTTGGCATATTCATAGAATAATCTGAGGTAATTCTAGACCTAAAATGAGTACAAAATTTGCATGGAACTCTGCACTCCTAAGTGAAAATTGAGACCTAAACAATTTACATACAGTACAAAGGGAATTTACAACATGAATTTACAACTTATTCAAAGGTTAAAAACTTATACGAACTGCCGAATTGACGATGATACATAACTAACCTACAAACCCACACATAAATTAATTGAACTTGACTCTTGTTTTGACTGTTGTGTAGCCGCTGCCATCTCCATATTAATCGGACGGACATCTGACACACACTGTTTTTGTTGTTGTTTTTTTATTAGTTTTTTTTATGTGTGAGTTTGGGTTTAAATTGTTAACTTCCGCTTTTATTTTTTTAGTAAAATTTTCTTTTTATTATTATTTGTTAACATCAAATTTATCTTTCCAGTATTCATAACCTATTTTAAAATATTTTTTAAATAACAAATTGTATTATACACTTTCTTTATGTTTGACAACAAAACAACAATGCCACCGTTTAACGTACCCTAAACACCGCTTATTACGGCCTCCGATGCATTTCTTATGGGAAATTAAATTACGTCTCATTAGTTTATTACTTAACAGAATAACTTCACAAACGAACTCGACCTGTAAAATTACGCCTAAAATCTACTGTGAAAGTTTGAAGTCGATTTGAGGCTTTTTGCGAACGTAATCGCGTTACAAAAAATAGGGGTTTGTCACTACAGTGAGGTTGTTAACAGTCATGTATGAGGATTCACTCCTCTTCGATCCGTTCATCCAATTACGAGCTCTTGTCATTTCAATATATTTTTTCTCATGTGTTTGTAGGTAAAGTTCTTAGAATATGATAGGCCTATCTAATAAATAACAAAATGAGACCTACTGATTTGGTAAACCTACAGTACCGTACCTATTACTTTCCTAAATATTGATTTAAATTATGAAAAATTTGCAGCTTCTTTAATCCTAAGAAAAATTTAAGACTTGATTATATTAAAAAATGGTTAGATTTACAATATTGTACTAAACATTTGAACATTTTACTGTTTCTCACTCTATTTTATTTAACTAAGGGGGGGGGGGTCAGGAATTCATTTTTGTGATTGATTAATTAGTCTCGCGACGAGTACTAGGTGTCCTATGATAATAGCTTATTTCCTATGGGAAATTCACTAAAAAAATTGACACAATTTGATAAAAAAAAAAAAAAAAATGTATAAAATTACTTACCGGTACTCTTACTTTAGACTTCATATTCTGACATAGATTTTACTATTGTATAGAAATCATTAGCTCTGGTACCTAGATCATTCTCTCAGTGTATTTTAAATCTAGGCCGTAGGAAGGGCACTTTGTTCAAAATAATTTTAAAATTAAGAAAGCAATTTTCAAGCTCTAGTGCTTGTTTTATAGAAATTGGTGTAAGGACCTTAATTATAGAGGAGATTAAAAAAAAAAAAAAAAAAAAAAAAAAAAACAATGATGGTGCAAGTTGCATTATCCTAGCTCTACTCTGTACAAAGGTACATTCAAATTACGTCTGATGTGTGCAAAGCCCTAAAAAACCTGTGCGTGGCTTAATAAATATAGCTGCACCTCCCAGAACAAGCTAAATAAAAATATTTTTTTAAAATTATTTTTATGAAGTCCTAATTATTGGGGTTATTACAAAAAAATTACAAAATAAAAATACCCCCCGTCGCAGCAGACCTGCGTACTCAGCGAATTTCTAAATTAGTAATATTAATTTTGACCACATAAACCTGTAACCAAATATCATCACATGCTCATAAATAGGGAAATAAATGTGTATTCTCCTTACGATAAATATAGGGAGAGTATGCAGGTATGCTGCCATGGGGAACAGTACAAGTAGGTTTATAGCATAAACAAAATTATTCCGACCATATGAAGCCATGTACTAAGTTTCATCAATATCTGTCCATTGCTAAAGGAGTTTGCCTATTTCCTATATGATTAACATGGGAAAAGAGTATGCAGGTTTGCTGCCATGATAAGCACAAAAACCAAGATTTTTACCATAAATGGATGAATCTCAACCAAACGAAGCTGAATTCTAAGTTTCATCGGAAAATATTGGTTAATAAGTGAAATATTAACACATCCTAATTCTTCATAAGATTAACATTGGAGCCCCAAAATACAATGTACTGTCTTTAGACTTTTTAATGTCTCGGTAACCAATAGAGAAAGTGCAAAGCTTCAAAATACTAAATTGTGTGTTTTTTGAGCTGAATTCAATGGTTAAAATAAAAAATTTAAAATTTTTTAAATTTACATACATAAAAAACGCAAAAAACCCATTTTGGAGTATAAAACCTCACAAAACTACCCCTTCCGGTAGGTAATTATGTCTGGTTTACAAACTCATCTGAATAAACGTAGGATTACACATCTCTACCAAATTTGGTCTTGATCGGACTGTTTTTACGAGAGTTGTCGTGTCTAGACACACACACACACACACACACACACACACACACACACATATATATATATATATATATATATATATATATATATATATATATATATATAAATTTTAATGACTATTGTTTTTGGTCTCTGGGCACCTAAAAACAAAAAAGTAGCATGGTCCCGGGCATAGGTCTTACCATGAGACCTACGGTAATAGCTTATTCCCTATGGTAAATTCGCTAAAAATGGTCTTCACCCTCTTCAGATGAATTGCCCAATATGTCTGAATTGATACGATATATAAGTCTGATTGTATTGTATTGTCTCACCGCACAATACAATACAATAATTGGGGTGATCATATCAACAATGTATGTGTTAGGCTATCAGTAGCTATTTATTCAATCCATACGGTAGTCTTAGAAATGTACACCAAAACCATATCTTAGGATGGTCAATTTTGGTTTCTTTAATATTATTTTAAGTTATGGTTTAACTTACTTCTTTGGGGTAGTAATCATGACCTGCACAGAATCCTGTTGCAGCAAAAGAAGGCAAAAAGATAATTACATTTTCCCACCACTACATGGAAATAATCACATTGCCACACCTGTAACCCCTATGCAAAACAGTTCTTTTCCGGTTTCCGTTTCTTTCCCGATCTAGAGTGGCAATGTTCGTTACCGCACGCTAAAACAAACAGCAGTTTTAAGTCAGCTGTTATTACAAACCATGCGACAGCTGTTCATTGTTGTAATTTAGTAATTGCTTCTTTTTTAGTTTGAGGTTATGTTTGATAGATAACAGTGTATTCCAACAGAAACAAATAAAAAATAATCTAAATGAAATTTTGTATACAATAAAACATGTAATCTGTAGCAATTATGTTGGTAGGAAAAATCTTATGTGTATTACGAGCGCAAATAGTTGAATTTTTTACTCTATGGAACATAGAGTATAAAATTCTTTACGATCGACTTTAAATTTCTCTTAGGCGAATTTTTGACCCCCAAAAGGCTTTTTTATTACTAATTTGATTTCAATGAAATTCTCAGGTTAGATTTTAAGTATTTTAAACTAGGTAATAAACTATAATCGAGCAATTATTTTCAAGTATTAAAAAAGCTTATTTTCCGGAATTTTTGACAGAACTTTAGTTGTTTAGGCTACATGGTTTGACTAATGTAGTTGCTATGATCAGTTTATTTTCCCCCATCGCAGCTGAGTTGTCGCTGTATACTGAAAACAACATAACATAACCTTTTCTTGTTTATATTTGCTCGCCGTTATGTTACGTTTTTAAATAAAATTTAATTGATATTTTGACAGACCTATCTGTTAAATTAAATAGATAAACACTGATGTTTACTTGTTGAAGTTATAAATTATAGTCTACCAAAAGATAGGCATGTTGATGTGGAATAAATTGGTGTCGTACGGAAATATGCGATTAACTAATTTATGGGATACAACTAATATCTATTTGGGAGAAAGAATTAAATTGAACAACTAATTAGAATGTGTTGTGCCATTGTAGCCTATGTCTCAGGTAAGAAAATATGCATTAAGTGTTAAGTAAGCGTAATTCTACAATACTTATATTACTTGATTTTTATTAATTTTGATTAATTAATCATGGATTTTAAATTGTATTGTTTTTTTCGCTCTACAATCTATTTACCATTAATATTGTAAGCATAATTATTATTAAGTTACTTGCTTGTTTTGAGGTCTTAGCTAAAATCATTCTTTGTATGTATTTATTTGTAGGCTAGGCCTAGGATGTACGCCGGTTGACTTCGGACGGTTAGATGACGTTCCACTCTTCACATTCGAGGAGATGGAAACCTCCGTTCTCTCCCTAAAGAGCAACAAGGCTCCTGACCCGGACGGGATTCCCAGCGAGGCTCTAAAGAAAGTATTTTCAATTAATGCTGACTTGTTGTTGAGAATGTACAACGCCTGTTTGGTAGAAGGGGTGTTTCCGGCTCTATATGGAAAACCGCAAGACTTGTACTGATCAGCAAGGGCAAAGGTGATCCCGAGCTGTCGTCGTCCCACAGGCCTTTCTACACGTTGGACACGGCTGGGAAGCTGTTCGAGAAGCTGATCCGTTCCCGCCTGACCTCTGCCGTTGAAGCTGCAGGGGACTCATGCCCCCGTCAGTATGGCTTCAGAAAGGGACGGTCAACGATTGACGCTATCACCGAAGTCCATGGAGAGCTATGAAGAGAGTCGAGAGCCACAACCATTTCTCTCGCTGAGTAATGCTTCTTGTTACGCTTATGTCAAGAATACCTTTATCTCGGCGAGGTGGGTCGATATGTTGGATGCACTTCGCAACACCTTTCGCGTTCCTGCATATCTGTTGCGACTCATTAAGGATTATCTCCGCTCTCAAAGCCTTATTTACGACACAAGGGACGGAACGTGGACGATGGAAGTCACTTCTGGTGCCGCGCAAGATTCAATACTCCGAGTGGGAAGGGAGGTGGTCCAATCAATTCGTGCTGCTAAGTACTTCGGGATTATGGTGGACACCAAGTTGAGCTGGAGGGATCAGATATTCCGTATGGCGGACAAGGCCGCTAAGGTAGTCACTTACCTTAGTAGGCTGATGGCCAATGTCGGGGTTCCACGATCCAGCAGAAGACGTCTGTTGATGTCCGCAGTTCAGTTCGTGCTTCTTTATGGAGCAGAGGTGTGGGCAGACGCTCTCGATAAAGAGTAGTACAGGTTGCGACTCGCCCGGGTTCAACGTTGAGTGGCGCTCGGGGTGTGTTCCGCCTACCGGACAGTGTCCGAGCCTGCCGTCCTGGTGGTCGCCGGAGTTATCCCTGTCAAGCTCTTGGCAGGAGAGAGGAAGGCAATTTATCAGAGACAAGGCGAGATTGGCAAGGGCACGGCAAGAACAGCAGAGCGCTCCCGAACCTTCCAGCAGTGGCAACACAGCTGGGAGCACGACACCCGAGGACGATGGACTGCACGACTTATCAAGCACGTCCAACCATGGGTTTAACGGCGGCCAATTCTTTATTTATTGCTCGGGCGTTCCCGACGATGCGGAACACACATTCTTCAGCTGCCCCCGTTTGGAAGGGTCCCGCCTGAAGGCCACACAAATTTTTGGTGCATTTTCGGTGGACTCGGTCTGCCAAAAGATCTTGGAGGATGAGGGCAACTGGGATTGTTTATCACAGTTCGTGCGGGGCATCCTCCTGGAAAAGAATCATGATCTGGACCGCGAAGTGGCCCAGATCCCTTGATCGAGTGGCTGGATAAAGAGTGAGCCCCACAGGCATAAGCCAAATTTAGGCCTAGCCCTACGTAATGTGATAAACAACTCCAGGTTAGAATCCTTAAGAGTAGAGGCGAGGTTTTTTAGTGGGTAAACCCGTTTTTAGGGGAGTCCCACACTACAGGCTTGCCACCTGTGTGCAAAATGCATTTTTCTTACCTCTCCCTCAAAAAAAAAAAAAAAAAAAAAAAAAAAAAAACCATAAAAAGCGTCACCTAATAACTCAAAAAGTGAGTAAAAAATTCTTTTACGGGACGGACATCGGAGCGTATTCTTAGTCATTGCCGCTCTCGAATTGCATGGCCGCACTCAGCTGACGCTTTGTGCGGCCATCTAAAATTCTCGAGTGGCAATGCAATGACGCACTTTAAAAGCTCTTATTACACAAATAGCTCTTTCCGGTAACAGAACTCATTGTAAACCTCTTTTCATTAGTGAAAGAATTTTTACTGTTTATGATTTATATATTTTTATGTGTTTAAGTATTTAAAATTAAATCTTGATTCTATAGCTTTTTAAAACCAGTTAACACACACTCTGGTTAAAACAGTAGCACACCAATGACACACACTCTAATTTATATAGAAATTGTAAAATTGATGTACCTCTTGTTAGGCCAGATATGTCCCAAGAGTCTTATAAATAAAAATAAATATGTTGGAATAAGAATGTTTAATAGGCTACCACCTGAAGCCCACCTCTTAAGAACAAAATTATTCAAAACAAAGATCATGGAGTGGCTACTCAGAAACACATTTTATAGTCTAGATGAATTTTTTATCTGTCGAATTGACATTGTGTTCTTTTAAATAAACGTAAATGTTGATGTTTGTTTAATCTTTTTAGCTTAGTATAATTTTTCGTCTTTCACTTTTTAAAATTCCAAAATGTAATTGTCTTTCAGTGTTTAAATTTATTATTATCTCTTAATGTCTTATATTTAATTAGTCTCGATAAGCCTTACAAACGTGACGTCAACTGTACAAAATGTATCATACTTGCCTTTGTCGAGAATTCTTATATAATAAAAGAGTGCATTTAAGGGTCTAGAGAGAGAACTACTGAACGGATCGAGGCCGTTTTGGTGTCAATGGATTTCTCATGACCCTTAGATGATAGGAAAAATATGGTATCCCTCGGAAAATGCCTTATAAAGCCGCAAAATAAAAATTAGACCTTATTTAGACCAATCTAAGACGTGATTTTGTCGATTTGTTTACTGCTCCAGGTGATCCATATCTTACACTGAAATTTGACACCACTGCTGCTTTACAAAGTGTTTTTGTAAACAAAACAGACAACTTTTCATTTATATGATAATTGACAGATACAAATGAAATCAAGGACACGCAATGTTGAAGTGGTTTTTAAAGCAGTAAAATAAATATCTAACAGCTGATGTTTAAATACAATTTTTGTTGCTATACTATAAAGAGAGTTTATTTAATATAGGTGATTGAATTTATGTGTTTGAACTTAAAAGCTATTTATTAATATAGGTTTGCACATATTTTTTATCTATCAACTAATGAGCTTTATGTTTTGAAATATATAAACATAATATTTTGATTGTAAAATTCTCCCCACCGTATTTTAACCCATTAATCTTTGTTATAACTAAGTTATATATCGTCTTTGTATTCTTATTTTACATCCTTTTAAGGTCGTGTAGGCTTTTGATTCTACATTTTTAACAGTTGGTTTATTATTCCCACTGATATAAACAATGAAGTACAAAAATGTGATGATGTGTAACTATGAACCTCGAAGAAATAAGTCTTGAAAGAAATAAATATACAAGAAGAAATGCCAAGAATAAGAAAAGGAGATGAAAATAAAGTGGAAACAAAAGACAGAGAATAAAAATTTTGAATAGTGTTTTAGTGAAGGTAAAAAACCTACTATCCGATTGACTTAGAGGACAATTCAGTAACACTTAGTACACCCAGGAATGTACTTCTATACCATTACGTGAAAAATTGGCAGGAGAGAGGAAGGCAATTTATCAGAGACAAGGCGAGATTGGCAAGGGCACGGCAAGAACAGCAGAGCGCTCCCGAACCTTCCAGCAGTGGCAACACAGCTGGGAGCACGACACCCGAGGACGATGGACTGCACGACTTATCAAGCACGTCCAACCATGGGTTTAACGGCGGCCAATTCTTTATTTATTGCTCGGGCGTTCCCGACGATGCGGAACACACATTCTTCAGCTGCCCCCGTTTGGAAGGGTCCCGCCTGAAGGCCACACAAATTTTTGGTGCATTTTCGGTGGACTCGGTCTGCCAAAAGATCTTGGAGGATGAGGGCAACTGGGATTGTTTATCACAGTTCGTGCGGGGCATCCTCCTGGAAAAGAATCATGATCTGGACCGCGAAGTGGCCCAGATCCCTTGATCGAGTGGCTGGATAAAGAGTGAGCCCCACAGGCATAAGCCAAATTTAGGCCTAGCCCTACGTAATGTGATAAACAACTCCAGGTTAGAATCCTTAAGAGTAGAGGCGAGGTTTTTTAGTGGGTAAACCCGTTTTTAGGGGAGTCCCACACTACAGGCTTGCCACCTGTGTGCAAAATGCATTTTTCTTACCTCTCCCTCAAAAAAAAAAAAAAAAAAAAAAACCATAAAAAGCGTCACCTAATAACTCAAAAAGTGAGTAAAAAATTCTTTTACGGGACGAACATCGGAGCGTATTCCTAGTCATTGCCGCTCTCGAATTGCATGGCCGCACTCAGCTGACGCTTTGTGCGGCCATCTAAAATTCTCGAGTGGCAATGCAATGACGCACTTTAAAAGCTCTTATTACACAAATAGCTCTTTCAGGTAACAGAACTCATTGTAAACCTCTTTTCATTAGTGAAAGAATTTTTACTGTTTATGATTTATATATTTTTATGTGTTTAAGTATTTAAAATTAAATCTTGATTCTATAGCTTTTTAAAACCAGTTAACACACACTCTGGTTAAAACAGTAGCACACCAATGACACACACTCTAATTTATATAGAAATACTGTAAAATTGATGTACCTCTTGTTAGGCCAGATATGTCCCAAGAGTCTTGTAAATAAAAATAAATATGTTGGAATAAGAATGTTTAATAGGCTACCACCTGAAGCCCACCTCTTAAGAACAAAATTATTCAAAACAAAGATCATGGAGTGGCTACTCAGAAACACATTTTATAGTCTAGATGAATTTTTTATCTGTCGAATTGACATTGTGTTCTTTTAAATAAACGTAAATGTTGATGTTTGTTTAATCTTTTTAGCTTAGTATAATTTTTCGTCTTTCACTTTTTAAAATTCCAAAATGTAATTGTCTTTCAGTGTTTAAATTTATTATTATCTCTTAATGTCTTATATTTAATTAGTCTCGATAAGCCTTACAAACGTGACGTCAACTGTACAAAATGTATCATACTTGCCTTTGTCGAGAATTCTTATATAATAAAAGAGTGCATTTAAGGGTCTAGAGAGAGAACTACTGAACGGATCGAGGCCGTTTTGGTGTCAATGGATTTCTCATGACCCTTAGATGATAGGAAAAATATGGTATCCCTCGGAAAATGCCTTATAAAGCCGCAAAATAAAAATTAGACCTTATTTAGACCAATCTAAGACGTGATTTTGTCGATTTGTTTACTGCTCCAGGTGATCCATATCTTACACTGAAATTTGACACCACTGCTGCTTTACAAAGTGTTTTTGTAAACAAAACAGACAACTTTTCATTTATATGATAATTGACAGATACAAATGAAATCAAGGACACGCAATGTTGAAGTGGTTTTTAAAGCAGTAAAATAAATATCTAACAGCTGATGTTTAAATACAATTTTTGTTGCTATACTATAAAGAGAGTTTATTTAATATAGGTGATTGAATTTATGTGTTTGAACTTAAAAGCTATTTATTAATATAGGTTTGCACATATTTTTTATCTATCAACTAATGAGCTTTATGTTTTGAAATATATAAACATAATATTTTGATTGTAAAATTCTCCCCACCGTATTTTAACCCATTAATCTTTGTTATAACTAAGTTATATATCGTCTTTGTATTCTTATTTTACATCCTTTTAAGGTCGTGTAGGCTTTTGATTCTACATTTTTAACAGTTGGTTTATTATTCCCACTGATATAAACAATGAAGTACAAAAATGTGATGATGTGTAACTATGAACCTCGAAGAAATAAGTCTTGAAAGAAATAAATATACAAGAAGAAATGCCAAGAATAAGAAAAGGAGATGAAAATAAAGTGGAAACAAAAGACAGAGAATAAAAATTTTGAATAGTGTTTTAGTGAAGGTAAAAAACCTACTATCCGATTGACTTAGAGGACAATTCAGTAACACTTAGTACACCCAGGAATGTACTTCTATACCATTACGTGAAAAATTGGCAGGAGAGAGGAAGGCAATTTATCAGAGACAAGGCGAGATTGGCAAGGGCACGGCAAGAACAGCAGAGCGCTCCCGAACCTTCCAGCAGTGGCAACACAGCTGGGAGCACGACACCCGAGGACGATGGACTGCACGACTTATCAAGCACGTCCAACCATGGGTTTAACGGCGGCCAATTCTTTATTTATTGCTCGGGCGTTCCCGACGATGCGGAACACACATTCTTCAGCTGCCCCCGTTTGGAAGGGTCCCGCCTGAAGGCCACACAAATTTTTGGTGCATTTTCGGTGGACTCGGTCTGCCAAAAGATCTTGGAGGATGAGGGCAACTGGGATTGTTTATCACAGTTCGTGCGGGGCATCCTCCTGGAAAAGAATCATGATCTGGACCGCGAAGTGGCCCAGATCCCTTGATCGAGTGGCTGGATAAAGAGTGAGCCCCACAGGCATAAGCCAAATTTAGGCCTAGCCCTACGTAATGTGATAAACAACTCCAGGTTAGAATCCTTAAGAGTAGAGGCGAGGTTTTTTAGTGGGTAAACCCGTTTTTAGGGGAGTCCCACACTACAGGCTTGCCACCTGTGTGCAAAATGCATTTTTCTTACCTCTCCCTCAAAAAAAAAAAAAAAAAAAAACCATAAAAAGCGTCACCTAATAACTCAAAAAGTGAGTAAAAAATTCTTTTACGGGACGGACATCGGAGCGTATTCTTAGTCATTGCCGCTCTCGAATTGCATGGCCGCACTCAGCTGACGCTTTGTGCGGCCATCTAAAATTCTCGAGTGGCAATGCAATGACGCACTTTAAAAGCTCTTATTACACAAATAGCTCTTTCCGGTAACAGAACTCATTGTAAACCTCTTTTCATTAGTGAAAGAATTTTTACTGTTTATGATTTATATATTTTTATGTGTTTAAGTATTTAAAATTAAATCTTGATTCTATAGCTTTTTAAAACCAGTTAACACACACTCTGGTTAAAACAGTAGCACACCAATGACACACACTCTAATTTATATAGAAATACAGTATTAGCCAAAATAAACAGTACTGAAACTGAATCAGCAAAAAGTATTTCAGTACTGTGTATTTTGGCTAATACTGTAAAATTGATGTACCTCTTGTTAGGCCAGATATGTCCCAAGAGTCTTATAAATAAAAATAAATATGTTGGAATAAGAATGTTTAATAGGCTACCACCTGAAGCCCACCTCTTAAGAACAAAATTATTCAAAACAAAGATCATGGAGTGGCTACTCAGAAACACATTTTATAGTCTAGATGAATTTTTTATCTGTCGAATTGACATTGTGTTCTTTTAAATAAACGTAAATGTTGATGTTTGTTTAATCTTTTTAGCTTAGTATAATTTTTCGTCTTTCACTTTTTAAAATTCCAAAATGTAATTGTCTTTCAGTGTTTAAATTTATTATTATCTCTTAATGTCTTATATTTAATTAGTCTCGATAAGCCTTACAAACGTGACGTCAACTGTACAAAATGTATCATACTTGCCTTTGTCGAGAATTCTTATATAATAAAAGAGTGCATTTAAGGGTCTAGAGAGAGAACTACTGAACGGATCGAGGCCGTTTTGGTGTCAATGGATTTCTCATGACCCTTAGATGATAGGAAAAATATGGTATCCCTCGGAAAATGCCTTATAAAGCCGCAAAATAAAAATTAGACCTTATTTAGACCAATCTAAGACGTGATTTTGTCGATTTGTTTACTGCTCCAGGTGATCCATATCTTACACTGAAATTTGACACCACTGCTGCTTTACAAAGTGTTTTTGTAAACAAAACAGACAACTTTTCATTTATATGATAATTGACAGATACAAATGAAATCAAGGACACGCAATGTTGAAGTGGTTTTTAAAGCAGTAAAATAAATATCTAACAGCTGATGTTTAAATACAATTTTTGTTGCTATACTATAAAGAGAGTTTATTTAATATAGGTGATTGAATTTATGTGTTTGAACTTAAAAGCTATTTATTAATATAGGTTTGCACATATTTTTTATCTATCAACTAATGAGCTTTATGTTTTGAAATATATAAACATAATATTTTGATTGTAAAATTCTCCCCACCGTATTTTAACCCATTAATCTTTGTTATAACTAAGTTATATATCGTCTTTGTATTCTTATTTTACATCCTTTTAAGGTCGTGTAGGCTTTTGATTCTACATTTTTAACAGTTGGTTTATTATTCCCACTGATATAAACAATGAAGTACAAAAATGTGATGATGTGTAACTACGAACCTCGAAGAAATAAGTCTTGAAAGAAATAAATATACAAGAAGAAATGCCAAGAATAAGAAAAGGAGATGAAAATAAAGTGGAAACAAAAGACAGAGAATAAAAATTTTGAATAGTGTTTTAGTGAAGGTAAAAAACCTACTATCCGATTGACTTAGAGGACAATTCAGTAACACTTAGTACACCCAGGAATGTACTTCTATACCATTACGTGAAAAATTGGCAGGAGAGAGGAAGGCAATTTATCAGAGACAAGGCGAGATTGGCAAGGGCACGGCAAGAACAGCAGAGCGCTCCCGAACCTTCCAGCAGTGGCAACACAGCTGGGAGCACGACACCCGAGGACGATGGACTGCACGACTTATCAAGCACGTCCAACCATGGGTTTAACGGCGGCCAATTCTTTATTTATTGCTCGGGCGTTCCCGACGATGCGGAACACACATTCTTCAGCTGCCCCCGTTTGGAAGGGTCCCGCCTGAAGGCCACACAAATTTTTGGTGCATTTTCGGTGGACTCGGTCTGCCAAAAGATCTTGGAGGATGAGGGCAACTGGGATTGTTTATCACAGTTCGTGCGGGGCATCCTCCTGGAAAAGAATCATGATCTGGACCGCGAAGTGGCCCAGATCCCTTGATCGAGTGGCTGGATAAAGAGTGAGCCCCACAGGCATAAGCCAAATTTAGGCCTAGCCCTACGTAATGTGATAAACAACTCCAGGTTAGAATCCTTAAGAGTAGAGGCGAGGTTTTTTAGTGGGTAAACCCGTTTTTAGGGGAGTCCCACACTACAGGCTTGCCACCTGTGTGCAAAATGCATTTTTCTTACCTCTCCCTCAAAAAAAAAAAAAAAAAAAAAAAAAAAACCATAAAAAGCGTCACCTAATAACTCAAAAAGTGAGTAAAAAATTCTTTTACGGGACGAACATCGGAGCGTATTCCTAGTCATTGCTGCTCTCGAATTGCATGGCCGCACTCAGCTGACGCTTTGTGCGGCCATCTAAAATTCTCGAGTGGCAATGCAATGACGCACTTTAAAAGCTCTTATTACACAAATAGCTCTTTCAGGTAACAGAACTCATTGTAAACCTCTTTTCATTAGTGAAAGAATTTTTACTGTTTATGATTTATATATTTTTATGTGTTTAAGTATTTAAAATTAAATCTTGATTCTATAGCTTTTTAAAACCAGTTAACACACACTCTGGTTAAAACAGTAGCACACCAATGACACACACTCTAATTTATATAGAAATACAGTAAAATTGATGTACCTCTTGTTAGGCCAGATATGTCCCAAGAGTCTTGTAAATAAAAATAAATATGTTGGAATAAGAATGTTTAATAGGCTACCACCTGAAGCCCACCTCTTAAGAACAAAATTATTCAAAACAAAGATCATGGAGTGGCTACTCAGAAACACATTTTATAGTCTAGATGAATTTTTTATCTGTCGAATTGACATTGTGTTCTTTTAAATAAACGTAAATGTTGATGTTTGTTTAATCTTTTTAGCTTAGTATAATTTTTCGTCTTTCACTTTTTAAAATTCCAAAATGTAATTGTCTTTCAGTGTTTAAATTTATTATTATCTCTTAATGTCTTATATTTAATTAGTCTCGATAAGCCTTACAAACGTGACGTCAACTGTACAAAATGTATCATACTTGCCTTTGTCGAGAATTCTTATATAATAAAAGAGTGCATTTAAGGGTCTAGAGAGAGAACTACTGAACGGATCGAGGCCGTTTTGGTGTCAATGGATTTCTCATGACCCTTAGATGATAGGAAAAATATGGTATCCCTCGGAAAATGCCTTATAAAGCCGCAAAATAAAAATTAGACCTTATTTAGACCAATCTAAGACGTGATTTTGTCGATTTGTTTACTGCTCCAGGTGATCCATATCTTACACTGAAATTTGACACCACTGCTGCTTTACAAAGTGTTTTTGTAAACAAAACAGACAACTTTTCATTTATATGATAATTGACGGATACAAATGAAATCAAGGACACGCAATGTTGAAGTGGTTTTTAAAGCAGTAAAATAAATATCTAACAGCTGATGTTTAAATACAATTTTTGTTGCTATACTATAAAGAGAGTTTATTTAATATAGGTGATTGAATTTATGTGTTTGAACTTAAAAGCTATTTATTAATATAGGTTTGCACATATTTTTTATCTATCAACTAATGAGCTTTATGTTTTGAAATATATAAACATAATATTTTGATTGTAAAATTCTCCCCACCGTATTTTAACCCATTAATCTTTGTTATAACTAAGTTATATATCGTCTTTGTATTCTTATTTTACATCCTTTTAAGGTCGTGTAGGCTTTTGATTCTACATTTTTAACAGTTGGTTTATTATTCCCACTGATATAAACAATGAAGTACAAAAATGTGATGATGTGTAACTATGAACCTCGAAGAAATAAGTCTTGAAAGAAATAAATATACAAGAAGAAATGCCAAGAATAAGAAAAGGAGATGAAAATAAAGTGGAAACAAAAGACAGAGAATAAAAATTTTGAATAGTGTTTTAGTGAAGGTAAAAAACCTACTATCCGATTGACTTAGAGGACAATTCAGTAACACTTAGTACACCCAGGAATGTACTTCTATACCATTACGTGAAAAATTGGCAGGAGAGAGGAAGGCAATTTATCAGAGACAAGGCGAGATTGGCAAGGGCACGGCAAGAACAGCAGAGCGCTCCCGAACCTTCCAGCAGTGGCAACACAGCTGGGAGCACGACACCCGAGGACGATGGACTGCACGACTTATCAAGCACGTCCAACCATGGGTTTAACGGCGGCCAATTCTTTATTTATTGCTCGGGCGTTCCCGACGATGCGGAACACACATTCTTCAGCTGCCCCCGTTTGGAAGGGTCCCGCCTGAAGGCCACACAAATTTTTGGTGCATTTTCGGTGGACTCGGTCTGCCAAAAGATCTTGGAGGATGAGGGCAACTGGGATTGTTTATCACAGTTCGTGCGGGGCATCCTCCTGGAAAAGAATCATGATCTGGACCGCGAAGTGGCCCAGATCCCTTGATCGAGTGGCTGGATAAAGAGTGAGCCCCACAGGCATAAGCCAAATTTAGGCCTAGCCCTACGTAATGTGATAAACAACTCCAGGTTAGAATCCTTAAGAGTAGAGGCGAGGTTTTTTAGTGGGTAAACCCGTTTTTAGGGGAGTCCCACACTACAGGCTTGCCACCTGTGTGCAAAATGCATTTTTCTTACCTCTCCCTCAAAAAAAAAAAAAAAAAAAAAAAAAAAACCATAAAAAGCGTCACCTAATAACTCAAAAAGTGAGTAAAAAATTCTTTTACGGGACGAACATCGGAGCGTATTCCTAGTCATTGCCGCTCTCGAATTGCATGGCCGCACTCAGCTGACGCTTTGTGCGGCCATCTAAAATTCTCGAGTGGCAATGCAATGACGCACTTTAAAAGCTCTTATTACACAAATAGCTCTTTCAGGTAACAGAACTCATTGTAAACCTCTTTTCATTAGTGAAAGAATTTTTACTGTTTATGATTTATATATTTTTATGTGTTTAAGTATTTAAAATTAAATCTTGATTCTATAGCTTTTTAAAACCAGTTAACACACACTCTGGTTAAAACAGTAGCACACCAATGACACACACTCTAATTTATATAGAAATACAGTATTAGCCAAAATAAACAGTACTGAAACTGAATCAGCAAAAAGTATTTCAGTACTGTGTATTTTGGCTAATACTGTAAAATTGATGTACCTCTTGTTAGGCCAGATATGTCCCAAGAGTCTTGTAAATAAAAATAAATATGTTGGAATAAGAATGTTTAATAGGCTACCACCTGAAGCCCACCTCTTAAGAACAAAATTATTCAAAACAAAGATCATGGAGTGGCTACTCAGAAACACATTTTATAGTCTAGATGAATTTTTTATCTGTCGAATTGACATTGTGTTCTTTTAAATAAACGTAAATGTTGATGTTTGTTTAATCTTTTTAGCTTAGTATAATTTTTCGTCTTTCACTTTTTAAAATTCCAAAATGTAATTGTCTTTCAGTGTTTAAATTTATTATTATCTCTTAATGTCTTATATTTAATTAGTCTCGATAAGCCTTACAAACGTGACGTCAACTGTACAAAATGTATCATACTTGCCTTTGTCGAGAATTCTTATATAATAAAAGAGTGCATTTAAGGGTCTAGAGAGAGAACTACTGAACGGATCGAGGCCGTTTTGGTGTCAATGGATTTCTCATGACCCTTAGATGATAGGAAAAATATGGTATCCCTCGGAAAATGCCTTATAAAGCCGCAAAATAAAAATTAGACCTTATTTAGACCAATCTAAGACGTGATTTTGTCGATTTGTTTACTGCTCCAGGTGATCCATATCTTACACTGAAATTTGACACCACTGCTGCTTTACAAAGTGTTTTTGTAAACAAAACAGACAACTTTTCATTTATATGATAATTGACAGATACAAATGAAATCAAGGACACGCAATGTTGAAGTGGTTTTTAAAGCAGTAAAATAAATATCTAACAGCTGATGTTTAAATACAATTTTTGTTGCTATACTATAAAGAGAGTTTATTTAATATAGGTGATTGAATTTATGTGTTTGAACTTAAAAGCTATTTATTAATATAGGTTTGCACATATTTTTTATCTATCAACTAATGAGCTTTATGTTTTGAAATATATAAACATAATATTTTGATTGTAAAATTCTCCCCACCGTATTTTAACCCATTAATCTTTGTTATAACTAAGTTATATATCGTCTTTGTATTCTTATTTTACATCCTTTTAAGGTCGTGTAGGCTTTTGATTCTACATTTTTAACAGTTGGTTTATTATTCCCACTGATATAAACAATGAAGTACAAAAATGTGATGATGTGTAACTATGAACCTCGAAGAAATAAGTCTTGAAAGAAATAAATATACAAGAAGAAATGCCAAGAATAAGAAAAGGAGATGAAAATAAAGTGGAAACAAAAGACAGAGAATAAAAATTTTGAATAGTGTTTTAGTAAAGGTAAAAAACCTACTATCCGATTGACTTAGAGGACAATTCAGTAACACTTAGTACACCCAGGAATGTACTTCTATACCATTACGTGAAAAATTCAAGTTAGAACTTGAAAGGAAGGTTCAATTATATGCATAAATACTGTGGAAGAGCCCACAGAATGGTGCTCAACGATGCCAAAACCTAATGGGAACGTTAGACTCATCGTGGATCTAATAAATTTAAACAAAAACGTATGGAGGAAAAAATGCCAGAGGTTTAGGACTCACTTAATAAGATTGGTAAATCGCGAGTGTTAAACTAATAAGATACAAACTCCTAATTCTGGTTAATTAAATGGACTCCGAGTCAGCAAAATTATACAAATAAGTTAATTGGCCATACAACTGGAATGGAATAAATAAAAATACGGTTACAAACCTATAATCATTATCTTTTTTTGTAAGGTCTCATAGGCCTACTATATTGTAAAACCATATGAGAGTAAGTATTATAAACTATTTAAACTTATAAACTATTATGATATATATAGATCGCCTCCTGATCGAAATTAGACCAAATTTTGAGTTGATCTGGACCCAAGAAGTTTATAAACATTATATAACTGAAACATCTGTTCTTCCTGTTCTTAACAGTGTTTTTACAACAGCTGTCTAATGATTCAATCAATTCTCCTTCCTCAAAAAGATTAACATTGAAACTTTGAAAGCCTGTGGGGCGTAGGCCTGGAGTCCAGCGTGAATTATAATAGGATTCTGCTCATCTCCAGAACTATACCTTTCTAAAGGTATGCGCGGATTTCTCATATAATGCACATGAGCTGAGAAGAAAGAAGGAAAAGAAACATGCTTGCCCATTATAGAAGACTAGGAAATCGCCCACTGGTCGAATTTCTACCAAATATTTAGTTGATCTTCAGCTAATTAGTGAAAATAAATTATAGATAAAACTAACTGTTCTTCCTGATTTGCTATAATTCGTTATTACAGCAGCTGTTTCATGATTAATCAATTATCCTTCTCCCTTAACCTCCTCAGACCCATACCCAAATTAAAATTTTTTTTGATGTAATGGTGGTTTTTGGGTTACAAAAAAATCAAAGAACACAAAAAAAAAATTTTTATAATTTTTTTTTTATTTGTAAGTATAAAAAAACGCATGTGTCAAATATGACACATTGGGACTAAGGGACTTAAAAACTTTCAAAATAAAAAATGTAAGAAAACTTTTAAAAACCCTAAAATTACACAAAAACACATTTAAAGTTCATGGAAAAGCTTGTAGCAATTTCTGGATGTGGTTATGCAAAGATGTTCCGCAGAAAAAGCGCACATTTGTAGATTAACATCCCGGGAAACGACATCGGTGCCTGGTTGTTTGGTCGCATTAAAGCAAAATATTTGTTAAATATTTTATAATATTTATTAATATTTATATTGCAAAATATAATATAATATTATATATAATATTATATTATAATATTTATATCGCAAAATATAAATTACTGTAAAGCAAAATTTGTTCGGTCGCAGAACTACTGAAAAAACAAAAAAATTGGCCTAAAACCTCCAAAAATGTAGACTGGCATTTAAAGTTTAATGTAAATCTAAAGCTTTTTTATCTTTGGAAATAAAAGAATCAGTTTTCAAAGGTAAAATCAAAATATTGCACTAAGGATAAAAAAAATAAACAATGCAACTCCAAAGTCCCTTAGTCCCACTGTGTCACATTTGACACAGTGGTTTTCAAACAGCTGTAGATGACAGAAAATATAAATACTACACAAAACCATTATTATCATTCAATAGCATAGCTATTCAAGAATGCTTCTAATTTTTTTCAACTCATTAGCCTAGATTTTCATTAAAATACTAACTAATTACTTTGAGAGGTTCGAGGTAGCTATGGAAATGGGTTGTCAGCCATTTTTGATGTTGACAAATGAAGTGACAACAGTAGTCAAATCATCAACTGAGTATTTCTAGCATGTGGTGGTATCTTGTGGTGGATGCTAGAACTACTCCCAAGTCAAGGTTATACACAGTACAGCCAGGGGAAAATAATTTGCAGACGTGTCACATATGACACGCGGGATCCGAGGAGGATAAGATTAACATTGAAACTTTCGAAGCCTGAAGGGCATAGCCTCGGGGGCCGATGTGAATTAAAATACCATTCTGCTTATCTAAAATACACTACCTTTCAAACGGTATGCGCGGGTTTCTTTTACGTTGCTCAAAAGCTGAAAAAAGAAGGAAAAGAAACATGCTTGAATATTAATATATAGATAACTGTTCACATTGCTAAAGAAATGGAAATTGGAATACTATGGTGTCTGTGTATTAATAAATTCTATGACTATTTTCAAACGTGAACATCAAATTCATGAATAATCTTCATGAAAATTACCCGTCATTTTTGACGGGCTGTTTGCTAGTCTATATATATATATATATAATACGTGATGCCCTTTTTTTGTTAACACTACTCCTCCCTTATTTCTGGACCAATTTTTAAGTTTGAGGTGTCAAAAGAATGGTCTCAGTTCGTAGTTTTGCAATAAGGTTTTAGATTTTTGATATTTTAATTATGAAGCCCACAGGAGGCCCTTAGAGTTTGTTTTTCGTCCATAAGATTAACATGGGGAACAATTTTATTAAATTGCAAAATAAAACAGCTGTTCATAATAAAACAAACACACACATGTTTAAAGCTAGCGGAATAGAAGCAGTTGAACTACTGGTACTGAAATATCAACACAATTCCATACTAAATGCAAGGAGCGTCTATTTATGTGGAAAAAATCGTGTGTTTTACCTTTTCCCTTAAAATATAGCAGGTAGATTTTGCTTGAACTTTATAATTACGAGTATTTGGACACAAAAATAAGATTACTAACTTAACCCCACAAAAACTAATTTTACTGTACAAAAACAAGTTTGGAAATTGAAATTGTTGACGTGGTTCTTATGGTTTATCAGATTGGTATTGAAACAACAACAAAAGTTAACAAAAATTAAAACAATAAATTTTTGCACATCGGTTTTCAAAATGCTGTGAACTAGGAAAAGGGATAGTTGGTTGTTGGTCTAAATTTAATAATAGCCTGTTTACTGTGATACTATTATAAATTTAATGCAGAATGTATGAGAAGATATTAAAACACCTGAGACATTATTTAAAAGTGTTTCCCCTCCAGTATAGATAACAAGCTTATTGCAAAAATTGTTTGTAAAGAAAATTTTTAACCAAAATATAAATGCCACATCAAATCAAAATGCAGCACCAACAAAGATGTAGATTTTCTTAATTTTTGTGATTTCTTTATTTAAATTCTGTAATGCCATGGAAAATTAAGTTAAAGAGGTTTTAGTTCGTTATAAATCGTAATAGTGTGGACTTATTCACTATGTCGACTACTAACTCATACAGTACTAGGCTACAAAAACAGTCACAGTGAGTGTTGTATAGCTCATACAGGACCGGGGAGTTGTAATGAATTATTGATTTTCCTTTTACTGTCATATAGGCCTACGTTTTTTCCGTGATGAACTATCTAGATCCAACATCTGTGAATTTATTCTAAATTTTATAGGAGTTTTAAGGTAGAGGATCTAGGCCAAATCGGCAAAAGAACCATCACGTAATCCTAGCTAATTTAGAACTAAAAGAACAACTACCATAAGATAGGCCCATTAAAATACCTGTTATAATATTAAAAAATCTGTACATGCTTTTTTACCTCCAGTATATTACAATAAGCTTACAAAAATGTTTTTATGAAGATAAGTTTTAGCCAAAATACCACATCAACAAAGACATTGCTTATCTCTTCAGTTTTGTGAGTCTTTATTTAAATTGTGTTTTGAATTGGAAAGTTAAGTTTAAAAGGATTTAAAGTGTTATAAATAGTATTAGTGTAAGCTCATTCACTATGAAGAAGACTATTTTTCCATACACTACTACAAAAACAGTCACAATGAGTGATCCATAGCGTTTCACACATTACAGGGTAGTTGTCTAATTTTTCTTACAATTTACAATGCCACAAAATTTCAACACTATATCACAGTAATAAGTTAGAAAATAAGTGGTGAACATTGATCGATCAAACGCTTA
This sequence comes from Neoaliturus tenellus, assembly GCA_030545055.2. Lineage (NCBI taxonomy): Eukaryota > Metazoa > Arthropoda > Insecta > Hemiptera > Cicadellidae > Neoaliturus > Neoaliturus tenellus. The sequence goes on along the minus strand of CM061533.1, from coordinate 52,705,376 downwards.
CAAGATGGAAATTAATTTGCAGTATGATTTAAATTTTATGCAAAAAAACTAAGTAAATTACCATGGAACATGGTTTGATGGCCAAGCACTCTGAAATATGCAGCGCATTGCGCTGCACAGGTACCCCTAGTAAATTCTTGATCCTTGATTCAAGTAGAAGCCTTTACATCAGTGTGCATGAGTCAAAACAAATGTATTAATAGATAAAGTAGGTATCATGGCTGAGTAGTAGAAAATAAATACATGTAAGTCTACAAACTGAGGGGTGTGTAACCAAAGCAAAACAGTTAATAATCCTAAAGGCGAATGAGCGTTTAAACTATATTATTGTTACATTTAAATCTTCCTCCACTTGCCTTCCTTGACAAAGCATGAGTAGGTATTCAGAAACAATGTTATAAAAACACCCAGTATACCAACTAAATAAGTTTCCTTATCCACTTTGTTAATTTTATTTACAGTTATCTGAACTAAAAAATCAAGTACATGTTTATTCTTTTTATTTATTCTCTTTTAAGTCTAACCCAAACAAACAATTTTTTTACAGGTAGTAGTCAAGTGAAGAGTTTGTCTTCTTTATTTTCTGCACTGTCAGTGGGACGTATTTCTCCAGAGAACAATGCAAACATAATAATCAGGACAAACACAACAAGTTTCTTCACTAAATGTAAGTGATATCATTTATAAAACTACTCTCCATTGCATCTAATTTTCATAAGTTACAAGTTGTATTATAGTGAAATTTATGGCTTTAGTTTCTAAATACCAAGTTGTCAAGAATCAATGATTTGCATGTACCTACCAAAACATAATTGATATTCTCTTGAATTACAAGGTCTACAGTATAACTGAAAACATTTTTTAAGGCACTATGTATTAAGTGACACCATATTTTACTGCTTATATTGGTAGTTTGTCTTGGTTATTCGATCAACCTTGTATCTAACATACAGTAGACTCCCTCTTAACCGGCCACCTTTTAACCGGTCTCCGCTTTAACGGGCCTACTCTGGCACAAACACATCGTCTTTTTAACTGGCCATTTTTTATCTCAACATTGCTTTAACCGGCCATGTTTCGCGGGAATCTTTGTTTTCTTATCTAATGTATCATTCAATTCCACATTATATCATGATGTTCTCAAACCACCTAAAATGTACTGTCCTGGACTAAATTGTATGCCACTGGAAGTGAATGTGTTTGGACCTGCTATCCAATAGATAATATAGGAAACGAATTATTATTAGTTTTTTTTGTCACTGATTTTATCGGTGTCGGATGTTAGCTATAAATTATATAGAGTAATATATTTATAGTTGGTTTTTTAAAGCCATAATTGCATTTAGGCCATTTATTTATTTATTTATTGGCAATGAACGGCATACGCCAGTATACAAAAAAATTACAGTTAATGATACAATACAATTCATCAATAACACATTTGAACAATAACTTACATTAATACATTTCAGTATTCAAGATGGCATATTAGAAGAAAATTTACTTTCAAGAAATTACATGCAGAATATTATTATGAACAAGTGAAGACATATTTCTTGAGTGAAATTAATCCAAACATAACAATACAATAATAGCAGCAAAAATACCAAGATAATAAATACAAGCTTCAAGAATTTTAACATGTCAAAAATTGTCAGAGAGACATATTGCAAGACTTTGGCATTGATGAGGGCAGAATTTACACTTAATATGCTTGACTAGAGACAGAGAGATAAAATATATTGAAAAAATGCAACAGTAATAAATATTATCAAAAAACAACAACAAAAATATATATCTCAACAATAACAGGCTTATATAGTAACAAAAACAACAATAACAATCAAAATACAAGCAACAATAAATTAGGTATTCACAAAGACAGAAAAATAGACTTCAGGCGGTAACTACTGTCATTGAAAAAATCAAAGTGTGGGGAAAGCAGGTAACCCAGTCTGTGCAATCTTGGGATAACACCGTTCATTTCATAATTTGTTGAAGCGGGGCGTTGCCTGAACAGATGTTGTGACCGTGTCCGACCTGGAACTCGCAGTTCGATGAGGGCAAGCAGCGCAGGGCAGTCCACCTCCCCAACAAGTAGCCTCCGAAGAAATGTGAGGTCATGTAGTTGACGTCTTGTTGATAGTGGACGAAGGTCAAGCATCTCCTCGATTTGGTTCAGTGGCACCTCCTGGTACTCAAAGCCCAACCTGACACCAATGACTCGTACAAATCTGTCCTGGAGCTTCTGCAACCGCCGAATTTGTCCAAGTTGATGAGGTGACCAGATGAGACATCCAAATTCAAGCACAGACCTCACCAGAGACTTGTAGACAGCAGTCATCGCATTGATATCCAATCGTTTTCTTGCTGTTCTGATAAGAAATCCTAAAGTGCAGGTGGCTTTATTAACGATATAGTTGATGTGGTCTTCAGAGTTCAAATTTGAGGATAGGACAATGCCCAAATCCCGCATTGTCACCACACGCTCCAGAGGGGAACCATCCAGGAAGTAGTCAAAGACGATGATATCTACAGATCGGTTGAATGACAAGACTCGACATTTGCTGGCGTTCATTTTCATGCAGTTCAGATGACACCAATCTTCAATTTTAATCAGAGTATCCTGAAGACGGCGACAGTCACTAGTGGAGGCAACAGAAGTAAAAACTTTGATGTCATCGGCGAATAACAGGCAGTCCACAGATATGTAATCAACTATATCATTCACAAACAAGGAAAATAAGAAAGGTCCTAAGTGGGACCCCTGAGGCACACCTGATGATGCCTGGAAGGGTTGAGATGTAGCTCCAGCCATCTTCACTATCAGGAAACGATCCGAGAGATAGGAATCAAACCACCGGAGAAGACTCCCCAAAATCCCATAGGCCCTCATCTTAGCAAGGAGGTGCTGATGACTCACTTTGTCGAATGCTTTAGTGAAGTCGATATAGATACTGTCAACCTGGTTGCCTATACGGAAAGAGGATTGAATGTAGTGCTCATACAGCGCAAGATTTGTAGTAGTAGATCTTCCTCGTGTAAAACCATGCTGTTCCGTGTTCAGGATGCTCTTGAAGCTGAAGCTTACATAATCCAATACCAGGGACTCAAAGACCTTACCAATTGCAGGTTGAATGACTATTGGCCTATAGTTCTTCACATCGGCAACATCATTCGACTTATGGATAGGAACAACATAACTCGTCTTGAGGCTATCTGGAAATATTCCGAGTTTCAGAAGATTATTGAAGATGGCTGTGAGGTGAGGGGCGAGAAGTACACTGCAGTGCTTGAGTACATTTGGTGGTATTAAATCAGGACCAGCGCTCTTGTAGGGATCGAGTGAGGACAGTTTTATCTCAACATCACGCTCCTTCAAAATACACTCAGAGAGATTGACAGAATTATCATAATGGTAGTCTGGCGGAGGGCAAAAGTTATTTGAGAAAACTGATGAAAAATGGTCTGCAAACAAATTACAAATCCCTTCGGGAGCAGATTCAGTCATGCCATTGAGATGGTAAGAGTTAGTGGTCTTTGTTGAGCACTTCGTACTGTTGACGAAGCCCCAGAAGGCCTTCACATTATCTTGCACATTCGAGTTGACCCTGGTCATAATTGTAGGTTGGAATTTTTAAATGTACATCGGTTTAACCGGCCTAATCATTAACCGGCCGAGGCCTGGTCCCGAGATGGCCGGTTAAGAGGGAGTCTACTGTAATTGTCATTTGTTTATCGAGTTTCATTTCTATCATTGTCTTGAGTATTACTTGTGACTGTCAAATTTCCTAGGTATTTCAAAACAAGCAGTTGGCCAGTGTAATTTAGCACGAGTCCTTACATTATAAAATTTTTTATCAATTTTCCTTCCATTTGAATTTTAACACTTTGAACCCTGAGCCCGAGTATAGCTCGGGGCATAGCGTATGTCACCGCGAACGAAGCCCGAGTATAGGTCGGGCCTCGAAATAAAATTCCATAGCAACCCGTATTCGGCTTATATGCGCTATTCGTTGCTACGGAACGCTTCCTTGATCATCTGGCATTGATTATAGTATCCTCAAGTCTCACAAAAAGCCATCTGTTTTGTAGCAGAAAAATAAATCCAAATGCCTGCAGCCGATGTTTTGCGTCGCCAGCTGACAATGCAGTGTTGTTGTCTGCAGTAATGGCTGACTTTGTTTACGTTCATTTTCATGACAATTAAAGTGTAGTTTTACTGTTATTATAAGTGTTTAGACTGTGAATTAGCTTTTAGATTCACAGTAAATATTAAACTATGTTCTAAATATAAGTGTACGCACCGTCGCAATTTTTATTTTCTTCAATTTTTTTTGGTAAATTTTATGTGGAACCCTAAAAAATTTTTTTTTGTAATTTTATTAAAAGTTATATCATTAGAAAGGTTATATATTTCTCTTTATTTTGATATATAATTTATATGGGCAAAAAATATGTATAGCAAGCTACGAATTTTAATTTTAACCCCAAAATTGGCCAGTAACGCACTTAAAACGGCAAATCAGCGCCCAAGGTTCAAAGTGTTAAACCAATTCATGTGAAACTGAGGGGGGATATGAAAGATAGATTGTCATAGCTTGAAGAAATAGTGTCAATTTAGTTCTACTCTATTGTAAATTAAGCCTATCGATGAATTTACCTAAAAAACATAATTTTGAATTGTTAGTTTAATTGATCGTGAAGAAAATAGAAAAACTGCATTTTACAAATCCCATGGTTTTGTTTATAAAAGCTACCGTAGGAAGGACAGTTTTTTTTGTATAATTTACAAAGTCATTCACAAGATTATACCAACAATCATTACTATTTGTTGATGAATATGGCAAATTTACCTATTTTATTTGTTGTTTTTCAGTACCAGCAGAACAAATATGGAAAGGAGTAACGAGTGTCAGTAATGCCGGTCGTAAACGTGGCAGAGCCTCTGGTGGCCGTAAAAAACATGCTAAAAATCTCAATAAAGGACAAGTTATTGGCGTAGGTATGTATAATTTTCTTCGTTATTAAAAATGCAAAAAGAAGAAATGAAGGTTTTTCTCTTAATAATAGTGAAAGTTGACTTAAATATTTACCGAAAAATTGGAAAAAAAGATTTGCAACTTTGTTAGCAGTGATCAACGCTATACCCCTTAAAAATTCACTTACTATTACCAGTTAAAATTTTAAAATTTATTTAGTTTTCTACCTTTGTGCCATTTTTATTTTAGGGAATGCACCATTAAATACAATTGTATTGTACATCCGATCAGGATTTCTATCTTGAGTATTGCAGTTTTTTATGAAATACTTTTTAAAAGTACTTAATACTTTTTAAATTTGAAATTTCTTCTACATTTTGATAATATTAAGATCTGATGATCAAGCACAACAATGTTACAAATAAATAAATGTAGGGCTACCCAAATTAGGACCGAGGCTATCTAGGAAAGCGAAAACCTCGGATGATACGGAGATTACTTTTATACTGTGGTTAGTTTGTTATAAGACCCTAACCTCACTTGAAATGCTTGTGAAAACACATTTTATCAATATTTGGGGGATTTAGGACACAAAAACTAATTTAATATCATAAAAAATTTCAAACTACTAACACCAAAACAAATTAACCTACAAAATACACTTCCACTTACAATGAAATTGCCCGGTTCTAGACTGTGCATATGTACGTACAGATCTAAAGTATAATAAGTCTATTTGGAGACAGTCATGGCACTCGGTCACTTAAGGTTCAATGTAACAACCTGGCACTCCAGAAGCCTGGAGCACTAGTGAGCACTAACTAACGCGCTTTGCAATGGGCGTCCAAGTTAACACTACAGCCAATCTTGGCACCATTAGATTTAGGCTAGGCGCACACGGGCGATTTTTTAATTGACCGATTAAAAAATCGGCCTATTAAAAATCGCCCTCGATCTATGTGAAGGCGCACACGTAGCGATTGTTTTCGCGTGGTAGTTCTCATTCTGTGTGACATAAAATGGACTTTATAGAGCTAACGTGTGTTTGTGCACTATTGATGCGGGCTAAAAAAAAGAAAAAGACACCGTAGGTATTGGGTACACCCTATTGTAAGTCAGAGACTTAAAAATGGACAGTTTCATAAGATATATAACATCTTACGAGAGGACGAAAGGAAATTATTTAACTACGGAAATTAAAAACTAAGGAAATTATTTAAGAATGTCAAAAAAAGCTTTTGATGCTTTGTTATCAATTGTTGGCACAAATATACAAAAAGACAAACAAGTCACCGGTGACTGCGGAGCTCAAGTGAGTAGCTACTGACGGGCGAACGGCCGATTATTCAATCGCCTGTGTGCGCGGACAGGTTACAACCTGTATGTTACAGATTTTCGGCCGACTATCGCCTCGCCTACAAATCTGTGGCTCGCCACAGATTTTAAAATCGGCGCTACTTTTGATCGCCTGTGTGCGTGGTCCCATTCTTTCCAATGATGCACAGACTGGCCGATGAAATAATTGCCTCAAAATAATCGCCCGTGTGCGCCTAGCCTTAGGTTGTTTCTATTCCATCCACTTGAGTCGCTAACAAATCAGATTTGTTTTGAAAACCGTTGGCTTGACAGCGCTAAGAACTTCAGGGGCACATCAGTATATAGAATGTCAATACGAGTTACGTGAGTGTATAGATTAGACTAGACTATAGCTTATCTATGACTGTTAGGAAAGGCCTGAGGCACACCTGATGTGCCCAAGCGTAGACAAAAAATATCCATTATCACTGGAACAATTGTTAACGTCCTGCAGACGGCTAGTTCAGTTTGTCAACCTATGACCTTGTTTTGAAACAAAAATAGAAGTTAGGCTTGTTAGTATTCTAATCTGACTAAAATTAAAATTAAAGTAACCTTGGATTACCCAGAGTCGACTGGCTGGGGCTCAGGGAAATCAGGAGTGTACTTTATAAATAATTATAAGTACAAGGGACCGCCTACTGGTTGAAATTCGATCAAAAATCCAGTTGATCTTGAGTCAATTAGTTTTAAACTGTTTTATAACTGAAACATCAGATGAAACAGACTGCTATTGTAATAACAAATGCTAGCAAATCTGTAAGAGCAGATTATGCTCTGTTTCACCTGATGTTTCAGTTATAAAATACTTAAAAACTAATTTGCTCAAGATCTACTGGATTTTTGGTCGATTTTCAACCAGTAGGCGGCGGTATCTAGTACTTATAATTATTTGTACAGTTATTATTTATCAGTAAGAGTAGAATCTGCTCTCTCAACAAATCTCTATTTGCTAGCATCTATACTTATTTTAAGGGGTTTTTTGTCTTGAGAACTCCTACAATTTTCAACCGATTTTCAAGTTTTTGATGTTGTTGGATGGGGCTTGGTCTGTAGTTGTTTCCGCCAAAAACTGATGAGAATCGGACTGAAAATAAAGGCGCTATCCACCATTTAAATCTCAAAATTTCCCATTTAAATATCATTGGGATTGAATAAACCATTTAAAACATCTGTTAATAATCAGCTGTAAACAGTGTAGTTTTGGTGATTAAAGAGATTCACAATATTGGATTGGTCGGATGTCGTTGATTTAGAGCTAAAAGTAACATTTATATTTTATTAAAATAAATTGCTCGATTTCGAGCAACACATATACTAGTTTGTTATTAAAACAGCTGTCTAATGATTCAATCAATCATCCTTCTCCTATAAGTGTGAATCAACACTGAAACTTTGAAAGCCTGTAGGGTGTAGTCCTGATTGCCGATGTGAATTAATATAATACAGTTATCTCCAGGACACTACATCTCAAACTGGATGTGGGGTTTCCTCCTATGATGCGCACAAGCTGAGAAAAAAGGAGGAAAAGAAACATGCTAGCCTATTAATATATAGATGTATAAATCTAAGGTTTTTGTATGGAAACAACTAAAAATTAGGCCTTCTCAACCTTCCCAGTTCACCTATTATTTTGTTAGGCCTACTTTAAAATCAATGTAATATTTTTAAAGCATACTAATAATCTCGAATGCAAAAAATTGAAAATAACCAATTGTTTAAACACAATAGACTTTTGGTTCTGTTTAAGTTTAAAATTTTTTTTTAACTGTTCCTTTTTTCTTATCTACAACCAGGGCCGGTCTGAAGCCATGCTACCCGGGTATCCGGGGCACTGCCGTGCAGCCCCATGGGGCACTGGGCTGCGATCAAGTTTTTTATAAAGATTTCAAATATACTAAAGTTTTTGTTTCAACGAAATAACTGGAACTATTTGGTTATTGATTGAATTCTGAACCACAACCACACTTTACGATTCTCATACATAATTATGTATTCTCATACATATGTTAGTTGTTTTGATTCTCTTATAGCTTCATTCCCACACTCTTGAACCAATAATGTAAAATCCTCTTAACTAGCAATGCAAACAAATGGAACTAAAAGCAGGTTGGAGTGTATCAGTGTCGTGATTTGTTGTGGCTTAATTTTGAGTGCCAAACACTAGGTGTACAAGTGATTACTCGGTAGCAGCTCAAGCCATCTGTGCCCGAATTCAATATTTTTGGGTTGTTCTTTCACTTATCCAAGTGTCGTGGTTCTAGCACTGGGCTGAGGAGGGGTGAATTGTAGAAAAATTTCACCCTCCCCCACCTCACTCTACATATAAACAATTCTCCATCAGACAAAACTTTGATATTAACCTTGATAAAGAAATTAGTATTCATTAGACTATTCATTAGTCTATAAGTATTCATAGACTATATTATGAATATAGTCTATGAAGAAATATATTATGATATTCTGACACAGTAAATTATTTGGCTAAAAAAAATGCGTAAGCAGAAAATATAATTTTTTATTTGGAGGGGGACCTCACCCGACCTCCCCCAATCCATGCTACTGAACAGTGACTAAGTGTTACACTGTCCCTGTAGTCAAACATTTTTAAGTGCAATGAATTCTGGCATACTCAAGTTTTTGAGAAGAGGTACACTACATATTTAAGTCTTAGATTAACCGTAGGAGTGCCATATAAAAAATCTATACTGACCTTGCTACTTGTAGCCACTTTGAAGGTTTTTTTGTTACAGTGGTAGTAAACTTTAGTTTTAATGTCCGTTCTTAGATTACCATCAACATTACATTATTAATTTTTGTTCATTTCAAAGGTTTTATTTTTTATTTTATTTTGTGTTTGTCTACGCCAGTGGCATTTTTCCAACGTTTTGACGGGGAACGGTCCAAACCCCAGTCTTGTTACTATCTAACATCGACCAGTTGTTAGAAAGCATCATTAATTTAAAGCTCAATGACAAATAATGACAACTAGGTCCAGGTTCGAACCTTTAAAAAGCTAATGATAGGTTACATACCTCGTCTTACAGTTCAAATGTATTGTAAGACGAGGTATGTAACCTATCATTAGTCTTAAATTCACAGTTCAGGGGCTAAACAATGGATTTTAATTTAAAAAGCTACTGACTTTTCTCAGGATCGAACCGGCAACCTTTGAATTCAAAGGTGAGCGCTATAACCACCAGTGTTGGGGAAGCTACTTTTTAAAAGTAGCTAGCTACAGCTACAGCTACTTTTTGTAAAAAGTAGCTTAGCCACAGCTACAGCTACATTTTCAAAAAAGTAGCTAGCTACAGCTACAGCTACATTTAAAAAGTAGCTCGCTACAATTTAAGCTACTTTCGCAATCTTGTACTGTTTTTCTCGCGTGATGTATAACTGCCCCAATTTCCCACATACAAATACAATATTTTTTGTTATATATCTTATAGGCTAATACCTTGTTTTGGTAATGTTTTTAGAAATAGTTTCACTTTTACATAATTATTTGTGACTCCATGGAGAATAGACAATCAGGTTAGTGGTATGAAAATAATTGTTAAGAATAATTGAATGAAAATAGTTATACATCATAGAAGTAAACAACAATATTTATTCAGTTATCTTCACAAGTTTATAACATTTTTTGTAGGCCGGCCACGGTAGGGTTAATGCTGGCGTAGGCTTTACACAACGAATGTGATCGTTGCGTAGGTATAGGCTACACAACAGAATAAGAAGGACCAGCCTCTTCAGTGACATCAGTTTTGTCACCAATCTCGCTGTTAGGCCTACTAATTGTTGTAGTTGTAGTAAGATATTAGATACTACAGAAACAGAATCGAAGTATGAAGCACTCAGTAAAGTATTTAGTACAAATTTACAGAGTTCGGGAAGTAAACGTCACATCAACGTGGTTAAGGTTATGTTTTTGAGTTGTTAAGCCAGAGTAACAATTAATTAGGATATTTATTAGAATTCGTTGACTCGTCGGGTCGTTTCTCATTATTGCAAACATTCCTTTCCTGACCTGGCATAGTGAAATATTTAAGTATAGTGAAGTAGTTTAGTTTCATCATTGACTATGAATACACTGGTGTAGTGTTTTCATAGTCAATGGTTTCTATAATACAGAACACTGGAATATAATACCAGCGCATCTAGTGGCCAGCAAACTCAACAAGAGAACGAGACTGGTTGTCATCATATTGTGGTTATGGTACACATTTTAGACTGGAACGTCTGGTGATGGTAATAATGGATTGAAAATAATCTTTGATTCCAACGAGCGAAAAAAACATAACAGCTGACTAACCATACAAAGATTTCACTCGTGTTCATTTGGAAGCCATAAATTATGTAATGTAAACACAATTATTATGTTTTATTGAAACGAAAGTAGCGAGAAAAGTAGCGAAATAATCCGCTACAACTACTGTAAAAATGTAGCTAGCTACAGCTACAAGCTACTTATTTTCAAAAGTAGCGGAGCTACACTGACGCTACAAAAAAAGTAGCGGCGCTACAGTAGCGCGCTACAGTAGCGCGCTACTTGTAGCGCGCTACTCCCCAACACTGATAACCACTCAGCTACCCAGCCAGTTTTCAGCGATTTTTTTAAGTGATTTCAGAAAACCTTGTTTCAATATCATTGATAAGTAAAATTTACTTGATTTTACTTAATTTCTTGTTGGTTTTTTTCAAGACAAAGAAATCCGGAAAGAATTTTCTTATTATTGATTGTTAATGGTAGTGGGTGTAATGTTTCAGGCAAGGCTAATATGCTGTGGCCCGGACTGAACTGTCCAGTGATACGCGGCAAGGAGCTGGTTCAGCAACAGAAGCTGCCCGAGGACCCGGAGCGGGAGGCGAAACTGATCAAGATCCGAAGTGAAATGGTTGGGTTCCGGCCACTCAAGCTCAGTCCGATAGAGAGAGGCTGGTCTGGCGCAAAGTTGGGTGGCCGCATGATTGGACCCCCTGATCCAGTTGGCGAAGGTTAGTAACTAATGAAGCATAATATGCGATTCCTTTGGCCAGGTCAATTTCTTTTGGATTCCATAATGTTTAGTTAAATGTTCCATAGTTAAGTGTTTGGATGTGACATGACTGTCACAGAGGTCAACTTTCTTGACAATCATTTTGTAAGCCATGCCCTGATATTGGGGGGTTATTTAGAAGATTTAAAAGTGAAGAGGGAAAGGAAAAGAGTAAGATTTACAATTCAGGAAGTAGGTTTGCCTACTCAAAAAGTTAGTTTCAAACAAAAAATTCCCACCTGTGAAATTGGGAGGGGGAATTTTGGTAATTTCATGTGTCATTTGACTGTACAGCAATAGACAAAGTCAAACAAGTTACGTCATTGAAAAGTCTAAAAACATTTCTTAACATAAAACAAAACGGTGCTTATACATAACTCACCGAATATTCCATTATTCTAATACATCATCTATCAAAAGAGATAATTACCATCCCTAATCAATAGTCACATGTGTGCTGATATCTATATAGTAACAAGCCAAACAACATTAAATTAGCCTTCATAGTTACCCACATGTCGTGTACAATTAACCTTTTCAAAGTAAATCCATGAACTCTTTGTGCAGGCCAATTTCTTTTGGATTCCATAATCCACATGACTGTCACAGAGGTCAACTTTCTTGACAATCATTTTGTAAGCCATGCCCTGATATTGGGGGTTATTTAGACGATTTAAAAGTGAAGAGGGAAAGGAAGAGAGTAAGATTTGCAATGAAGGAAGTAGGTTTGCCTACTCAAAAAGTTAGTTTCAAACAAAAAATTCCCGCCTGTGAAATTGGAGGGGGAATTTTGGTAATTTCATGTGTCATTTGACTGTACAGCAATAGACAAAGTCAAACAAGTTACATCATTGAAAAGTCTAAACACATTTCTTAACATAAAACGGTGCTTATACACAACTCACCGAATATTCCATTATTAATACATCATCTATCAAATGAGTTAATTACTATCCCTAATCAATATTCACATTGATATCTACATAGTAACAAGCCAATCAACATTAAATTAGCCTTCATAGTTACCCACATGTCATGTACAATTAACCTTTTCAAAGTAGATCCATGAACTCTGGTAACAATCAACAAGGTGAATTTACAAGAAATCTTAAAGTCGATTTTTAAAAACATTTTCTGGCAATCTTGTTAGTTCCAGTGGAAGTTTGTTATATACCTTTAGTCCCACTACTTCATCGCTCATTAAAGATTTGGACAGTCTTTGAACAGGTATATAATATAGCTTATGGCTGTTTCTTGTATTATGAGCATGGATATTATGTCTTTGAATGTATTTTGAGACATTGCATCTGGTATATCCTACTGTGAAAAATAGTAAATGTACAGGCAGGGGTGGATTTACACATGGGCTAAAAGGGCTATAGCCCAAATGCCGCAAAATTTGGGGGTCAGCAAAGTTTTGGAGATGAAGTTAAAATTAAAAATACTGTATTAATAAAAGATTAATTAAAATATAAGTAAAATAATGGTTTCCTTGCTGTGTTATAAAGATACTTAGAGAGTGTCACTATAACCTTAGAAAAGAATCCTGAAGTTTCTCTGTAATCGTAAACATCCTTTTTAGTTTGAAAACTAATAAAATTTCAAAATTTTTAATGACTGCTCCATGTTTATAGTTCTATAGGTACACATAGACATCAATCCCAAACGTATTTATTTTTTTATATATATATATATATTTTTTTTGCTCAGGAGACACCATAACAAATTTTTCCACTATATCCACAGACAACTCAAAAAATTTTGACAAAAATAATACTTTCTCCATATTATCACGACATAGGAGAGAAAGTTAAAATAAGTAGTTGTGTGTAATTGCAAAAAAGGTCCCATTGAATTTTAAAAGTCATTCACAATAGACTCCCAATAATGCAACGTCCTTTAAAAAAAGTCCAACAATCTTACAACACCCCGTCAGCAATATATCTCATGAGTATGCAGAGAGAGAGAATGATCTCCAAGAAAGGGCATGAGCAACCACGTCCCACTAAATTGTTATTTTTTATAATTTAGCAAATAAACATGTATATTAAAGTGCGTTATTGTTTGTATCTCAACTAAATAAAGAATTTTTATCTTGTTTTACCCTTTTCTGAAAGGTTTTAATTTAGCACATTTATTGGTACTTCCAATAAAAGTGCTAATTAAAGATTCTAATACTAACTCTCTTTTTCTTTTTGCAGATAATTTTGAGGGGTTCAACACAGTTGTAATAGAGGTAAGATTTTAGAATTTCATAAAAATTGTCTGAAGAGAGTTGATGCATTGTTGCCAAATGTATATATTTCCCCCTCCCCCCCCCCCCCCCCCCCGTCGCAGCAGACCTGCGTACTCAGCGAATTCCAAATTAGTAATATTAATTTTGACCAGATGAAACTCTAAACAAAATTTCATTACTAAGAGCAAAAGTGGGTCTTTTTGTTGCGCAATTGAGTTTTAAAAACGATTAAGCATCAAAAAGACACTCTTGCTCCTAGTGATGAACAATGTTTTTTTATCATAGTGCGGAATTATACTTTCAATGGTTAAAAAATTGATTTAAAAGTTGTATTTTTTAGGTTATATTTACAAAGTAAGTAATAAGTAGTGTTTACATTTCTGTTATTTACAAACTTCTGCTTTTCAAAATTAATAAATGAATGATAATATACTTAGCAAATGATAATATACTTCAGTCCTAGGACCTAAAAAATATTCCAGCTGATTTTTCAGTCCTAGGACAGAGAAGAAACGTTTCTTGTACTATTGAGAGAGCAAAAAACATGCTGATTTTGTGCAGAATGATAAAAACAAAATTGCATCACGTGCTCATAAATGAGGAAAATAATGTCTACTAGGGATCGCCCCCTGATTGAAATTCGACCAAAATTTCAGTTGATCTGGTCTCAAGAAGTTTAAAAACATTTTAGAACGGACACATCTGTTCTTCCTGTTTTTCTAGAAGTTGTTTTTACAACAGCTGTCTAATGATTCAATTAATTATCTTACCTCCATAAAATTAACATTAGAATTTGAAAGCCTGTGGGGCGTAGCGCTGGAGTCCGATGTCATTTAGAATAGCATTCTGCTCATCTAGAGGACTATACCATTGGCGGATTTAGGTCAAACATTTTGGGGGTACCAGCTATCCTAAAGTATGACTTATTGTATGATCATTCATGCACCAAAATTGTATTTAAATGGTCCATTTTAAGGCTAAGAACCAAGAATATTTATTTCCATCAAGCATGTTAAATAAAACAACAACAAAAAACTGAAATTGCTAGAGGCAATCATCCTAAGTAGGCCTTGACTGTTTCATTTTTTATAGCAAAAACCCCTAGCCTACATTTTATTAATTATAGCTCATTTCAGTTCAGAAAACTGTCTGTATAATTTGAAATTTTATCATTGAAACCATCTTAAAATATTTCTTTTAACCGTCTAAAGAAAAGCGTTTTTAGAATATAAAGAGCATTTATTTATTTTTAATAAAGATCGTTTGCCAACCTGTAACCTTCAAGCCCATTAGATTTGTTTAATTATTTAGCGTACGAAAAAACTAAGAAATGTAAAAGTGGTCATAAAAATTAAATTAGAAGTAACATTATTTTATTGATTACGTACATTGAACGCTTTAACAAGATAAAAGGCAGGCCTACATCAAAAGATTGTTTTCTTTGTGATTTAGGTAGTGATTACTGTATAACAAAAGTAGTTTTATTTTTCATAGTTATTAATGTTCCTTTACCAATAAGGCTTATATTCATTGACCTTTCAAAAGATAGCAAAGGCCCTACCTACAAGTCTAAAAGTAGCTAAAAACCATATAATTTAAATAACTAAGTTTCATCAATATCTGTCCATAAATAAAGGAGTTTGGCTATTCTCCATATGATTAACATGGGAAAAGAGTATGCAGGTTTGCTTGCCATGATAATTATAAAAATCCAAGATATTTTACAATAATTGGATTGATCTCAACCAAATGAAGATAAATACCAAGTTTCATCCAAAAACATTGCTTGATAAGTGGAATATTAACACATCCTTATTCTCCATAAGAATAACATTGGAGGCACAAAATACAATACCGTATACTGCCTTTAGACTTTTTAATACGTCGGTAACCAATGGAGATAGAGCAAAGCTCCAAATATTAAATTGTTTGTGTTTTTTAAAGCTAAATCCAGTGGTAAAAATTTAAATTTAAAATCTTAAAAATTACATATGAAAAATGCAAAAAAAAAACCATTTTGGGGTACCAAACCCCTCAAATATCCCTTCCGGTAGGTCGATACATACATCTGGTTTACAAACTCATCCAAAGGTAGAATTACACATCTCTACAAAATTTGGTCTTGAAGTATTGACGAGAGTTATTGTGTCTAGGGACACCTACATACATATATAGAAAAAAATTAATGACTTTTATTTTTGATCTCTGTGCACCTCAAAACGAAAACATAACATGGTCCCAGGCTTAGGTCTTACCATGAGACCTATGGTAATATCTTATTTCCTATGGGAAGTGCTAAAAAGGAGAAAAAACGAGAGGTTGAAGTTGAAGTTTGAGCTGGAGCTGAATATGGTAAAGACACAAGATATTTTCATTAAACAAAAAAAATGTATATTTTTTAGTCTAGATTATATTAACAGTGAAAATGCAGAAAGCTGGATTATGGAATAGTCAATATAGATTGAGTTATATTAGGTTTGAATGTTTGTGCAGTACAAGCAAGTGTTCAACATGACGGGTAACCTGGGCCGCAAGAGGCAGGTGAGCGCGTTTGTCGTGACAGGCAATGGTGAGGGTCTCGCTGGCTTTGCACGCGGCAAAGCAGTCGAGGGGAGAGTCTCCCTGGTGCAGGCCAAGAACCGAGCCGGACAGAAACTCATGTTCATCGAGCGCTACAACAACCACACTGGTAACACTGCTCATTTGTTACACAGTATCTTACACTAGTTTTAGGATACTAAGAGATCTCACGCATTTGATTTTTAGGGGCTTGCGGTACAAAAATTTTCAGTCGGTACAGTTTGGTATGGTACAATTTTTGTGTACCTTGGTTCTCGGTACAAAATTGGTACGGTATGGTATGCGTTATCAATATGGGCCTAGATGAAATAATATCAGTGGGTAACACTTCAAATACCTAATTACCTCTTTACCATTTTGCTAGGTTACAACTTTAATAGGAAAAATATCATAATTGTAATAGGTCAGACCTCTGAAATCTAAAAATATTATTTAATTATTTATAACCGCACTTAGGAAGTTTTCGTATTAGGCCTAAGAAATATTAAATTCCAGAAATTTCACTATTGGCTGAAATAGCCTAAAATGACCTAGCCTAATCATAGCAAAACTCATGAGTAGGAAACAAATACTAACAATAGCCTATATCTATCTATAAGCTTCAAATTAGTAAAATAATCTGGAAATAAAAGATACTCACTCACAATAACACAACTAATCATAAACTGAATCATTTTGACGATAAGTTACCCTTTCTTTAGGTAGTACCTATGTTAGGTCTAGGTCAACTAAAATCCATATGTCAAAAATCAAATAATTTATTTATAAAAAAATAAACTTTTATTTATATGAGTAATAAATCAAGCAAAAATGATCTTATAGCAATTAAATAGAAGAAATTTATTAAATTAAAAGCTCGTATTTACATCATAGCAGAAATTTTAGTTTTTAGGTTATATTATTTTGACAAATAAAAAAGAAAAGAACAAGAACAAACATATACTCTGCCAAAGGTGTTTAGAAATTATCCAACAGACAACTAATCTGTTGGTTCTAAACACCAAAACGGCAAAAATAAGTATAAGAATTTAGGTTTCAGAGGTTGGCATCACTACTTCCAGTAGTTTATTTTTTACTTTTGACGGAAATGATTCTCTCTCTCTTCTCCGGTAATGGAGGAAGGAAAATAGCCATCACGTGTAATTTCAAAGACAAGCTACTCAGTTTAAATCCAGAAGAATCCAAGTGAACGTTTATTTAATTATTATAAAGTTGTTATTTAAAACGAAACCAGTCAATGTAGAACTTTAATAAATTTATTTGCATAGTGAATCTACACATATCCAGATATTCAAGGTTGGTGAACTGAACCACGCTCAATATCTTGACTGTTTTATTAAAATTTTATAAATTCCATATAGTAATTTAAGAGTTAATTTCAAATCACTTATTGTAAAAATTTTTCCTGAACTTTGTAAATGGTGACTTGTAATTATTTTCATAACCTATTTCTGGGCTCAATGAGCAGGGCACTTAAACCCTGAGATTAGTCAGCTCTAGATCTTCTTAAATTCATGTGATAGCCTAGTTCATTTCAAAATAGGCTAGGCCTAAAACTCTGTTAAGACAGTGGCGCCCTAATTAATCTACAAGTTACAGTATAAATCAATTAAATTTTTGGTCTTATAAATTGTAATTTCAACAAATTTTATCTTAACAAATTTACCTCATTAAAATAATAAAAATAAAAAGAAAAACATTACATAATCACTTTATCACTTGAGTTCAAGTCCTTCTACTTCACACCTGTGCATGTATGCTGGCGATATCAGTTTCATGCAGGGCCGCCGAGAGGGGGGGGGGGGGGGGCAGGGGGGCAGTTTGCCCCGGGCCTCAAGAGACAGGGGGCCTCATCTTCAGGCGTTTTTTTTTTTTTTTTTTTTTTTTTTTTTTTTTTTTTCTATTTGTGTTAGCAAAATTTAATTTCTGCATAGGCTATGTAGTAGCACCATGTATTTTTGAAGACCTATAAAAATCTTCAAACTGTAACAAAGTATAGAATATGACCTTATATACAGGCCTATCACTGTATCAGCCTGTAATATGAGTCTCCATGGTTTTAAGCTCTGTGTCGGTGAACAGACGCCGTGGCGCCGCCTTGTGCTGTGCCGGTATTTGACAACTATAAGTTACCATTGCAAAATTATTATATTTTGCAACAGCTCCTTCACGGCTTCGACTAAAATTGTCGTGTCTGCGTTTGTTGGCCCAACTATATAAGATAAGAGATATATAAGATAAAAGTGTCTTTTAATAATGTCATAAATGAATTTGCCATGTTGAAGGCAAGAAAGAAACGTTTGCGAGTTGGTTAGTTTTTGTGAACGGTACTTAGTTTTGCTTAAGAACCAACACTGAATTATTTATTGGCTTAGGAGTGAAGTTGAGGGTTAGTCTCCACTAAATAGGACCTTGCGTAATTCTTTCAATTTTATAAAATAATTATAAAGCAAAAGTAACTAATTATAAGTTCAAAAAGCGTTCAGTAAACAAAAAAATGCAATTAATTAACAATTTTAAAATAAAATGTATTTTTATAATTTTTCCTGTAAGCTTAGCCATTTCAAAATACTTAAGTTAGGCCTGAAACCACTTGGTAGCTCTCCAATAAGCACTCTCGAACCCAGCCAAAGTGCAAGTTTGATCAAATTATTTTATGTAGGCCTACTGTAAACTTAAGCACATTTGTCCTATCTATATCTTAAAATAATACAAATAAAATATTTATGAATCACTTAAGAAAAGAAAGCAAATTGTATGCATAGATACAAAATAAATATCCAAAGAAATAAAAATGAAAATGTGTAGCCTATATTGCATCTGGTTCGAAAACGGACGGCGACGGGCAGTTGAGTGATGCACCGACTGGGGGGGGGGGGGGCTCACACCGGAACTCTGCCCCGGGCCACAAAAATTCTCTCGGCGGCCCTGGTTTCATGCTAAGTAGTAAAAATGAACACGAAATAAGTAGCAAGCATTGCAACAATAATTGAAATCATAGATTTATTTTTGGCTGATAAAAACTTGCAAACATAGAGATTTTTTTAAGAAAGCATATAGCATAAATGCTGTATCAGTCTTTTTCAATTCGTCGCCTGAATATATAAAAAAACTAAGTTTTAACGTAATGAAAAAAAAAAATCAAAGGGGAACTCAAAAACTATTTTTAGTAGGCGTTTGTAGCCACAGTAGGCTAGGCCTACTGTAGAAGCTGAATTATTACGCAAGTGATCTCTCAGCTATGCCAGCTGCTAGACCAAATCCTAACGACCCGTTCCCGGGCCACTTTTAAACGTACTGACGCAGGTGCTTTGCACTGCAGAACATCTTTTATTATTATTATTTATGTTGGTAGCTCGCTATGACAGCCATACGATATATATATACTGTAGAAGCAGCATATGCCATCATTGGAGCGGTATCCCCAGCGTTAGAATCACTCATGATTACTTATTTATTTACAACAAAACTATTTGTGCTTCACATTTGGCTAAATTAAAATCCAAAACTTATTTCATAAAACTTCCAGTGCAACTATCATTAAAGAAAGACGCGATGTATTAGTAGGCTCTCTGCTGCCATCGAGGAGTGCCTTGAGACCGGTTGTTTTCCAGAGTTCCTTAAAACATCAAGAACCATCCCGGTGTATAAGAAGGGTGAGCATAGGAATCTCAGCAGCTATAGGCCGATATCAATTGTGCCCACTTTTGGTAAGGTGATTGAGGCTATTGTCAAGCCCCAGCTCGAGGCCTTCTTTGAGAATCACCACCTCCTGTCGGATATGCAGTTTGGGTTCCGACGAGGGAGAGCTACTGCGGATGCTGCAGCAAGGGTTGCAGAGCAGGTTGGTTCTGCTTTTGAAGTTAATGACTCAATGTCCCTGACCCTGTGTGACCTCAGCAGGGCTTTCGACAGTGTCTCCCACTCCATCCTGGTAGACAAGTTGGCCTTCTATGGACTGAATGGACCTGCCCTGGGAGTAATTACATCCTATCTCCATAACAGGACCCAATGCGTCGTCATTAACGGTGCGTCATCCAGACTCCTTCCTGTCAACTTTGGTGTCCCACAGGGATCCATCCTTGGGCCTACGCTCTTCTTGATCATGATAAATGATCTCGATGAAAATGGCCAAACACTGATGTTTGCTGACGACACGACCTTGCTGACAACTGGTAGGAGCATTGAAGACATCCAGGCACTCTCTGACCAACACCTTCTTTCCGCAACTAACTGGTTCCTCTCCAACAGATTCCAACTAAATGAGGACAAAACACAACATATTGTTTGCAGCTTGTCAAGACAACAAATGGAGGTGCAGGCTCCAGTCAAGCTGCTTGGTTTTGTCATCGACAAAAAACTTAGTTGGGAGAACCATGTCGAGCAGGTTTCAAATAGGCTCTCCAGAGTCTGTTTCCTGCTTCTGAAGCTAAGGTACAGTGTGACCGAATCCTACCTCGTCATGGTGTACCATGCCCTGTTCCACTGCCACGTTGCTTACGGACTGCTAGTGATGTGGGCCAGGCAAATGCCCAGTGGGCGGGTCGTTTTTAAATGGGCATTTGCCCGGGCATTTGCCCAAAGCGATTTTAAGCGCCCAAAAACTGGGCGTTTATAAAAAATTCAGTTTAAGGCGCAATACAATAAAACCTGTAATATTTTCAGTGTGGTATTTTAAATAAATATTTTTCCAAATTGTTAAATAAAATCTTATTTACTGATTAAGCAGGTTTCTACTCTGTAATTCATAAATTTGTACATAAGATAAATTTATAATGTCTAATTAATTAAATTTAAAGTTAAGTTTTAAGGTTTTGTTAGTAAAACAAGTGCTTTTTAACCACAATGTAAATTTCCTAACATAAAAAGGCACCTATAAAATTATTTTTATTCATATATATATATTCACAAATTCTACCGGGAGTTAGGGCTATTTATCAAAATATACTAATTTTATTCAATCTTATAATATGACAAAAATTTCATTTTAAACTAATTATTTAGCCTACTAATGACTGAAATTGTCCTATTTTGAGATTGGCCGGTAAATCATATGTACCATGTTATTAGGATGTGTTGTAATTAATTTTACAAAAAGGCAGTCTTGGAAAAAAATTAGCAATAGAAATGATAGTAAAAAATGAAATTTATGTTACTTTAATTTAATGCAATCAGCTAATGAATGGAAACTGGTAGTAAAAGTTTTGCAAAACCATGGCCTAACTATATCATCCCGTACCGGCTGTACCCAAGACTCTTCAATTATTTTATAAGTAACATTAATAAATTAAAAGCATTATTTGCTAGTGATGGCGTAGGCCTAAGTTTAATGTATAGTTCTGATTCTGGATATATATATTTTGAAGCTGAACATGATTATTAAATATATCAAATGATATGATGTAGGCTTATGATGGCATATGTAAATCTTAGTAGCCTAAAGCTAACGTAAACTGCTCAACCCTTAGTGGTATAGAGGCTTGTTACTCTATTTAAAAACAAAAACAGTTTAAAAATTAGCCAATATTTATTTTGGTGACTTCACTGAAATTTATTGATTGTTCATTCATTCAAATGATATTCGTCCTTAAAATCTTTTATACTTCAACTGAACTAACTGTACATGACTACCACAACATATATTATAGGCCCTATTACAATTAGGTTTGCTAAGAAGAAGAAACCAGTATTGTATTTATGTTTATACTTATACTATCCTTGGAAAAAGTGATGAAGATGCTTCTGAATCTGAAGAGTCATTAGTTTAAGGAATTTTGTTTAATGAACTAAAGTTTTCATTATGCCCATAGGAATTATTTAAGTAAAGACTGATTCATTGTGTGTAATAAACAAATGTAAATTAATTCTATTACATTAGCCAGATATTTTAAATAAAAATAAACCTATGAAGTTATTTTCAGTCTAAATTATTTCCTCTTGTTGACAAAAGAAAAGTGTTGACTCTCTAGTACTGACTTCCTACCAATATAATTAAAATTATACAAGTAATTATTTTTTTTTTTAATATAGGCTATTATGTAAATATCTAATGTTAGAGGTTTAAAAAGTTGACTAGAAGAGTAGTGTTCAATTTAATTTCCATTAATTAGGTTCATTAGCCTTTAACTGGATAAACGCCCGGCGCTTATGGATTTTGGGCGGTTATTTGGGCAAATGCCCAGGGCATTTGCCCTGAGATTTAAACGCCAGGGCGTTTTACATCACTACGGACTGCTGCTTTGGGGCCACTCCTGTAGGGTTTCCAATGTGTTGAAGCTGCAGAAGCGGGCCTTGCGGATCATCACTGCCAGCGACCCTAGAGCTTCGTGCCGACCCATTTTTGCAAGGCTCAACATATTCACCGTCGTTGGCCATTACATCTTTCTCTGCATCTTGCACGTGAAGAAGCACCTGCGAGATCTACCAGTCCGTGGAGATGTACACCAGTACAACACGAGGAGGCGTGGTCAATTGGACACCCCTCGAGTGCGCCTGGCAAGATCACAGGCCAGCTATGCTGTGTCAGCTATCCGCTTCTTTAATAAGCTACCAGCACATGTACAGCAACTAGAGATTGGTGCACTTACGACTTCACTAGCTAGTTACATCAAGAGGAAGGCCTACTACACTATCGATGAGTACATCCAGGATGATTTTTCTGATTTTTGACTTTTGCAGCCGACCGGAAGTTTAAAGCTACAAAGTCATAATTATATGTTTGTGAGTTTCTTATTGTTTTATTTTGAAGTATGTGTTTTTTTTTTTTTTTTTTTTTTAATGAACACTCATTTGACGCAGTCAATCCCACAACGTGGGTACCAGACCAAGAAGGAGGTATAAGGTATAAGGTATAAGGCTAGTAGGCCTGACTAAGAGACAGAGCAAGTTAAAGTGTTTAGATTATAATAATCATAAAGGATTGCTCAGAAATATATGTTATCTTGATTGAAAACATTATTGTTTTTTCCAATATCACTCCTAAATAACCCTAAAGAATGTTTTTCTTCTAGGGCTGATGTATTAATAATTGTTTTTGCTATCAGTTTTTGGTATAGGCATTCAAAATATTTCTCTGTCTTTTATAAACTTAATTTTTACAGTGATGCATGATTTCTACACACAGTTTGGAAGGACCAAGATCTTTGTGAAGAAGATGCCTGAAGGCTACGGGCTCAAATGTCATCGAGCCATTAAAAGTATATGTAAGGTGATTGGCATCAAGGACTTGCATGCCAAGATTGAGGGTCCCAGCAACTATCAAAATATCACCAAAGCATTCTTCTTGGGGCTTTTACAGCAGGTAAATAATAGAGTTCGTGATTTACTATGAGAAAATATTAAATTTAGGAGTAAACTTATTCTGCGGGTATGGGGATGAACGGACTAAAGAAAGGCAAACCTAAATTTTTTGTGTTTTCAAAAATAAAATAAAACTCAAGCCAATAACGTATTAAGACACACAAATCAATCCATACATATACCTACTAAAATTTGCATTAGGCTCTTTTAGTCATTTGGTCATAAAGTAGTAGAACTAGAAGAAAATAAATAACTTTATACTATTGAAAATACTTACTGTACAAAGGGATAAGCTGTTTACAGGGGTACATTTTTATATTTATTTATATTATATTTCAGAGTCAGTTACCGGATATAGTATAACAACATAACCTTTGTCACACACCATTTTTTTACCATGTTACTTATGACATAGTATGTCTAATTTTGCTGCCGTCAGCTGGTTGGTCGCTATTTTCAGTTTTTTCTTTTGGACTGGGTGTGTTGGCTTCAACCATTACAACTTTTATTATAGCTCAATAGCTTTTATTATAGGTTAGGTTAACCGAGCCTTGCTTGTTGGTTTTAATTCACTTTTGTTATAGTGTCATGGCAATCAAGCTATTAAATTTACATAAGACTCTTCGCCGTTAACAGCTGTTAAAAAACCTGCTTAAATTAATGTTCCTTTAATTTAGTTTTACTAGTTTAGTTCCTTTAATTTAGTTGTTATTTCGTTACCAAAATAGCAACCTATAACAACAATGTTTACAATACGATTTTAAAACTTGATTTTAGACAGAATTCAACTTTTCCTAGCCTTGAGGCTGTTTCTAAACTTATTTTTGGGCCAAAAACACTCTCAAATGCAAGGATTAGCAAAATCTACCCGCTGGATTTCGAGATTTCGCGGAACACACATCCCGTCACACACTGCTCGTATTATAGTATAGGATGATTACTTCATAAAAATCTCTTTTTACTGTTATAAGTTCATGCAAAAATGTAGATTTCTGCATGTTATTTTTGACATATTTGTTTTTACATATTTGAGAAACAACAAATTGTATTTAATTTCAAGTTGTGTATTATCACAGTGGGCAGGAAGTAGCTTGAAAATCCTTACTTTATGCGTGACGCATAAACGGTAGTTAAAAAAAACAAAAAAACAAAAAAAAAACAACAACAACTCAGGCACCACTTAAAAGCCTGTAATGGTTAATTTAATTACGGTCATAAGCTTATTAATGCACAGAATGACTTCAACAACAAACTTGAATCTACAAATTATGCATAAAATACCAAAATAAAATTGTATAGCTTAGTTAACATTTCATTTGCGTTATTCTAAGGTGAAATAAACAGTATAATGTATAGTATGAAATACAGGGTGAAGCAATGAAACGGGATGATTTTGAAATGTCATTAATAATGTATTTTCTAAAAGAGGATGGCTGTTTGGAACAGTAACTTTAAGTATTTGAATTTAAATTAATGTTTTACCATAAAACAATATTTTTTTTTTTCAAAAATATAGTGTGATTAAGGTAGCATTTTTGTTTTAATATTTTACATGGCAGTAAGTGAAAATATCCCTTCGCCGTGTGCTCAACTGATTTCAGAGCTCCTGCCTTCTTTTTTTGGGTCTCTATCAAATGCAGAGTCTTACAGGATGATACGAACAAAAGAAAATCTGCCAAAGCACATTTAAGAAATTTCCAAAGAGCGAAGACAGTAAATTGTCAGTAAGGTTGCATTCTTGGTTTTGGACTCATTTTTATACTCTGAGCCACGACTTCCAGTACCATCTCCAACAAAATTATGTTTATTTCCAACCTAACTTGTTTCTCAAGATTTTCTTTTGTTCTGGGTCGTATTTTCATAGAAGATTTAAACCTAAATAAGAAGTCAAGAGGTGTACAATTAAGTGCATGGGCTGTCTTATCGTATCTCCATTTACTGTTAACAAAAACACAAAAACAAAAACTACACTTTAACCTTAGATTTGTCATCTAAGGGACTATGCAATTTGTATTTTTAAACTTGGCGTGCAAACTATCGTTAGTTTTCTTCTTCACCAATGCAAGCGTAGTTGCCTCGTGACCCGAGTAGTGGGTGGAGGGAATACGCATTTCCCCTGTTTGTTCCATGACAATAGCTGCCATCAGTTAGACTGACGAAACCTTACTGATGCTGTGACTTTTACATGTGGCTTTTACGTGGTGGCTCTTTGTGTTTTATGGAATGGAATGATAACATAATGATAAACACAGGGTGTCTAGTAGTCTTGAAAATCTGGAAAGTCTTGAATTAGTATTGAATTTAAATTCAAATTCAAATTCAAATTTCTTTATTTGGATGCTTTTAAACAGCAAAAAGCCAATTACATAAAAGCATCAGTACAAATACAGTAATTTACATGCATGAATAAGAGTTAAATAAATCAGTCCATTCAAGCAATGCAACAGTCACTGTACCTAGATAACAATATAACAAAATATAAATAATAATTAAATGCACAAAGTTATACATTCAAAGAGGATAGTGAACATGCAAATAAATAGAATGAATAATATAAAATTAAATATAATAATAATGTAATGCAAATTTAGACCACGTAAACAAACTAATGAATTAAGTTAATTCAATAACAGTAAACTAATGTTCAGGCTCATGCAATATTACGAGGACTTTATTTTTAAACATATTAAGCGTATCACAGAATAAATCTAAATCTAAATCGGAGTTTGCAGCAAGACAGTTAAACAGTCTACACATTTTGTTTATTGGAGAAAAATATCCCAGATTGGTTCTAGAAAATGTTGGAGAGAACAGGCAAGCGCTCCGCGAGCCAGGTCGAGGAACAGAAAAATTGAGCCGAGACAATAGACCTCCATCATCGACCACTCCCCCAACCAATTTATGTAAAAATAACATATTATTAAGCTTGCTTCTACTGGCCAGACTAGGGACTTCAAATATATTCAATAGTTCAGAATATGAAATTAAGTCGGTGTAAAAATTAAAAGTCTTAAAATAAAGAAATCTTAAGAACTTTTTTTGAATACTTTCAATCATATCTACTAGATAGTTTGCTTGAGGATACCAAATGATCGCCCCAAATTCTACTTTAGATCTTACAAAAGAGAAGAAAAGTAACTTGAGAGAATCAGGATTTTGCAAATAAATACTTGATCTTTTAATAAAGCCGACCATTGAAAAAGAAGATTTACAAACAGATAAAACATGATCATTAAATTTAAAATGAGAATCAAATACAATCCCAAGATCTTTTATGCTGGTCATTCTATTGAGAGTAACATTTTCCATGTTGTAATTAAAAATTATTTGAGATTGAGGTGTTTTTCTGGTGTATGAAACTACTGCACACTTACTTACATTGAACTTTAAATTATTTTTACTCCAGTTTATTAATGAATCTATGTCCTGTTGAAGTTCATAACAATCATTTATGTTGTCAACAACTTTAAAGAGTTTTAAATCATCAGCATATAGAAGCAAGTTAGAAAAAGTAACACAACTCTGAATATCATTAATAAAAATTATGAAGAGCAATGGGCCCAGATTTGACCCCTGTGGAACCCCAGAACCCACAGAGAATTCATTTGAGAAAAATCCTTCATATGACACGTACTGTTTCCTTTGATTTAAATATGAACAAAAGAACTTGATGAGTCCATCACTTATGCCAAGATAATGCAACTTTGATAACAGATCCAAGTGACTAACTTTGTCAAAGGCTTTTTCGAAATCTGTGTACACTACATCTACTTGTTGATTGTTATCTATTTTAGCTGAACAATATTGAGTAAAATTTAACAAATTTGTGTTGATGGTTCTATTTGGGAAAAAACCATGCTGAGCGTTACTAATGTATTTTTTTAACATGATGAAAAAGTTTATTGTAAATAATTGATTCAAAAACCTTAGCAGCAGGAGATAAAATAGCAATGGGGCGATGATTTTTTATGTCATTACTATTACCTTTTTTGGGGACAGGAACAACTCTGGTTAGCTTCCAGACATCAGGAAAACAGTTGTTTTTTAAGGATAAATTGTATAAATAATGTAAAGGTTTAACTAACACCTCTGAACAAGCTTTAAAAATGCAAGGGGGTATTTTATCTGGACCCATTGTTTTTTTGGCTTTGAGTTTATTTAAACCCGATAAAACTTCTACTTCAGTTATCTCATCAAAAGTTAAGAAATCTACATTTTTCATAACTGGCGAGGCAAGTGCCCGACGACAGAGCTCATGTGCGCTAATATTTGAATATTGATATACTGATTTGAAATATGTTGCTAGTGCCTCTGCTATCTTCCCCTCCCCCTCTATCTCCTGATCGTCAATAATCATTGTCGCATGTCTCTCACCTGTTCCCCTCAATCTCTTAAGCCAAGTCCAAAATGCTTTGGGGTTTCTGCTGATTTCTAACTCAGCTGACCTAACATAAAGTTTATAATCTACCTTGATCAAATTTTTAACTTGAGATCTTAATTCCTTAAATTTATTATACAATTCAGGTGTTTTATATTTTTTGTATCTTTTTCTTGCAGTTTCTTTCTTACTAATAACTTTTTTCAGATTATCCGAGTACCAGCAAGGATATTTTGAAGTGTAACTACTAAATTTAGGAACATGCAAATCTAATATGCTATACAACTTGTCATAAAATAAATTAACAGAAACGTCTAGACTATTACTTAAATATAAATCATTCCAATTAGCATTCCTTAAATCACAATAAACAGAATAAAAATCGGCTTTACTAAAATTATAAATAGGATTTCTACTGTCAACATTATTTCCATTAAAATTTGATGATTTTTCATTAAAAAATAATTCAATGTTTAAGGCAGGGTGATATCTATCAATATTAATCAGTGGACATGCATCTTCAGTTACAGACAAATCATCAATATCAGATAGAACTAAATCTAAAGTTCGTCCTAGAAAATTTACAACATTGTTCTTTAATTTTAAATTGTACAACCTGTTAAATAGTAACAATTGTTTACAAATATTGTTACCCTTTGACAAATCATATTGTGTGCCAGTGATAGGAAGATTATAATCTCCCACTATAATTATATTTTCTTTTTTTAATTGATAACAGTCCAGCCTATCTAAAAAAGATTTATAATCATTAAAATGAGAGTTTGGAGAAAAATATACTATTGCAACTATCACTGAGCACTTACTATTTAATTGAACCTTTAACCATATATTTTCTGAATCAGTTTCTAAATTAGCCAATCTTTTGGCTTTGATTCCAGATTTTAAACTAAACCAAATAAAACTCCTCCTCCCCTCTCATGACCAGTTACTGCAACATCCCTATCCCTCCTATACACTACATAGTTTTCATTGAACAACTCTGAATTACAAATTGATGAGTTAAGCCAAGTTTCGCTCAAAGCCACTAAATCATAACTGTTCTCAAGCAGACCTAACCTAAAATCATTTGTTTTTGTTCTTAAACCACGGCAGTTTTGATAATAAATACTAAAACTAGACATTATAATTTATAATAAATAGTAGGCTATACAATAAATAAGAAACCATGCAAAATGAACAACCATTCAATACCAGACATTAGGCCTATATGAATTTAAAATAAATACCGGAATTATCCTATGCAGCCTAAATAATATCCTGGATTCATTCAGAATATGCAAAAATACTTCATGCTTCATACAAGACATTACCGTGCTAAAAAGGATTGCATGCATTACCGTGATCATAAACTCAAACATTCTGATTTTTAAATAGGCCTACAAAAACTTTAAATACAACCAAGCAGTTACGATAAACATTCAATAATATTGCTAGCAGGTGGAATAAAACATTTTTACAATGAAATGCAAAGTTCATGCAGGCCTAAAAACAAAACAGAAGTTAAATAAATTTCCATGTAAGTTAGGCCTAGGTAACAATAAATAATCTTAAATAATAAATAAAGCTTGATATAAATAAGGCCTACCAGTACCGGTACTTGTTTGAACTCATTTAAGTTTGTCGAGGTCAGATTTTGTGTTGACTAGAATTGCTCGTGCACCTTCAATCTTTCGAACAAACACCTTCCTAGAACTGGTGATCCAAGCGTACTTGAAGTTTTTCTCCTCCTTGAAATGTCTTACTTCATTCCATAATGCCCGAGTGAACTTGGTCAATGATAGATTTATATAAACTTTACTATCACTATTAAAACAGAGTTCAGAAGCGGAGAAACCAACTTTGACACGGGATCTGGCTCGAAAATCTTCCATATCAATACGTCTGCAGAACTTGATTATAATTCCACGTGGAGCTAGAGGATTATTAGCATTGCTAGCCAAACGATGTACAGCGTCTATCATGCTTTCTTTCAGCTCAAAATTCACAGCCTTAGCTACCAACTTAACGACAGCAATAATGTTCTCATTCTTCGACTCCGGAACACCTTGGATCTCTAAACAATTGCTCCTTGTGTATTGGTTGGTAGCATCAAGTGTTTGTTTTAGGTCCATCACTTGCTTCTTAAAA
This sequence comes from Neoaliturus tenellus, assembly GCA_030545055.2. Taxonomy (NCBI): domain Eukaryota; kingdom Metazoa; phylum Arthropoda; class Insecta; order Hemiptera; family Cicadellidae; genus Neoaliturus; species Neoaliturus tenellus. The sequence goes on along the minus strand of CM061533.1, from coordinate 52,675,361 downwards.
TTTAACAGTTCACTGGATAGTGATTGGAGACTAATTTCATGTTTTTCAATATTATCAAAATTGGTCTTGATAGATTTAGCATTGTCTTCTATTTTGTTAAAACACATGTCAATTGTACTGCTGATATCACTTTTAAACGACCTGATGTCCTCCTTAATTTCTAATACGTCTTCACTAAATTGTTTATTTTGTGATTTAATTTCACTAACCTCTTTCAGTAATAAATCAAGTTTATTTTCAATTGACATTGTCAAATTGTCGTCCGTTGCACTGCTTGAGCTATTGCTACGAGTGTCTTGAGCTTAACAATGGTCTTGAAAAGTCGGGAATTAGTCTTGAATTTGCCTTCTAGTCTTGAAATTTATTAAAAAATTTAACCATGGAGACACTTGCGACCGCCGATCAGAGACGCTCTGATCATGATTGCTAACCAAAGACGCTTATGATCCCCAATCAAAACGCTTACGACTTCAGACCGTAAACGCTCGCAACCGCCGACCGTAGACACTCGTATTGACTCTTGATTCGTATAGGTTTCATTCGTATAGAGTATTCATTCGATACTCGATTCATTGGCAGTGATGGTATTGCACTTTTTATAAGATGACGTAAAAAATTCTTGTTTTGTAATCCTACATGAGGAGTGTATTTGCCTCAAAATTAAGTGGGTAGGTTTTACGTAAACTTTTCATTTAAGAGTTTTTGGCCCAAAAATAAGTTTATAAACAATCTCAACCCCCCAAAAATGGTTTTTGTTTTAAAATAAATTAAAAAATTGTAGTTTTTAACAATGGTTTTTTGGGTTGCAACTGGGGCAAAAAAAAGGGATAAAAAGACCGCTCAAGAAAGAATTTTTTAAATATTTATTTCCAAACATTTTGTAGCAGTTGTTAAGAAGTGTTGCAGTAGCTGTATACTACAGTTGAGATATATAGACTAAATTGGAATATTTAAATTCATTTTGTGTATATTAAATAATGTAACAAAAGATAGATAGTAGTTTCTAAGCCAACACAACGGTCAGTAGAAAAATAAAATGAAAAAAGCAAAACAAAATCCTAATGATTTTTTTTAATAATATATAAAAAATTGTTTACAGTAGAGAATGTATATGCTGAAAAAGAATTTTACTAACATTGGCTCACGAGCTAAAGAAAAACAAGGAGAAATGTTATTAATGTTATCACTATTGAATTTGTGGAAGGATTTATGTTACTATCTTAATAAACCCAACAGTACACACATTCTACGAAGGACAGGTACACAGCTAGTATTAAATATAAATAGAATTACAAACTTATGCATTATTTGAATTCAAACCGTTTTACATTTCAATGTTGTTGCAGAATTAATATTGCTTCTTTGTAACAGAGAAAGAATATTATAGTTTTATTTTAATAGCCTTGTTTTTGACAAAAAATACGAAGATTCATTGTATTAGCCCCTGAACTGCTATTGAAGTCTAAAATAGTATACCTTCTGTCTAGCAGCTCAAATTTTATTGTTGGATATTATTACTACATGTTTTGCCTTGACTACCGCATTGTCAAGTGATACAAGAACATACTATCCATCGAAGGATTGGTCTAGGATTAAAATAGACTAAACACGGCACAAACACAGATCAGTTTGTGTATTTTGATCCTTGACTAATCCTTTGATGGATACCTTGTTCTTGTATATCTTGTCAATGCTGTATTCACAGTAAAACATGTAGTGACTATATCCAAGAACAAAATTTGAGCTACTCGGCGGAAGTTATGTGTACACTATTTTAGAACAAATATGTTAGTGACAACTAAATAAATAATCTTGTAATATGTAAAATAGAAATTAGTATGTTGAGTAATGCGATAGTCTTGAAAAATCTAAAAAAGTCTTGAAAAAGTCTGGAATTAGTCTTGAATTTTGAAAGAGAAATAAACTAGACACCCTGTAAACATAATCTACATCTACGATCCAGTTTCTAAAGAAGAAAAGCCCCTCTCAAGGAGGCATATTGCCAAAAGTATTCATTGTGAACTCGTCAAACCATGGATGCAGCACCCTTTCACAAGTGAAACTCATATTAAAATAATTGGTTATTGTAACTATTTTACTCGCCCACATACTTGCCGTGTTGGCAATCTTTGGTTGAACGGCTTTAGTAACTCTATCTACTTAGCTTGAAATTTCAAGTTTTTTCTTATTCTAGCCGAGCTCAGCTTTAGTCAACATGAGTACAAGACAAAGACAAAAGACAAAGACAAAATACTCTTTATTGACATGAACATTAAGTACAGTCATGGCGTCATTATTTTTCTTCTTCATTGATGAGGTTGGCCTCGTCCCTCCAGCCATTCTTCAACAGAGTTAAATTCTTTTTTCAGTAGCCAGTCGAGAACAGCTCCTTTGTAATAATTATGATTGAGAAAGTTGAAGCTACCGTAACCATTAGAGAATATATTTTTAGTCTTGTTTCTCATTATTTACTGTGATCACAGAAAACTCACGAGCAGCTCGCGGAGGAGACGGGCTATCACCTAGTGGAGTTCCGCAAGGAGAACGGCGACTGTCCGGTCGTGCTGGCCTCCCCGGAGCAACCGAGCAGCGACACCAAAGGACCTCCAGACTTTACACAGGTATTGTTTGATACTGCTTTGCAGCAACAAGTGGGATACTGGCGGTCACCTGGGGCAGTTTTACCAAGAGTAACAAAACATTGTCTTAAAATTTACAACTATGCATCCAGAATGAGAGTTTCTTGGGAACAGCACATGTCCAACCAAAAATAAAGGACCTCCATACATTTTTGGTCACATGTGGCCAGATTTCAGCTGTCTACTAAATTTAAAAGCATTGCAATAAGCTTCATAAAATTATGAATGAAATAATAATAATAATGTCCTGCAATTTTATCATTTTGTTCCTTATTTTAGGTGTAGGCCTAGTAGTAATCAATTTTATAATTAAAACATTTTTACTTTTTTATACACTATAAAACCATATAGTTTAAATAGTACACTACTGTATTATGTTTTCTGTCTATTTAAAGGATTATACATTATAATTGTATAAGGTTTTAGTTACTGGCCATAGTAAACCAAAGCCCTCCTGAGCGTTCGCTCTTCTATTCTGTATTTAGACAAAATATCTCGTGTGTATACAATCAGCTGATTAAAAGCCTGTAAAATAAATTAATTTGCAAAGGTTTTGAAATGTGGATATTTTTAATTCAAGGAAGTAAAATAGCATTAAAGTAAATAAAATCTGCTAATATAGAAAAATATAGCGTTTATTTAGTACAAACTGCGTGTAAGTAGGTCCACTGGAAGTCTCAGACGAACTGTCCAAAGGTTTGAAAATGTTGTCTTTCTTCTCCATGTTAAATCACCATAAAAAAGTTTAATTTTCATTTTTTGACAGATTTAACGCAAATATTTTTTAAAATAAAAAAAAACCTGCTAATATTAGACTGATGTTTGTTTTGGTATACCCGCATGTAAATCGGCCCAGTAGAAGTCTCAGACGAACTGTCCAACGTTGTTTTTTACCTTATTGTTCGGAAACTCTCTTCCGAAACTCCATGGTGGTGATTCCTTGGATCAAAATGACCAAAAACATCATAGGAATCATTAAGCCGCTAGCTGCCATTTTGTTTTTTACACTTAATAATTTTTATTTCCATAATGGTTGAGTGTATTAAGTTTAAACTAGAGATTTTATATTGCTACAAACAGTTTTTGAATTCCGTTTTGATTTTTTTTTTTTTTCATTAGTTTGTTCTTATTTTATGTATGTGGAAAGAAATTGAAAATTACTGATCTAGCATGTATAGGCTTTCTTTTGAAAATTTCTTTTTATGTTTGTAAGTTTTTTAACAGCTAAAAATAAATCCATTTTTTCAAATACCTATTGCTGTGACTCTGCTACTCACTTCATGTGCACTTTTACTACTTACCATTAAACTGATATCAGCATAGTGCACAGGTGTGGAATACAAGGACCGAAACTTAGTAATTATGACATTTTTCCTATGTAGCAAAATATGGTAAATGAGGTAGGTATACAAAGTGTTACCTATAGATTTTAATTAGCACATTATAAATACCACTTTATAAATTAATACCGCTATATTGATAATGCCCACCGTACGGATTTTGTACTGAGAACCGAGTTACACAAAAATTTACTATACCAAACCGTACAGACCTGAAAATTGAACTGCAGATCCTTATGAATTACAGGTAATTTTGTGATATAATTATGTTTCTGTTATTGTAATTCATCTAATCTTTTTCAGTACATAATGAATAATCGGGTTGTACTTCAGAGAAAAAAATTCCCTCCTTTCTATGCTGATACCATGGGATACAAGAAATATCTTTGGCATAAAGAAAAAACCAGGACTCATGAGAAGGTTTGGATCATTATCTCTTTATTAATCTTTAATGATTTATTACTCACTTAGTAAATTGTTCACGTTCTCTTCTTATACTGGTACAGAATTTTTTTGGTGTTTTAAATTTAGCCTTATAATTATATTCAGTACTGGTACTTAAGTACTGAGTACAATCTAAATATAATTTAATAAATTGGGTCCATTTACGTTTTAAAACATAGGAATAGACATTTTTTGGACTTCACATTAATTTAGAAATAAAATAAGATAAATTAAATAGATTTTTTCTTTTTAAAATATAAAATTTTCTACAGTAGAACCTCCCTTACCCGCCTTCCTGATAACCGACTCTACCTTATATCCCAGTTTAGTGTCCAACCGTCTATCTGTAAGTCCCATGTCCCTGTCGTTGCTGAGCCTGTCGGAACATGAAAGACCTATTCCACGCACTATGATATTGTCACACATATGTATAAAGATTTCCATTTTTCAGATATTGTACATATCCAGATGTTTATATTATTTAGGGACAATGGAATTTTATTACTATACTGTATATCTGTTTTTCTACCTGTTAACTACATTTTATTTCCGACTGTTTGGCCGTTCCGACTATGGCTCAGTCCCGACTATGGCCCAGTTCCGTCATAATCAGATATGGGAGGTTCTACTGTACATATATATTATAAATTAACAGACCGTTTATGGTCAAATAACCCTTTGGCACAAGAAATTAGAAAAGGAGCTGACAAGGCAGCCATCAGTGGTCAAGTGTAATTATTTCAGCTGGATATAACAGGCTGTAATATTATTTATCATGAAAAGTCATAATTGACTTGCAGCTGAGACCAATATTGTGTATACCACCTCACTTTGTTTTAATCAGACTTTAACTCATGGTAGTAAACTTTCAATCACTTGAAAAAATTAAATTTCAAAAAAGATTGGAACCAATTTTAAGTCTTAAATTAACTTCACATTTATTTTGGATTTTGTCCTATGTTTAGGTGCCACTGTGAGTACAATCATAATAGCGTATTCCCTGTTGGAGAAGTTAGCTAAAGACCTGTATTTTCTATTTTGGGTCTTCAAAGATCGTAATTTATTATAACCACATTACATACCGTAAATGTTGTCAAAAATGTTTCTGGTCCTATGTGTTGTACCATGAATGAACCCTGCTGTTGCCATTGTCAGCTGTCAGCTTGAAGTTCAGAAGACTGAGCACAGATGGCCAGCAATAAGCTCTAGTGGCACATGATCACTAGCCTACGGCCAACTAGCACAGAATATATTGGCCTGCAATATCCGTTTACAGCTCAAACAATTGGAGTGGAGGGATAAAGTTACAGACTGTTTTTAGCCCCATGTGGTTACCTATTTAAATTCAGTAGTTTAAATTATATGCCAGAGGCCAAGATATTCCGTGTTATCTATACTTGTCTATTTGGGATGCAATTTAATTCAAGTGTTGTAATTGGTAACATTGGTGTTTTTTTAATTTATATTATTTAAGGCCTCTGACAGTAGATGATAAGTGATGAATATGTGTAGAACAAGAATTTTAATTAGTACATTTTTTACTGTATTTTAACAATTGAATCAATTGACAGATATTTTAAAAAGAGCTTTTAATTTTGTACTTTACATTTTATATAGGAAATATACAGTAATATTTTTTAGTTTGCAAAGGTAAGCCCCAATTCTAATTAAGTTTTCAAAAAGTGAAAGGAAAGTTTTTAGCAAGCATAAAAAATGTTCAGCTCAGCTTATGGATACACATAAAACATATATGATGATCAATATTTCATCCACTTATTCAGAGGGACCAATTTCATTTTCATAATTTCATTCCTCCGTGTGAGGAAGTTCTCCATGGATGAAACATCAGTGTGATGGTCATTTGTATTTTTAATGTGTATCTACAAGCTGGATGAATATCTCTCTCTCATATAAGCTAGCTGAATCCTTTCTCCCTCTCCCTTTCCCTTTTTTGTACTGTGCTTTGATAAAATAATAGCATATAGTTTTATGTGTACTCTTCTGCAAACACTGTCTTCTAAAAACATTAAGTGTATATACATTTTGATATTATGAACCTAAAAAGATTAAGAATTACTCCCAGACTTATTGACTTATAACTTAATTGGTTTTTTGCTGTTTTGCTTTACTGTCTGCCATATAAAGTCAGACATCTGAGAATGTTTGTATTTCGTTTCTGTGATTTGTGTGGGTCTAAGTGTTAAGTTTTTTTTTATAGATAAGTGGTTTAATGTAATTATTAAAAAATTTATTTCAAAATTAACTTCAGAATTTAAAAAAAATGTATTGAAAGCTTAGAAGTTCCAAACAGGGAAAACAGAATAGCTTGCAATATATTACCTAGTGAAAAAGTGGGAAGTTAGTATTACAAATTGTTTAGTGTGTTCATATATCTTGTGTGTGAATCCTTTTCAAATGTGTTGATCTATAAAGATTTAAATTTCCTGAGTCCGCCTCCTTTGTCTAAGGGGACTGGTATTGAGTAGACTTTTATGTTAAACACATGTTCATGATGATCACGTTGATGATGATCAAGCAGACTTAGGTAATTTAATTCTTCATAGATTCATTCAAGTGTCCGAAAGGCAAACATAATTCACTTCCTTACTGATTTTAATTTATCTTGATTTTAATTTATCCTGATTTTGAGTTTACCTTGTAACTGAAAATTTTCTTTCAGTCGAGATTACAGATGATGGCTGATTATGGCGTAGTTCGCAGCTTCCTTGGAGAGAAGTACCCAGAAGCTACGATTGATTATGCTATCAAAAAGCTTAAAGCAGAAAAGTCATCAGGCGATCAGTAGAGACAACTGCTACTAGTGTAAATAAATATTTCCTACTGTTTCCGTGCATTTGTCTTGGTTCATCCTCAAACAGAATAATTTGGCATCTACAAAATAATTATTTGAATTTTTTGCTGTACATACTGTTATGTTTTTTATATCGAGTAAATTTCTGAGTCCATCATCTTGATTTCAGTTTTATCTTTTGAATCAAAAGATACAATATTTGTGGCTCCGACTAAATGTAGGACATGAACTTACCTATTTTCAAACAATGTTTGTATTCTTGGTGTGTTAAAAAAATGCTCTTCATATACTAAATTAATTTTACTAGGCTAAATTGATAGAGAAAATAAATTTTGATGAATTGGTCACTAAATACTAAGTTGAATCGCTGTCACTGATTATTATTGCTTAACTTGGTCACTATTGTTTTCCATTGATCAACAGAACGTTTTTTGTCTTGCCAGTAAAAGTCAAACAAAACCATTTTATTATACAAATGTAGCATACAGTACTTGAATTTTTTTTAAACAAGGTTAATATCATAAGATATTTCCACAATAAATAGAAAATAAACTGCATATCCTGTTATCCTGATTGATGAAAGAGAACAGGAATTGTTTGGAAACTAATCAAATACTGCCAAATTCTCAAAAAAACAGGATTGTTCCATTGAAAATTGAGGCTTAAGCTAACAAGAGTTTGAAATAACATCTACACTCTCTTTTTCATCCGAACTAATGTGGCAGACGGCCACAAAAACGATGTGGATGAAGCCGAGTTGGTTGTAAGTCCCTGTTAGTTTTTGTTGTTTCAGCTGAGATACGGTATACTCCACATCCGATTACGCATGGTCATATCCACTGTCATTGATGAACTTGTACAAGATATTGTAAATTTTAATGCATACACAATTGCAAAAAACTTATGTGAGAGGAAATATTGCAGGAAATAAAGCATCAAATACTTTAATAAAACATATAAAATATAATATACTTATTAAGAAATATAATATTACAGTACTATAGTAAAAAAAGAATACAAACGCTAAAGTACTGAATGTTAAAAGAAATGATATAACGGATAAAAAAGTCAAATAGTTTAAAATACCTGGATTTCTGCCAAGTGATCCTGTAGTTTTGTTGACTACCAAGGTTTCAAGCACTCACATGCTCATTTTCAAGTCTTGAATAAACACCAAGCTTATTTCATGAGTACATAAATGTAGCTCAATCGTCATAAAATAAAAATTAACATTTAACACGAAAACAACACACTGACATTGATTTAAAAACCGAACTGGCCAGTCATCGGAACATGCGAATGATCGCCGGCGGGTGATGAGTCATGACTCATTCGCATGTTCCGATGACTGGCCATTTCGGTTTTTAAATCAATGTTAATGTGTTGTTTTCATGTTAAATGTTAATTTTTATTTTATGACAACTGAGCTACATTTATGTACTCATGAAATAAGCTTGGTGTTTATTCAAGACTTGAAAATGAGCATGTGAGTGCTTGAAACCGTGGTAGTCAACAAAACTACAGGATCACTTGGCAGAATCCTAGGTATTTTAAACTATTTGATTTATATTAAGTGATCCGGAGGCTATTCCACAATGAGGATAAAGAAGGTTTATTTGTTTTTCCAACACACCCACTTTCCAACAACACACACGCAGTGCAGGTGCAGTCGCTAGACTGACATCTGGGAAGCAGATGTTTACTTCCTGTTCCACTCCTATTTCTATGTGAATACTTGCATTGCCTCTTCAACCACTTCAAGACGTAGATCATCAGGGTCGGCTCGTGAGTTTTTTGGCGCCCATGCAGACAAATTTGCCCCCCCCCCCCCGCGCCCCCCTTTTCAACACGATACTAACCCCGAATCTCCTCTATCGCCAGACTCTGCTCCCTCATGATAAATGCATCATGATACGTATGCGTCATATGCGTGGTTCACCTCAATTTCACATCCAATCTTATAAGATGTTAAAAAATATTTATTTTTGAAATAAATAATTCCTAGAGTTCCTTAGAATAAAGGTTAATTCCTTATATGACTATAAACATGCATGTATATATGTTTTTTCGTCTTTTACCTTTTTAAGTTTCTGGTATTCTTCACTGCTTAATTTTTTGACATGTCAAATTAGAACTTGATTTAAAACATAAACAGATTTGATATAACTGGAAAGTTGTACACCTTAAGGTTTCTCGTTATAATCTGACGTATATTATTGCTATTTATTAAAATCTCCAGACAAAAAATATACCTGGGTAGATACTAGAGAGTGAGAAAAATTTTATCTGAGCAGATAACATTACGGCATGTCTGGCAACGATGATGTTCTGATTCAAAGAATTCAAGCTTCAATAATTGTGTAACGATAATAAAAACATGTTATCTGTAACGATCAAGTAGTGCGCAGTATTTAGTCTCCAACTGAGTAAGGTGTTTTTTTAGCTGTTAAAAAAATTTATTTTAATTGCGATAAGTGATATTATAAAGCTTTTAATTATAGATTCTGAGGTAAAAAAAAAAAAAAAAAAAAAAAAAAAAAAAAAACACCTTCTTGAAAAAAGTCTATTCTAGTCGGGGAGAACAAACTTAACATTCCCGAGCTGCCGTGCCGGCCACATCGACGCATGGACGGCTGTAGCGGCACCGGCTCTTGGGTGTGTGAACCCTCTACTCAGCCGGTATAGGATTTTTGTCGTTCTTCCTATTTTTAGCTCGCAATGGAAGATCTAGTTGGGAAAACGACTTTACAAGGATAAGGATGGATGTATTCAAATTAGAGGTGTGCGGATATCCGAAAATTCGGTTCGGTTTCGGATTGGATCGGATATCCGAATCCGATCCGAAGATTTTATTGATATCCGTATATTCGGGTCGGATATCCGACTTTTCCGGATAGACTGTATATCTGGTGTTAAAGACAAGATCAATGCACAAATATTGTTTTGTGCGATGGCCATTCTGCATAAAATGGTGACTATGCGACGGAACGTCCAAAGTGCTGAAGCAGACTAATAAGTCAGAAGTCAGATAATATAATAACAGGAAATAATCACAACACCCAGTGACCAAGATTAGGTGTTTAACATTCAACTGGACAATTGACAGTGTCAATTCTGAACCATCTCGCTTGGAGCGCTAGCAGTAAAGATACAAGTCTCGGCCAATCACGGCAACTCGAGAAGCTCTAGTTTTTATTCCACCCGCCTGAATAGCTAGTGTCGTGGTGTTTTGAGGCTAGTTGTTGGGGGACAATTCATCATTCGTAGTTTCGTGCCTCAATTAAGATTTGATCTAATGAAGATTACGATCGCGTTTGACTATGAACTTGTGAAGGCATTGGATCGCAATTCAACCGTACGTACGGTCTGTTGTCTGTAATTATTTGCTCTTTGATGTTAATAGGTTGTCTTTATACCTCCGATCGTGTTTTAAACTGATTTGAACATTTTTATTGTCTTTTAATTATTGATGTCTATATGGAAAATAAAAAGAAGAGAAAATGAGTGTTGTGTGGAAGTCTTTTGCCAAAACTGAAATTGACAGTTTGACAGAATGCTCTGTATGCAAGCTGAAGTAGGTTATGTTTTCCTACTATCATTTTTGTTTAAAATAAAATGATATTTTGTTAAAAGTCCTACTTTGTCATATTGTATACTGGGATGTTTGCCTGGTGAGTAGTTTTGGCCTAGGCCTATGGCAACTCTAATTAAAGCTTAGGTTAGGGCTAGTTCAAAATAATGTTGAAATGTTCATTTAGGCCTAGGGCCAATTAATGTTTATGGTGATCATGACAAATTATAAATTTACTTTGTTTTAAAGCTAAAAAATAGTTGAATTTTTGTTAAATTAATTGATTTTAATATTCCTAAACTGTTTTTATAATCAAGGCCTAGATGTAACTTAAAAGTTGTGGCTTCAAACCGGTAACCTGTTTGTCTTTCTGTTTACTGCGCAAAAATCCGAATCCGAAAACTATCCGATCCGATCCTGTTACTATCCGATCCGAACCGATCCGAATCTTAACTATCCGAACCGAATCCGATCCGAAAAAAAATTTCACTATCCGCACACCTCTAATTCAAATTGATGGTTTTAATGGATAAGTATCACAAGATGAACATTATGAGACAATCTGACTACTTAAATCCTCTGAAATAAAATAACTATATAAATATTGTTTTTATCTTATTTTCTTTCTTAAAAATTAAACTTATCACAAAGGATTTCTTTCGCTAAATGCAAGTTACTTAACGAACTCTCCTCCCAAACTGGTCTCTTTTGATGAAGATGCCTATGTCACAGAACTATAAACATGGCATTGTTTATAGTTCCACGGCGGATTTATGGGATAACGGAACGGGACGTCGGTGTCCGCCAGTACACGCATCCCCTCTAACAACTGGCCTCCATGCTGAACCATTTCACCATTTCTATAATACTCATATTGAGAAGAGGATACTTACAAGCCAAGGAGGGCGGCACCGCAACCTTTGTATGGGCGCTCAAGTCTTTCAAGGGGCGCTTCCTGCGTATCTATACAAGTTTCAAAATCATCAAAAAAGACCATTTACTTGCTGTCTAGCATCATTAAAACTAAATACAATCTTAAGAAAACTATTAATTTACATAATAAAATCTGCTGTTTTTCCTCTCTTTGTTTGGTTTTTAAAGCACCTGCTTTTCTTTAACTTCAACCTCCCGTCACGCGGAACGTGGCCGCCCCCTCTTCCCGAAACGGCGGACGCAGGGGCTACGAACCGCTACTGTGGATCATACAGAAACTTTGGTGATACGAAATGTTTGGTCGGCTTAACAGCGAAAAATGCCTCATGGCCGACTCTTTTATACCTAATTTCCGATATCCAGACTGGGAGGAATTATATAAGAGTATTTGTCTTATGGATATACCATGCTCAGGTGAAGCCTTCCGCTCCCCTCTACTAGAGTGGCACGGCCGGCCGTAGAGTGTCATGGTGCCATCACTGTAACATGGGAGGGGAACACGAAGCGTACCATTTGAAATAAAATCCTGAGCACATTAGGCAACTCAAATAGTCCACCATTTGCATTTTTAAATAGGATTAAATTCTATATCCAGTACCTTTTTTAAAGTATTAACAAAAGGACATTTAAGTAAAACATTTATATAAAGAGACAATTTTATTAAAGACAACCAAAATTATATATTTTAATGTAAAATTAATTTGATTGCATAGCATAATACTATTAACAAAAATTAATAGTTCACTACCCACTTTGTATGTATTTAGTTATGAATTAATTGACGTTTTAAAAATACATAGCCAGTTGTTATTCACAGTTCTTATTCATCAACTTGACAAATATATTGTAGACCTAATAAACCAACGAATTATTTAAAACAAAATTGTACTTAATCTTTTATGATTCAACTTGGATCGTGGCGTGGCGACTTCCCTTCTAGCCCCATGTGGCCACCAGGGATGTCATGGTGCCGGAACGCCGTTCCGGCACTGGTTTTGGCAGAAGTGGAGATTTAATAAAATTTGTTATAGCAAATTTAATTGTAAGTAAAGAAATATTTTCCAAGCAACAAGATGACAAGTTAACTAACGATGTAGCGTAAAACTAGAAACATTATAAATCTTTCAATTTGTTTACAACACCCACATTGGCTTTTAAAATATGGGCAATGTTCTCAAAATAACTATATTTTACTTTATTGTATATTTTTCTTTGTTCAGAGGTTAAGATGTTGTATAAACGTCCTTTGTGGCGTTTACTTTCTCGTTGTACTTTGCCTATACTTGTTAGATTGTTTATTACGATTGCTCTGTGTCTAGTCAGGCCCACACTAGCCTATTAATACATCGCATCTTTGTTTAATGATAGTTGCCCTGGAAGTTTTATGAAATAAGTATAGGATTTAAATAGTTAACCAAATGTAAAATAGTTTAGTTGTAAAAAATAATTAATTGTAATCGTGAATGATTCTAACACTGGCGATTCCGCTTCATTGATGACATCTGCCGCTTCTACAACAGGCCTATCCTACTGCGGCTACGTACGCCTGCTAAAAATAGTTTTTAAGTTCGGCTTTGAATTTATTTTTAATCTCAAGTTAGCAAATATTAAACTAAATACCCCCGTCGCAGCAGACCTGCGTACTCAGCGAATTTCCAATGGAATTTCGGATTATTTACTTTCCCCATAAAAACACCATAGGATCGAATATGTAGGTTTGCTGCCATGGGGTGTTGTTAGAAAATCTAAGTTAATCAATAATTGGTGAATGTAAACACAAAAGTGTATCAAGCTCTGGCAATTTTGTGTTTTCCCCATAAACCCCATGGGGGTGAGTATGTAGGTTTGCCGCCATATGGGTTTTGTAAGCAATCATAAGTAAAGCCCTATCTAGATAATTTACATACCAAATTTGATTAAGTTATGTCGATAAATAAGCAAGATATAGGGTTTTCTTGATTTCCCATAAGAATAACATGGAAAACACATTTTTGGATTTTCCCCGTAACCAGTTATGCTATGATAAAAATTCAAAATACCAAATTGTTTGTTTTTTTAAGCTCTTTTAAATGGTTTCAGTTAAAATTGATGAATTTTGAAAATTGAGGTCAAAAAATGCCAAAAACCCATTTTTGACCCCTTTGAAACCCCATAAAACCCCGTTCCCATAACCCGACAATGCTGGTTTGCGAACTCATGAAAATAGACCTGGTCTTACACCTTCATACCAAATTTCATCAAAATCGGAGGTTCCCTTCAAAAGTTATCGGTACCACGGACACATATATATATATATATATAGATATATATATATATATATACATATATATGAAAATGAACGAATGGTGTTTTTGGCTTCTGGGGACCTCAAAATGAAAAAGTAAAGTGGTCCCGGGCTTAGGTCTTACCATGGCTACTACCGTAATAGCGTATTCCCTATAGGGAAATTCGCTAAAAAAACCTTGTCAAAAAGTAAAAACACTAAATTGGGCAATTTAACATCAGAATATCATAGAAAAACTAACCACGTAAAAAAATAACCTGGTTAGTTTTTCTATGATAACATAAACAATTCTGTAAGTGTAGTGTGTGTGTGTGTGTGTGTGTGTGTGTGTGGGGGGGGGGGCGGGGAAGGCTACCTCAAATCTGGGCCAGGTGTACCGTTCCGCCACTGCAAAAATTGCCATGACACCACTGGTGGCCACTCATGTAATTTCTCCAGAGGTGTTGCACATTATATCAGATAAAGTAGAGAGAACTGTAATTAGCCTGTATCTTAACTTTAATAGAATTATTTTAATGTTGTAAAGAAAAATTAAATATATTTCCTTTTTTGGCCAAGTTTATCTGTAACATAAACACCGTACCAGTAATTAAAATAGGAAATGTCTTATCTGAGTCACTATTGGAAAGGTAAGAAAATTAATGCTCTAACAAGTGTTATTTATTTATTTTTTTATTTATAAAACATGATCTGTGTGAGTAGATCACCGTGAGTACAGGGTAGCTAAGTTAAACCAAAGTACAAAATTGGTGTTCTCATGCTAATCTAATTTTAACATTAGCTTAATAGTGACAGTAGAAGTAATTGTATCAATACAGCTCAACATACAATACCATTTTCATCATACCATTGCGATAAACGTTGTTTTCGGAACGGTCAGCTGTGATCGAAACTAGTTGATTCCCGGTGGGTTGGATAAACATGTTGGTAAACAAAGTTTTCGGGACTAGTCCTCGAAACAGTGGTTTTCGGGACTAGGCCGGAAAAAAACTTCCAATGTTTGACACCACTAGCGCTGCTATTCAACTTAAAGTAACTTAAACCTCGTTGCCTCCAATATATAAATGTCAAACAGCTGATTGTTTAGTTGTAAATAGTTCAAATACAAGATAAACAAATAACAACGTAAGAGGGGGTATATAGATTAAAATTTATTAATTTTTATCCAAACTGTATATTTATTAAAGGTGGTATGATGAAAAGTACTGTTCGTAACTCGTCCGAAAGTGGTATTATCGGTGCTCGATCGAATTCAAGTACTCGGCTTCGCCTCGTACTTGAAACTCGATCTTGCACCGATAACGACCACTTTCCGGACTAGTGACGAAATATACTATTACAAAAATTATTATAATATTTACTGATTCATATTGAATATTACTAGAGAAATAACAGAGTTAATGAAAAAAAACTTCTTTCCAAAGACTAATGTAAAAGATCATAATTCAAAATTCTGGTAGATTTTTTAATGATTTACTAAGACAAATTTTAATAGACAGGCTATTTGAATAAAGGAGTATTTGTAATTTTTTAGTTTTGAAAACAAGAAATGGAAGTTTTCAGTTTTGGTTTTGCCTATTCACAAAATGCATATCAAAATGTTATGAAGTGCAATGAGTTTGAAACCTTAAATATACCTTACATAATTAATACAACACGAACATCTTGCTTGTAATTAGATTATTCCTAGTTAGTCTAATGAATTTCTCAATGAACACATTTGGTATGATAAATTAATGAAGTCAAATTGTGACGCGTTTTACCAGTAATTAATAAATTTATATACATAAGACTAGAGTAGTTTACGGCTGTTTTTAGCTCCTGTATTAGTATTTTTTACATTATGTTGTTTCAGAGCTAAAAGCGGTTCAACGCTAGATTTTTAAAGTTGGTTGTATCACTGTAAATTTTTTAAGGCACAACTCATTTAAGTCTTCAAGCCTTAGTTGTACAAAACTTATATTAAAAATATTTACAGATAATTTGACCAGAAATAACTCTTTCCTTGATAAGATTATTTTAACCGGTTAAGTATAACATATTACCGTTGTTAAAACAATTGGTAAAATGTAAATCAATAAAAGTGACTTCATGGTCAACAGATAAAATCATTATTTTGATCATTTATAATTTGCTAAGGAACAAGTTGCGCTTTTTCAGCAATCGAGCCTTTCATGTATTTCATCTCGTTGTTCATTGACACCTTCTCAACGTTATAGATGGGTCGATAGTTTCTGTATTTGTTGACAGCAATGATAGTTCCGATGATGAGTGCTACGGCTACTATACCAGCTATGGCTATGAGATAATACAACTTAGCTGGGCCTTCTTTGCTTTCACTTGAAGGAGATATATTTTTCATTCTCTCTAGTTCAAGTTTTCTTTGTTCTAAGAGCAACTTCTCTCGCAGCAAACTTTCTTCCTCTCTTTCTGCAATACAGGGGAAGTTTTCATGTCTATTCTTTGTGTCAATGTCCCAAAACACAACCTGCTTCTCATTTAACCAGACAGGCTCTTTGCACCTGAAAAAATATATTACTTTTACTTAGTGAGTTGCTGTGACACATCGCTTTGCGTAAGATAATATTTATTTATAGGTATTTTTCACGTTCAGAGTTACTTCGGTAATGAATTTGATAGACTAAGCGACTAGAAAGGGACTAGACAGACTGGAGTGGCACAGCGTGTTTTTGCCTCTGCAAGTAGCATGCAGGGCCGCATGGGAACCGACCCGCGGGATAGCCACAAACACGGGGGAAAACAAAATACCTTATTGAAGATTAAACACTCATTATAAATCTTTACGCCAAATGAAAAACTCAAATAAGGTAAAAAACATTAAAAACAGTCGCAAGTTTGACACGAATGATCATATGTTATCACTGTCGCATCGGCGAGTAGGCCTTAGGTTTGTGCTCAGGTGTGAAAAATTGAGGGAAAATCCCTCAAGTGTGGGGACAAAAAGTTTTGTAGGGCGGCCAAAGTCTAATAGTATTGACTACATACAATAACATCAATAGTCTTCTCATTGAATGTATTTTGTTTGATACAGAAATTTGGAAGGTTCGTGTACATCGCGCCAGTGGTGTTGCAATCGATGTTGTAATTATTCAGCTGGATTTAGCTGGATTTTTTCAGCACTGCAAAAAAACTTTATCACAACATAAACATAACCATCTGTTATAAAAGTTTTTTATCCTTGTTAAGAAGAGAGGTAACAACAATGTATACAGAACCAATTAAGTAGGGTATCCCATGTAAAAAAAATGTTAGTTTTGCCTTCGAAAACCAGAGGAAAATAGCGCTGATGTTAAGACTACTTCTCTTTATTGTCACGGGAAGTGCTCTTTCTACCTCTTAAATGTCAAAATAATCGTATTTGTAAAAAAAAAAAAATCAAAACAATAACAAAATTTTGTAAAATTATTCTAATTATCTATTTCCATTCAACCAATCAGCATAATCCTTACCATCTTGGTGGTGCTATCTGTGTTTGGGGGGCGGCATTTTCACTTCTCACTTCCCCGTCAGGATGTCCCCACTTATTTGGTTCTGTATAAATTGGTAAAAACTTAATACTAATTTGCCTATCATATGTTACTTGTACTTCATGTACGCCACGGAAGGTCGCACCACCATAAATTGGTTTCAAACACGCCTAGGCTATGAGGAGTCTATTCACGTTAGTATATATAGTCAATGCTAGTAATAGGCTATAAGGTATTTGGGAGACAGTCATGACACTTGATCACTTCACGTGTCCTAAAAAACCACCAGACATCACAGTAAAGATTATAGCTTAAAGCGCTAGTGGTGGTTCACTAGCTCACATTGTGATTAACATTCGAGTTAACTCTGCAGAGTCTGCAGCCAATCACACCACGCACTAGTAAATCATCACAAGCGCTCCAAGCCACCGGTATAATTGTTACTGATATGTATGGTGGCTCAATGTGGAGACACCCTAATACTTGTAGTTTCGATAGAAGGGTCGTGACTGTGTGGGGTCGATGGGGCGGCCCTGTTGCACACGGCCCTCACAGCTGATATGCGTAAGCGCTCGCCCGACTCAAACTCATACCGCAGCGACATCGGTGCTAGGGACAGCAGCGATGCATTCAATGCTAACATAAATTAACTTTAAAAATAACTATGATAGATTATTTGGTTATAAAAAATTATCCTCTGTGTTTCATTAATTAAAAAATTTTATTTTGGCTTAGTTATATTATTTTTATTTTTCCATTTTTTGCCGCCCTTGGGAAAGTGCCGCCCTAGGCTGTCGCCTAGTTCACCTAATGGGTGCGCCGGTCCTGGGCTCACATGAAAAACAAGTGACATACGTAATCTTACGTGAAACATTTTATAATTTAGGATTCTGATTTTGATGTGGCCCAGTGGCGGCTCCAGAGCCGATTTTTGGGGGGGGGGCCATTGCCTATCATGGTGGTGGTGGTGGGGGGGGGGGGGGTGGCCGTGGAAAGGGTGAAGGGGGTAGGGGTGGAAAGGGTGACGGTGGGGAGTATAGGCCTAAATTGCCGATCACTGATGGTATTATTAATAGTAGGCCTATTATTTTCCTAGGTGAAAGGGATATGGGGGATTATAGCCTAAGATCCAGATTTACTAAAATCCAGTCTAACAATTTGTTAATTTCAAGGTTTGAGTGATTATGTATCTTCATAAATACACTTGTTTGTAACTTGTTTTTAAGGGAATTTTCTTCATGTAAATAAAATGGGGTATTTTCATTCCGGTTTCAGTATTTGGACAAACTGGTGGATTGCAGCAGAAACCAAGTACGCATCACGAAAATTTCTGCAGTCAGTCTGAATTGTAATGTTGAGACTCTTCATTTTATATTATATGCTTCTCTTAAGCATTAGAGCTAAACACTAAACAGACTTACTTAAAAATAAAGTAAATAGTTAACCCACATAGCCAATTTGACGTCAAAAAGTGATCAAAGTCGTCAAAGTGATGTCAAAGTAAAATATTAGATCAAGTATTGATGTCAAAATGATGTAAAAATTTTGCATTTTTAAATTTTAAAGTTAGTGTAATAAATGAAGAAAAAAACATTTCTTTAAGTCTTTTACAACAAGATAACATCATTATTTGTTTAAAACAATTGAACTCGTTAAAAACTTGACATCATTTTGATGTAAAAATTATGTAAAGTATTTGATCACACAGTCAAAAGTTTTACATCAATTGAGATAACTGCAATTTGTTAAACATTTTCACATGAAACAAACATGTAAGGGAACTCTACTTTAAGACCTGTTTAGGAAGACATAAAAATATATAGGCCACGGGAAATGCGTTTGATTTGATCAACGCAAAGAAACTTGAGTATCAACTGGCCAAGTAGTGTAACAACTAAAGTGTGAAGCAGAGAGCACCGTGGCATAGTAGGTAGGGTCGCGGCTTGGGAACCTAGAGGTCCTGGGTTCAAATCCTGCCAGCGGCAAAAACTTTTTTCCGCTTCTATAGTTGTTTATCGGTTAAAAATTACCATGTTATTACTTTTGTTTTGCTATTCAAGATATTTTGAATCAATTTTGACAAGATTAGTTTGTCAGTTTGACATCAAAGTGATGTAAAATTGACGTCATAGTTCATCAATTTACTGACATCAATTTGACATAAAAAATCGGGACATTTTTACTTCACATTGACATCAAAATGACGTTTTTTTTGTCACATTTGAAGTCAATATGACATCAACAATATCAATGACATTGACATCTTTTACATCAAATTGCCGTACTTGTGCTATTTGGGAAAGTATTAGAGTCTTTTTGTGTTTTATTAAAAAACAGCTTCAATAATAAATCAGATATCGATGTTAATTTGTTAAATGCTCTTAGCGGTAAGAAACAAATCCCATGGGTCATATTGTCGTCATGACTATTGCAAATTAATTCTTTGACTTGAACTCTTTTCCCCTATCAGGAGTTATTTTCATAAAAAGAAGGCTATCACTGTACAATATCAAACTTTCATGAAAATTAGATAATTTTTGTACCTAAAATATAATGTATTATTTTTAAGCCCCCAAAAAATGACTGGCAAAAAATTCTCGGGGGAGGGGGGGGGGCTATGGCCCCCCCCTGAAGCCGCCACTGACGTGGCCTTGTGTTTTAGCAGCAGTTGAATCAAGCAGATGAATTATTACAACAGTGATTACAGCGCCTCTGGCGCGCCAAACATGAACCTATGCAAATTTCGGTCTCAACCTAATGCGTTGGATGATGAGTCTATTCATGATAGTGTGTATTGTCAATCAGTGGCGGCTCGCCCATAAGGACTCCCGGACGCCGCCCCCCCCCCCCGAAAGAATTTATTAAAAAAACCAAAATAAATAAATTAACAAAAATATTATTATAAGAATATTTAACAGAATGACAATTGTATAGTTCATAAGTTGAAGATAGAAACAGATCGTACCGAAATAAATGAAAATCGACGACAATTGTGGCTCTAATTCTATCGCGGCCGGCTCGGGCCGGAGCGACGGCCACGGCGTCCTAGCGCTCTTGTAAAATCAAATGGAGACGCGCATACGCGCACCTCACTCACACAGGCACACACAACGGCTGCTTAATGCAAAGCTCTGCCCAGCGCCCTAGGCTGCGCGCGCCACTGCTCCAGCCACTGCTACCAACCTATCAGTGCCAAAAATGTGACTGTCAGTTCCCTCACGTTTCAATCGTCTGTCTGGGTTCTTTTGAGCGTAATGTTGTACGTGTTGGTGTATGTTGTGTTGAAATAGTGAATTATATAGATTTGTGAGGAAATGTAAATGGATGATAGTGAAATGGGTGACGTTGGAGATGAGCAACATTTACACTAGGTAAATTGTATAGTAGGTAATAGAATGGGGGAAAAACATTGAATATTAGAATTATTTTGAAGAACCCGGGGATTCCAAGGCCCAATTTAGTCTTAATCAAATGCAAAATTGAACAAAGAGAAAAAATAGTTTTAATCAAAAGTGTTTTAGAAATTTATACAATTAGGCCAATTGGCTGTGTGGCTGTAAAATTACAAACTCGTTTTTCTGTAACACTTGCTTGATTATAGAGATTCAGGATCTTGACTTAACTGTTGGTGGTATTTCAGGGATTAAACATTTAAACTAAAAAGTTAAGAAATATAAAACGAGTGACAAACACAGCAATGCGTGTATAGAATTTGATTAAGTATTTGGAAGGATTGACATTAGATTTGCGACATTAAATAAAGCTATACAAAATGTC
Source organism: Neoaliturus tenellus (assembly GCA_030545055.2). Lineage (NCBI taxonomy): Eukaryota > Metazoa > Arthropoda > Insecta > Hemiptera > Cicadellidae > Neoaliturus > Neoaliturus tenellus. The sequence continues at coordinate 52,654,073 of CM061533.1, read as the reverse complement.
TTGAGAAATACAGATTTTTTATTTTTATTTATTTATTTATTTTTGGTCTGGATTTTGTATAGCAAAATCATTGACTATGTATTCATAGTCAATTGCAAAATAATCCCAAAATCTGATGTGTCCTTTAAAGTCAATAAAACAATTGATTGTGTTAAGGCTTTCAGGTACGATAAAGAATTTAAATCTTAAGTACAAAAAATAAGAAACTCCCCTGAACTGGATAAGTCTAGTGTGTGAACAATAGTGTAACTGAACCCAGACGTAAACATTGTTTGAAGACCGGAAATATATTGTCGCAAAGGCATGTGACATTTTCTTCCGGGGTGCGTAGCGGACCGCTTTCAATTCTTAGAACACACCTGTCAGCGGCAAAACTACTTCAGTCTGATTTGTTTCCTCAATTCAAAAATAAATGTCACAAAAAAGAAGTAGGCCCATGCATTTAAACGTATTCATATCAATGAATAAAATTGACAGAAAACCAATGCTTGTTTTAGGTCTAATTGACCTAAAAATGTCATCTCTGTTGTACATAACTGATAACTGCAGGGTGATAACTTTTTGTCAGCAATTGTGATACAGGTATTAAGATTTTTAGGCTATATTGCAATTTAATTCACCTTTGTGATCGAATTATACCTGTTTGATGGAGTAAATATTATTTATGAAACAAGAGATAACCGTTTTTTCTGAAGAAGAGACATTACTTATCTTCACTTTCGTAAATATAAATAAAATAATGATAAGAGCCCCTCCACCGTCCCTAACCACCGGCCGCCACTGTTGTCAATGATAGTATGGTAGTAAGCTTACTTGATCTCGGTGAGCCTGTCGACGGTGTTGTTCCTGCTGCGGAGCAGAGTTGCCAGCCAGTGCAGACGACAGTCACACACCCACGGGTTACCCTCCAAGGTCACCTTTGACATTTTGATCCATGGCAGGAGGTTTTTTCTCACTCGGGGGAGACCGTTGTGGTTCAGATATACCTACAAACATTTCTTTGTGGAGACCTGTTTTACATAATGGTAGTGACTAAAATTTATTTTAAAAATACCTCCTTGTAAATAGATAATGAGTCGTGTAAATACAAGGTTAACAAAGGTACTAGACTCCCCTAACCGCATGAAGTAACTGAATGAAAGTAGACAATACATAAATGCTCATCGGGAAGCGCGCAGCATGGCAGAAAAAACTACCTAAAAAAAAAAACTCTTAACTAAACCACTCACCTGTGAGTTGTTCCGCTGTAAATATGTTAATATTTAGACTGCTCCTGATTTTATAGTTCCTAAAAATTAAACTGCTGTTTAAAATTCAAAGTCTATTACACATGTACCAATACTTTGGTTGATACACATATTTTTACCTTTGGAAGCAAATATATTTAACTTTAAACAGTGCATTACTGAATTTATCTTGTAATAAATGAACAATAAAAAAATAAAAAATTGTAAAGAATCATACCTCTTGCAACATTGTGCGTTTCAAATCATGTTTCCAAAATGCATTTTCATCAATGTCAACTAGTTCGGTATTGTAAGTACAGCTAACTACTCTGAGGTTTTCAAGGCTTGAGAAAGTCCCTGAGCCAATCTTGTTCAGTTTGGGCATCCCTGAGACTTTGACTTCACTCAGTCTATGCAGTCCTGCGAATGAAGTTTCATCCAGCTCCTGAATGGGATTTTGATTCATGTTTAGATCCCTAAGTGTGTTTCCAAGAACTCGGAGATCGGGTACATGGGTGAACTGATTTCCATTCAACAACAGAGTTGTGAGCTGCAGTTCTGAGAAGGCATCTTTAGGCAATGATGTTAGTCTTGCTCCAGCAAGACTGAGTAGCTGAAATTATAAATTGTGATTAGGATACTACAAGTAAACATGTCTTTAATTTGTTTGGGGAAATAATTTAGAAGCATTGCATCATCGAGTAACAAGAATGTAACTGCCCCTTTATTTGAAATCTGTTGGATCTTCACAAAGTTGAAATCGTACTAGTGTTAATTTTTTATTATTCATTTATTATTATTACGAGGTGGCCCGTGCGCAAATTGCGCATTTTATGATTCTGTATGAGTGAAACTCACCACAGTACGTGAATGTTGAGATGAAGTGACAGAGATCTATTTTTGTTTACTATCTGGCTTTTAAAATTCATCTGAAGGAATCAGCTGTTAAATTACAATGCACATTAAAGAACTTGTAATAAAAGTTGGTCAACATTTTAAAGCGCCCTCTAGAAATAAATCAAAGGCGATTGGGGCGAAGCCCGAAACAATATGACCGTTTTAATTACGATTCGTCACTGCGGTGTAACCTAAGCTTTAAAATGACACCTCAATCTTAAAAATCGGTTCAGTAGGTCGAGAGAAAAAGGGACGTAACAGACGAAACCCTTATAGAAATAAGAAGATAGATTATTTTATTATTATAGAGTAGAAATCTTTTTAAACACCTACCATGGGACTAGATACCAGGACAAACGGTTAAAATTAATATACCGTAATTAGTTTTGATAATCTACTGTCTATCGAAGGTGTAATCAAATATTGCAGCAAATAACCTACTTGAAGAAATCACATTATTTTACAGGAAGTTTGCTTAGTATGAAGGTCTGCTGTGAAATGGGTATTAGCAGTGCTGTTTTTATGTCGGTACATGCCGGTACGCTGTATAAATAGCTCTTCGAAAAAAAAAAATATATATATATATATATTTTTTTAACTTTAAATATTTTTGTAACCTTGCTTCCAAATAACTTTAAAAGACCCTTTTTGAGGCTAAATTTTAAAAGTTTTCCCGGGGGCAAACTCTCATGAATCCCCCCAGGCCCCCTGGAACATTGCGTACCGGAACCTATAGTGTTACATAAACAGCACTGGGTATTAGTATTGGTTACTGACTGTTAATGATCTTTTCTCAATTTTTGTTTGGTTATTTTTAAATAAAAAATATTGTAAAGTTGTTTTAAACTTTATGTTAGGTTTTTGTAAGGGTATTTGTTAAAATAACTGGACCCTAAATGATGTCCATTGAGTGTGTAATGGACTCATCCTCATAGCTTGTTTGAGTCTTGTTCGTAAGGTTTTTCCCCTTATATTGTCAGGCACAATAAGGTTTGTAAAAATAAAAAATATACAGGGAACAAATCTAGAATGTAGTAGTAGCCACCTTGAGCTCAGGCAGTTCACGCAGGGCTTGTGAGAACTCGTCCCCGATGGCGGAGATGGGGTTGAAGTCGAGGTGCAGGTCGCGCAGGTACTGCAAGTGCGTCAACAAGCTGGGCCGCAGCGAACTGATGTTGTTGTGTCCGAGGTCCAGCACTCGGATAGGCAGCGGCTCGTACCGCTCCCCCCCCACCGCCTTCTTACCCACCAGCACACCCTTCAGGCTCTCCTCTGTGGGACACAGGATAGTGAATAAACATAACAGTTGCTCCGTCTTTACCAACTCCACTTTAACCGGCCCACCTTGTCAAAAAACTATTTTGAACTAGGTATTACCTTCTGACATTCCTTGTCGCTGGTGGTTAAGTTGCGACGTGTTTCGTCACTACAGTAACATTTTCAAGCATCTTCGCACTAGCGTTTCGTCATAAGTTAAAATCAAACATTTACACATGACACAGACACATAATAAATAATACCGATAACACTTAAACATATATCACGTCGACGCGGTGGCCACATTTCGCACGACACGGACGGATGATTTGCAACGACTGGATGACCTGGACCTGGATGACTGGCATCCAGTCGTTGCAAACCATCCCCAGATAGCAAGGAAGCTTGAATCGAGCCTTGACTTTGCCTCGATTTTTAATTGCAGCGTAAGCCTTGAATTTGAGCATCGATTCGAGTCCGATTCGAAATAACCAAAGATAATCAAGGCTTGAATTTGTTTCTCACTTTAATGTCAAAGTAAGCCTTGAATTTGATTATCCAACTAAACTCGATTCACGTTTGCGAATCGAACTCGAATCGATACCGATTCGAGGCACGACGTCCCGACCAATCACAAGCCGCCCAACGCCGTCCCACAATGCAGTGCGCGGCTCACGAGGATCGATTTCTCATCGATTTTGTATAGATTTTTCGGTACGAGACGGGCCGACGCCATTACTTTTTTACCAGACTCCGAAGTTATCGGATGTGTATATTTTACGTTCCGATTTTTAAGTAAGTTTTTTATCTAGCGTTCTGCGTTCTTCTGCAGTTGATATTACACATTAAAGAGGAATAATACATCACGTGGTGTCATTTATTTAGTTCAAAACAGAAATTAGTTAAGTACAAATTATTTAGATTATTTAATACTTAAGTAGGGGGGGTATCTCAATTTTCAAATTATTTGTAGGCATAATTTGTAAAATTGAGTTAGGCAAATGTAAGTTTATTCCATTTTCTCAGTAAAATTTAAAAGTTTTTTTTTGGGTTCCGTTTTGAAATGGGGTTTCTGTCATGTAGGCCTAGTTTTCGAACCGTATTCGCTTCTTAATATAAAGTTATCTCTTTGTAACTTAAAAACATTGTGGAAAAAATGTTGAGTTCAACAAATATGTAACTTAAGCCTAGTTACGAGTTGTCACATTTGTGATTCCTCAACATGTCATTTATTTAATATTATTACTAGGCTATTACCATTGACTATGTATACTATATGTTCACTAGCCTACATATAGTGTTAAATACGCAAGTATTGTGCCTGTAAATGTTAAAAACCCGTACTAGGCCTAGGCCCAACATAAAAGAAACAAGGTTAAATGTAAGATAGGCCTAGACCAAAACAAAAAAACTGCTTGCAGACGTCTTTTTAAAGACTTGGGAGAAAAGTTTAATTTATGTAAATTATTATCAACAGTTTGATTAAAATAAATTTCAGATGAAAGGCTTACTATGAACGTTTTAAACAGATATTTATATTTACTTTTTTTTAATAACAGGAACATTTTTACATATAAACGTAGGCTATGGAAAATTAAACATTTAACATTAAACAAGTTTGGCCTAAATGTTATAAAAAAATGGTATGCCTATTTAACTGTTTCTACTGATTAAGTTACAAAAACTCGTTTGAAATAATCATTGGCAAACCCAGGCTTTAGATTACGCATTATTTATACAGTTCATTATTTATACATTATGCATAACGTAAAACTTATTACCCATAAATTTTAAAATAATGTTCAGCGTTTCGGTAATAATGCTGAACGTTATTTTGATGCAACACAAACATTGATTTGATACCATACTTAATGTTGTAAAATTTCAATTTTCTTCATAAATTGTTATACAGTTTTACACGATTCAAAATACTTATAGCGTACAGCGTAGTTAAGTTTTAGTCTTTTTAAATTAAGTTATATTTCGGTTCAAATAGTCGAGTTTTAAAAATTGAGGGCAAAAACACTAAAAATTAATGTTCAGATTTTTTGCAAAATCTGAAATACAATTTAGTATTTTTTGAGCGGAGCGAGCGAAGCGAGCGAAGCTCCTATACTACACTCTGGCTTTTTATTTACAAGTACTCCTCCTGAACGGCTGGAGTGATCCTCACGAAATTTTGCTCTATCATAGTAAACATCTATGGGAAGGTATAAATCTGAAATGGTAAAAATCGGACATAAGGATTCTGCCCTACGACCTTTTAAAGTTACCATGTTATTTTAATGGGAGAAATATTTTATTTGGTTTTGTTTACTGTGTGTTGATTATACAGCTGTTATAAGGATCAAATAAATTTAACTGCAGACTGTTACTATCAGCTGTTTGTAAATACAGTAGTTTTCTGTAAAATTTTTGTTATGTTTATTTTAGTGGTTTGTTTACCTTTGTACGTGAATGAAATGCAACGTTTTTATAGATGGGGTGTAAATCTTGGACGACGTACTGTTAATGAATCCCAGTACCATCGACAGGAGACTGCACATGAAATTGATGGAGAGTATGCTGAAAGGTTTAGGCAAATTTGGAAGCCATCGCGTATCAAAAATGCAGAGTCTGCAGACGCTTGGACGTATAGTCAGCAATGATGACAACTGTATTTGTACCTCATGCGTAAAAGATCCTTCAAAATTCTCTGCAGTCAACAATAAGCAACCTTCAATCATTCCCGAAGAACTAAAGCATCTCTCAATGATTTAGGAAAAGCTAATCACTCGAATCCATCCTGTCATGCCCGTATATCAGTTTAGCAAGTGGTTCTTTTGGCCAGTACCACTATAGAGGACATGTAATTAATATTGAACAAGACATACAGTAATTGATATTGCAAATTCGTATCCAATCGCGCCTTCATCTCTTTGTATCGTAATTGTACGTAATTGATCGCTGGTGTCAAAGGCTATTCTGATTTTTGCGTGAGGAAGCAAAAAGTCCTTCAAGTTTTTTGCTGGCTCCAAACGCATAATCAGTATTATGCTGATGTTTATATCGATATGTACGCTATTGAGTCTCTTCCGTATGATGACAATGTAGCTGGTCAATTAAGATTTATTGAACAAGGAGGTTTATCAGATGAATCGTTCGACGAAGATCATATTGAATAATCAGCAGTTCCGCTAGCACCGAGACAAAGTATAGAGTCTGCTATAGTACTAAACCAAATCAATTGGCCAAGAGCTTCGCCTAACCCAGTCAACGAGTTTACACAGTCTGGCAATATTCCACAAGCATTCCCACCTTTGTTTCCAAACGGTGCCACAGACTTCCTAGACCCAACCCGGAGCATTAAGGTATCATTTCGAGAGTGGTGTGAGTTTGTTATGAGATATGAAGAAAAACGGTTTTCTCAAGATCCTAGATTCAGTTTTTTTTCTTTTTCTAAATACAAGGCAAAGACATGATGCCTGTCGACAGAGTGCTATCTTCTCTAAGAAAAATGACTTCTCCGGTAATGTCCAACAAATAGAGGATGAAGTTAAGCGAGACCCGTCCATAATAAAACGTTTGCTTACTAATAAAACGTTTGCTTACATGGGGATCCAAAATCCGTGGTACGTCATCATTCTGGTACCTAGGGTGTTTAGCGCTAAAGTCAATGATAAATCAGCTTGGCGATCCAACATTGTTCCTTACGTTAAGTGCTGCAGACCTCTGGTGGAATTGTTTGGTAAGACACATAGGTTTATCTGCCAAGGAATTAAATCTACTTATTGAGATGGGAGCAAGCCAACTAATGCAAGAAAAACTTAGCGGAAACCCACTTATTGCAGACGAGTACTTCTCCAAAGTGTGTTTGCATGTTCATAAACATATTGAAGGAAAAGTTTAAAATTACTGATATTTGTGGCGTTTTGAATACCAACACCGTGGAGGTCCCCACTTTCAATGCTGTTCTTTGGCTTGAAAATGCTCCAGATGTCCGTATGTTTGACTCGGCGTCAATCGATGATTTAGCAGCTTATAAAGATTATTATGATGCTATCGTATCAGCGTACAACCCGGGAAAAGTTATAAGTTATCTGGATGAATTTCCCATCCGCATTTTGGTACATTTCGATGGATACAAAGGACCAACGTTCAATGGCTCATTCCCAGTCTTACCACATACTGTTGGATACCACAAACATAATTTATCATGTACAAGGAAGCAGTTTCCTTTCCAAGTTGCCTATGGCATAACAATCCATAAGGCTCAGGGAATTACCGTTGATAAAGTTGTAGTTGAGATTGGTTCACCAGAGTTTGCGCTGGGTCTTACACTTATGTAGCAGTGTCACGGGTTCGGTCAATTGAAGGACTAATACTTGAACCACGATTTCCACCAGACCGTCTTCTTAGGGCGATCAACAACAATGCGGGTTGGACAACAAAACGTCAAGAACTTGCTCGTCTACGTTCCCTGATTCAATCATGAATTATTGTATTGTAATTACATCTTATGCCAATTGCCAACAACAATTTTATAACGTAGTATAAGTTTTATCAAAGTGAATTATACTGTTTTAAAATCATTTAGTATATCTTTTGAGTAAAAAGTAATCTAGCAAACTAATATTACCCAATGGAAAAATCTATTGGTCAATTCATTTCTCAAAATTATTGATTAAAAAAATAGTTGCTCCGCTCAATATTGCAAGCAGACAACTGCATTGTATACCTAGTTACACTCATTAAATCTTTGGGTTCGTTTTAGTTCAAACCACAATATTTTAGAAAAATTGGTTTCCCAGAACTCATTATCCGTTTTAATTGATAGGCTGTCAAAGTGTGCACATTTCTTGTGAAATCAAAACAATGGATCGAACTATTAGATTTACTCTCTTTTTCCTAGGATGTAAAGTTTTATTCTTTTGGAGGTTGAATTGTAGCGATAAAATATTTTTCACCCTTAGGTTTGATGATAGTTATTCGTATCCTCCCCAAAATAGCTATTTGTGTACGTCATTGCCGCTAGAGAATTAATTGTAGATGTAGAGAACATTTTGAGAGTGGTAATGACTATTTACTTCATTTATAACATTTACAAGATTTATCCTACCAACATAAAAAATCTCATTTAGTTTTTCCTGTGTTTTTTCTGCATTCCTGAAGCAATACGATTAGTTCCATGAAGTGAAAAGAATATAATATTATATGTCACACGTTTCAGAATACAATTTCATACAGTTCATAAAATAATGAGTTTGTTTGACTAAGTTTAAAAAGTGCTTACTGAAACACTAATTGAACCATTAAAAAATAATGTATTGCTGTAGACTGAAATAAGTGTATTTGAAATAAACAGAAAATACTAAAACTCAGCCATTTATTAGCAAATTGATCACCAGGCTTTAATTGCAGATTGGCGTACCGAGGCCTGAAAACATCCTATTGAGCTCTGTTAGGAACGCTGTAATTTTGTGTGTGTGTGTGTTTCTACGACAATGGCATTTTTTACTTTTTTATTTTGAACGGTCCTCGTTAGTTGTATCGTTGTTTGTCGTATTGGATAGGCCTACTAATTAACATATAATCTTATCAGTTTTATCAAAAAAATTTCTCACCCGACCAAGAGTTTACTTTTTTTATTGAAGAATAGTCTCAATTCTTCTAATATTTACTTTTTCTGAAAAAATGTTATTCTTGCTTGAAGATTTTTTTTTCGTTATTTTTATTAATGAAATATTTGTAATTGTTGTTTATACTATTGTCGTTGATTGTTTGATGTTACAGTATTATCATTAAATGCCAGTGTGGTTGCTCATCGTAAAACTAACAACCTTTTCCAAAATACTGTAGCTGCAAACACAAAAAAATTCTTATGATTGATTTTACTTTGAATTGCTCCCTCTATCGAAGCCAAGCCTTCTGGCCCAATCTATGGAAACCGGACCATGTCAGCAATTTAATGTATGAGAAACAACCTATTATAGGTTATTGTCTCCTCTAAGCAAATAAATTTACACCACATTTTTTCTAGCCGCAGCACAGAAAAGTTTCGGAGCAGACGCAACAGAGGCCAAGTTTACTGCCATCACTGCTAAGTGGTTGCAGCAAGCCAAAACGCGGCAGGACAGAAGGAAATATTTACTACGTAAGATCTTCAATTTGATGCAAGTATCAAACTTATGCTCATAAAAATCTAAGATTTTCGACTGACTCTTAGTGGGCCGTCCTCCAGAAAGGCTATCCGGTCGGTTGTGAGGCACAACAAGAAAGATCCTCAAAAAATCCACACAGTCAGCAATTCCAGTAAAGATGTGTAAACTTTATCTGTGTAACTGGATGTTTAAATATTGATTTTTCCTGATGTAGAGTAAATTTTATTATGTGTTTTGCACTCAATAAATCACCCTTTATAAATCGCCCATAATAGATCGCGGTAAACCTAACTGTAGACAGCAAAAATGCTCACTCCCAAGCAGGTTACTACTTTTTTCTTATTTTTAAGGGGGGGGGGGTTGTTAGGTTGGCCGGCACTACATATAGTTTTATGCTTGATTCACTTGTGTAAATGTGTGTGCAGAAATGGAAGATTAAGAGGGGGTTAAAGAGAAAGAACTATAATGTTTCCTGCACAATCGTAGTCGTTGTGGGAACTACCCAAACAATGTTTTGAATATTACCCAAACTTCAGAAGACGAGATACAATATCGAGGATTTGGTGTAAAACACTGTGGCCAAAGAAACGCTTTTGTAGGCCTACTACAGCTGCATGTGTAAGACCCAAGACTCAGGTGATGATGAGTATGCTTATGAGTCCCATGATGATGGTAAGGAAAAGGGGGATTTTGGGGATAAGGAAATAGAATTTCGTAGATCCTATTCTTTGACTGCATCTTGCATTTTATTAAAGTGCACTTTATATTCTACCTATACATACGGAGTATTACGGTTATTACTACAATTCCATTATTTTATGTTACAGAGGAAATAAACGCCGTTTGGAAGATGTCGAGGTATTGGGTGGGGACATACAGGCTGAAGTTGACGGGGACCAAGAAGACAGTAGTGTCTAAGAAGCATATTTATTTTTATTTATTTATTATTATTAAGAAGCATATTTATTTATATTTAAATAAAAAATACATCTCTATTTTTGTGAAAATTTATTCATCCAATAAATGATTTGTTTATTGTATATTGTCTATTTTCTACACCCCAGATTATTACTTTAAAGTAATTTTTTTATTATCTAACTTACTTAGATAATGACATGACTACAAATATATTAATAGAAATTGGTAAAACAAAATTCTACCAATTACCGAATTTTACCGATTATGCCATATATATATATATATATATATATATATATATATATAAATAAGTACTCTTTTCTTCTAACAAGTTTATATATATATAAAGTTAGGAATGGTAGATTTTTACAGAGTAATAAAATTAAAGGACATTCAACATATCTACAGATGAAGAAAAATATAGCATCAATAATATGACAAATATATGCATTTTAAGTAGTTTTTTAGGCTAGTTTTTTATTCTAGTTATTTAAATGTACTAGTTTACTATTCAATAGCAAAATACAACACATCAACATCAATGCAATCAACAGTTTCAAATGATAAATTGTGTTAAAATTATGCTATTCTTGTCAAGCCTTTCTTTTTGTGTTAAAATGTTGATTGTGTACTCAGAAAACCCCCGTTTTAAAAGGAATAAAAATATATGTATGACTCAAAATGTGCTTCAAAAAGACTTAAAAGATTTGAAAGAGGCTAAAAATGTATAAAGGCTTGAAAAAAGACTTGAAAATCCATTGAAAAAGGCTCAAAATAGACTCGAAAAAGACTTGAAAAAAGCTTGAAAGAAGCTCGAAAAACACTGGAAAAGGGCTCGAAAGATGCTTGAAAAAGACTTGAATAGAGCTTGAAAATTTTTTTAAGGCTCGAAAAAGACTTGATAAACCATTGAAAAAGGCTCAAAAGAGACTCGAAAAAGACTTGAAAAAGGCTTGAAAGAGGCTCGAAAAACACTGGAAAAGGGCTCGAAAGATACTTGAAAAAGACTTGAAAAGAGCTTGAAAATATTTAAAGGCTTGAAAAACACTTGATAAACCATTGAAAAAGGCTCGAAAGAGACTCGAAAAAGACTTGAAAAAGGCTTGAAAGAGGCTCGAAAAACACTAGAAAAGGGCTCGAAAGATGCTTGAAAAAGACTTGAAAAGAGCTTGAAAATATTTAAAGGCTTGAAAAACACTTGATAAACCATTGAAAAAGGCTCGAAAGAGACTCGAAAAAGACTTGAAAAAGGCTTGAAAGAGGCTCGAAAAACACTAGAAAAGGGCTCGAAAGATGCTTGAAAAAGACTTGAAAAGAGCTTGAAAATATTTAAAGGCTTGAAAGTGACTTGAAAAAGAATTGAATGAAACACTTGATTCGAGTTGGAATCGATTTCACATAACGGTGACTAAGAGCCTTGAATCAAGTTTGAATCAAGTTTTCAGGCTCGATTGGTAAGGTTTGAATCAAACTTTCAAGCCTTGAAAATCAAGCTTGAATCAAGTTCGAATCAAGCTTTTTTTGCTATGTGGGTCCGTCCGTGTCGTGCGAAATGTGGCCACCGCGTCGACGTGATATATGTTTAAGTGTTACCGGTATTATTTATTATGTGTCTGTGTCGTGTGTAAATGTTTGATTTTAACTTATGACGAAACGCTAGTGCGAAGATGCTTGAAAATGTCACTGTAGTGACGAAACGCGTCGCAACTTAACCACCAGCGACAAGGAATGTCAGAAGGTAATACCTAGTTCAAATTAATTTCTACATTCCAGTAGTAGGATATGAATTAAAAAAAAAAAAAAAAAAAAAAAACTATTTCCTTTTAACTGGCCATTTCTTAAGATAACATCACATTAACCGGACTAGTTATTATATCTTGCAGACATGTTGCTTTCATATCTATCTTTCAAATCAATTTCACATAATACTACCTATTTTCGTTCTCAGTGAGCAATTTAAGTGAACTCCTAAGAAGTGAATGACACAGTAAGATTGTGTTTGTTTGCCTCTCCAAATACATAACCGATTTTTTCCAGGATAGTATTATCAGTACAGTATGTGTTTTGGTGTTGTTACATTGGCAAAATATGTTTTATGGTGTGTGAGGTTATGGCTATAGATTCCAAATATGATTATATTTAATGTTATTTTACATCTTATCTTTGAATTTATTCCATAGAAAAATGCAATTTAATGTTTTTAAAAGTACGTAAGTTCAACTAGCCAATTTATGATTCTGCTGCGGTCTGGTCCCAAGGTGGCCGGTTAAGAGGGAGTCTACTTTGTTTGCCCTAGAAGATGTGCAAGGATATCCCCTATTGTCGGTTAGTATGTAGCAACCTAACACAATAATGTAATTTTTATTACATCCATAGACCCATCTGGAAATGAAAAAGTAGCGAATAACTACAAAAAGTTTTATGTTGTGTATGTAACTACAAACATAAAAAGTTTTATGTTTGTACAAGCATTATTTAATTTTTCTGGCATTGCAGATGGCATAGAATAAATATTTTATGGTCTACTCCTACAGAATAAATTTTGACTGGACTCCCATTCACAGAGTTCACATACTGACACTCAATAGTTATGTCAAAGTAGTCTGATGAGTGTAATGTTTCCAAACAGAAATTTTTTAATCATCACTTTTAAAACCAGAATTTAGTTAGAAATTTAAAATTTATATTGAACAGCTTTGCTAAGTACTATAAGCTGTTACACTAAATAGTGACAATTTCAATCACTATCTAGGAGTTGCAAGTCATTTGGACAACTATAAAATGTAATTTACAAATACCCCCGTCGCAGCAGACCTGCGTACTCAGCGAATTTCCAATGGAATTTCAGATTATTTACTTTCCCCATAAAAACACCATAGGATCGAGTATGTAGGTTTTCTGCCATTGAGTGTTGTTAGAAAATCTAAGTTAATCAATAATTGGTGAATGTAAACACAAAATTGTATCAAACTCTGGCAATTTTTTATTTTCCCCATAAACCCCATGGGGGTGAGTATGTAGGTTTGCCGCCACATGGGTTTTGAAAGCAAGTATAAGTTACACCTTATATAGATAATGTACATACCAAATTTGATTAAGTTATGTCAATAAATAAACAAGATATAGGGTATTCTTGATTTCCCATAAGAATAGCATGGAAAACACGTTTTTTGGATTTTCCCCGTAACCAGTTATGCTATGATAAAAATTCAAAATACCAAATTGTTTGTTTTTTTTAAGCTCTTTTAAATGGTTTTAGTTAAAATAGATGCATTTTAAAAATTAAGGTCCAAAAATGCCAAAAACCCATTTTTTACCCTTTTGAAACCCCATAAAACCCCGTTCCCATGGTCCGATCATTCTGGTTCGCGAACTCAACCTAGTACACGCTGGCTTACATCCCTGTACCAAATTTCATCAAAATCGGAGGTTCCGTTCAAAAGTTATCGTGTTAACGGACACATAGATATATATATATATAGATATATATATATATATATATATATATATATATATATATATATATCAATTTGAACGAACAGTGTTTTTGGCTTCTAGGGACCTCAAAACAAAAAAGTTTCATGGTCCCAGTCTTAGGTCTCACCGGGACTACTACCGTAATAGCGTATTCCCTATAGGGAAATTCGCTAAAAAAGACACATCTTGTTTTAGAAGTTACCTGAAATTCGATTGTAGCTCAGGTCAAGGTTTTGAAGATTTTCAAGTCCAGTGAAGGCGAGAGGTTCGATCTCTTTGATGCTGTTGTGGTCTAGTGTTAATGACAAAACCCTTGGCAGATCTGGCAAAACAGTCACCCTCTTTAGGTGATTGTGTGATGCATTAACTTTCTGCAAATAAAATCAATGATATAAGTTAAGGAACACCATTTATATACAAGAAATTGTTTTCAATTCAAAACCTTGAAACATTTATATTTTAGAGGTCTATGCGGATTTAGGTCTTGATATCAGGGCCGCCGAGAAGGGGGGGGGGGGGGGGGGGGCACAGGGGACAGATTGCCCTAGGTATAAGAAAAGCTTCTTCTTACCTTTTCTAATGTAGTACAATATTAAAGAAAATTCCTCTTTATAAACATTTTAAATACTTTATTCAACTAAAAACAGAAAATACACACCATAGCTTCCTAGAATTCAAAACAATAACAAACTAATAATGAATGTAAACAAAACATCAGCTGTTTTTTTAAAATCAAATGTTAAATATGCAATATAGCACACTCCAGTTCACAACACTCTCCCACCTTGAGTAGTGTGAGCTACTCAATACTTATATTAACAAAAGAGAGTGAACCTTTCTGGAAATTTTATTGTTCGTCCATATCGAGTTTTAAGCTTTTCTTGCTCTATTTTGACTGAAGATGTGTTAGTTTCGTCTTTTTTCTTCATTATTGTATTTCAAATTTTCATTTCTGGGCCATTCTTTTCTTGGCAGACTTAACCATTCAGGCCCCTCCCACCATCTAGACCCAGATAAGAACTTGGCGTCACAACCTCTAGATGGGAGATCAGCTGGATTCTTTTCACCAGGCACGTGGTTCTGGTCTGTGTTGGTTAGTTTTCGTATTTCGGAAACACGATTCCACACAAAAACATTCCAGTTCCCATCTTGTTTTATCCAGGCTAAAACCGTGCTTGAGTCGGTCCAGTAATACACTGGTATGTCACTCCAATTCATACCATCCAATATACTTCGTGTAAGTCTCGCTACTCCATTTTTATCAGGCATCGTCTCAATGATAACACCTAAAGGCCAATTAAATCTCTTCACATTGTCACATTTTATGAGAACTTCATCTCCGACTGATGGTAAGTTTCTTGAATTCTTTTTTGCTTTATGAACCAATTGCCCAAGATATTCTCTTCTGAAACGTCTTTGGTTCTGCCATAAACTTTGCATATATTTCAATTTCTTGTTTAAACTGGTTGCGTCTATTTTGTCTGAGTCTGGTAAAGGAGGATGACTGTCAACACAAGGTAAACTCACCTCATAGCGGCCTTCATCATTTGTTGTAGTCGTTTCTAAAAAATGAGTTCTTACATCAGCTACTCTTTGTTTTTTGGATAGTTGTTCAATCGGCTCTGTAATACCAATAGAGTCCAATCTCCAAAGCTGGCAAATATCAGCATCATTAATGAACAAAGAAGACACAACTGCTGAAAGGGAACTTCCATTTTCCTCACCTGGAACCTTCCCCATGAGTGTCCATCCAAGCAGCGTTTCCATGGCAACTAGTCCAGACTCCAGCTGAATCCTTTTCCCTGTGAACAGCTTACCTGCGATATCTGCTCCTACTAAAATACCAATAGGCATGCATGTGTCATGAACATCAGTTAATGAGACATTATGTTTTGCTAGCTCTCGTAACCAGGGACCTTTGGTTATAGGAGAGATTTTTCCACATATCTCTGGCTGGCTTAAAACCTCAAAGTTGCATTTGTAACTTTTACTCTTACTAGTTAAGAAAACACGATATCGGTTGTGTTTTTGGGTTTCAGACTGTATATTACCAAAAAGTGAGTGTATAAGGGTTTCGTCACCAATAGGCTTATAACCCATTTTAACAGCTAGGTCATCAAGGATGTAAGAGCGTTGGGAGCCCGAATCAAATAATATACGAACTGACTCATCACGATCATTGTCAGGGTTTCGAATTGTCACTACTACCGTTTGCATGAAAATTGTTGGGCTGGAGTTACTCAAATTACTGGTGAGAACTTTATCTTCCAGTATTGTCTTTTCTTTGGAAGTGACATCAGTGCTGCAGCTGTCAGATTCATCCTTAGTATCCTTGGAGTGGATATTGGGGCACATTAAAATGTAATGCCTCCTTTTGCACAAAGGACATTTCAAATTAGCCCTACAACGTTTAATCGAGTGTCCTGGTTGTAAGCAACAGAAACAGCAATTCTTTTGTCTTATAACCGATTGTTTATCAGCTAAAGTCATCTTTTGAGCCGCAAAACAATCACAACTTTTATGATTTTTCTCACAAAATATACAAGCAAAGGGAATTGTTTTAGTTTTACTTGAAGACGCGAGGCTGGAAGCTGTTGCTACGCCTTTCTTAAAAGACTGGCTAGGATTTGAACTTCTATTCTGTTTCACTTTAACAGAATCCACACCAAAACCAGACATGGGCTAACCCAATTCTTTGTTCCCCCTCAACTTCAGACAACATAAACTTCATTAAATTATTGAGTCTCTCTTGAGGGTCATTTCCCATGCTAAAGGAACTTCTTTGCCATGCACGCAAAAGTTCTTCTGGCATACATGACTCAACTAGAGGAAATAACAAAGAGGAACACTTGTCTGTGGTAACTCCCAATGTTTCTAACGCACGCATATGGGATTCAAGTTTGTCATAAAGACACTGCAAATTAATATATTTACAACCCAAAGAGTTTTGTAACACGATCTTCAAGAGTTCCCTAACATAAATTTCTACTAGTAGGTCCTCTTTGCCAAACCTAGCTTGCAAACTTTCAATTGCTTTAGAATAATTTGACCCAGTTGGAGGAAAACTTTGAACAACATCGAAAGCACGTGATCCTTGAACAACTCTTTGTAACAAATACTGAAATTTGTCCTCTGGATCAATTTCACAGTCATTATGAATTTTACTAAACTGACTCCAGAAGGGTAGCCAGTTAATTAATTCCCCATCAAATTTCTTTAGTTCAACTTTAGGAAGCTTGAATTTCCTCTTGTTTTTATTACTACTGTTGCTAACTTCCGAATGAATACTAACTACATCATTACTTTGCAGTATTTTTTCAACCCTAAGCTTAGATCTTTCAAATAAACATAAATATTCATCAGCTTTGGTATTTTCATTCAATAAGTCATCTTCACTGGTGTTTTCATTTAATAACAAATCAAAAATCTGTTTATCTAGAACTTGAAGTTCATCAATTTTCGTTCGTAACATACTAAAATTAGCTTGAACATCTAAGTGGTCAATATGATCACTATCTAAAGCTGCATTTAGTGTATTCAAAATTCTAGAAAATGAACTTCTTAAAGCAGACCTAGACTTCTTTAAATTTTCCATGTTTAAAAAGAGGCTTTAAAAACTGTCCTGTCAAACTGGTCGCCAAATATTAGAAAAGCTTCTTCTTACCTTTTCTAATGTAGTACAATATTAAAGAAAATTCCTCTTTATAAACATTTTAAATACTTTATTTAACTAAAAACAGAAAATACACACCATAGCTTCCTAGAATTCAAAACAATAACAAACTAATAATGAATGTAAACAAAACATCAGCTGTTTTTTTAAAATCAAATGTTAAATATGCAATATAGCACACTCCAGTTCACAACACTAGGCCTCAAAAGACAGAGGGCCTCATCTTCATTACTTGAACATTTTAAGCAAATTACAAATTTGAAAAAGATTAAAAAATCACCGAAAGAAGAGCTTGCCACTGGATGTTATTACAAGATTGAAGATTTTTTAAGAAGTGTTTAGTTATAATCAAGAAAACCTTGGGTATATGTATGGGTCTAACCATATATATATATATGGTTAGACCCATTGTTTATATATACACTGTATATATGGGAATAGATCCAAGATATTAAATAAATAAATGAAAATTGTTGTAATATAATACACATTTGACATTGATATTTTGTAAAATTAATATTACTGATAATAATTCTGGTGTAGTTTTCAGTCATTCAACACATAAAAAAAATATTGCAACTTTATGTGGTTATTAATAGATCTTCTTCACTCCATTACCGTCATATAGCTCTCAATTTTAATAGAACTAAAAAATTAATATACAAAATGCATACAGTACGTTTTTTGATTTCCCATTCTATTATTAGGTGGGATGTTTTACGTTACCGTATTCCTCATCTCCTATTATCAATATGGACATGCCGATGTTATAACCTCGGACCTAGAACTGAGACCTTTACTTTTTGGGTCTCGTCCTATAATCCTACCATTTGTAAAACCATTGACTATAGGTAGACCAAAAATCCCCATATACTTTTGTTACAAAAGTTTTGCTTGCTGCATGGTACAGAGTTATATTTCATAGAGAATTAGTAAAAATGGTTTATTTTTTTATTATAAAATAGTTTAAGGCTCATGAAATGAAATTAAGTTTTGTTAATACAGTGGATTCAATTTCTTTGCCAATACTTTGGTGAGGTTTAAGTTGGCAACTTCTGACTGAATCTTTATTTGCTATTTATGGCCAGTATGTGGCTGCTGTGTGTTGTGCACTGATTCCTATGGAGCAATGTCAGATAACTAGTCTTTTACATTTTACAGACTGTAACCTGTACAAATTATCATTTAAAATACGGTAAAGATAAAAATCTTATGAAATATTATTTATTAGATGTTAGAAATTGATTTATTGTCCAATGATAAAATATTGTAAAAATCAAATATGAAATTCATAGCCGCATTGTACTTTCCAAACCTTTGCAGCTAACTGCGAAAAACAAAAAAATCAACAAAAATTCCTATCAAACAATTACCTATTTCACATGATTTAGATTCTTTAAAATGATAAAACACTTTAGCAACGTAGCTAGTGTGGGGGCTTGCATTACACCAAACTTTTTACAGATGCCAAAGATATTTGATAGACCGGTTAATTCAAAACACTAGGGCACAAGTTTCACATGAGAAATAAATAACATAACCCATGGTCAAGTGATGTGCGTTGCTGGCCTATGAAGTCACAACCACTTCAGATCCAACACTTTGCTTGCGCACACACAGTTTATGTGTGTACTTAAGGTTGTGAAGAGAATTGCTAAACATAAGTGTATGAAGTGGAGACTCTTTCACAAGAGAAAACTTTTCTTTTAGCTGTGTATTTCACGTTTAAATCAATTTAATATTTTTTCCTTACACTCATGTAAACTTGCTGGGCAGTAAATTGTTTGATGTGAAAATGAGTAATATGAGTTTTGAGTACAGATAAGTAAAATGCCATATATGGATCAAATTATATTTATTTGAGGCATAAAATATACTGTATTACGATTGGGTGAGAGACAATATAGTCCTACTATAAATCATGGTTTCGCTATGAAGAAAAGTAGCCCTTGAAATTAATGAAACGTAATTTTTAAATTTACTATCCACTTTTAAGGGAGATGTATTTGTTAGTACGATAGAAAAAAACACCATTCTTGTCAAAATTAAATAATTGATCCAAGCCTACTATACTCCATAAAACAATTACTGTGCAGTCGAAAGACAACGTTTTATTTCCGACCTTGCCATATAGATTCCCTCCCTTTTCATACTGAGTTCCTCTGTTTTTCTTCATAATCAGCTGTTATTTTAATTTCACCTTGGAAGATCAGAGTAGATAATGGCGCTAATGATTGTGTTACTTTCTCTAATTGCTGTTGCATGCGCTTATTTTACATCTAAAACATCAAAATGAGCAGGGCCGCCCCGACCAGGGCAGCAGCCCCGGGCGCCACGGCCGAGGCGAAATCTCCGTTTCATAAAGGCTCAAACACAATAAAAATTGTAAAAACTGCATCAAAAAATATTTTAATAACAAATGGTTCAATAATAATTTTTTTACTAATACAAATCTATACTTATTTAATACGCTAAGGGTTTTTTTGTCTTGGGAACTCCTCCTACAATTTTTAACCGATTTTCAAGTTTTTGGTGTCGTTGGATAGGGCTTGGTCTGTAGTTGTTTCCCCCAAAACTGATGAGAATAGGACTGAAAATAAAGGCGCTATCCACCATTGAAATCTCAAAATTTCCCATTTAAATAACATTGAGATTGAATAAAGCATTTTAAACATCTGTTAATAATCAGCTGTAAATACGTGAAGATTTTGGTGATTAAAGATATTCACAATATTGGATTGGTCGGATGTCATTGATTTAGAGCTAAAAGTAAAATTTGTATTGTATTGTAATAAATTGCTCGATTTCGAGCAACACGTATACTAGTTCAAATTTAAAACATTTAGACTATCAGTCTGAAATGAGTAGTGACTAATTTATAAACCTTTTTTTTACAAAGCAAGTGGATGAGTGGAAGTGAATCCTTACTTTGATTAGTTGAAATTAAAATTTAAAACATTTAGACTATCGCTCGTGTCCTATATACGAAAAACGGGCCTGCATACTTCCTCCAACTACCTAATTGAGGATTAGAATTATATAGAATTGTTAGAGGATTAGCTGAAATTCGGCCGAATCTGGTCACTAGACCAAAAATGTATGCAGGCCCGTTAGTTTTCGTAGGCCCTGCCCCGACCCAGATCATGTGTTGTCAATAAAGGGTTGTGTCAACAAAGCTAGTACATGGTACAAGTGAATTTGTTTAATTAGTTAATTCAAACTAACAGCATTGAAAATTTAGCCATGCACCGAACTTTATACTTCTGACTGTAATTTAACATGACAGTTCCCAGAAAGGCCAATTAATTAATTTAGGGGTCGCGGATCAAAATCTCGCACCGGGCGCCTATTACCCTCTGAAAATGAGCATAGTTGTTCATAAAAAAGAGTAATAATGGTCAACATGACATGAGACGTTAAACAGCTGTGATAGTTTTCAGTGAATTTGAGTGGTTGGATTTTTGGCAGTGGGAGAAACGGGAAAATGGGGTGAATAATCAGTGATTCGACTGCAAATTAATTTTGAATGGAGTATTGGTAGAATAGTAGGCTCGTATAAACACACGGTTCTACTGTGACAGCCGCACTGACCTGTAGCACATTGTGCAGGGTGAAGAGCCAAGGGCCGATGGTGGTGGTGCGTGTCAAGCCCTGGTAAGCGCAGTTGGCCTCCACACCGCCCTCCGTGATCGTAGTCGCCTGGCCATCCAAACAGGTCACCACTATGTCCTTCTCCAGTGCCTGGCTCCAGTCTACTCCTATACAGCACACCACCTGTGGAATACAAAGTGAATAAATAATCCATTACTGTACAATGATTAACTAGGAATACGCTCCGATGTCCGTCCCGTACGAGAATTTTTACTCACTTTATGTTATTAGGTGACGCTTTTTATGATTCTTTTTTTTTTTTTTGAGGGAGAGGTGAGAAAAATGCATTACGCACACAGGTGGCAAGCCTGTAGTGTGGGGCTCCCCTAAAAAAAAGGGTTTACCCACTAAAAAACCTCCTCTACTCTTTAGGATTCTAACCTGAAATTGTTTATCACATTATGTCAGGCTAGGCCTAAATTTGGCTAACGCCGGTGGGGCTCACTCCTTACCAGCCACTCGATCAAGGGATCTCGACCGCGAAGTGGCGGTCCAAATCGGGTTTCTTTTCCAGGAGGATGCCCCGGACGAACTGTGATAAACAATCCCAGTTGCCCTCATCCTCCAAGATCTTTTGGCAGACCGAGTCCACCGAAAATGCACCAAAAATTTGTGTGGCCTTCAGGCAGGACCCTTCCCAACGGGGGCAGCGGAAGAATGTGTGTTCCGCATCGTCGGGAACGCCCGGGCAATAAATGCAGTCCGGTGAACCGGTCTTGCCCATCCGGTTCAGGTACGACCGAAAATAGTCGTGAATTGTCAAGAATTTGCCGCCGTTCCACCCATGGTTGGACGTGCTTGATAAGCCGCGCAGTCCATCGTCCTCGGGTGTCGTGCTCCCAGCTGTGTTGCCACTGCTGGAAGGTTCAAGAGCGCTCTTCTGTTCTTGCCATGTCCTTGCCAATCTCGCCTTGTCTCTGATAAATTGCCTTCCTCTCTCCTGCCAAGAGCTTGACAGGGATAATTCCGGCGACCACCAGGACGGCAGGCTCGGACACTGTCCGGTAGGCGGAACACACCCCGAGCGTCGCTCGACTTTGAACTTGCGCGAGTCGCAACCTGTACTACTCTTTATCGAGAGCGTCTGCCCACACCTCTGCTCCATAAAGAAGCACGAACTGAAACGCGGACATCAACAGACGTCTTCTGCTGGATCGTGGAACCCCGACATTGGCCATCATCCTACTAAGGTAAGAGACTACCTTAGCGGCCTTGTCCGCTGTATGGAAGATCTGATCCCTCCAGCTTAACTTGGTGTCCACCATAATCCCGAAGTACTTAGCAGCACGAGTTGATTGGACCACCTCCCTTCCCACTCGGAACAGAACGTCGGTGTCTATCCTCTTCTTTGTAAGGATTACAATCTCCGTCTTACGGAGAGCAAGCGAGAGACCGTGATCGGACATCCATGTGTTGACCACACGCATGACTTGGTTCAACTTTAGTTGGGCCAGCTCAACGTTGCGTGCGACAATGAGAGCTGCGACATCATCAGCGTACCCAACCAAAGTGGTTTCCTCAGGCATATCTGACCTCAGGAGGCTGTCATAGGCAACGTTCCAGAGATCCTGGCCGATTATTGAATCTTGCGCGGCACCAGAAGTGACTTCCATCGTCCACGTTCTGTCCCTTGTGTCGTAAATAAGGCTTTGAGAGCGGAAATAATCCTCGATGAGTCGCAACAGATATGCAGGAACACGAAAGGTGTTGCGAAGCGCATCCTACATATCGACCCACCTTGCCGAGTTAAGGCATTCTTGACATAAGCATAACAAGAAGCACTACTCAGCGAGGGAAATGGTTGTGGCTCTCGGCTCTTTTCACAGCTCTCCATGGACTTCGGTGATAGCGTCAATCGTTGACCGTCCCTTTCTGAAGCCATAATGACGGATCAGCTTCTCGAACAGCTTCCCAGCCGTGTCCAACGTGTAGAAAGGCCTGTGGGACGACGACAGCTCGGGATCATCTTTGCCCTTGCTGATTAGTACAAGTCTTGCTGTTTTCCATAGGAAGCCGGAAACACCCCTTCTACCAAACAGGCGTTGTACATTCTCAACAACAAGTCAGCATTAATTGAAAATACTTTCAAAAAGCCTCGCTGGGAATCCCGTCCGGGTCAGGAGCCTTGTTGCTCTTTAGGGAGAGAACGGAGGTTTCCATCTCCTCGAATGTGAAGAGTGGAACGTCATCTAACCGTCCAAAGTCAACCGGCGTACATCCTAGGCCTAGCCTACAAATAAATATATACAAAGAATGATTTTAGCTAAGACCTCAAAACAAGCAAGTAACTTAATAATAATTATGCTTACAATATTAAACGTAAATAGATTGTAGAGCGAAAAAAAACAATACAATTGAAAATCCATGATTGCAAATTAATAAAAATCAAGTAATGTAAGTATTGTAGAATTACGCTTACTTAACACTTAATGCATATTTTGTCACCTGAGACATAGGCTACAATGGCACAACACATTCTAATTAGTTGTTCAATTTAAATCTTTCTCCCAAATAGATATTAGTTGTATCCCATAAATTAGTTAATCGCATAATTCCGTACGACAGCAATTCATTCCACATCAACATGCTTATCTTTTGGTATTAATTTATAACTTCAACAAGTAAACATCAGTGGTGATCTATTTAATTTAACAAACAGGTCTGTCAAAATATCAATTAAATTTTATTTAAAAACGTAACATAACAGCGGGCAGATATAAACAATAAAAGGTTATGTTGTTTTCAGCATACACAGCGACATCTCAGCTGCGATGGGGGAATATAATATAAACTGATCATAGCAACTACAATACATTAGTCAAATCATGTAGCCTAAACAACTAAAGTTCTGTCAAAAATTCCGGAAAATAAGCTTTTTTAATACTTGAAAATAATTGCTCGATTATAGTTTATTACCTAGTTTAAAATACTTAAAATCTAACCTGAGAATTTCATTGAAATCAAATCAGTAATAAAAAAGCCTTTTGGGGGTCTAAAATTCGCCTAAGTGAAATTTAAAATCGATCGTATAGAATTTTTATACTCTATGTTCCATAGAGTAGGTAAAAATTCAATTATTATGATTGTCCCTATAAAGCTCTGGTGAAGTTTTTTAAACTTACAATATTGAAATTTTGTGATCCTGTTATGCGTACAAAGCTATTTTTAGAGGTTAACATAGGGAGAGGTGCCACTAGGTAACTCTCAAGGAGCCTTCTGAGAAGGTATCGAAAATCTTATTAAAGTAAGCGTAGCATACCTACAAAGGTTGATAAATTAAAGGATTTTTAAGATATTGACAGAAAACAGATATACCAGAGAGGTATTGGCCAGGTATTGGATCTTACACGCTCAAAACGGATCGCGATATTTGGATCGTGATCTTGGATCACGATCCTAAGATAAAGGTAAATTCAACACTTTATTTTATTAATTGTTTATTGCCTCTATTGTATAATTTTTATGTTTGGTAAAAATATTCTTTAAGATGTTCATTTTTTGTTTTACATGCCATAGTTATTCGAGTTGTCATGATTTCTCTCTCAGGTAAAAATTTAAACCGGAGGATGTTCATGTTGGTGTGTTGTCTTAAGTGGTGTGCTGCCACTCAGTAATTTTTTTACACTGCTGTATCCCTAGTTGAAATTGTTAACTAATTTGGTAACAAAATTTATTTTAGATGATAAAGAGTCCCATCCCAACGAATGCGACCCCCTTTTTGTATTCCCTATGCCTGACTGCCCGCTTAAGTTCCCATCCTCGATTTTAATTAACTTTTAGCAATACTGTTAAAAATAAGGGAATCTGATTATTGTTTTCAAAAGGTATTTAGGAATATGCTTCCTCACCCAAAAGTTTTACCTTCTTAAAAAGGAGTATTAACATCCATAGTTATGGGTTACAAACATAATTATAGACAAAAAATGTATATGATTGTAAATTTACTTTCAAGCAAGTTTAATTTTAAGACATAAGTTGTTATGCCAGCATCCCGCTGTTGCTATTTCTTTAGCTCTAGCATTGTCAAGTGGGAATTGGATTTACTATGATAAGGTTCCTTCCTACTATTCCCTCTAAGTATTGCGTTAATAATATACACAGAAAAGTGTATGTCAGTCCACGTTTTTTAACTGTTCAAATTTGACGTAATTCACAAAATTCGTTCGAACAACTTCTTTGTAGCTCGTGACAAAACCAATATTATTATTTTGCTGGCAGTTGCCCTTACGATGCCTTGCCTGTCCACAGTTCTAGCTGCTCCTGTGAAGTCACTTTTTGGGTTGTGATTCCTGAAAGTATTCAATTAGGCCTATAAATAACATACACAGTTCATAAAAGTATTTGATACTTTGTTATTGAGACAACAATGTAATCTGGTGATTGTTTTAAAGTGAATATGATCCTCTATAAGTGATACCGGTACTGAAACTATGTGTATAAGTCTGTCCTCAAGTGGAGCAGGGGGGTGGGCATAAAATCGCTATAGCATACAGGCGCATACTCCTAAATCTGGCCCTGCCACCACTCAGATAATTCATACGCCATTTTTAATGTATTATGTGCGATATCTCATTTTTTTATTTGTATGACTTTTTGAAAAAGCCCAAAATATAACTAACCACTAAAAATCTGTACAGGTACTGTAGCTCAAAACACAATTACTGTAAAAATTAACAAGAATTAAATAAAAAAGAAAATTAAAATGCTGCAATAAATTGTCTCTTGCGATTTCTTGGAGTTACATGGAGTAATTATTTCTATTGTCAACCTTCAAGGACAAGGTTGCTTTATTAGAAAGAATGAACGGAATGACGCTACGCCAGGGAGTGGGCTCGGAATCAGACAGAGTAGCAATGGCAACATGGCAACCCGGTAGCAAAACCGGCCACCGGCCACCGAGAGAGCGGCGCGGCGGTCGGCGGAGCGCTCGCACTTGAAGAAAAGTTGCAACACCGACGTCATAAATACACGCCCATTCCTCCCACCTCAGCTTTGGCGCCAGTGGCTCAGTGGCCGAGCAGCGAACATAACCTCAAACGTTGCAGAACAGCTGGGACCAGAACAGCTGTGTTGTGTGGCCAACAGACAACAAAACAGCTGAGCTGGTTAGATAGCTTTGTTTGTCGACAGCAGATGGATGGCTGCAGCAGATAGATCTTAACTCACTCAAGTCTTGAGAGATTGCTAGTTTTAGCGTTTCGTTTTGTATGAGAATTTATCTCTCTGTATGCATCGGTAGGTTTATAAATAAATACGCCAGTAATTATTACACAAATATTTTACAGAAAGAAGTTAACTTTAGAATCCTGGCCTATTCCGACATGAGGGAGTACTACGAGTACTACTATCAAATGAGCTTATACTTTAAAGGTTTCAGTTTGCTTTTTCATAATTCTGGATTCTGTGAATTTCTCATCCATTTGTGGTC
Organism: Neoaliturus tenellus; assembly: GCA_030545055.2. Taxonomy (NCBI): domain Eukaryota; kingdom Metazoa; phylum Arthropoda; class Insecta; order Hemiptera; family Cicadellidae; genus Neoaliturus; species Neoaliturus tenellus. The sequence goes on along the minus strand of CM061533.1, from coordinate 52,627,406 downwards.
GGGTTTGCGGTTTGCGGTATTTTTCTAAAAAGGACAGAATTTGTTCTAAAAAAAGCAGCCAAGGTGAGATTACTAACATTGCCCATGCTCGCCTGATGACATTTTAAAATCTTTTGGTAGTAGTAGGAGGTAGAAAATTACCTGTTATTATAAAAAAATAGCCTCTTTAAAATTTTATGGAAAATTTCATCCTGAGTAATATACGACGTTGACTGTGGAGGGTGGTTGTTTCCGCCAAAAACTTATGAGAATAGGACTTAAAATGAGGGCAATATCCAAAATTTTAATTTGAAATTTTCCCATTATGAGCCTCGCCACTTAAGTAGACTATAGCCTAGCCACTTAAGTTTATTATAATAAAGTTGGGATTGGGTTGAGCAGTAGCGGATTTACCACTAAGCCGACTAGGCCCTGACCTAGGGCCGCGGGCTGCAGGGGGGCCGCACGGAGTCCCAAATATACATATATTATTTAAGAATGTACTAACACGGTAAAGATGAACATCAGCTTTGAGCTGATCTTTTAGCAGACTGTTTTAGTTGAAAACCCGTAAATTCACAAGACAGCAGAGAGACTTTGGTGAAGTCATTGTGCCGTTTTCCATGTCATTTTCGGGTGTTCATGTGATCTATAGGTTGTCACATTTATATTGGTGGCAACAGCGACGACGCGGTGGCCCCTTTGGGCTTTGTATTATAACTAACTGAAGTTATCTCTCTGTGTCTAAAAAATGCACCGCTTTCATCTTTTTGATATTTTTTGGTTGCCAGTTTGCTATTGGTGAGACGCTAACAAAATGCAAAATCCAGATGACATTAAAACTAATGTTAGTTTAATTTAACGATTTTCTAAAACCATTACCATTTTGTGTATCAAAATTGTCTCAAAATTGTATTTGTACCAATATAGTAATATTAACAAAGTAATTCGGTTCAATAAGGACCCCATTTCACCTACACTATTATATACAGTTTGGTAAAATTGAGTACGGATAGCCATCTTGACTAGCTATTTTGATAGCCTCCCACCAACAGCAATTTGACCAACGTAACGGACATGACATCCCTAAAAATACAGCGACACGCTTTTCACAAATGTTTGAACAGAGAGTAGTGACTCCAGTTATAGCATAGATACATTGACTATAGATATAGTCAATGATAAAGCATACTGGGCCCCATTCCTCACCCCCATTTAACAGCTGGATAATCCAACATCTTTTCAAGACGAGCTCGTCCTCAGAAATCTGAGTGTACACATACAATTATACTTTAATCATCATATAGCAGAGCATAGGATAAAAAAATTAAGGACGATTTTAGCTTAATTTGAAGATTTTGAAGATTTGAAGATTCATACTTCGGTCACTGACGAGGGGGGGGGAGGGGGTCCCACAGAAAAGTTGGCCTAGGGCCCCAACCTTCGTAAATCCGCCACTGGGGTTGAGCATCACCTGTTAATACAGCTGTAGGCCTAAATAAGTGTAGTTTTGGGTGATGACTGATAATCACAGTATTGAATTGAATTGGTCGGATCGGGGCCTACGAAAACTAACAAGTTTTTTCGTATGCCCCGGTCGGATGCAACTTAATTGATTTAGAACTAAACGTAACTTTTTGAGCAATGATAATATCATAGATCAAATTAAATTACTCCATTTCGAACAACAAGTTGGCTACACTAATTATTAAAGGGAGACTACCGAAACCTGAAAAAATCAATCACATTAAAAATTGATAATGCAATAACTTTCAAAATATTGAACGGTAATACGATTTACCGTACTGTACAGCAAATTTCAGAATTCTGGATTATTGATCATAATTGCCATTTTCGAACCGGTAATCCATTTGAGGTCGGGTGTAAGGGTCTTCTTTAGTATACCTTCAATCTTTAATTTGATGTATAGGGGAGAGCGGGGTAATACCGGACGGCGGGGTAATACCGTACACCGTACTTTCAGACAAGCTGAAGGATGCAGTGAGCGCTAGGACGTGCTGCTATCTAGCAGACGAAATGCGAAACCGATAGAGACAGTCGGGGAGCGTCCATCTTGACAAACGCGTGTGTGACAAAAACTTTTATTGTTCAGTCAACTGTCCTTCTAATTTTAGTGGCTTACTTAAGCTGATGTAAGTGAAACTTGCTATTACTTACTGTATTCAAACTAGTGGTATTGAATAGCTCATATCTTGCGCTATTTTTAAACACCAAACACTAACCCTAAAGTGTTCTTATTTTAGTTGATGGTTGGAAATGCTACGTCATGTCGTTTTGGGGCAATACCGTACTTCTTGAATGGGGCAATGCCGTGCAGGGTGCTAGGTGTTTATTACAAATAAAAAATGCATTACGTGGTATTTTAATTATAACGTAAAGTTATGATTCCTTTTTTTATTAATTCAATATTAAAAAAACAAAAAAATTCAATAAAATGTTCTCTTTTTACATTATTTTTAATTTTGATATTAAAATTGTATTATGGGTATTGTTTGGATTACATTGTAAGCTTATGTTTTCTTTTTTTTTGTTAATTCAATACTTAAAAAATATTTAAATTAAATGTTCTTTTTTAAAACTATTTTTAACTTGTGTATGGTATTGCCCCGGCACTTGGGGCAATACCGCACAGTGTAAAGGTTTTGTAAAATGGGCTTAGCACTCAAAGTTAGTTAGAAATTCCAAATACGAAATAGATAATTTGTGGCAAATCAAATGTTCTTCTAAATGAGATGTTTGCCACTTTCACTGAAGTTTCCAAATTAAAGATAAAAAATATTATTGCTTAAGTGCACGGTATTACCCCGCTCTCCCCTATAACTCAAACCAAGGCTTATATTTAGGCGAAGATTTTCATCCGATACAAGTTGGGCACTCGGATGCCCCCTTTCCATTATATGAGGAGGAAGGAATTCAAAGTTACCTTATATAAAAAAAATCTAATATTTTATTCCAGTAATATTGACGTAACTATAAACTGATGCTTGAGTGGTCATATTTACACTTGTTAGGATTTTCGACTTGACTTCCAAGCATTAAATTAGCAATTCACCATCCTCCCGACCCTTCAACCTTTCGCCGAAACGCTACCACAGACCATACCGGCAAATTTGACCACATCCATTTACGTACTGTAGTGCAAACAAATATAGTGTCTATAACAACATTTTTACAGTCAGTTTTCTATAGTCTTTTATGCAAGACTAAGTAATTGAATGTGGTAAAAAGGAAGTACTGAAAGACTTTTGCAACGTAGGGCCTACTACGGCAAGTGAAGGTCGCATGACTGACAGGAGCATTTGAAGGAGTGGGAGAAGTAGTGAAGTAAATATCCAAGTTGCTCGACAATTGCGCCCATCTGAATAAAATCAATTAATTGAATTTCGAGAAAACTTTCAATGCTGCTTCGCATAGAAATTACTGTATATGTTCACAGCGAAGGTGAACAAATCAAGGAATTTAGAGTTGATTTGTCCTAGATTCCTTGACACAAATATGATTTCAGAGTTAATAAAAATATAGTTTGAGTTTATGAATATTGGTTCTCAATATAAGATCCGCCACCGCCATCACACCAGCAGTTTTCCAAGAGATCTCTGCTACATCCGTATTTTACTTGTTAAATCACTGTCTGCAATAGTTTTTCATTGAGATGACATATTTACAGTGTATTTGTGTTTTAGTAAGTCAGCTTATAAGCAGTACTATTTGATGTTTTAATATAGTAGTTTGAAATCAGATCATCTTCAGATACTATATTCTTGACACAATCTTCGTGAAACTATATATTGATTACATCGGGATTATCGAATTTTCCCTATCATAATCCTACTTTATTTTTTATAATCATAATAATATTTTTTCATTTTTATAAACTAAAGAATTACAATTGCTACATTTAAAGACGAAGAATACAGCACACCGAACAAAAGAAGAATTTTGCCGAAGAAGAAGCAGCACACCGAACGCGAAGGAATGTTGTTTACAATGACTTTAAACACCAGCGATCGTCGATCTGTCATATTTCTAAACAAAACCGCGACGGAGATGGATTCATGGTTGCTCAGCCATAGTCGAGACAAAATCAATATCTATCTGAACTCGTCGGACGGCTGATAATAAAATAAATAGACTGAAGATTACAGCAGAAAAGCATCTTAAAAATTACAAAGTTGAACTGCGAATTGCAAAATATTAAAGGCCGCAATTAGATAAAATATTGATGTTATTTTAGGTTGTTCTGTTATAATTACTATGGACCAATAAGAGTTTATAAATTAAGTGATTGATAAAAGAAGTCAAAACTCCCGCGCCTGTCCCTTAAATGGGCTGAATTGCCTGTTAGGAGTGTTAATTAAGCCGCTGCAGCCACCCCGCGCCGCTATAGACAGATGACAGCTATAATTGTCATTTTGGAGTTGACTTGTAAATGTTTTTATATATACAATGTCTCAGGGTTGGAATTAACAGTTTCCAGTAAGCTAAGCTGAAGAAATAGAAAAGGATTTGAAGAGTAGCCTATATAATTTTTATTAACTTACATTATGGGAGATTAGGTCTATAGCCTATAGGCTAAATCTGATTGGAAGAGGGTTAACCACTTATAAAAATAAAATAATAAAATGTTCTCTTTTTACATTATTTTTAATTTTGATATTAAAATTGTAGTATGGGTATTGTTTGGATTACATTGTAAGCTTATGTTTTCTTTTTTTTTTGTTAATTCAATACTTAAAAAATATTTAAATTAAATTTTCTTTTTTTAAACTATTTTTAACTTGTGTATGGTATTGCCCCGGCACTTGGGGCAATACCGCACAGTGTAAAGGTTTTGTAAAATGGGCTTAGCCCTCAAAGTTAGTTAGAAATTCCAAATACGAAATAGATAATTTGTGGCAAATCAAATGTTCTTCTAAATGAGATGTTTGCCACTTTCACTGAAGTTTCCAAATTAAAGATAAAAAATATTATTGCTTAAGTGCACGGTATTACCCCGCTCTCCCCTATAACTCAAACCAAGGCTTATATTTAGGCGAAGATTTTCATCCGATACAAGTTGGGCACTCGGATGCCCCCTTTCCATTATATGAGGAGGAAGGAATTCAAAGTTACCTTATATAAAAAAAAATCTAATATTTTATTCCAGTAATATTGACGTAACTATAAACTGATGCTTGAGTGGTCATATTTACACTTGTTAGGATTTTCGACTTGACTTCCAAGCATTAAATTAGCAATTCACCATCCTCCCGACCCTTCAACCTTTCGCCGAAACGCTACCACAGACCATACCGGCAAATTTGACCACATCCATTTACGTACTGTAGTGCAAACAAATATAGTGTCTATAACAACATTTTTACAGTCAGTTTTCTATAGTCTTTTATGCAAGACTAAGTAATTGAATGTGGTAAAAAGGAAGTACTGAAAGACTTTTGCAACGTAGGGCCTACTACGGCAAGTGAAGGTCGCATGACTGACAGGAGCATTTGAAGGAGTGGGAGAAGTAGTGAAGTAAATATCCAAGTTGCTCGACAATTGCGCCCATCTGAATAAAATCAATTAATTGAATTTCGAGAAAACTTTCAATGCTGCTTCGCATAGAAATTACTGTATATGTTCACAGCGAAGGTGAACAAATCAAGGAATTTAGAGTTGATTTGTCCTAGATTCCTTGACACAAATATGATTTCAGAGTTAATAAAAATATAGTTTGAGTTTATGAATATTGGTTCTCAATATAAGATCCGCCACCGCCATCACACCAGCAGTTTTCCAAGAGATCTCTGCTACATCCGTATTTTACTTGTTAAATCACTGTCTGCAATAGTTTTTCATTGAGATGACATATTTACAGTGTATTTGTGTTTTAGTAAGTCAGCTTATAAGCAGTACTATTTGATGTTTTAATATAGTAGTTTGAAATCAGATCATCTTCAGATACTATATTCTTTGACACAATCTTCGTGAAACTATATATTGATTACATCGGGATTATCGAATTTTCCCTATCATAATCCTACTTTATTTTTTATAATCATAATAATATTTTTTCATTTTTATAAACTAAAGAATTACAATTGCTACATTTAAAGACGAAGAATACAGCACACCGAACAAAAGAAGAATTTTGCCGAAGAAGAAGCAGCACACCGAACGCGAAGGAATGTTGTTTACAATGACTTTAAACACCAGCGATCGTCGATCTGTCATATTTCTAAACAAAACCGCGACGGAGATGGATTCATGGTTGCTCAGCCATAGTCGAGACAAAATCAATATCTATCTGAACTCGTCGGACGGCTGATAATAAAATAAATAGACTGAAGATTACAGCAGAAAAGCATCTTAAAAATTACAAAGTTGAACTGCGAATTGCAAAATATTAAAGGCCGCAATTAGATAAAATATTGATGTTATTTTAGGTTGTTCTGTTATAATTACTATGGACCAATAAGAGTTTATAAATTAAGTGATTGATAAAAGAAGTCAAAACTCCCGCGCCTGTCCCTTAAATGGGCTGAATTCTCTGTTAGGAGTGTTAATTAAGCCGCTGCAGCCACCCCGCGCCGCTAGACAGATGACAGCTATAATTGTCATTTTGGAGTTGACTTGTAAATGTTTTTATATATACAATGTCTCAGGGTTGGAATTAACAGTTTCCAGTAAGCTAAGCTGAAGAAATAGAAAAGGATTTGAAGAGTAGCCTATATAATTTTTATTAACTTACATTATGGGAGATTAGGTCTATAGCCTATAGGCTAAATCTGATTGGAAGAGGGTTAACCACTTATAAAAATAAAATAATAAAATGTTCTCTTTTTACATTATTTTTAATTTTGATATTAAAATTGTAGTATGGGTATTGTTTGGATTACATTGTAAGCTTATGTTTTCTTTTTTTTTTTTGTTAATTCAATACTTAAAAAATATTTAAATTAAATTTTCTTTTTTAAAACTATTTTTAACTTGTGTATGGTATTGCCCCGGCACTTGGGGCAATACCGCACAGTGTAAAGGTTTTGTAAAATGGGCTTAGCACTCAAAGTTAGTTAGAAATTCCAAATACGAAATAGATAATTTGTGGCAAATCAAATGTTCTTCTAAATGAGATGTTTGCCACTTTCACTGAAGTTTCCAAATTAAAGATAAAAAATATTATTGCTTAAGTGCACGGCATTACGGTAAGTCGATACAACGGTAAGTCGATACAACATTAACTATTTGCATGAGAACAACAGCTGTGTGTGTTTAATAAAAAACACTAATTAAGTAACGATACATTTTATGAAATTAAAATTCGTATGAGAGGAAAACTTTTTAAACATGGATTTTTAAACAACCAATGCCTGGTATGCGCTGCAGAATAACCAAGAAACACAGTTCAAAACGTATAGCCCTACAATTATTAAAATAGGCTAATTGTTACACTTTTCGATGGCTGCAAATGATATTATATGTTGTTATATCATGACATAATTCCATATCAAAAGATTTTTTTCTTTCAAATTTTGCATATATAGGCCCTATCTATAGCCATAAATTAGAATTCACAAGAGTTTTTTTACGTTTTTCCGTGTTTACAGCAGAAGTTTTGGTAATTTTTGTTGAACATTAGGGAATAATTTATATTCTATCTTAATATTTTCTTTATTTTATCTTAAGATTATCTTTTATGTAAAGCGGGGCATAATGATCTCATACGTAAAAGTGTCTACATTTGAGTATACATAACACTAAAATAGGAGGTTCCGTCTGCGTCATCATCGAAGGGCAATAGCGAGAGGGGAGAGTAGTGAAGGACATTAATACACATTACAATATTTTTGTTAACTTCACAGCTACGACTGATGGTCTTGAATATATGAGCCATGAGTCCTGATACACTGTATGAATGAGTCATATGCGACACGGGTCCGGCCAGGCGAGGCGACCGCCGAGCGGACGGAAATGCGTCCAAGTATTAATTTGCTGCCATGTGTCATCTCTATTATTGTTGCGCGAGAAGTCACTGCTACCGTTGTCGCTATTGTATTGTTTATTCCCTCCCTGGCCATTTGGAAGCGAACAACATGTTGAATAGGTAATTGGTGGTTAGTAATATAATTTTTTTTTTTTTTTTTTTTTTTTTTTTTTTTTTTTTTTTTTTTTGAGGGAGAGGCGGAAAAATGCATTACGCACACAGGTGGCCAGCCTGTAGTGTGGGGCTCCCCTAAAAACGAGTTTACCCACTAAAAAACCTCCTCTACTCTTTAGGAATCTAACCTGGAATTGTTTGTCACATTACGTCAGGCTAGGCCTAAATTTGGCTTACGCCCGTGGGGCTCGCTCCTTATCCAGCCGCTCGATCAAGGGATCTGGGCCACTTCACGGTCCAGATCGGTTTTCTTTTCCAGGAGGATGCCCCGGACGAACTGTGACAAACAATCCCAGTTGCCCTCATCCTCCAAAATCTTTTGGCAGACCGAGTCCACCGAAAATGCACCAAAGATTTGTGTGGCCTCCAGGCGGGGCCCTTCCCAACGGGGACAGCGGAAGAATGTGTGTTCCGCATCGTCGGGAACACCCGGGCAATAAATGCAGTCCGGTGAACCGGTCTTTCCCATACGGTTCAGGTACGACCGAAAATAGCCGTGACCTGTCAAAAATTGGGTCAGGTAGTAGTCCACCTCCCCATGCCGCCGTTCCACCCATGGTTGGACCTGCTTGATAAGTCTCGCAGTCCATCGTCCTCGGGTGTCGTGCTCCCAGCTGTGTTGCCACTGCTGGTAGGTTCGGGAGCGCTCTTCTGTTCTTGCCGTGTCCTTGCCGATCTCGCCTTGTCTCTGATAAATCGCTTTCCTCTCCCCTGCCAAGAGCTTGACAGGGATGACTCCGGCGACCACCAGGACGGCAGGCTCGGACACTGTCCGGTAGGCGGAACACACCCGGAGCGCAGCTTGACGCTGAACCCGGGCGAGTCGCAACCTGTAGCACTCCTTATCTAGAGCGCCTGCCCACACCTCTGCCCCGTAAAGAAGCACGGACTGGACCGCGGACATCAACAGACGTCTTCTGCTGGATCGGGGACCCCCGACATTGGCCATCAGCCTACTAAGGTAAGTCACTACCTTAGCGGCCTTGTCCGCTGTACGGAAGATCTGATCCCTCCAGCTTAACTTGGTGTCCACCATAACCCCGAGGTATTTGGCGGCACGAGTTGATGTGACCACCTCCCTTCCCACTCGAAACGGGACGACGGTGTCGATCCTCTTCTTCGTAAGAATCACGATCTCCGTCTTACTGAGAGCAAGTGAGAGACCGTGATCGGACATCCAGTTGTTGACCACCCGCATAACTCGGTTCAACTTCAGTTGGGCCAGCTCAACGTTGCGTGCAGCAATGAGAGCTGCGACGTCAACGGCGTACCCAACCAAAGTGGTTTCCTCAGGCATCTCGGACCTCAGGAGGCTGTCATAGGCAACGTTCCAGAGATCCGGGCCGAGTATTGAACCTTGTGCGGCACCAGAAGTGACTTCCATCGTCCGCGTTCCGTCCCTCGTGTCATAAATCAGGCTTCGAGAGCGTAGATAATCCTCGACGAGCCGCAACAGATATGCAGGAATACGAAAGGTGTTGCGAAGCGCATCCAACATATCGACCCACCTCGCCGAGTTGAAGGCATTCTTGACATCAAGCGTAACAAGAAGCACTACTCGGCGGGAGAAATGGTTGTGGCTCTCGGCTCTCTCCACAGCTCTCTGAACTTCGGTGACAGCGTCGATCGTTGACCGTCCCTTTCTGAAGCCGTACTGACGGGGGCATAAGTCCCCGGCAGCTTCCACGGCAGAAGTCAGGCGGGAACGGATCAGCTTCTCGAACAGCTTCCCAGCCGTGTCCAACATGCAGAGAGGCCTGTGGGACGACGGCAGCTCGGGATCACCTTTGCCCTTGCTGATCAGTACAAGCCTGGCTGTTTTCCAGGGAGCCGGAAACACCCCTTCTACCAAACAGGCATTGTACATTCTCAACAACAAGTCAGCGTTGATTAAAAATACTTTCTTTAAAGCCTCACTGGGAATCCCATCCGGGCCAGGAGCCTTGTTGCTCTTCAGGGAGAGAACGGAGGTTTCCAGCTCCTCGAAAGTGAAAAGTGGAACGTCCTCTACCCGTCCGAAGTCAACCGGCGGTCGCTGTGGATGTTCAGGAAACAACGCAGCGACGATCCTCCCCATGGTGGCGCCCTCCATGATGGAAGGTGGAGAGCGGGCGCCGAGTTTCTGTGTTACAAGTTTGTAACCCAGGCCCCACGGGTCGGAATCAACGTCGTCACGAAGTCTCCTCCAGCTATTCGCCTTGCTCCTGTTGATCGCCTGGCGGAGAGATTTTCTCGCAGCTTTATAGGCCTCCGACTTACGAACTCTGTCTGCGGGAATTCTCGCTCTAGTGGCGGCTCGTCTAGTTCTTAAACATGTTCTCCTGAGTTCCGCAATCTCTTCAGTCCACCAGTAAACGGGTTGTTTGTCGCGTCGGGGTTTCCTTCGCGGCATAGACTGGTCGCAGGCCGAGACGATAAGTTCCATCGTGGATGTTACTAGTGCCTCGGCTCCAGCCTCACCAGGATTCCCCTGCGCTCCCCGAGAGATGACTTCGGTTAACTTGACCACGTCCAGTTTGTTGGTGTTCCACCGGCGTGGCCCTTCCCGAGATGCGGAAACTCGACGATTTGCCTGATCATGCAGGTCAAACACGATGTATTGGTGGTCGCTATCCGTGTAGTCCTCGACAACCCTCCAGCCAGAGATCCTCGGAAGGAGCGACTCAGACGCAAAGGTGACGTCAGGGATCGTGCCTCTCTGCCCGGGGCGCCGAAAAGTAGGTGTGTCGCCCTGGTTGAGGACGACAAGACCGGCCCTGGCGATGAAATCCAGGATGTATTTCCCCCGGGAGCTGGTAGAGGGCATTCCCCACTCGACGGCCCTGGCGTTGAAATCGCCACCAACGACGACATGCCCGGTGGTGCCGAGAACGCACTCCTCTAGGCTATCTATCTTGTCGCGAAAGTCCTGGACGGCCTCGTTGGGTGTGAGGTAGCAACTGAAGATAGTCACGTCCCTACACCGAACCCAGACGAATCCTCGGCCGCGCCCGTGACTCCGCACCAAGACATCCTGTGTATTACGCGCCCAAAATGCAGCAGTACCGAGGCTGTCGGAGATCCAAATGTTTGGGTCTCTGTCCCGATACTGTTCGCTGATAAGGAGCGCGTCAGCACCAAGTTCTCGGGCGAGCTGATCTAGAAGGTTATCAGCTCCCCAGGATCTATGAAGATTGGCCTGGAGGATGCGAATTACCGGCCGCTGCCTTTTGCCTGTTCAAGTGCGGCTCTGAAGGCACCGCACTGACCAGACCCGGGTAAGTGACCGAGGGCACTGGAGCCTGAATCCTTGCAGAGGAAGCAGGATGGGCTCGAGGAACATTCCTTGCGTTTGTGGCCCTGGCCTCCACACTGGAAGCAGTTGGCACTCCTGTCGGGCCCGTTACAGTTTCGGGAGGAGTGGCCGAAACCGAGACAGCGGAAGCATCTCGAAACTACCACCCTCCGTTTGAGCCTGCAACTGACCCAACCGACTCTGAGGTGCTGAAGGCTAAGCAGCTTATTGGCGTGCTTTTCGCCCATCTCAGCAACAGCCATCCTGAGTTGACTTCGGTTAGGCTTTGTCAGCCATACCCTCACTCCATCAGCCGGTATCTCCGGGAGTGCCACCTGGATCGCACGGGTCACCTCATCTTCGGTGGAGAGGGCATCAAGGTCCCGAATCTCGACCGAACATTTCGGTTCTAGGGCCTTGATGGAGCCTTTGTCCCCAAGTGCAGTCTTGAGGGAAGCGGCAAAACCGATCTTGTCACTCGACTTCCCCAGTTCGAGGAGGACATCCCCGTTCTGGGTTCGCCGAATAGACTTGATAACGGTGTCGGTCTCTTCCGGTTTGGCCTGCGATCTAATCTGACCCAGAACATCAGCAAAAGATCGCCCCCCTAAGGGCTTGATCAAGATTGCCTCCGTCCTGGGCTTCTTAGGCCTGGGTTGTTTAGGCTTTCTGACAGACTTGCCAGAGGCCTCCCCCACCGGGTTTGAGACTTGCGTCCGCTCCACCCTCGACGCACTTTTCGAAGCTGCCTCCACTTGCTTCTGCCTCCTCCTTTCTTTCTTAGACAGGCGCGTCTTCCAGCCCCCCAAAGGTGTTGAGGCAGAGTTTGCTGCCAAGACAGGATTAGCCGCCGGAGCAGGAACCTCTGCAGGAGTAGCCGCTGGAATCGCGACAGCGCCCGGGGCGGATTGAGTAGCCTGGACAGGAGATGTCTGCGATGCCGCAGTGACAAAAACCGGTCTCGGCACTGAGTCCACCTCAACAAGCTCAGGGCTTTCCGGCGAAGAACCGCTCTGCCTCTTCTTTCGCTTTCTGGCTTGAGTCTGGGACTCAGCCAGATGAGCTTGAGGCGAAGCAGACATAACTCGGTTCATAACGTCGCGCTCCTGCTTCACTGCCTTCAGCCTGATCTTCCGGCATTCCTCGATTTCGCCAAGGAAATCCTCGAGTTTTGGAATTCCGTCCTTAATCGCCTTGTTGACGTTCTTCTGAATAAGGAGAGCCTTGGCCATCTCCTTCAAAAGATCGTTCATTTTCTTCAGACATGAGTCTTCCTCCTCGTTGGCATCGTCCTGCTGCTGCCGAAGCATTTGCATCTCGAATGCCGGACGAAGAGGACTCTTCCTGGGAGGAATTCCTTGCATCCCGGCTAGAGGTGTTACCGGCTCAGTCACCCCCATACCCAGCTTAACCTCATCCTTCTCCTTTCCGGTTACGGCCGACGATCCGGCGACACCAGCAGCCTTGAACGGGATCGGCGGAGGGGAGGCTTTAATTCCCCCCGTCGGCGTCCAGTCTTCGAGGTCGGAGACCTCTGCAGTTTTGAGCTGCGCTTAAAGGCGGCCTGCTCATTCTCCTTTAATTTCGTGTTTTGGTTTTGAAAATCCATACTTTTGTTTCACCAGCGCATCGTGCGGCAAGAGGCGGCCCTTCATTGGCCGGGAGCGGGTACACCCTCGGAGGTCTACCCCCGTAGGAGATAAGACACCCCTACCCCAGGACTCTGGGGCCCGAAACCTCCGTTTGCCCAGCACCGATACACAAAATGTGCCGGACGTGCTGGGGGTCGCACCGTGGCAATGCAGAGTCCGATCTCTGCATCCATGCCGCACTTCCTGACTAAGGTCCGAAGCGGCTGGCTTCTGACGACACACTGGAGGAGACCATCGGCAGTGCGAGGCACACATCAGTCCCTGCAACACAACAGGGACACTCCCAGGACCCCCCAGCGTGCGCCGGTCGAAAGAAGGTGGAAAGACACCCTTGATTCGGGGTCGAAAACAAGAAGGTGAGCAAGGTTAGCTCAGGAAAGAATAAAGACGGTGAGCTAAGACCTGAAGATGAGAAGAAAGGCCCTAGCTCAGGAAGAACTGTGAGGAGGGTCTCACAGCTTGGCTCAGGTACCCCGGGGTCGCCAAGAAACACCCGTACAGTGGAAAGCCCACTGCCCCTGAGGGAAGTAATATAATATAAAACATTTAGACATATTATTAATAATTTTTAAAAACGAAATATCGCATAGATATGGTTCTGTGACAAATAATGCGCAAAACTAGGTATCCATTTACTGTGAGACACTGAACAATTCTATTCATCCTATTAATTATTAAAATTGAGAATTTTCGTACCTTACTCTGCAAAACTAGTGAACAGCAATGATAAACTTCGTTTTATTATTGTACGAAAGTAAAAATATCGACAGTAAAATTAAGAATCATTTGAACAAATCTTTATATTTCTGTGCCTAACAACATAATTACAGTACTTGTCAGATTATTTTGGTTTCTGATTTTCTGTTTTTAGGTAGGCCTACAGTATGTTTAATGTGGAAGACTAGCCTACAATTTAAATAATGAGCAGCATCAAATGATTTAGTCAACTTGTAACTTAATATAAAATCAATGATTGGTAGATATTCGAATAGTAAGCAATACAAACAGAAAAAAAAACTCTTTTTTAAAGAGAATCCTCCAAATTGTCATGCGCAGGCTGGCCAAACAAAGTGGCCGATGTAGCACACTCAGTCAGAAACGATTGCGTGCACCATGATGGCGGAGTAACCAAATTAGACAAATCCAACGGATATAAATCAAGCAGAACATAAGCCGCAATAACACAAAACACAGGGTTGTCCGAGATTCATCTGCATATTCATTCTCCATTCTGCGGGGAAGCGTCCGCATCGGCAATGCAATCTGCATATTGATGTTGGACATGCAAACTGCAGGGACATACACGTGTGGACACTAGACAGGGTACCAAAGAGAGAAGACAGTGTTGGAACCCTCGGGTAGAACTCATACCGTGGTGCACTAGAGCAAGGATGTAGCAACAATTTGGGGTGCGGAATTTGGTAACGATGGGGAATTTAATTTTTTAAAGTCCTTTTTAACACCTGCATATTAAAAATGATCATGTAGGCTACCTTCCTCTGTACAATCTTAACCGTGAATAGTTGGTCCAATCTTAGCCCTCATTGAATAGTTTGTGAGGTTTCATTGGCATTTTAACTTATCTATCGTGGAACACGAACAGCTTACCGAACCCAACAGGTTCGGTATGGGTGCTGCAAACTTCCTTATTAGCGGAGGCTTCGAACTTATTAGGCTTCCAAGGTCATGCGTGTGTGTGGTTTTGAAACATACTCAACCAGAGACTAAAAAAGTTGAATGTGATGTTATAAAAAACTTCTTTTGGTAGGCCCCAAAAGGAGTTTAAAATAGGACAGCCCTTTTCAGTGAGTTCAAATTAGCCTAATTTAAGTTGTAAGAGATAAAATTGTAAACACCTCAAAACCTAATTTGAATGATGAAGGCCTACCTAAAAAAACTCTACCAAGCAAACCACACAGATTATCAGTCCTCTAAACAAAACAATAATAAGAGAAATTAAATTATTATACGTTGATGTATGTAACTTATAGTAACTTTATTGTTTGTGATCCAAAAGTCTTTTAAAATTTTGGAATAAATTACATAGAGAAATTCACAATATACTTAAAACTAGGAGGCTCTTACGTTGTGAGTGATTACACTCGTATTAAGCATATGACTAGAATATACATAAAATATTTAACTTAAAAAAATATTATACAGGAAAATAGATCTAAAATATATTTCTTAAATACCTTATTTAAGCTATAGGCCTAACAAGAATTTTTAAACGAATTAATGAAACATAATTAAGTTTAATACAGTTTACCCAAAAGCGAAACTATAAAATTGTACATAGACAACAAATAATAAGTATGAAGAACTAAAACAATAATCAATGACTTAAATGAAAATTTTTATGAAAAAAATCGTAGGAATCAGCATGGCCAGGTGTGCCTGTCCGACTGTTGCGTTGTAGAAAATGTTTTTATCAATGGTGACCTATGATTTATTAAACTTTTGTTTGGGAAATGACTTTTTCATTACTCTACACACGAAAGTACACTTTCTAAGCGTAAAATGAGCTAAGAAAATAGGTTATTCCCGCTACTGAACGGCAAAATTACATAACGTTTACTTTCCGTGTGTATGTGGTGCACGGAAAGTAACCGTTATGGGATTTTGCGTTGCAGTCCGATCAGCTGTTGCTCAACGCTTAGTTTCGGTGCGTGTGTACCACGACATAAGCAAGGAAATTCAGCGTTATGAGTTCGGTTTTTTTGTTCATACTAAGTTGAACAAACAAAAATATTCATGTTGTTTACAAGTTTTTCGATATCGTAATGAAAAATAATGTTCAATGGGTACTCGTCTCAAAAGTGCCATTGTGGGGCTCGATAGCCTTTTCCACGTTCGGCTTCGCCTCGCGCGTAAATGCAATCTCTCCCCGCAATGAGTCACTTTCGAGACTAGTAATGAAAATTACTATTTCAGTTCAGTTTCTAACAGGACTTTTGAAGTTCGACTAAAAAGGTTGTTTTTTTACATACTTTGAAGTTATTTTAAATATACCGTAACGTGTTCTCCTGTTTCTAAATTAATATTTATAATAAGCAGTTTTTAGATGTGTAGGCTATTGTAAAACACAACTGATAACAATGAACGTAAAGCCTAGGGTAATTTTTTAGGTGTAGGGTGCTATATGACCAGAGGTGTACAATGCCTTAGGTATCTATTAAATTATTAAACCAATTAGGTAAATTATTAGGAACTATTATAAACCAATAGGTAAGCTGCTTTTTCTTTCTAATAAATTAAATGACAATAGGCCCCTATCTAAAATTACTTTTAATAGGCCTAGTCTTCCTCATTACAACTTTTCATAATTTAAAAGTAACAATCAATAAGTTAGTTGACGTTATCGTGACTATCATGACTAACAGCTGATAAATTAAAGACCGAGGCCTTTGACTTACCTATACAACCAACCGGCTCCTTATCAAAACCAAGTTATTATGAAACACTAAAGTTGTACATTCTACGTTAAGAGGTGACATACATACCGTAAACAGCGCTGCTGATCCAGCCCACATCTTTGATGCCTCAGTGTCAGCCGTTAGCGCCACAAACACAATCACCACATTTCTCGCACCTTCTCACACCTCACCACTTCACACTTCAAACAGACACCTCCACTGGCGGCACTGACTGAGACTGAAGTCTTGAAGTCTCGCTGTAGAGCAGAGTGGGACAGTGGAACTGAACCGTCAGTGCTAATAATAGAACGCGTGACCCCAGAGTGGGGGTATGGCGGCCCACCGCCGCCGCCGCCGCGCCTCTCCCCACCTTATCACTTCAGTACTGATAACGCCTGTGTGTAGTCTTTGTCTACCTACCTGTTGCTGCCACGAATCGCCGCGCCGCCTTCTCTAACCTACAAATAATTATTTATTACATGTTGGAACAAAATATATTATAAAAATATCTCCGTTGCGAGTTTTACACAATAGGTATATTGTATAGGGTGGAATGAAGTTAGTGTTAAACTTTTTAAGGGTATGAAATGGGCTCATAATGAGATCAAACTTTGTATTAAAAAATGTTATAGCCTACTTGAAAAATTGTGGCCAACTGAGTTATTTTCCACATTTTAAACAATTTGGTACTTTTGTAGTAAAGTCTTAATTTTCTCTTGATAAGAATATAAAATCTTGTGTTGAGAATCTAATAATATTTTCGTATTCTACAGAAAATTTTCAATAAAAATGAATTGATAATTATAAGTTTGACTCAGTTATTTATTTGAAATTACAGTTTAAAGTTAACAATAGTCCCTACTGTTTTCAAAGAGCAAGGATTCTTGATTTCAACTTTAAGTGTTACATTACGAGAAAATTTGCAATTTATAAAATAAGCAAAACTTTTCCAGCGATTGAAAATTGAATTTGAATCAATTGAGTTGTAACTGTGACCAAAATCTTTAATGTGTAATGTAGCCTACCTTGTTCCAAAAATGTTATGTTATGTTAATTTTAATTTGTTATTGTTTTTACCACTTTATCTCTTTCTTTTATTGTAATGATACAGCAAAACATAAAAAATGTTAGGATTAGTAACATACAAACCCAAATTTATATTAGATATATAATAATTAAATCATTCATATTAACATTTTACACCAGAACTGTATGCCTACTTGACGAATAAGCATGTAGAACAATCTACCGGAAAGCCATTGGTAAAACCCTGGTTCCATAACTATACAGGGCGTCCTTAAAGTCCATAACCAAATTCAAATAAATTCAAACTTCATAATATGGCTAATTGGGTCAAAATAAGCCAAAAAGTCACATATGAAGGTACTGTATGCCATAATATGCACTTTTACCCATATATCAGCCATTTTGTTTTTCTACTTAATAATTTTTATTTCAATGACGGATTATTGTAAAAACTTAATATTTGACATTGACCTTTCTAAAACCAATGTACATCTCCTCAATAAAAAGAATTTTTTCTTCGATTTAAATTTTCAAAATGGCGGCCATTTTAAATTTTTTAAACGGTAAATTTATCAAAACTTTACAAGGCACAAAAACGTTGAAAATTTTAATTAACTAACCAATGATATCAAGTTTGTAAGGCTCTAACAACAAATAATGGAGTTATTATGATTTTTAAGCACAGAAACGTTAATTTTACCTTATAATTAATGTAATGCAAATTAAGGTTATTTTAATAGAAAAAATCACAAAAATCACAATAGAAAAATCACATTAGCTCCATTATTTGTTGTCAGAACCTTACAAACGTGGTATTATTACTTAGGTAATTAAATTTGTCAATTTTTTTATCTAGTAAAAGTTTGATAAAGTTTACTTGTTTTTAAGATATTTTAGTTTAATAGTCGCCATTTCAAAAATATAAATATCAGGAAAATAATTTTTATTATGGAGATGGACATAGATTTTATAAAGGCCTATGCCAAATATGAAGTTCCTACATCAATCCACCACCGAAATACATATTATTAAGTACAAAAAACAATGGGTAAATATGCATATTAGGACATACCTTCATATGACATTTCTTGCTTAAAATCACCCGATAAGCCGTTTATGAAGTTTGAAGACACCCTGTATAATAAAGAAAAAAAATGTAGGTATCTTTCTTATTTACTTTTTAAATTTGACTATATAATAAAAAATAAAAAAAACACTATATTAATATTAATTAAAATATAGGCCTACTAAATTTAAGAAACTGTATAAACTATTGTAGAGGTTTGTCGATATTAAACATTATAAACGCCTAGCTAAACGCCTAGGATACTGCAAGAGGCACACTCGTGTTTACCATATCATCTTACACAGAAGTGCAGGCGCTAAAATGCTTTTGGAATTCCGCTCTCAGTCTTTGACGACTCACACTACTTTCACAACAGTTAAAAAGTGTAATAACCCCCGTTTCAGCAGACCTGTGTATTTAGCAAATTTCCAATGGCTGTTTCTTTTAGTTGAAATCATTATATTGTGATATAAATGGGCGATATTTTGGAGTTATCTATAAAATCTAAATAATAATCCTCATAAGAAAAATATTTTATTTATTATATTTATTATTGTAAATAATATAAGTAAAAATAACCTTATAGTTCCTCTTTATGACAATAAATGCTCAAATTATGCTGCAGTAAGGTCTATTAGAGGAGGTAAACACGAGCTCCATATCTTGATTACATTAATGTTTTTGGGGAAGCATATGACAAACGATAAACTTGTGTTATTTCACACCATTAACTTAGTCATAGCCACCCCATGAAGATAAGAACCGGGGTATATCTCCAGCGGAAGTACAGGACAGCACTGTGGCCGGAAGTTTAATCGTACTATGCGGGGGAGTTAAATGGTTCTCTTAAAAATACAACTTTAACAAACTAATCTAAAAACACTACACAACTCATTAAACACAGATTGAATCTGCAACGGAATTTTAAAGTTTAATGAAGATTATTTTTAGTGTAGAAGTTATGAAATATAAAAGCTATTATTCCAGTTTCCCTAAGTTTTAACTTTATTTTAATCAATAATTTAAATACTGATTTTATGTAGTTTTTTGTTTGAATTTTTAACGAAAAACAAGTTCAAAAGTCTTTAAAGTGAAATAAAAAAACTGTGCAAAGGATGAAAGGATAGGCTAATAAGTTAAAAATTTCAAACTAAAGTAACCTTTAAAAGGAAAGTAACTTACATTTTGCTACCAATTTGTATGAATTTACGCCAGTGACAATTTTTACGTTTTTGTATTGAACGGTCAAACCGTGGTATTTATACTACATTATACTTGTTAGTTAGCATAATAAAGTAATACTTCAGTGACAAATGGTAACCACGCCTGGTATCGACGCTATCGGGAATCGAATTAAAATATCATAATCATGCAATGAAGTGAGAACTAGAACCACCCTTTTACTTATCAGTTATATAGAATGATTAAATCATTCATATTAACATTTTGCACCAGAACTGAATGCAAAGCCGTAGCCAGAAAAAAAATTTGGGGGGGGGGGGTTTGAGTTCCGCGTAACTATCAAACTTGTATTTTAACGCAATTATTAATAGGCTATAATATAATGTTAAAACATGATTTTTGACGTTTCAAATATTTAAATAGTAGCCTACTTATATAACTACAATAATAATTATTATTAGCGTTCAAGAAAATACAGCATTGATCATCATATGAACTAAATTCTTCTTTTTATTGAAGCTTATTGAACTTTAAACAAACATACGATTAAAAGTCGCTAAATGTCAATGCTAACAATATCACACCTAAAACTGATCATTTTTCAACACAATACATACCACAGTAGCCTAACTATATTACTCGTTATCAGCATATTTCTACTCTTCCTCAGTCTATAATAAATACCCGGGGACCGAACATTTGCGCGCGGAAACTTAAATATTTTTTCATAGTAATAACAGTAACAGACAGGGCCCTAAAATGCCAAGTGCAAACATGCTTGTTTCTATTTAAGACGAGATTGTTCGCTCCGCTCCTTGCCTTTTAGACTGTTTTTAAGTAGGCCTACGTGTGCTGCACTTTAATATATATTTGTTGAATTACATGTTGAATCCTTAACACGTGGATTATATGTCTATGGTTAACAGTTGATTTTAATTTCTTTTGTTTTAAAATCAATTACAATCCCACAAATTGCAAAGTTGTTTTATCCTTTCACCTAAATTTTATTTACAATCGTCACCAATATAAAGTGTGATTTAAAAAAAGGTAAATTGTATTTGCTATAGTAGCATTCAGTACTATAATTTACCAGTAACTGGCTACCATTCAAAACAGCATCAGGTTAAAACTCGAACTCACGGTCTGTTCTTTGACAGTTGGTTGAGTCAGCTGTTTTTATTATTTCTTTGCTTAGATATTTAATTCAGTAAGACCAAGGATTAAAGTGTTACATAAATTGAGGATTATGACGAAATAAGATTTTCCCTGGCATTGAGACCTGAAATGTATTATTTTTTATCTCAGAACTAAATAAGTCATTTGCAGATTTTTGGAAAATCGTTAAAAGCCGTTTTTGAGATCTGTGTGTATACATAAACACTTACAAATATAACTTACTCGTATAAGATCAGAGTAACTTATAAGTTGGTTGGTTCATAAAAAAATAGGTATTTTTATATCGTTCTGTCCCTCCTGTGAATTTACATCGTAGGTTTACTTCAGTGCTAAACCCCTCAGACGGCTTTGACCACAAGAAAAATTACAAGAAGAAATTATTGGCTTGTCTTCTTCTTGTCTAATCATATAAAGGTTAAATCGAGGGCTGTTGGTGCAGGAGCAGGCAAAATTAAAATATATTTTCACTGGTTTTGTTTGTCTTACCTACCTAATTGTTTTGTTTTACCTACCTAACTGAGCATTTATATCGTCTATGTCAATTAAACAGACGACACA